>JBBELK010000288.1:0-600000 GCA_037783545.1 Henricia sp. BOLD:AAB3569
GAGTATCTAACGAGGCGGCCCTTTCGCGAGTGTTGATAAACTGCCTTGGAGAAATGTCAGCCACATAGATGCAGTAATACTTCAAAAAACCACAAAGTACGTCCATGCATGGTTTTTGTATTGAATGAATGGTAAAAAGTTGTGTGCAGAAAATATTTGTCAAAAAAAGGACTTTCAGTTGGCATACCATTTCACACGGGAAAATATCATGTAGTGTTTGCTACTATTGCTATTTTTTTTTTGTCGCTTTTAGTCGTTTTTTTTTAACTCATGAAACTTGTGGATTATAACAAATGATGTATTGGGCTTGAAGGTTTGAAAAACTGGTCCGCTGTAAGCTGCTTTGGTGTGCCCATCTAAAGTGTTGTATTACCCCTTTGAAAAAGTCTGGCGACGCCGCTACGGCAAAAACTGTTTGAAGCATCCATAAATGCCTATGTATAAGACAGTTTACCCATTCGTATCGGTCGAGAACATAAACCGGTTTGAAACACCTTTCTACACATGTTAAGAAGTTTACACGAGGAAGGTATAGTGACGCACTAATGAATAGGCCTATATTGATACTTTTAATTTACATTTATTTTCAGCATTAGAAGTATAATCTTGTACCACGACGATCTTCCAGGCTCAAGCTCATCATAGTTTCTGCTGCACAAGCGAAGTTTCTGTTCAGCTGTGCACGGAAGTTGGGCATCATGTATAATGCATTGACGCACCATGCTAAAGGCTGAAAACTACGGTGGCCAAGACATGCTACTTTCTTTATTGAAGCAATTTGGATTTAAAATAGTCTGCCGTCAATAAAACGTGCAATTTATGTGTAGTTTATGTGTAGTTTATAGCAAATTCTATTCAGACAACTTGATAATATGTTGCCTGATCTGAAATTAAACAGTTAAAACTTTAAAACATGCCTAATAATAACCTTTAAAATTATTGATGTGCAACTTGTTCATATTTCGTAGAAACAAAATAAAGTTCACTGATTCTTAGTAGAAAAACAAATTGACAATTAAATGACAATTTAGATTCAATTAAACAATAATACAATAAACGTTACATTAAAATTGCAACCTAGCTTTTTTGTATTGTTCCGGTATTAAGCATGCATGAAAATCACAGTTATTTTCCGTCAGTCAGGGGCTCCTTCTGCTGGTCACAAAATGGCTACACATGAGGGCAATTTATTTTGCATGTTGAGGTGGAGGCCGGTTTATACTTCATGCGAAAGCTAACGCAAACTGGACGTCAAGGGGAGTTTTTGCGCCGCAAATATCGACAAGCTAAACTTCCACGAGTTTAAACTTGCGCGAATTTTCGCCGCGAAATGTATGACGTCAGATTTTACGCAAGATTGAAAGCCAAGGGCTTTTATTTTATTTTTTTGTGCGGGAAAATACACCAACAATATTTTATTTAACTGTTAGAACATTTGCACGTGTACCCAATTGCACACACCCTCCAAATTAATCAATTATCATCGACCAGAATCTAAGAATTTGCATAACTTTAAAATTAGAAGATGCCTTTTTGCACACTTTACATAAGAAACAAAGGGCACTTGGAACTCTGCACTAAATTAAAAAGGCCAGAACGGACTGCATTGTCATATAATAACGCTTGGTTGAATACTAGCCGGCTTAGGACTAGACTGCCTTCTAAAGTTTCTTATGGCCGATGATTACAGTTTTATGAGCAAATATATGCCTCGCATTATTTGTATTTTGTAAATTGGCTACTAAAATATCAAAATTATCAATTTTATAATATCTCGCCGGCAAATCTTTGACTTGAATGTTCATTCAAGTGGGAGTTTCAAGGTCGCAGACAGTCCGGTACGCGCGCGCCGCGCAATTTTAAGTGAAAGGTGAGTGCGTCATTGTACAAGTGGGTCATTTTTGGTGCGCGGACGATATTTATTTTAATAAAAGAAGATATATTGTGGGTGAGAGATATAAATGGGTGAGAAATTGATGTAACCATGCGTCGGGGGATCTGAATGTTAGTTAAACACTCTATACTCAGTTTTGAAGCTCAAGAAAATAAGATAACGGTGTGTATTTTTTTCAAACAAACTGTCATTTTAAATTGTTTAAAATAAAAAAAGAATAGTTGTAAGAATTTTGGCCAAGCCAAAAACACCATGTATAGTCTGGGCACGGGTAGTTTGCAGTATGTTGTTATATATATTTTTATGCAAAATATGAGGCAGAAACTGGTTCACAGTCGCTCACGAATTTAAACATGTTTGATGCGCAAGTATGGTTACTGTCACCAAATTCGGGAATTGACATAGACGCCGTGCGTAATCGCGTGGTTTAAAAGGTTCTTAAGTCAATGTCCCATATTGTTCACCAATCATTTGAAAGCAAAATCCTTACTCAAATAGAAGATAAATTGGTTCCAACTATCCAATGCAATAATTCAGCTCGATATATACCTTAATATAAGGACACAATAATTGAAGATGACTTTATATAAATGTGTGTGCGCACACATTTTTTTACAAGGGCACCCTCGAGTAGGCCCTGCATGACTACTATGGTTTTTGTAATTTAACCACGGAACTAGATAGCGTATAAACGCATAGACACGGATTTTCATTGTTTTCTCTGAACGGAGATGATGTTTTGATCTGACTTATACGCACATGTTGGCTTTTATCAGAACAACAATTTAATAATGGTGTTTTATACAGCGCACATATCTATTCTGCAGGATACCCATGGCGCTTTACAACACTGTTACCCTGCGTCATTGGGCACAGCTCATTAGGGAGTATGCAGCCCCGGAAGCCTGACACAAGCGCCCGAAACCTTGCAGTTGCACTGGAATCGAACACATGACCGTAGAATTAGGCACGGTATTGAGTTTAATGCACCAAACCGCTCGGGTATGGTACTCCATACAAAAATACAAAATTGTAATCACACGCGGGGGTATCGCCATTTTTAAAATTGTTCCAATAATGTAATCTATGACTTTAACACATGGGACTGGATATGAAACTCCGGGTCTAACTGGAGTTCAACCGAGGCTAAGTAAACCTTCAGGCACAACTGAGATTGACCGTTTTTGGTTGAATTGAAGTTAGACCGTTTTTAATACTGTGTCTCAAATGGTATTCCTTGCAGGTACAAAAACATACAGCATTTTATATCACATACCTTTTCCAATTCAAACAGAAGTTTAACACGGCTTGCTTGAACTTGTCGAAAACTAATGTAGGAACTCGTTCGGTATAGCAAAATCTTCTCGAGTAATTATAATTCACTTTTAAATACTTTCACTTGAGGGTTGTGGATGTTTAAGACATTTAAGAGGGAGGGAGCGATAAAACGATTCACCGTTTGCGATTGGTGGAATATTTACAATTGTAGCCGAGATTGGCGGATACACGCACGAACGAGCTACGGTAGCTTGTTTCCTCTTGCGAAGGTCGTACACCTCTTGTGAGAATTTTTTTGCAGCAGTTGCTATGTCAACAAGAGAAGGAAAACCCTTGGCTTTGGAGTACCGCGGGAAATTCCACAGGGCCGCTGTTTATCTTACCATGACAATGGCCTTGTATACATCGCACTTTGCGCACTAACGGTTGAATGGGCACAGTCAGCGCACATATCGCCGAGGAATGTTGTACACTGGCGGACGAATGCGTTATTTTGCCATGTAGGCCTACTACTACTGGTCGTAGTGCACTAAAGTTTGTTTTGTACCAAATAATTGATCTAATAGCCGTCCGAATTAGCACAACGCCCTCTTTTGACGATTCAAGTTAACCAAAATCGTCATTTTCGTTTTCGTTTAAAGGAGTATCAGATTTTTTTTCCCAGAAAATGGTTTTCGCTCTAACCTATAACAATCATACAAAATACTACCCGGCCATGCATGGGGAAAAACAGGAAGTTTGCACTCTGCTCCAATTTTGATGTGGACGCAAAAAGGTTAGGTGTACTCACTGCACTGCTTTATGGAACGGATAAATTAGTTTACAAAACATCGGTGTTTTTTTTTTACGACATCCTGGATTGGGAGCGCGAACTTTCAGAATGATGAAGAGAAAAAACTGACAAACGACATGGTATATCAAAATCTGAATCTGGGGGGAGGGGGGGGGGGGGGGGGGTATAGGTTTTCCCGCGCATTTAAAACAATTTCATTCACATTCATAACCGGTTAACTTCAATTTCGTCTCGAAAATTCACAATTTTGCATTGTCCAATGTTTAATTTAGTAATTGTAGCTCATGTTCGTACTTGACAAAAACATTTCGTACGTTTTCACACTAGATTGATTTCGTCGTCAGCAGTTGCCAAGCGTACGACGAACGGAACAATTTCGTCATTATAGGAAATCAATTTCACATATAATAGTTCATTTGAATTCGTCACTTAATTGTTTGTATGATAACTTTTGATATGTTTACGTCTTCATATTTTACATTAACTGTTAACGTGCATAGATTGTGGTTGCCTGCCGTCGGCCTACATAGCATTGGCATGTAATGTTTGTTGAAGATTCGCAATCAAGAGAGCAAGTGCAAGAAATTAACCTTTCAAGTTGTCCTGAAAACGCTTGCACAAAAAGCTATATACACTTTGATCGATAAATTATTAAAATGGGTTGAACAAAGACGAATTCAATCATTACGCGATGTAGATGATCATCAGTCGAGACGAATTCGATTGAAATCTTACTACATTGGATGAAAAAATGTTAAAATTGGTTGACCATTGATCAATTGGAAAGACCAAAGACCAAATCAATTGTAGCATTTTAGTGTTTCACTTTGAATTAAACCGGATGTGAATCTGAATGAAAATATTTTAAAATGTGCAGGAAAACTATATTAACTTCTATTTTACTATAATTAATGCACGGTAATATTATTTAAAGTAGTACATCATTTGCAGTTACCAACAATTTTACTTCACGAGTTGACACGAAAAACCAGACTAAAAGTGTTGATAACAATGGTAACAAATACCACATGATTTTCGCCGTGTAAAAAGGTACCTTTGTGAGCGAAAATGCCAACTGAATGTGATTTAAAACAAACATTTTCTGCATAATGTTTTTTACCATTCATTGAACACCAAAAAAACGTGCATGTTTTTGTTAAAGGTTTTCTGAAGTATATTTTATGGTTCAAATAAATCGATCTTTTTTTTCTTCAGGATAACAATGTGTAACATTCGCATTTGAAGAAGTTGGCGTGCTGGGAAAATACGCTGCTCATTAAAATGGAACCATCACATATAAGTCAATATTGTTACCGGTACGGTATTTACAGGCGTGTCCTGCTTTACTATATGCATCATGTTGGATACACTTCTGGACCATGGATTGCGTCAAACAAAACACGGCCCCATAAGTCCGTGTACTCGTGGCGAATCGGAATTCCGTGACCTCAAGGAACTGTACAGTCATGGGGATTATTTAACGTTGTGACCGGACGTTGTGACGGTATTATTTGGTTTGCACTTTACCGTACCGCTTTTGGAAGCGCCAAAACGCCAATAAAATGAAAATTGCATCTTAGCAGGCGTTTCCCCTCCCCCCCCCCCCCCCCCCCCCCCCTTTCCCCTTTCCCCTTTCCCCACGCTCTGACACCAAAAACTAAATGTGATGCATTTTCTGTGTATCCGCCTGTCCGCAACAAGCGAACATAAAAAAATATGACGGGTAACAATTCTGCATATACAGTATAGTACATTAATTAGTGACAATAATTTCGAAACAAAACACACTATTCTCAGGGGCGGATCCAGGGGTGTGGTGGCGTGGGGGGCGCACGCCCCGCCCCTTTAAAAAAAATCCACTTTTTGTGCAAACTTTTCCTGCTTAAAGTGGTTAATATTGCCCCAGATAGCACCACAGAGCATCTAGAATCCATCTAGAAGCCGTTAGGGCTTCGCGCTATACGCGCTCGCTATTTCATTGTCATTAATTAGCATTTCATGCTTAAAAATGTCACACTCCCCCCCCCCCCCTTTTTTCAAAATCCTGGATCCGCCCCTGATTCTATTCGTACTGATTTCCTCGGTGATCCAAATGCTCGCTATTTTCGAAAATCGAAAAACACGCAGAATACAACTTTGTGAACTATAATCATAGCAGTGTGCACTAGAGATGAACGCCGAAAGGTCCAAACATTTCCCTCCTAAAAATGCGACGCCACCGTATACGTTGTGGAATTGTGGTTTCCTCACATCCATTCCTCCTGTTCCAATATTTGTTTGTAAATCATGTAAATTCCGCCATATACTGAAGCTTTCTGTATTACCATAGAAAAGTACGGAACTGGAAACCCAATGATTACAGATCATGATGAAAATATAACCGATCTATAATAATCAAAGTAATTAAAGTGTATATTTTGTGTTAAGAAATTCGCGATTTATTGGTCTATCTTCACAATTATTATTATCACATGTTCAGCTCAGCACCGTCTTTGGTATACGATGTACTTCCTTTTTAATGTTTCTGTACATACATGTAGTATAATTATAAGCGAGTTCGGAATTTGTACAGTACTGGACTGCGCAAATTAGGTGAGGTCGCAATTCTGTGTGTGTGTATGGTTACCTTGCGTGATATTGTGAGATCTGTTATCTTAATCGGAATTGTGACCACACGGACCACAACTCCGTGTTAATGTTAGTGTTAGTGTTGAAAGTCATGCGCAGAACCGAAAATTGCAGTGAGTGTGGTCGCAAATCTCTGTGTGTTACGTGTTAGTGTTAGATTTAGTGTAACAGATCTGTTAACAGATCTGTTACACTAATAATCTTCACTGAGCCAAAAAAGTCTCAATTCTGGGTAGAATGCAAGACCGAACACATTTATAAGTTGTGCTGAAAACTGACCTCAATTTATTCAAAATTAATAACACCTACTTCGTTCAGATTCACTTAACAGATCTGTTCAGAGATATGTTACACTAACACGATCTGTAACAGGAGCTGTTGAACTAACAATATAGTAACACTAACACGTCCTAAACACCATGTTAACATCGAGTTAACACGGTACGTGTTTGTTCTGAGGTCACAATGCTGATAAAGTTAATAGATCTGCTACAACAACACTAACACGCAACACGGGAATTGTGACTTCGCCCTGTGTATAGTGTAGAGAATTAACATGGTATTAACACCGTGTTGACAGATCTGTTAACATGGTGTTTACCTGGACATTCAGTTAGAGGTCGAGATTAATGCCACCCATGGTGGAAAAAAGCGTGTGCCGTTGGAACATGTGTAAAAAATAAACGAAAATACGTAAACACGTACAATGACTGTGTTTGGTAGTGTTATCGAAAGGATCAAACCAACAGAAAGTAGGCCTACCCTGAATTCGTTTTGTACGGAAAAGAGTGACTGTCTTGTTATTCCCAGGTCAAAGTGTACACAAAGTGATGCACAGAAATAAAAGTCAAAACTCCGAACAGGCTTATTGTCACCGTTGCGCGTATTTGATTAACTTCTTCAAATTTCTACACAGTTCTGTCTCTGCACTTGATATTGCAATCAGCCAGATTTGAAGAGAAGTATTGCCAAATGGTCAACATAGAAGTAGATGAAGTGCTTGGTTTCGTGGGTGACGTAGCTTCCGAAATGCTTGCCCACGATGCAGTGCCAGGTCGGTTTGTACGACTTGTCGAATTCCTTCTTGATGAAGGCCGCGATGTCCTTTTCCACGTCGTACCTTTCCATCGACTGGCGAGCGACGTCCAAGGCGAACTTCTGCTCATCCTGGTCCATATCGGCGTTCTTCACCTCAGACTTCTTGCGTTGGTCGTCGGTAACTTGACTCTGCCTGGTAGAGCGAGGCATCATGTACGTGTAGTCTGAAGAAAATATAGGCCTACGGTTACAAATGAACGCAAATTATTTTTATGAATATCGAGAAGGCTGAGAGATGCAACATATTTTTATCGGTCAGTAGTATATGAACACCTATTGTGGCAAGGCTGATGACTGCATTCACCGGCCTCCGTAAGAGCCGCTGAGGCAGGTTGCCCCACTCTGACTGAAGTGTCTCCCTGAGCTAACTCCTGTGTTGTGCATACATTGATGGTATCGCTATCTAGAGACAGTAGTCGGACTAAAACGTATGCGAACAGCCGACAGATACCTCGTTTTTAATACCGACACCGTGGTCGAAACGTTGGCGGTGTCTAATTTACATGGATGCGTTGTCAAATTACATAGGTACAGGTGCACGACTTTCTGACGCATCAGGTAATAAATCGGACTGGGAGTGAAACAAAAATGGTGTGGTTTTATAGCTGAATTGTGACTTACCAATATACAAACACTGAATATAGACTGCTGAATAGGTTCAGTTCCTTATCAGCTCTAATTTTTTGGAAGGCGAATTGACGGCCCTTTTTTATCTATAGAAATTCTCCAAATTTAAAGAAAATTACAAACTGAATGGTTATTTCAAATACAAAATGGCATTATTAATGCCAAATAAATATATGAGGAACGTAATTTTTTTCCTGGTAATTAACAATAAAACTTTGCTGCGATATCATTGGTTAGAACTCAGCTCTCTCAGAGGTTCCCACGCTGGTAAACCACCCACACTACTGCAAGGTAACGGCCTGCGCTACCATGTTGTCGGTAGCTTGCTCGTATTGGTGAAAATGCTTTCCATGACACCACTTGTGGAGAAAGTCAAAATGACGGCCATGAACAATACACAAGTTTCAATGTCATCCATTGTGTTGATTGCCCTTGGGGGTTTACGCATTTGTTAGCTCTTCATCACAATACAGCACTGACGTGGGATTTGTTTTGACACATCGTTTGGTCTTTGTTTGATGGAAGGTTTCCTCAGAAAAAGAAAAAATTCAAACGATATAATGTTCATTCATTTCGGGTGGAATGAATGAACATGGATCTTAGAGATCATCTGCATTTCTATCACGAGTGGAATGACATCTGATAAAAAGCTAGACGTGGTCTTCAGATTCGTTACTAAAATGCCTAAGGGAATAGATTACCATTCAAAAGCACTGCCTTGGAGAAATCACGTTTTCCTATATAAAACCGTGATATTTTCCCTCATTTTGTGTTTTTATCAAACTAGCATTTTTATATGGTTTAAATAGGTTTTCCCGGCCGACTTCGCACTTTTGCCTCGCAAATTCATGAAAGCGTCATTCAGTTTCACGCGTTTAACCACTGGTGGACCATCCTGAGATCTCAGGGAATTTCCACTCTGCGAAGCGACGTTACAAATCCCTAGGAAATCCATGCAAATCTGCGAAGTGAGGCGGCTGTTGCGTCTAGCAAACACACGCCCGAGTCATTTTGATGGAATTTAATCAATTTGGTCATGTTATGCCGAAAGAAACAATTTTTATACTTTCCAGAAATTGTATTGGGTAACGCACAAAGGGTGACGTTTTCACTTTAGTAGTCTATATTTAGTTGTATCTGTAAATTTGTTGACGGGTTCACAGGCGCGGGCTAGATTGGTTCCCGATCCCTATAGATTGGTTCGCTTATTGCGAAAATATAGGGATCGGTAAGGGCAGCCGTGACGGGCAAAATTCTGCCCGTCACGTGGTTTTTATTTTTTTTATTTTTTTAGAAAGTGCGCAGATTTCGCATTGACATTGACTTGGTCAAGTCTAGTGGCTGGTGGTTTCAGCTCACCGGGAAGAGGGCGCTATACAGGCGCATCGATGGCGCGAGCACTGTGAGGGCGCTATACTGGCGCTTGTAAAGCACAGCCTTAACAAAAGGCTAATATTTACAATCTGCGCGCGTTACATTTGAATGCCTGCAATCAATGCCAAGTTACCTGATTGGTCCAGGGAGGCGAAAAGATTTCTGTGCTATGTTCCCCAGCGAAATGGGGGCCGTTTCCTTAGGGTATTGTAACGTCGTTTCGCATAGTGGAAATTACTTGAGATCTCAGGATGCTGGTGGACTAACACATTTCGTTTTTCTAAAACGAGAATACAGTTTCGTTATTGTGCGTTCGAATGTATTTGTTTATTCGAATTAATGTAATTGTTGGGCAAACAATTCTTCTAAAAGAGCATTTATATTCGTTTTAGGTCGTTCAGTTTGCAAGTTTGGTGGATAGATTTTTAACAGAGAGCAACCAATTTAGCCGGATTTGCGCGTTAATAGCATGCAACACCCAACAGTTGCACCATTCGATTTCGTTTATATAGGCATCCAATATTATTGTACACTATACAAGAGCTGAACTTCATCCCGATTAAGAATAAAGGCCCGGTCACACAGGCCTCAATAAAACACGATAACGAAATCGCCTATAAAAACTAGAACGATATTAATATCGTTTACGTAGGTCACACTGGTGCGAGAAAGGAACGATAAATCGTTGGGCATGTTTATCTGGTCTTACTAACAACTTATAACTCACGAGGAAACGTACTTTCAATCAATTCGACGTTTTTAGAATTTGTAAAAACTGACACCCCCTAGCTGAAGTCCAGAGGCGCGTTCGAATTATTCTGTCCCTACGGGTATCCCGTGGGGACAGAACACAACCCTGAGAACTTTTTAAGTTCCGCAACTGACAATCTACAAGTGAATTTGGACACTTTTGATAATTGGACAAATGACAATAAATTAATTTTGAATCCATCTAAATGTCAGGCCCTCCAAATCTGTTTCAAGAGGAATCCTCCTCATCCAGTTTTAACTACATGTATTGATAATAATCCCGTTACCTTTGTGTCGTCTGCAAAAAGTTTGGGCATTAAAATTCAAAATGACTTGAAATGGGATGACCAGATTAGTGACATGTTAAAGAAAACGAATTCTCGTTTATACATGCTGCGTACACTGAAAAAAATTGGTTTTTAACACAGACGAGTTGGCAGTCGTTTATAAGGGATATGTCAGACCTTTGCTGGAGTACGGGGCGGCTGTGTGGAATTCTTCACTCACTAATGCTCAGGTCCAAACTTTAGAGAAAGTGCAAAAACGAGCATGATTATTTCCTTTGTCGTCGCGTTTTACTCATACTGACGAACATGGCCAAACATGCCAAACTGCAGTTTTGAGTAATTCGAGTTTTTAGTTGGACTTATTTTGGTACTTTTAATTCACCGTTTTTGAAAATAAAATTCCACTTTTTGGTTTAATAACTTTCTTGCTTAATGTCTAAACTTTAATTAATTACGTATTTTCCATTTATTTGATTAATATCTGAGCAGTTATAAAGCTGTGAACGTGTTCGTCGGTATTGGAAAAAACAAAATTCGATGCGCGTGCTGTTCGCCACCCGTAACGCTATGCACTTTCGGGTTCGTCACTATGAGAAAAACTCAAAAAGTTGTTCGCCATGCACCTCCATATGTTTAGTGTGTGTTTGAACGGCGGTCCTCTAGATTAGCGGTTATATTACTTCATCGGGGCTGCGGACGAGACTTATCTTTATACTGATGAACACTTAGGTAATTAAGTACCATATCCGCAAACTAACATTTTGTAAAATTCCATATATTTCTTTATTTATTGATTTTTCTTAGTAAACGTTAAAAAAAAAAGCGTTCAGCTTCGCGCGATATTGGCTGGTACCCGGTACCAGCGCGCTGTGTTGTAATACGCAGAAGCAGTGAACGGTCACCAAGAATCCATGTTCGTCAGTATGGGAAAAACATTTTAAGCGAAATGGGGTTGTTCGTCATTTCCAGATGTTTCATAACTCAAAAACCAGACAATATCTTGGTTTGAAATGTTCAGAAATGAAAGGGGACACCCCAAGAACCCCAAAAATATGAAAAAACGAAATTTGACAAAAAGTGTCTGTTCGTCAGAACAACAAGTACAAGGTCGCCGGCAAACGTGAACACAATGCGACAAAAACTTCAAAAAAATTACAAACTTAAAAAAAAGCTGCGCTCTTACCGCGACCTGTGCGATCATACCGCGTTCTCACGACGCGGTCGCCACGACCTCTCCGCGCTTATGGCGTTTCTATTGATATCTATGGGCTTGCCGACGGCGATCACCGGCGATCCCACGGCGCTCTCAACACGCTCATGGGGTTCTTACCACGCGTCTTCTACGTGTTTTGCTACTGCACGGCGACCTCAGGGCGTTTCTACCACGTATTAGCAAGTTCTGGATATCTTCTGCCATGATGATTAACACGACATACAGCGATGAAGACGACATACACACTGATGTATGAACTTTGAAACGCCAGTTTTTATAGCAGGTTACACCTGAAAAGCATGGTCGCTATATGAGCGTAGTGCAAGCTTGGTAAACCACGCCATGATATGGTCGTATTAAGAACTCTATTAACGCATTGGGAACCCCATAAGAACGCCATAGGCGCACTGGGAGCCCCATGAGGACGTGGTGCAATCGCGCAACAGTGGTGAAATCGGAATATCGCCCTGACAACGCCATAAGGACTCCGAACGCGTGGTGGGGTCGTGGCAGACACGCGAGGGTCGTGGTGAGGACGCCATGAAGTCGTCGTTGCAAATGTTACCATTTTCGCAGCGTCTTTGCCACGCGTGTACTGCGCGTGTACTACGTTCAAGGAGATGTTACGACGCTTGTCTCACGACCTTCGCGACCCCACCGCGTTCTCAACGCGTTCCAGGTCAGATCGCAGAACCTTGGCGTTTGTTTTGAACATGCTCAAAACAAACGCCGTGACTCGGCGATCATTGGCGACCATGGCGACCACAGCACGATGTATGGCGTTTCCAACGTACGCTTATACCACGCTTATGGCGACCTTGACGCGCTCTGAGCCCATTTTCCGTCGCCGTACAGTAGCAGCGCAGTAACGACGCCACCCCGGTTTGACGGGGTGTTACGCAATGATCCCGCTATGGTTAGACGAGCAGGCCGGGACGCGATTTTTTTTCCGTACCACATATTCGCTATGGGACCGGAATCTAAGCCTCTGATTGGTCCGCTGGGCAGCGCCCTCATTATACATTAGCATAGTTAATCAGATCGAGCGTACATGCGTGCCTAAATAAAGTGTACATCATGGTCGCGAGGAAGGAACAGATGTAATGTACATGTAGGGCGAACAACCATGCACATGCAGAAATTTTGAAGCCAATTCCCCTTTATTTTTTTCGCCCCTTCCTAGAATTTTTTTCTCAAATGAAAACAATAAAAAAGGCGTTTGTTCGCAACGGGGATTACAATTAATCAGTAATTGATTTAGCTTGCGTCGGGGAGAATGAATGTTAGGGTTTGTTTTTGCCCTTACCCGACGTATATTAGCACTGGAATTTGGAAACTATTAGGGAGACACTGAACATGTATGCCAGGGTGTTGTGTGTAAACGACGGTAGCCATTGCGAGACGAGAGCAAGGACAACTGCATTATGACTCCTGGTTTCGCCCAGTACAGCTGTGGGGTCTTGACCCTTGGCCTTGCCTGACTTCAAGATAAATTTAGTGGATTTTCATTTTAATTGTTTATGAATGGTTTTGTATGCACTGTTACACAATCTTTTGGACTTCAATCAATAGACGTCTGCTGAAGTGAATACGTCACCTTTTGTTGGTTGCCTATAGGCAATTGGATCTAAATTAAAAATCACTCAACCGTGTCTCAGTGCTTTTCCAATGGTACTTTTCATGACGGCCATGATAGTTTGGATCCAATTGCCCGACGCACGTCACACTTCGGCTGTTTATTCATTGAAAAGCAACCCAAAAGCGTTGATGCCAGAATTAGTACACACGTACACTGATGCTTGTAATGCTATTGCGTTGCGGATATGAATCCACCATAGCCAGCGCGCGATGGACATATGTACGCCACGTGAGCGTATCATGCACTTTGGATGATGCATAATACATGACTGACTGAGGAGAGCGGACCAATCAGAGGCTTCAATTAGGGTCCATAGCGAATATGTGGTACGGAAAAAAAAATCGCGTGCGGGACGCGCATTTTTTTTTACACCACTGCGAGGGGTAATCCTTTGTTACAGCGCACGTACAAAGACTACGAAAAAGTCGCGCATGCGTTATAAGCCAATGATTGCAAACCGTCTGTCGACCGACGATGATACCGCGGTGACTTTTCACCACAGAAAAAAAATGAGGGGTAGCCGATCTTGACTTCGAGATCTTGTATGCAAAACATACTAGTTTAATGATACTACACCTAGGCTGAAAAATATGTGTTCCCTGTGAAAGTCTTCTATATTTTCCCACCCTCAACATATCAAATATGCACCTACTGACATGACTGATGTTTTTACTGGGTAATTTTAAAGAATTTTACAATTCTCAACATCATAATTTTCTGAGTATTTAGAAGAAGTGATTGAAAAAGTGTTTGGAGGGAACGAGTGAAAAGTGACTTTAGGCATTTCCTACCTCCATGCTTTAGGTAACAAAAAGAGCTCAAATTAAGGGGAATATTATAGTGTTTAAAAAAAACAATCAAAAATTAAGTGTTTCGAAAGAACGATCGAAACGTCGTTTTAAAAGAACGATCAAAACGTCGTTTCGAAAGAACGTTGTTTCGAAAGAACGATCGAAACGTCGTTTTGAAAGAACGACCGAAACGTTGTTTCGAAAGAACGACCGAAATGCAGTTCCGAAAGAACGATCGAAACGTTGTTCCGAAAGAACGATCGAAACGTTGTTTCGAAAGAACAATCGAAACGTTGTTTCGAAAGAACAATCGAAACGTTGTTTCGAAAGAACGATCGAAACGTTGTTTCGAAAGAACAATCGAAACGTTGTTTCGAAAGAACGATCGAAACGTTGTTTTGAAAGAACGATCGAAACGTTGTTTCGAAAGAACGATCGAAACGTGTTTCAAGGGAAAGAAGAAAAACAAGTTTTGGAAACAGAGTTCAAGTTAACTTATACATGTACATGGAGGAAGAAAAATTAGTAATGCCTTAGGCCTATGGGCTAATACTTTGGGGGACTGTTTCGTCGATCGATGGTGTTTTTTTTTACAAAAATATTTCACCATTCATTCAACATAAAAAACATGCACTGATCCTTTGGCTGATATTTTAATATATATGCAGTTCTTCTTTTGTTTTCCTTTCTAATCAATTATGAAATTTATCTTATTATAATACATGTACAGTACACAATCTACATGCACATGTACAGTGTACATGTACATGTACAGCGCATTGTATAGCACATGTATACGTACGGGGAACTTTAGTCTCTTCAGTTCACCATGCAGCAGTGAAATTGTGCGTTTTCTGCCAAATTCCCCTAGCAGTGGTGTAAAAAAAAAATGCGCGTGCGGGACATGCTCCGTCGCTGTCAGCTTTGTGTTGAAAGGGAAGGTGGACATGTTGAAGGCGTGGGTGCATAGGGGCAATGTAATGAGACATCGTTCTTGAATAATTTGCCGTCATTCCAGAAGAAAATCTGGCTTACCATGCATGGATTTAACTGATTATCCTTAGTTTTTGTCCTTGAAAATGTGATTTCAACTTGCTTTTTTCAATAGCAATGTGCTCAGTCATGTGTGAATAAAATGGGATGTTTAAGGTATCATTGGAAAGCTGAGAATTTCGTCTTTATTGGAGAACCACCTATACATTTTCAAATTAAACAACCTTGGCATAATAATCCCTTGAAGTTGGATTACCTTCTTCTTTTTGTATTCACTTAATCTGGTCATACGCAGAAGGATTCTACTTTTTGTCCAAAAAAATAATCTCGCTCAGGACCAGCTTGAATGAATACTAACCAACAATTGTAACTATACAGTAGGGCACATATGAATTACAGGGAGATATCCTCTGTCAGGGTTGAATGTCCTCTTTAAAATCGGTTGACTGAGCAGTGACCAATGTTTTGCAATAGTCTAGTTTGGAAATTGCATCATTTTCTTTAATGGCGTCCAGAGACTTAAACCATGGCATAGCCTGTTTGGACGATCAAAGTATTCATTGGCAAAACATAAGACGCCTCAGAAGATCATCACGAAGCAGTTGATGTCGTCTCATAATTCTGTAAGGGTACCAATGGACAATTTTGTTGAACATGGTTTTGGCCTGTCCTAAAGCTTTTCGTCTATGGCTGATGCGTTCCCCCTGCAGCAATGCCTGCTGAATTGAATTAATGTTCTCGGATGACCGACCACTTCCCCTTCGCCCAGACCTTCAACTCAACACAAAGTCGCTTCATTCTCATGCAGGGCAGAATGTATTATGTTTAAGGAAATGGAGCTTTCCCACAAAAATGTTATCAGCATGTTAAATTCCGAGACGTCTTCGGTTTTGCCAATGGATAATTTAATCATCGAAACAGGCTATATGCCATGGTTGAAACGCAATTCCCAAACATTGGTCACTGCTCAGTCAACCGAAAACATAATGACGTGATCGGGGTGTAAGACTCGGACTTTCGTCCATCTGCTCGAATGCCGGGAGCACCAAACAGTATTGTTGAGACGAGGGTTGGAAGCCACATCCATAAATAGGTCTCCGAAATCCTGGATCTTGGTCTTGATCCAGGAGACTCGCAATCCGAGCCTCACCGCATCTCCACTCAGCGTCTCGAGTGCCCACATCAGAATGTTCATTGTCTCGGCGAAGATCACAGCGTTGCCAGCAAAGTCCAGATCAGTGATCTAAACATCTCCAACTGACTCCACAGTCGGTTCCTCCCACCATCCGTCCCATATCCAGTCCATACAAGTGTTAAAAAGTGACGGGGCCAGTACGCATCCCTGTCTCACTCCAGTATTAACTGTAAAGAAGTCAGAGATGCCACCGCCGCACTTTACAGCACTCTCTGTTCCGGAATACAGGGAGGCGATGAGATGGACCAACCGAGGAGGGATCCCGCGGAGTCCAAGGATCTTCCAAAATGCATCCCTACTGACTGAGTCGAACGCCTTTTTGAAATGAAGTGGGCTGCTAACAGCCTACGATTGAACTCTCGAAAGCGCTCGGTGACGACACGGAGGGCCAAAATGCTGTCTACAGTGTACCTCTTCGGAGTGAACCCGGACTGCTCAGGGCGCTGGTGGTCTAGCAGCTGCTGGCGAACCCGGTTAAGGAGTACACGCGCAAAGACCTTGCCCGGAACTAAGAGAAGGGTTACGCTCCTGTAGTTGTTGCACTCCCGAATATCACCTTCCCCTTCCAGATTGGGACAATGATGCCCTCCCTCCAGTCGGATAGGATGAACGAATTATGTTGTGCAACCACAGCAGAGATGCCTCGCCGCCCGCCTTGAGCATCTCTGCATAGATGCCGCAGACACATGGGGCCAATTTCATGGCGTTGCTTAGCACGAAAATTTGCTAAGCACAGGATTTATTTGCTTTATAAAATGGATTACAAGCAGAAATTATACACCAACTTGTGTTCTTCGCAAGAGTAGAAGAATACCTTTCAATACACATCACTTACGATATTGGCTGGCAATCCATTTTTACAAAATAAAGCAAACAAATCCTGTGCTAAGCAAATTTTTGTGCTAAGCAACGCCATGAAATTGGCCCCTGGTGCCTTGCCGTCCTTAATCTGCCCCAGAGCTTTTCGAACTTCTTCGATGCTCGGTGAATCGCAATTCACTGGCGGCTCGGCAGTGAGGGGGTCGACGCCTTCAGTGGAGAATTCGCAGTCATCAGGCGGGTTGGCACCATGCAACCCCTCAAAGTAGCCGGCCCAACGTTCCCTAACGGCGTGATCCTCGGTCAGGATCTCACCCGGAAGGGGGGGGGGGGGGGGGGGGGGGAGGGGCACTACTAGTGGCCTACGCTCAGTGGTTTTGGGGCGAAGTGGCATTTGGGCGATGTAGTGTTTGGACGAGGTAATTTGGGGCGAAATGGCACTCGGGCGAAGTGGTTTGGGGCGAAATGGCACTTGGGCGAAATGGTTTTGGGGCGAAAACTAATTGTTTTACTCATTTCTCAAAGACTATAGCACTTCAGACAAAACCATTTTAGGGGAAGTTTATATTGTGTAAATTAGGCGTAAATCTGTGAACATTTCTGATTTTCAAGATTACCAATGATGTATACTGCCTTTAAGTATGGTATTTAGCTTAGTAGGGTACTTACCGCTTAGGCATACCTAACTTAAGTTGCTTGATAAATACCGGCCCTGTAGAAAAAAGGCAACTGCAACATAACCCACCTAAATGTAATAATTTGCATGTCGTGAATTAACAGCCCGGGCGGATTACTATATCGCCCGGGCGGATTAGTAAATCGCCCGGGCGGATGAGTAAATCGCCCGGGCGGAGTTAGTATTTCGCCCGGGCGGATTAGTATTTCGCACGGGCGGATTAGTATTTCGCACGGGCGGATTAGTATTTCGCCCCGGCGGATTAGTATTTCGCCCAGGCGGATTAATATTTCGCCCGCGCGGATTAACATCTGGGAATTTTTTTTTCAACCCTACAATCCTGGCCAAAATGGTTGGGCCACCTCCCCCGCTCCCCCGATCGATGTTTGTTACTCCGCGCTGGAGCACAGACCGCGCGGAAATCAAACAACATTGAGCGGGGGCCGGGGGGCCCAGCGAGTTTTGGCCAGGATTGTAGTCCTCAATGCACTTCCGTAGTACACAGCCTTAGCATGGTGCAATTATTATCTCTCCAATAGAACTCAGAACGTGTGTATCGGCACTGCAATATCAGACCCGGTTGTCTTGAACTACTCTGTGCCACAGGGGACAGTATTGGGCCCACAGTGGTTTACGCTGTACCCTTTGCCAATTAAAAAAGTAAAAAAACACCCCTATTTGAAATAAATGGTACAACCCACCCAAATACCTGGTGATTATTTTTTTACATGCAGTGCAGCCTCCAAAGAAGATAATTTTCTTTATCTTGTTTAATGGTGACGCAGTTTTGAAAATATACAAATTTCACTCTTCAAAAAGTGAATATTTTACTAAATTTGTTAGTTTGGGGCAAAGGTCCGTCAAATATAAAAGTATGATGAAAACAATCTATGTTTTACCGTGGCCACCCGATTCTTGATATTTACAGTCCCTCACTCTTAAACGCTAATTAGTTTGTGCGTCAACAACAACAATGCAAATTTGGAAATCACCGAGTCTGGGTCCACCCAGGACATATATACCTTTAAGTTCAGACTTCATTATCACTAAAAAAAAAATAAAAACCCTGTCAATTTATCCCTATACAATGCTCATCTTAATTGGGCACTGTTGCCTGTGACTCGTGTTTACACAATATCTCATTATCGTTGATGCTAAAGAGGCTTGCGCTTCAGCGCACGGGCTACTGACTAAAATGCAAGTGTTATTATTATGACAATACAGATAGAGAGAGGGACAATTTTCGCCGAGAGCAGAGTTAAATGGTAGCTTTTTTCAACCACTGGGTTGTAAAAGTAATAATCATAACATCCGCTTTCAAGGGCTTTCAATGCGTTGAGTTGCCGTCAACATTAAGATGTCCTTGTTTGTTGCACTTCGTCCGGAACTTTAATTTCGTCCGGCAATTAAACTTCTCCTAATTGCAAAGCAATACAAAGACCATTGGGATAGTAAAACGTAAATCAAGGTTTCCAGAGGAAGTGAATTGGGTGCAATAAAACCGCAAGGGTTATGCAAAGTTGATATAATTAGAACCTGTTGTAACTCTTCCCAAATAACCGAATAAATATTGCGGATATGAGCAAGAGAAAGATGTACATGTAGTATAATTTCAAGCAAACGTCCAGAGAACACAGAGTTCTAGTTGTACAGTGCATCGGTCAAAGAAGCAGAAGCATCTAGTGCACAGGACTGTCTTACCCAAAGATAGTAAGTCTTTTTTAATTTTCTCTCTTTTTATCACGATACAAACATTAATATAGGCTAACATAAAGGAATTCCGTGTTTCCTTTTTTTAATCAAATGAACAGTATCTATAAAGGCACTAATTACAGATTGGTATTTAAAGGCACGGGCACGTCAGCAATGCGCGCCCGCCAAATGTGTGCCACGCAATACGCAGCTCCATAGCAAAGGCATGGAGCTGCGTGTTTCGAGCACGAATTTGGCGGGCGCGCATTGCTGACGAGCCTGTGCCTTTAAGATGTACCCAGTTTTTGTAGGAGGAAACCCTCACAAATAGAATGGGGAGATCCCTACCTCCACTGCGTTGGGAAGACTCATGGGATCAAGTGGGGACTGAAACCCAATACGGTCAAGCCTCTTTAATAATAGAGGTCCTTATGGGACTTTGCAGATTTTTAAAATAGAACGAACCCTGTATTATTAGGAGTTACATTGTATATTGCCATTGTTATAAGGCGAATGCTACCTTAACAGTGCTATTATTATTAAGGTTTTAGTGTACCCATACTGGGTCCTCTTATTTCGGTTTCGTGTCGTCTTGGTAAAAACAATTATTTGATCATTTGAAGGATCTGACGGTACCGTTAAAACGTGCTGATTTAGAGAATCTGCTCTTTACTTGATGAAAAGGCATTTTTTAGTTAACGGATGTTAACGAAAATTCGCCAACGTTGCAAAATAGAGGTCACGACGAATTTGGTAGAAATCTACATTTATATACCGGCTTAACAAATTGATGGGGTACCGTGGCCGAGTAATTTAGGTCGTTGACATTGGGTGAAAACTTGGTGTACCGGGTTCGATACCCGGTCGTGGTACCTGTGCTCTTGAGCAAGGCAATTAACCACAATTGATCTATCCTTCCGAAGAGATGTAAAACCGTTGGTCCCGTGTGTTATGTAAGGAACGTAAAATATCTGAAAGAATTCTTTCGTAAAGAGTAAGGGTATTAACCGGCGACTCTGGCCGTCGGCTGCCAATGGCGCCACCCACCTATGTATCTCGATGTTCAGATGGAAAACATACATGTAAGCTTTATGCAATTCAGCCTACGGACTTCGAATTCAAGTTCCGTAAACCCATTAATTAAAATAAAAAAAGTTGTAGTTTCTCTACTCTAATGGAAGCCTTTATTTGTGCCCTATATTTTATTCAGACATTCTCGACAGCACACCAGATCACCAAAGCATGATGACGCCTTTACGCCTTGTGACGGTCGAGCCTATAATGTTCGTATTATCATTAATTAACTACATGAGAACTCCATCCAGTCAGCTGCTTGTACTTAATAAAGTCTGTCACCAAACCCACAATGATACGGTATGTGGTGACTTGGAGTCTCAGCCGTCAATTGTAGAAAATGAAATTCAAGCTAACGCAGCGTACTGGAATCTGTACATGAAGATGGCCCTACTGATTCCCTGCTCAGTGGCGTCGTCCCTGTACGGCCCAATGAGCGATCGGTTGGGTCGTCGAGCGTTCCTGATCATACCATCTCTCGGAAGCATTATCGGAGCTATTATCTTCCTTATTCAGTCCTTTGTTCCAGACTTGTCCCTTCATTACTTACTTGTAAGTGAAGTGGTTGTTGGTCTCTCGGGGAACGTTGTTACAGTCTACATAGTTTCCAAAAGTTACCTTTGCGATGTGACCGATTCCAGCAACCGAACTACGCGCATTGGGGTAATGAAGGCAACGTCCCACATCGGCGGCCCTATTGGGGCCCTTCTAAGCGGTGTACTGATAGACTTGGGAGGGTTTCCGGTGGTGTACTTTATCTTGATTGGTGTACACACACTGGTGGTCATTTACGTGATTGTGTGGCTTCAAGAAAGTGTAGACCATGAATCTGACCGGGAGACGAGCAGTGAACAAAATATCAGTGACATGGAAAACGGAAGTGACGGCTTTGACGAAGAAGGCGGTCATAAAGGCACCATGGAGCTTAGGTGCGCGTCACTATGCGAAGACAAGGACAGTGAAAGGAAGAATAGAATCAAACAAAGAGGGAAGGTGGCTAGTTTTCGCGGGGAAGCACATGCCGTCTTTCGCCGGTCATTAATCGAGTTATGGAAAAGCCTGCGACTAATGTTTCTCGTTTATTTCCAAAGAAGAGAAGGCTCTAAACGAAAATACCTGCTACTGGCTCTACTGATGGGAATTGTTCACAACATTTGCTCCACGGGTGAGTACGGGCATTCGGTAACAATTGCTGCAAATATCTGCCGTGAAAAACGCAATTCTAAAATACATCACTCAGTCAATGATGTTACCATGTGTCAAAGAAGAGGCATGACAAGGTATACCTGCCGTGACCACGGTTCTTTTGTAGAAATTTGTTACTAAGTATTTTGTTGCTCTCAAGAAACCAATGTATGCACCTGCTTCATCCTCTGGATTTTTTTTTTAATACAGCATCATATTTGTAAGTGATATTGAAACCAGTAAAAAAATACCACCAGGGTAATAATGGTTAATAATTGTAAGATTCAAACGTGCTCGATGGATTCGAGCATCTCTCTACTTTGGTTTTAATTAGACTAAAGACATTATGCATGAACGGCGTGCAGCTGAAAGCCACCGGCGGGTGGCGTAATTTTTTTTTACACCTTAGCGTGGGGAAAATGAGGGGTTTTGTACCTTTTTAGCGTCTTGAGAAGAGACCTATATCATAGGTTAGGTTTTAAGGTTTGGGTTATAGAGTTGGTTATATACCTCATGCGTAGACTTCCTGTCATCTGATTGGTTAAAAGTGGGGGCATTGAATCTGACTATGCCCGCGGGCATAGTCTTTACTATGCCCGTGGGCATAGTCATTTAGCGGGTTCCGAACGCGCGCATTTATTTATTTATTTATTCCATTTATTTACCCAGGGTGTGCCCAAACAGTCTACAATTGGGGCCCTGCAAACACACATAAAACAAATAGGCCTATACTAAATTCAACAGAAGAACAACATCAGAAGAACAACATCACAAGTAATTATTATACATGCACGTGACACTAAAATTTACGCTAATTACGGGAAGGGCGAAAAACCCGCAAAAACCCTTTTAAAGAGAAAAAAAACAAATGGGAAAATTTCCCTCCGGCTCCAAAATTAAAGTTTAATTTTATGGCAACCAAGTCATACGACTCCGTAAATTAGCAATTCTCACTTGAAGTTGTTCATGTGAATATTATGTGTATGTTTGGCGAAGTGCCGATTTGAATGAGCTCAAAAAAGACATAGTTCTAAGGTGTGCACTAAGGCTGTTCCAAATTGCGGCGCCAGTTACAGCAAAAAAACGAGGCGTAAGACCCCTTTCGTGCAAAGGGAATTTTCAGTGTCTTTTCGGCAGATTGACGAGTTTCTCGAGTTTGTACGTAAGGTGTAAATATACTTGCTATGAACTGCGGGGCAAGGCAATTGATGATTTTAAAGACAAATATAGCTTTCTTGTATTTAACTCTCTCTGGATAAGCAAGCCAGTCGAGCTTTTTAAACATGCCGGCTGATGGCGTTAGGAAATCGCATTTCAGTATTATTCTGGCTGCACGTTTGAGGCATTTGTTCAAGACAGTGTTATGAGATGCGTAACGGTCACCCCATACTGTGCAACAATAATTTAGACTAGGCATGACTAAACTTAACATAGGGGTGTTCATGTGCTTTTGAGTTACACAGTCCCGAATTCCTTTTAACATAGCTAATTTCGAGAAAACTGTCTTCTCTACATATTCGACATGTTGGTTCCAACTTAAGGTTTTGTCAATAATAACACCCAAGGATTTAAACGATTTAACGTTATGCAGTTGATCATTATTGATGTGTACTCTGAGCTCATGCGCACTTATCTTTTTCTTTGAGCCAATTAATATACATTTAGTTTTACTGGCATTTTATTTTTAACGGACCACAGATGAATCATGTCTAATGACTTCAATTTCGACAATGCTTTCGGAACTGCAAGTTAGTGTAGAGTCATCGGCATATATATATATATAACTTACACTTTTCGGATACATAAACAGGCAGGTCATATGTATATATGATAAACAATATGGGCTCAAAATGGATCCTTGTGGTACACAGACACTTATAGGTAAGGATTTTGATATATGTTTACTAATATTAACGGTTTGACTGCGATCACTGAGATAGAACTTAAACCAGTTTCTTACCGAAATCGACATGTTCAGCTTTTCTAGTTTTTCTAAAAGAATTGTATGGTCAACACAGTCAAATGCCTTACTGAAATCTAGGAAAACTGTTCCGGTCATTCTCCCGTGATCCATAGCTTGAAGACACTCGTTTGTTAAATCGTTTAGTGTACTTTCTGTTGAGTGCAAAGGCCGAAATCCAGATTGACAAACAGGAATGAAATTGTTTTCATCAAGGTACGAGTACATGTTTGAGTGTATCCATCTTTCTAGGATTTTAGGGATAATCGGCAAGATTGATATAGGTCGGTAGTTACATGCGTTGCACTTATCGCCTCCTTAATGAATAGGTGTAACTGAAGCATGTTTCCATGCCTTGGGATACTGTTCATTTATTATCGAGAGGTTAAATATATGCGTTAAAGACTTAGTAATAAAAGGTGCAGCCATTTTAATCATATTAACGCTAATACCATCTGGGCTTGTTGCTTTCCCGACCGACAAAGATCGAATTTGCTTTTGGACAAACTCTTCTGGGATACTAGGGAGAGAACAATGTTCGTAATCTGGTGAAGAAACAAGAGAATGGTCGTGAGAATCATCGGCCTCATTTGAACTTGTGTGATTCTTCACCAATTGTTGAAAAATATTCATTGAAATTATTTGCGATGTCGGTAGGGTCATCAACATATTATCCGTTTGAGGAGATGATTGAACTCGGGACACATTTTTGTTTATTGGGAAGGACTTCTTTAAGTTTCTTCCACAAGAGTGATGAGTTATCCTTATTTTCCTCAATATTGCCGAAGTGAAATATTCGCTTTTCTTTTTTCTAACTTTTAGTAACATAATATCTTAACTTTTTGTACATATCCCAATTTTTCGATGAGCGCGACTTTTTAGCTACATTATGTGCATGATCTCGTTGGCGCAGTAGTTGGAACAATTCTCCATCAAGCCATGGTATAGTGCCGCTTCGAGCACGCTTGGACTTGATTGGAGCATGGTGGTTAATAACATCCATAAAAATCGAGTGCCGTATAAACCACGCTTCGTCAACATGTTGACAGTTAAGAACATTTTCCCATGTAGCATTGCGGAGGTCATTATGAAACGTTTCGATATCAACATCCTTCAGGCGTCGAAAATTCATTAAACGACACCCTTTGCGAGGCGTTTTCCAAATATGTATGCCGTAAATAAGAAAATGATCACTTATGATGGTTTGTAACACTCCGCATGCGCTAACAAGATCGGGATGCGTACTAAAAATCAGATCAATAGTTATTTGGGTGAACTGCGTGACTCGAGTTGGTTCTTGTATTAACGGCATTTGGAAGAGATTCATGCAAGAGAGTATAGGATTGGGTGCATTAACGTCTGCTACATCACTGTTAAAGTCACCGAGTACAATCATTTCTTTAAATTCACAGGACGCCTTTTCATTAATATCGGTTAGGTTATCTAAAAACTCGACAGTACTCGATGGTGGTATATAAACAGAACTCATAAGTACTGGCTGTGAGTCTTTGCTTACACCTAATTTCGACCCAAATGCATTCGACATTATCATGTTCAAGATCACGTCGGCGAGTAAAATTTAGCGTGTCTCTAATATACATGGCTATCCAGGCAGTGCGATCTCGCCGTCAGAAATCGTGCCGTCACAGAAAGTTTCATTTAAACATATAACATCAAATGGTTTTATTGAGAACAGAATCTTAAATTGGTCAAACTTGTTGATGATACTTCTTACGTTAAGGTGAGCATAAGAAAAGTCCTCGTCGCTATGACTATGTATGATACCATCTTTTAGGCTTACATTTGACCCCTGCTTTGTGGATTTCGAAGTTGTCTGACCTCCTGGAGATACTGTATCCATTCCTGGTTCGGAGTGCGGGGGTAGGGGAATCTCATCCCGTGGTGTGGGATGTATATGGGTGGTTCCGGGTGGGTTGACGTTGTGTATGCGGACGGTACTGGTTTGCCCTCCGAAAATCCATTTGTGTATTTTCCGTAACCGGTTTCTTGAGGGCGTCGGAATACTATGCAGCTGCGCGCTTCACGTGAACATTCAGCAGGACGGTAATGGCGAAATCTGTACGAAGTCGTTTTGTCGTCTGTCGTAGATGAGTGGCCTACAGTGAAAACTAGCTGTGTCAGGTGAAATGTTCTACTAAAGTGCCAGTTGATTATATATGCTACAATTTTTTGCTGTAAATATACAACTTTTCCGCCGTAGACCAGCTTTCGAAATCGAAACTCGAAAGACCACTGTCATGACTGTGATTGTGTATCGTTACTTTTAACCAACCAGATGACAAAAATCTACACATTCGGTATATAAAACAAATATCGACTGCTGTTTATTCGGGACATGGTTAAGATGATAGACCCTCGGTGATCTCGAAGCCATGACTATGCTCCCCGGCTTCCGCCTTGGGGCATAGTCATGGCTTCGAGATCGCCTTGGGCCTACAATCTTAACCATGCCCCTCATTGCAGTCAATATTTGTATATTATTTCATCGAGCTATACATTTAGGGTTTTGGATGCGGTAGGTTTAACGTTTGCAACCAGCTTCGTAGTCTGGTTAGGAGAGAGCTCGACTTGTAATCAGAAGGTCCTTGGTTCAAATCTCAGTGTTGTTCGGGATTGTTCAACCTTTCTCGGTTTCTTCTTTTTCTCTAATAGAGAGTAAGAGTTCTGACAATTTCCAAGATTGTCACTTAGAAACTTAGTAGACTCTATTCGGGTTGAAAAGTTGGGTTGTACCCCACGCTACGGTGTTAAAAGAAACACGTCGCCGGGTGCGGCATGACTTATTATAATATTTAATTTCGAAATAAAACAACTCAAATTTAATACTAATTGTTGATGTGTGGAATTTTGTGGGACACGCAGTAGGCTATAGGAGTATAGCCAATTGAAAAGCCCGCCTGTTATTGTCGGTAGTGAGGGTCGTGATAGCCTTCAGTGTTCAAATTCCTTTATTCTGGTAACTTCGTCGGAAAAATGTCATTATTTCGAAGGGCCAGGGCTCAAGAAATGTCAAGTGCCAACAAAATCTTCGTAAAATTCAAAACTTGTCTACTTTTCGAACGATGTGCGGGACCGAAGTCAAACTTGCTGACACACAGTACGGCATAGCGCTGGCGTTTGTATCAGTATGTGTGTACATGATGTGACGTCATCACCGGCTTGGCAATATTTGACCTTTGCTAACCTCAGTATTTTGGGGGGTGCATTTATAAACATTCAGTGAGCTGTTATTATTCAGTCAAGTGAGTTAGTTTGCAGATACCATGCACCGTAAGACCTACTTCTTTATCTTTATACACATCCTTTTCATCACTAAAAGAACTGAGCGGTTTTTTTACTTACCGTGGAAGCTGCCATTTTCCAGTCGGAGATGACGTCACACTGCGCAACTTGGTTTGTGCCACAGGCTCGTTTGTGCCACAGTGTGCGCGTAGAAGAGTGTGGCCGAGCGCGGGCGGCGATTTTCTTTTCCGTACCACATATTCGCTATGGGACCGCAATCTAAGCTTCTGATTGGTCCGCTGGGCAGGCCCTCATTATACATCAGCATAGTTAATCAGATCGAGCCTACATGCGTGCCTGAATAACGTGTACTAGTACATCATGGTCGCGAGGAAGAAACAGATGTAATGTACATGTAGGGCGGACAACCATGCACATGCAGCACGATATGTTGGAAAGAGGGATCGCCATCCAATAAATTTTGAAGCCAATTCCCCTTAATTTTTTTCGCCCGTTCCTATAATTTTTTTTCTCAAATGAAACAATAAAAAAGGCGTTTGTTCGCAACGGGGATTACAATTAATCAGTAATTGATTTAGCTTGCGTCGGGGAGAATGAATGTTAGGGTTTGTTTTTGCCCTTACCCGACGTATATATTAGCACTGGAATTTGGAACATTAATAGTTTGTTACCAAAAAGTCAGGTTTTCTCTAACTTGTTTAATGAATTTCATGCCACGGTTTTTGTGTGTAAAACGACGGTAGCCATTGCGAGACGAGAGCAAGGAAAACTGCATTCCTGGTTTCGCCCAGTACAGCGGTGGGGTATTGACCCTTGCCTACTGCAAACCCCCAAGGCAGCACGGTCAAAATACTGGCGCATTGAGGCGGTAGTTTCAAATTTGTACGTACTGCTATGGTTCAACTTAAACACCGTGACAACGGCAATAAAAGCATACTATGCACTTATGGCAGTTCTACTTCAAGATAAATTTAGTGGATTTTCATGCAGTATTATTTTGTTTTTAATTGTTTATGAGTGGTTTTTATTTGTATGCACTCTAGCTGTTACACAATCTTTTGGACTTCAATCAAAAGACTGCAGAAGTTAATACGTCACCTTTTGTTGGTTGTCTATAGGCAATTGGATCTAAATTAAAAATCACTCAACCGCGTCTCAGTGCTTTTCCAATGGTACTTTTCCCGACGGCCATGATAGTTTAGATCCAATAGACTACTAAAGTGTGACGTCAGTCGCCATGGTAATTGGGTCTAAACATTCGCTGGTAATCTTGAACGTCCATTGGTATAGCGCAGGGAAACAGTTCACTGGTTTTAGTGCAGACCCCAAAACATGGCAACACACAAAGGGTGACGTTTTCACTTTGGTAGTCTATTGCCCATGATGGCAACGCACGTCACACGATCGGCTGTCTATTCATTGAAATGCAACCCGAAAGCGTTGATGCCAGACTTAGTACACAGTACACTGCAAGCTTGTAATGCTATTGCGTTGCGGATATGAATCCACCATGTAGCCAGCGTGCGATGGACACATGTACGCCACGTGAGCGTATCATGCACTTTGGATGATGCATAATACATGACTGACTGAGGAGAGCGGACCAATCAGAGGCTTCAGTTAGGGTCCATAGAGAATATGTGGTACGGAAAAAAAATCGCGCGCGGGCCATATCGCGCGTAACGCCGCACGGAGAACCCGCGGCACCGCACTGGCGTGGCATCGCTTGCACATGAAAGAATCACAGTGCTGGGGCCAATTTCATGGAGCTGTTTAGCAGCCGATTTTGTGCTAACGGAGGCTCCTCCTATTTCATGGAGACCGTAACCTTAAAGAGGAAGAATCCCCCTTTTTTCGATAGTCGAAACATCCCTCATGCCGACGTGGATTTTTATTATTTTTTAATTGTCGGTTTTAAGTGGATCAATTGCAAGCAAAAGTGCGCTTTTCGAAAATGAGATTTTCGCGATTTCTGAAACGCTCATTAGGTATTCATGATATGCGCGTGACCCCGTGACGCAATCCTGAGAAAGAGAAGTCAACACGATTGTTAGCTCCATACGTTTACACGCAAAAAAATTGGAAAACCGTCTCTGTTAGGTGGTGTTTTTTGAAGAATTTTGTTGGTCCAAAAAGCCAGAGATATGCCCAGTAGCTGCGTGGTTGTATGTTTTACCAGACACTATGAAAAAAAAGAGAGCAGAAAGATTTTCTTTTCTATTACCAAGAGAGAAAAAAATGAGTCGCTTATTCTAACTTGTACCGGCCGATGCCCACAGGGAGCCGTTTCATGCTGTACACAGACCGCAGTGAATGCCGTTCGTTCCGTGACAAAACCACCCTTCGCAATGCACCAGTATTTACTTCAAAAGAGCTTCATTGTGAGCCACAATTTCACCGTTTTTTCACAAAACAGGTAATAGTAGATTGTTGTCATATTACATGAAGTGTTTTTCACGTTTGTATTTTGAATTACAAGGACAAAACAGGCATGATAAACATTAACTTCGTGTATTTTCCATTCAATACTGCACAGACCGTTTTGTATGTTTCTCAGGATGACGTCAAAACCCTGTTGATAAATAAACCAAGTGACCTCGAGCGTTTCAGAATTTCGGGTGAAGAGGGTCGGAACTGCTTTACGTTTTAAGCAAAAGCCTGTCGATTTTTTTGTAAAAAACTAGTTGTGATGGGATGGGCCAGAGGCCAAAATTACACATATTGGTACCACCTGAGGTGGCAAAACCTAAATGCATTTTTTTGAAAGGTCTATATCTAGGGATGATAAATTGATGTGATAGCAATCCCAGGGTGGCAGCTTAGTGGTAGAAAATGCCTACTTTTTAAGCCTAGTCAGAATGAAGCTTCTTCATAAATCCTTAGCACTTGGGTTAGGATATGGTTGAACAATTCGCAATTACACCATTATGCTTTGTTGTATGATGATGAAACTTGGTCAAATTGTTGTTTAGCTATAGCTTTTAAAAATGACGTCACGTAAACATATTTTTTGTCTCTAGAGGGCGCTGTTCAAAGACGTATATAATGTGTTCATATATTACACAATTTTGTTTAGATGCTAAACATTATTTTAAACATTAATCTTTTGTTCGTGTCCCCTGTGAAACAAACCAAACTTAATTAACGGTTTAAAAGTGTTGGTTTAGGTATGTTTTAACTATTTAGACGGTAACATTTAAAGAAATTGCCAGTATAGCACCTGTCTGAGTAACAGTATTGTCTATACATCATACATGTACATTGTAGTATTTATATTAGCGTCATGTGTACATGCATGTTGTTATCAGCTATGTCTCAAATGTGCTTCCAAAGACATCACAAATTAAGTAACCATACTCCACGTGATGATGAAATTCACATGACGACAAATTTATTGCCATGGCAACTATCTATAGAGGGCGCTATACTTGGATGATTATTTTGTACATGTATATGACACTTAATAAGAGCAACTTGTATGACCATACAATATCGTGTGCACATAAATAGTTACAAATAATCTTCAGTGGTGCATCTTGCCAGCTGCATTGTAAGGCAAATTGTATATGAAAAGTGACAGCTACAATGTAGGGTTACTATTAAAAACAGATAGAAAGTTGGCAACAGCCAATTCATTTAGCTGCAGGGTTAACTTCATTGTGTTAGGGAACAGCGTGAGTCGATGGCAACCTCAATCTGCCCGAGAATTCCGAGTGCCTATCACGGGAGATACCAGAATCTTCAGGTTACACCGTTCTCAGATCCGAGATACCTCCGGTATCTCAAAACCGACTTGACCATTCTTGTCCTTTACACACGGAGTAACCAACTCCCTAACCCAACAAAATATTTGAATATCCATCTCCACCAAATACAATTGAATAACGGAAATCTCCATTTAACTTTGGTGGAACACGTCACTGATCCTATAAACTCGGAAAGAAAAAATACCAATTCGTTATCAAAAATAATCCAAAACATACAATTAATCGGGATAGCCCATACAACAAAAATCAGGTAATTTACCAAAAACACACACTCAAGGGTAACTATTAAAATCACCAAAACAAAAACTATACCTCAAAAATAGCTATCCCACCCAACGGATTCTTAAAGTTAACGTGTACGAATGACACAAAATCCCAAAAATATAAACTGTGGAAAATAAACAAAATAAACAAAATAACACAACACATCGGTAAAACTCCAACTATAAAGGACTACAACACATTGCAATTAACTCGATTTTGATTGCAAATACCCTAAAAAGGTCCTTTTCCACGAAATAGAAACACAATCCGATGATAAATTTCCACCTACCGATCACGCGCAGATATCAGGATTTTCCTCTCTGCTGATCACGAACGCTCAAACAACGGAACCAAACAATGGGAGGTCACGCAGAGCATGATGCATCTACGACGCATAAAGAGCTGGGGAAACCCACACCAAACCAACTAACTGCAACAATGACGTGGTCGAAACACACCAGGGTCCTATTTCATAAAGCCCACTTAGAAACATTCCTAAATAAACATTCTCAACTCATGTTTTTAAAGATAGGAAAAATATATTTTATTGTTCCTAAATCCACTTAAGAATGTTTTTAACTTTTATGAAAAAGGACCCTGGCCTGTCAAGCCAGCAATGTGTCTCAACTTAACCGTATATAGGCTACAACAAACACATCACCAAACTCTGACAGTCCCTACCATAACCTAGACCAACTAAAAGCAGAAATTGCGCAAAAAAAGGCAAAAAAAATAGATCGCCCAACTCAAAACAAGAGATAAACGCCTTGACAAAAATTACCCAAACACTACAGAATATAACAAACAGCAGCATATCGTTATATTCATACCGAAACACCTAAAAAATGTCAAGGCTAAACAAAACTAAGAGATCACCAAACTTTAAAAAAAAAAGCAAACCAATTACAAATGGATGCGAACGCAAACTGTAAAAACCTAACTAGCAACAACCTGTGAACAACTACCAACCTATCCAAAGCAAATCCTTCAGGAACTGAAAAAATAAACCGCTTTGGGTAAACAACTAAGAGTTTGTTCCGACAATTGCTAAAACATTGGGAACAATCTACGAGCGGTAGGCTAGATAACCTTAAAACACCCATAAATGAGAGTGGCCAGAATGTTGAACACGCAAAAATCCTTTCTAACACCAAACGGCGACAAAAAGAAAGCATGCCGGCACACGCCTAAACAAGCCAACGTATCAACATAATGAAAGGACACTTCAAAAAGACAAAACTCCACTCAGTGTTAATATCCATAACTGAATACCAGTAACAAACCAGAACTATAAAAAGAGCAGTCACTGAACACTAAACTATCCTGCTCTAACTAAACAAAATAACAAAAGCTGGTTCTATCGCTCTCAAGATTTACCCAAACTTGCGAGGTAATCCGATTCATTTTTAATCCACCCGCAACTGATGAAGGGCAGACGGAAGCCCAGAAAGCTAGCTCTTGCTAAACCTAAAGGAACTGAAAAACGTTCCTTTACTCGCACAACCAAAAACCGGGGAAACTCTCCTATACCACCAATGCACAATTAACCCAGTAAAAACGGTACAATTGGACGAAATACAAATTTGAAATAAAATAATATAACATTTTATTTCAAATAATCAAAACGAGTCAATCAGAACGCCCGTGTCACTGAATGGGTAAGAGCCTTCACCCCCCTTACACAAACCTAAAGGAACTGAAAAACGTTTCTTTACTCGCACAACCAAAAACCAGGGAAACTCTCCCATACCACCAATGTACAATTAACCCAGTAAAAACGGCACAATTGGACGAAATACAAATTTGGAATAAAATAATATAACATTTTATTTCAAATAATCAAAACAAGTCAATCAGAATGCCTGTGTCACTGAATGGGTAAGAGCCTTCACCACCCCCCCCCCCCCCCCCCACCCCACCCCCCTCCCCTCCCCCAAACCCCCCTTACAAATTTATAGTAACAATCAACATACTGGCATAGGATTCATTGTTCACCAACTGCCTGTCTGTATTTTATTGCCATAACCACCTGCAGTAACAGCGTAATTAATATTATGCCAACCCATATGCCAAAGGATGTACATATAATGGAATTATCATGTAACTTAATGGCAAAACACAAAACTAAGAAAAACAGAGACTAAGCTGCCCATTTGGAGATGCTATCACATGGTTTTGTACTTAGGTCGATCCTACAAAGCATTTGGCACCCTTAATGTTTTGCCACCTTGGGTGGTACCAATATCTGGTCTGGCCCATGGACTAACATACACCTCCATGATAAACAGAAAAACTAAAAAAATGTGGAAGGGGGGATTCTAGCTGTTTAAGCACTGGCAAACGTTTGCTAGCTTCAGAGGCAAATTTGCTAAACACTCGTGACGCAACAATGCCCGTTTCCAAGCACGCGCATGCTTAAGCACGCCGCGGCCGTGAAATAGCCTTAAAGTTAGCACACCTTTTATGCTACAGTAAGCACACGTTTTCAGCTAGCGCTTAAGCAGCGCCATGAACTTGGCCCCAGGTGGCTGCCTTGGTCGTAAGAAATTTTCCTGGAATTTAGCTGTAGTTTGACTTTAAATTCCCTGGCTGTTTCATAACATTTGGCGCTTATAATTAGTAAACATCGTGTTCTCATCCCAAGTTTCACCCTGTTCCCGTACTTGAAAATCCCCGGGATTATGTTTACATACAAAAACCGCGAATTTCGTCATTTTGCTTGCTGGGGCCAATTTCATGGACCTGTTTAGCAGCCGATTTTGTGCTAACGGAAGCTCCGGCTATTTCATGGAGACCGTGAAATACGCAGCTCCATGCCTTTGCTATGTAGCTGCGTATTTCGTAGCATGAATATGGCCTGCGCGCATTGCTTACGAGCCTGTGCCTTTAAGCACTGACAAACGTTTGCTAGCTTCAGAGGCAAATGTGCTTAATCACGCCGCGGCCGTGAAATAGCCTTAAAGTTAGCACAACGTTTCTGCTACACAGTAAGCACACGTTTTTAGCTAGCGCTTATGGCCCGGTCACACATAGACGACGCACGGGGGACGCACGGCCCGCGCATTGAAAATTTGCAATTTTGGCCAATGCGTTGTCGTTCGCTAGGTGTGCGTCATTATGCGTTACTCGTTCGTCGAGCGCGTTGGACCAACGTTATGCATTCGACGTCATTCGCTGTGTGCGTCGGAATTTTTTGTGCATGCACAAAAATGTGCGCGGAGCTCGACGCATGAATGTACACGTAAAAATGACGCCAGACACGCGCAGAGCGCGCTAGACCAACGCCAGACATACGCGGAGCGCACGCTGTGTATTCGTTGTAAGTTCGGCGGCTGAGGTCTAGCGAACGCCTAGTGCACACCTAGCGCACGCCTAGCGTGCTTCAAACGCATGCCCAGCGAACATGCGGCGAATATGAGCGTGCTGAACGGGTCTCTAACGCACCCAACGTTCTTCTTGCGTGTTCCTAGCGTATACCTGGCGTGTACGTAGCGTGTACGTAGCTTGTAGTAATAGGGTAAATAAGCGGGTCTGGCACCACCGCCTCATCACTTCTCCTACTGATCGTGTCTAGAAGAACCACCTCAGAAGATTAAAAATACGATCTACGAGCCGACGCTTTTTATAGGCACAGTCACGTGACCGCTGCCTTTCGCGGGCTGTGCGTTGATCGCGCGGTGCATGCGCTGGCCATTCGTCCCACACGCTAGCAACACGTGATGCATTCGTTGGGGTTGTTGACATGTGCGCTCTGTATACGGTCTGTATGCGCTTTGTATGCGCCCAGTATACGCGCAGCGCGTCAGCAATACGCTATGCTAGCCTCTCCCAAATCCTGACAAAAGTTGGGCGCACAACACAGATATCTATTAACAACAAGATAGGAAACGACAGTGTTATTGAATGGCACATCATCGTAACCGGCTTGGGGCGGTTCCGAACGTGTGCGCGTGCGTAACATTAAATATTTATGTAATTTATGTTTGATCTCATGACGTCAAAATTAACATACCCGGAAAAAAAATAAAATAAAACGACCTTCTTGTTTTTGACCAGTGTGGCGCAAATTCCGGGCTTATTATGCTGAAAATATACTTTAAACTTGTAACCATGGAGCTATAAAGGTGATGTAGTTTGAATATTGTATCTAATTGAAGCAATGTCTTGACAGAATAGAATCTGCCACGATATTGCAAGGTTTATTTAAGACAATTTCGACCGTCGTCGCGACGGTATGGACTCGTTACCGCATACTACATAGCGGACGGAGTCCGGGATATGAAGTTCCAAAAACATGGCACAAACTTTATAAGAAAGATTTTCAAATTGTCTACCTTGTGCTGGAAGACGATGTGCAAACAAGGTTCCGTGTGTCCTAATCTCTGGCATTGACGGGTTTAGAAATACCCTACACATCACCAAACTGCTTAATCCGGAGAAAAATGGCAAAAGAAGTCACGCTAAATTGTGCACAGAAATACCAATATACGTATACAGTTAGCAACCAAGTTCGTTCATCCTTCTGGTGTACGCGTACGCGTGCCAATACAGCGCGCACGTCGCGAATGGGGCTTTGCGTACATCGCGCGTATCCAAACTTGAGGACGCGACGCGAGTCACGCGACAACAGCTTTCATCTGTGCGCATGCGCGAAAACCCATGTAGAAGTGCCAAAAATCATGCAAATTACGGTGCCCAAAATCATGCAAATGAGGTGGCTTAAACCACGCAAATATGGAAATACTTATGCAAATGGTGCCCAAAAGTATGTAAATGTGCCCAAAAGTATGTAAATGAGGGTATGCTAATGAGAAGGCGCGGTTATGCTTGTACGGCCTCCGTTTCCTATTTGTTGTTAATAGATATCTGTGGCGCACAACGACGCACTGATCCTATTTTCCATTTTTTGCTGAATTTTCAGTGCGCGGGCCGTGCGTCGTCTATGTGTGACAGGGCCATTAAGCAGCGCCATGAAATTGGCCCCTGGTGATCAGGCAGTTGCACAACGTGACGTCATCAGTTTCACGAAGTGAACACTAACGCGCGATGTGATTGGTTGATCGAAATAGGACAATGCAATATGGCGGCGCCCTTGAGATGCTTTTACGCGCACTATTTTTCGTTTTTACAGAGGATCGGTGCAATTACATCTTCTGATTTGAGTGGGGATAGGTAGGGAAATATTATTTTTATAGGAAATCTGCAAACTAACCCATTTGACTGAAGATGTCCTTTAACCAAATAATTAATGTATTACTGTACTCTTTGAATGGAAAGCTTTAATATGATATTCACTTTCCCTGGCTTCCAGTAGCTGCTTTAAGGATTCATTCTATTCTGAGGAAGTTGCATTACGTTCTCTTTCATTATTTTGTCTAAATATAGGGGAAATGGATTTGATTGTTCTTTACTCTAAACATTCGCCCCTCAACTGGACAGCCACCACTATTGGGACATTCATCAGCATCCGTACCGCTTTAAAGGCTGCTACTTTGGCACTCGGCTTACCGGTAGTTTTTAAGGTAAAATGAATAAAAATTCCTATTATTAGGCCTAGTTGCATTTTTTTCCGCAAGTTTTTTATGGAGACTCAGAGGTTTCCCGGGGTCTGGGGACGTTTGGGATAACAGTGATGGCAGCGCCGCCCCTACACCCACGAAAAAAAGTGTCGTGCACCTCTTGTGCTCCCCCCTCCCCCAAATTAGACTTGAGTTTTGCACAACTATATGTGTAAGCTGCTTTTAATACGTGCCCCCTCCCAATGTTCTGTTCCACCCCTTGCGCACCCCTCCCAGCCCCCACACACGCACCTATACTTGTATTCGCCGGCAATCGGGGACATCCTTCTAAGCTTTTTAAAACCCAATTATAGGGAAGAATTGTTTTAGTGGCACCTAACTTAACTTTACCTAAATGGTTTGTGCCCTTACCTATAATGGTTTAGAAACCATTAGGTTAGGGCACAAACCATTAGGTTAGGGCACAAACCAATAGGTTAGGGCACAAACCATTCACATTTAAATTGCAGCTTTATAGGTACCGTCCCCGATTACCGAAACACGGATAGGTGCGTTAGTGTTTGCCGGCAATCGGGGACTATTTATTGCTTCTCTTTTTTGGACATAGTTTTTTTGCGAAGGCCTCCATAGGATTTGCATGAGATGGCAATCGGGGACGGTTGCTCAATCGGGGACCTATTGTCCGTCTTTTGTTCAAGCAATAAATAGTCCCCGATTGCCGGCAAACACAAACGCACTCACCCACACCCCGACCGTTACCACACACACTATATGCGAACCTCGCTTTGTACTCGTGCACTGTACGAAATTTGGCCGAAAATATTTTTTTACTCAAAAAAAGAAACGCATGATTTCTCCCTAACTCCACAAATCGTTTGAGGGCATCGTTACACACCTTATATATTTTGTTTAACCCTCCTCCCACTTCCCTTATCCCTTTTTAAATGCTGAGACAACTCGTCTGCGAACCTGTGTAAGTCCACACATGCAGTTACGGTGCTTCCTGGTTTATGCGGACCTCGATTGTGTGCGGGTTCGTATAGTGTACTACATGCTCGTACACCGTGTTTTTACACCCTGATGGGGTACCTCTTTTGTTACCCTCCCACCCTTCTCTTTGTCCTCCCTTTGTTCACTTTGTCAAAACTCTTCCCATAGGCTAAGCACTGGTTAAAGACAAAGACCGACTTGTGGGGTACCTTTGTTCGCCTTTGTTCCCTGTGGGGTACCATTCTTCCGGGAACCCCATAAGGGTGCGAATACAGATTCACAGTCCATACACAGTCCATTCCCACTCATACACTATGCGGAAATTACTTTCTTTTCGTGCAACTAAGAAAACTTCACACAACAAAAAAAACAATTTTTTACCAAAATCTTAAAGCATGGTTCTAAACCTAATTACTCCTGAACCCTAACTTTTGTTTAACCCTCCTCCCCCACCCTAACACTCCTTTTTCAAAGCTTAGACAACTCGTCTGCGAACCTGTGCAAGTCCACATAGTGTATGTAATGCTCGTACACACCCAAACAAAGCCTGAAATTATTCATACCCTTATCAAATTCGGAGTATTTTGAATCGTGTTATTTGAAGAATGAGTTTCTTCTGGCTTAGATTACATAATAATGTGACAGACAGCTGAAAGAATCACTGCAAGAAACATTTCAAGAAATACATATTTGACAAATTTAAAAAAAAAGAGGAATGTCCAGAATTGTTTATACTCTTGCTTCGATCAGTTCAAAGTCACATTCTGTGATCAATGGAAAAGCCTCTGGCCAAACAAAATAAATGGTGTGTTTACGGTAACCCGACCTACCTGGAATTTTTGAGGTCAAATTGCCGACCTCAAACTTTTCATTGGACATTTTTAAGTTGAGAATTTTAAATGAGCACTATTTGCAATAATTTCCAACGAACATAACATTTTCTACACTTGTACATGAACATGTTTAATAGTGTTAATAGTGAGTTTCAAACATTGCAAAACAACACGCAAATGCATAAACTGAAATTAAAAAAAAAATGAAAAAATATAATTATTTTTCTACCTACCTACCTGGATTTTTTTTTAGGCCGTTACTGTAAACGCACCATTTATTTTGTTTGGCCTAATCACAGCCTCCAAACGGTTATGGTACTTGCTCACAAGGTTTCTGCATGTCTCTACATGGATTCTGGCACACTATAGTCGAGTATCTATGGGGTGGGGGGCGGAGGGGGTTCTATCATGCTCCAAATATTCTAGCATGCTCCAAATATTTTGGATGTTAGCAATAATACCACAACAATGGTTTTTCAGGTCTACAAAGAAATGTTAAACATCGTCATTATGATTTCCATGATCACAACAAATATGATCAGTTGTTCGTGAAGAGGGACTCCAAAGTGGGAGGGAGTGATTCCAGAAACATCAATGGTATTGTAGCGTGCAGAATTATTGAATTATTTCTAAACGGGATGTGCCTATAGAGCAGTTTAATTGTACACTCCTCAACATGATATAAACCAGCAAGAAACAGAGGGATTAGATTTCAGTTTCACTGGGGTGGGGCGAGGGGTCCATTTAATTCATTCATTTAACATATTTTGGCTGATATGTATCACATTTTGCCACTTTTGGCAGCAATATTGGTTGTAATCCCAAATTTGAAGCATGATAGAAAAAGGGGCCCCACAAAAAAGTGAACAAATTATTCGGCTTATGATCTTTTTCATTTTAAACCATTTTTGGCGGCCATATTGGCCACTATCTTTATCTCCAGAAGATTTTATTTTAATAATGTTAACATCCAAAACTGTTAAAGGACTCTAAAAGCCACCGTAAAAAGTTGGTGAGGTTAGTTCAGTGGGAGTGGGTTGCATTTAATGTATACATTATTTGTTGGTCATTGTATATCATTTTTCTCATATTTGGCCGTTATTGGCAGCCATATTGGTCGTCGCCAATTTTCAATTTAGAGCATGATAGAAAACAGGGGAACGTCAGAATATAAATTTGTGGGGGTCAAAAACATATAACTAGCAATTTTATAAGTACTTTCATCATATTACTTGGCCAATATATGATTTTGGACCATTTTTAATATTCTGAGTGCATTGAATTTCTTTCACTGTTAACATCAAAAATGTGTTTTATGACCGTAAATGCACCTTAACAAGTTGGTTTGGTTTAGTTCTGGTGGCCTAAAATGAATATAAATGTGTATTTGTACATGCCAACTAAATGTCTTTGGGTAAAGTGAAAGTTCCACCACTGCAGCTTGTAAGTTGTAGATGTATGAGATAAATGCAAAACTCTCAGATTGTTCATAGGGTATAATGAATAATTTCGGGCTTAACTGTATATCCGCCTCCTAATCGGCTGTCTGCCATAATGGGTCGGATATAATCGGCTCGGTCGTAATAGGTCGGTTATAATCGGCTCACGGACATTATGGTGATAATGGGTCGGACATAATCGGCTCTCGTTCATAATAAAGGGTCAGTAGCAATTGGCTCTCGTGCATAATGTGTCGGGCATAATCGGCTCTCGGACACAACGGGCCGGAATCGGCTCTCGTTTATAATGGGTAGGTCAGAATCGGCTCTTGGACAAAGTGGGTCAGACATAATCAACTTTCGGACATAATTAGGGGCCGAACTTAATGAGATACTTGAAAAGATTGCACGACCATTCTTTGAAATCAGGGCTGCTTTGGAATTCTGTTGAAGCAAGAAGGATAGGTGTGGAAATGTTATTTACACTTCTTTGCGTTAATTTCTTCATTCAGATTTTCAAGAATCATACAGTTCAGCTGGATCTCGGTTTGGCTTTCGTCGGCATTGTGTCGACCATGACATGCCTCACCATGATTGCGTTTGCAAAGTCGACAGCCGTTATGATGATAGGTAAAAATAGACGTCAGTTGGCAGGATAACCGAGTCTAAACATTCGCTGGTAATCTCAAACGTTCTCTGCTAAAGCGCTGTGTATAGACCCAGTTACATTGGCAACACACAGATTGCACATTTCACTTTAGTATTCTGATATGATGCTTAACGCCGGCAGCAAGAGATCATCGTACAATACTTGTCCTCATGTACAATGCGACATCCCAAGTTGAAGAAGCTGCCGTTTCTTGCAAGTACTTTGGTGGTATTGCCGTGAGTACGCTTGCACAGGACCATTGTACCCGTTTGAACATGTTTGTCCGCAGATGGTTTCTTCGGATACAAATGACGGTGTGGACATAATGGTAGAAACGGACACGAGAGTGTGGACATAATGGTAATAACGGACACGAGAGTGTGGACACAATGGTTTCTATGGACACAGTGGTTTCTTCGGACACAAATAATGGTGCGGATATAATGGTTTCTTCGGACACAGTGGTGCGGACATATAATGGACCCAAAACCATCTGCCAAAACATAGGTTCAAATGGACAGGTTGGTCTTTGTATACACACGCTTCATTTTCGCATGTACACCTTGATTTATAAGAACAAAATTGAAGCCTCATAGCGAGATGAGCTAACGATTAGCCTTTCACCCTGGGTCAGCATTGCAGAAAAATTAGTATTTTAAGGTCTAGGACCTTTTTCGTTGGACAAAAAAGCTTACTAAACCTAAAAAGAAGAAAAAAAGTAGAGACCAAAAAAACAAAAACAAACACAAAAACAAGATTTTCTTTTATCCATATACAGCTGCCTGCATGGGAATGTTGGTCAGCTTTCCAAGTGTAGCTATAACGGCGCTCAAATCCAAGATGGTAGACTCACATGAATATGGTAAGTTGATTAAAAAATTTACTTTCTGCAAGTGCTCCCATACATCAGATGGGTCATCGGCAAAATGGATTGCAATTTAGCCCTTGCGAATCTGTTCTTTTGATCATATCAGCAATCACCAATTTGAAAAACAGGCAACTGGATCCCCTACAACGTACGACAATCTTCAACCTACTACCTAGTCCAAGGCAAGCTACCGACAACAGGCGACCCAATCGTTGCCACTTAGGGCGCCCACCTACGACCTATGACCACACAAACGACGACACCTACGACAACACAGGCGACGACCTACGCGCGACAAGCAGACTACGAGCCTTTCGGCGACAACTGAAAACAAATTTAGACCATTAACGCCAATGCCTGTCGCTACTTCACGACTCTTTGGCCTATTGGGCGGCTGAGGAAACTACTGACAACCAAACCCCGGCGACAGCCTAGTCGCTTGCAGTCGCCTAAAATCGCCTGAGTCACGCTGGGTGGGGATAGGCCCATTACATGCTGACGATCCTGTTGTCTTGTTTGCAGGTGCACTCTTTGCTGTAACGGCACTCATCCAAACTCTGATATCACTAGTTGGATCAGGGCTTTTCAACAACTTGTATGCGGCCCTGTTGCCAGTATGGCCCGGTCTGCCATTCCTGATAATGGTCGGTATCTATGGACTGTCGCTGCTTGTTATACTGTGAGTTTTGTGCATACTAAGCTAAGATTCCGAAAGCGTAATTTAGTGGAGATGACACAGTGGTACTTGTACGTTGGAATTTCCAGTAGCCTTTTTCGAAGTACATGTATATGGTGGAACAAAACGAGAGGGAGCAATTGTATTTGGGTATGAATTTGTGAGCATATTTCTGTCCAATAATGTAATTTAATTTGCCTATAATACAAAAACAGGATTATTAGAAAAATAAATTAACGCAAAGTGAAAAGTATAGGTTTTTTTCTTGAATATGTAAACAAATCAATTTGCGCCCGACATACTTCAAAACAGGTTAATGGTGCATGTGCAACTGGATAGAGTAAGGAGGATAATCGATGTGGCATCTCTATATTTACTTGTCACACTTGATTCAGAAACACATTATTTGGAGTCAAAACTAAATGGAAGATCTGACTACCTTTTACTCACTTGAGCATAACCTGCCTTTAAAAAATGTTCTCTTCAAGGTATATTTGGTGGGATGTGAAGACAAACTTTGAGGAACACAAGTGCATGGATGGTAAGTATAAAACATTACCCATGTTTTGATAACAGATTCCCATATTTAAAGGTTGAGTACATGATTGGTAAACTGTTACAAAGGGCGTTATTTCCACTCGTGATTTAGCCCATGTTGATAAAACTGCCGTGTAGAAATTCCAGCCACATAAAGGCAGTAATACTTCAGAAAAAATCCATTCATGGCCGCGCTTTTGTGTTGAGTTGAAAGGTAACAAAGTATTTTGCAAAAGACTTTTTTTAGAAAACCACCCTCAGTTGGTAATGTCTCACACAAAATATAATTTTTGACAGAAATAGGTCCATGTGGTGTTCGGTACCATTGTTATTAACTCTTTTATTAAGGTTTTTCTTGTGAACTCATGAAAACAAATTGGGGTCACTGCAAGGGGTCACAAGGCTTGAAGATAACGCATGCATACAACGCTGTTAATGCAAGTATACAAATTCACAGTTTCTCTGTTCACTTAGAGGGGATTCCATTATGTGCGTACATGTCGAAACCAAGAAAATTATTTCTTTCAAGAGCATTGTATTTTTCCAACAGATGAAGGGCCAAAGTATAAGGCGCTGAATACTACGGAAGAGCCAACAGACTAGCTAGCTACACGGGATAAAATGACACGACAACCTTTCAATGTCATCCGGTGAACTATGGAAAAGGGCCGCCTCAACAATTTCAGCAATAAGTGCCTTATCTCGGAATATCCGGTTCGTAAATGCCACATCACAGCAACATTAGCCACGCCAACCCTGCACGGATTGGATGTTTGAAACCGGAAGTAAAATACAAACTGTAAAATTAGCTAATGAGTGCTGGGAATGGACCTGAAACATAATGACGTCACGGTTTGTTTACATACGTACTTTCCTATGGCACTATGTCGTCTGGTACCCTGAGACTCCTCCATAGATTTGCTCACATGTAAACAAACCGTGACGTGATTACGTTTCAGGTCCATTGGTGGTGCGTGTGTGTAGTTATTAGAGCACGTAAATTTCATTGATATGCTTACGTAATATTTGAATTGACTCTGTCGTTATTCCATACTACAGCATGGCCGGTCCAATGTCAAAAATAATGCTTCCGACGGCCCTGTGACGTCGTTCCTTTTTTGCCTCACAGCATAGTTAAAACGCATATTGTTAGCTTTGGTGTGTGAATTCACAACAAATATGGAAGATTATAGCATGAAATATTGACAGTAAAGACACAAAAGAATTAACATATCATAAACAAGACTGCCACGTTTTTGTTTGGCAATTGCACGGAAGGGATAAATATCTATGCAGTATAGCGAAACAAATACAATATGGGTTATCATCAACACATCGAAATCAGTATAGTTTTCAGTATAAGCATGTACTTTTCCGGTAACGCTTTTCCTAAAACCATGTGCTGTGTACACCGTTCGTTTTGAAAACGTTTCCGGCCTTCATTGCAAGTTTTTCCCAGACCCGGTTGATAATAGACTCCGTTTTGGTAATTAGTCGATATTTATTTTATATGGCATACAAAAAGTAACTTTTTAAAAAGATGCCTAAAATAGTACTTCCTCTGAAGTAATGAAATGCATGTAGTGGATTAAAGTGGCATTTATATACTACAGATTGTTGCACTCATCAGTTGTACAGCGGAAGTATAGGAAATTAAAAGTGAAAAAGCCACTAAAGACCGAAAACAACTTAAAATTACTGAAAAGAGCTGAAGAGTTGAATTACGGAAAGAGCTATCCCCATTTGCTCTGCATGTGGTCTTTGTCGGCGGTTTTCTTCTTAGTTTTGCAAAATGTCCATGTGAAATGTTGGAACCGTTTTATTTTTGCATGTAATTTTTTTAAAAATCCAAGTTCGTCAATAAGTTGGCCGTGTTGTATCGGAATTTTGCCAAATTTGCTAGAGGTGTGCGGGACGATGTTTGATTTTCGAATACTCGTCCTAAAAATGTCTTGGTCTGAACAAATTACGAGCATAATTACACCAAGAGCAGCAGGAAGAGCAGCAGAAGGAGCAGCCGGAGGATCAGCAGAAACAAGAGAAGCAAGAGCAGGAGCTCAAGGCACACTGCGGTCCGTCACGCCCCGTGTGACGGAAGCCCCGTCCCCTTTTTTGACAGAGCTGCTCACTGGCCGGTCACCGGCCGGTGGCAAGGGTGAGCTACTGTCATTCACGTTTCGCCACCCCGGTCCCCTACGCTCCCCGACGTCCATCCCGGTGCCTCCACGGTGATCCTCTACCGGGGCGCCGGGACTGCCGGGGACATGGTGTAAACGTAGCATTAGATCAACAGGAGCAAGAACACCAGAAGCAGCAGCAAGAGCAGCAGGAGCAGCAGCGGCAAAAGCAGGAGCAGAATCATCAGGAGCAGGATCAACAGGTTCAGCAAGAGCAGGATCAGCAGGAGCAAGATCAGCAGGACCAGCAGAAGCAAGGTCAGCAGGTCAGCAGGATCAGCAGGAGTAGGATTAGCAGGAGCAGGATCAGAAGCAGAAGCAGGACCAGCAGGAGGGGGATCAGCGGGAGTGGGAGCAGGACCAGGAGCAGGAGCAGCAGATGAAACGGGTTTCATCTGAACTCGTCGTAACCCAGAATTTTGCCAAAATTGCATCTGAACTGCGTTTGATTTTTGCATGAGGTATTTGACGTTGGTCATCAAATGGTCTTCCAAGCTTATACAACTAGATATGACGCAAATTACTTTCGACCTTCCACTTGTAAGAGTGGGAAGCCTGGCGGAAGCTTAGACCGAGGTCTTTTAATCTGAACTCTTTGCAACATGTCCATGTGAGGTGCTGGATATTTGATTTTTCAAGGACAAGATCAGCAGTATTGGGAGTAGGGGCAGCAGGAGAAGCAGGGGCAGGGATAGGAGAATCAGGAGCAGTAGCAGCAGGATCAGAATCAGGGGAAGCAGCAGGTGCAGTAGCAGCATATTCAGCATGAGCATGTGGTGGATTCTTGTATAGCGCACACATCTACCCTACAGGGTAATCTTGGCGCTGTTGCCATTATTACGGCTGCCATCAGGAAATCACCAGAACCATTTCGCTTCAACTAGGTGGCTGCATGCCTAGCCAAGGAGAAAAACCCTGTCAGCACTTGAGTAGGAGCAGCAGGGACAGCAGCAAGATCATCCAGATGCAGCAGGATCATCAGGAGCAGTAGGGAAAGAAGGTGCAGCAGGATCAGCAGAAGCAGCAATAGCAGCAGCAGGATCAGCAGAAGCAGCAACAGCAGTAACATGGGCAGCAGGGCTACCAGCAGCAGAAGCAAGAGGAATGCCAAGAGCAGGAGCAGGAACAGGATCAGCAGGAGCAGACGCAGGAGCAGCAAAAGCAGGAGCAGCAGCAGATGCAGGAGCAGGAGCAGAAGCAGGAGCAGACTAAGCAGGAACAGGAACAGAATTACCGGAAGAATCAGCAGAAACAAAAGAAGCAGCAGCAGGAGCAGCAGGAGCAGAAGGATCAGGCAGGTGCAGCCGAAATAGTAAGAGCAGGAGCAGGATTTGCAGGAGTAGGAGCAGCAGAAACAGAAACAGCAGGAGCAGCAGGAGCTGGAGCTCCACTTATTCTCTCAGCTTAATTTTCCTTTAAAATACTTTCTCAGTACTGAAGCAATTGACAGTGTAAATTATGCTTTTTTAGAGTTTCAACATCTTTATTTGGGATTCAGTTAATATTGCTGGTTATGTTAACTTACAAATACAAATCTACCAGACTAGTAAGCAAAATTTAATGAACAGTGCTTACATCAGCACTGTTTAATTTTAATAACACTGCAATAAGTGTTGGGCAAACCACAAACGGTATATTGCCTAAATAAAATGTCAAGGACACTTTAAGCAGAGCCGTATATAGAGAGAGTTGCCAGAATGAGATCCCAACTTTTGGGGGCACAGGATGCCATTTTGTGTCCGTCGGTGTCGATTCGTGCAATTGATGAATATGATACAATTCGTGCATGCGGCCGCGTACCGCATAGTGTTCTTCTGCTGGCAAGAGCTTGGGGTGTACAAAACGATAAGAAACAACTCTGATATTTTGATTTCCAGCAAATAAAACGAGGAGAAAAATATGGCAAGCCAGAGTCAACAGACTGAACTGGAAAGTGACCAGAAAATGCCTACCTAACCCACTTTTTTCCAATAGCCGTCCCATTGACGATTCTTTTTTTTTTTGCTTTTTTTTTAGGCATGTATCTCAAACATATTACCATAATTTTGATCGACGTTTGATAAAGAGTGTGTACAGACCATTACACTAATGATTAAACTTGAATTTCGCCACGATAATGCAAAAAGAACGCGTCGGATACAAAATGGCGCTCATTGTCGCAACTCTCTGTATACGGATCCGACTTTAACAAGTGAGCCATCGCATTACCCAACACAGTGAAATATCCTCACGGGGTCACGGGGGGGGGGGGGGGGGGGGGGGGGGGGGGTGTCACTTGCCCAGTCCATCAATGGGGTGCACTTTGGCAAGGCGTTTTCCATAAATTTGCCATTGCACCAAGGAGTAAATGGTAGCTGATGAGACGGTACAAATTTGGTTTTTACTTATGTGATGTGACTTTAATATATAGTTGTCAAAAACCATACTCTTATATAAAACAAATTGCCACACTAAAACAACAAAATAGAAAATGCACAATCGAAAGCTTTGACCAAAACAAAATCTATGTACCATCCATGCAATATTTTTCTGTCTAATAAAAATGGAACAATTTTGATTTAACTCAAACAATGGAAGAGAACCTTTTTTCTGGAAGAGAAAATACAAATACCAAAACTCAAACTGGACATTGTAAATTCTGTTCCGTATCAACACAACACTGTAAGTAAACTATATTACACATTTACCTTTTTGCACACAATTTTTAAAATACATATAGACACCACTTTCTATTCATACGTCTGTAACACCTCATAACTCCAGTTACATTCTTGACAAATGAAAATACATTTAACATCCATGATTACATGCGGAAGCAAAACCTAAATAAGAGCCAACCATTACATTGCATATGACATGCAGGATTTGGCACAGGGAAAATGCACTTATTTTTCAAACTCGAAATTATAAAAAGTTTGGTAGGCCTATTCCCTAACTGTCATCACATGTACAATGCAGTATTTCCATAGATACCACGTTAAATAGAAGTTAAGCAGGTACATACAAGTTAAGCAGTGTAAACATTATCTAGTGTAAAGTTAGTAGCAAGGCGGTAATCATTTGCTCTGTGAAGTATATGTACTGTCGCACTTTTCCAGTGAATATGTGGGTTTGTATCTAAAGCGCCCTCTGTTAAAATTTGGTCGTCGTTGTGCGCACTCATCCTGTTTTCGACGGTCTATAGACCGTATCGAATAGCCGCCATTTCGTGGGGCAGTTTCTTTGTTCCTTGAGAACATGCATGGTTGCACGTATTGTGCTTCCATTGTTGAACGGTTTAAGTAACAAAAGGTGCCCCATGAAATGGCGGCTATTTGATACGGTCTATATTATCAAGGACCAGGCCGAGGTTTTCACCGACTAGGCATCACCAGACCTTTTGGACGAACCCATATAATGCATACATTCCATTAGAATCAACTGTTCTTTTACTTCTTAGAAGCAGTAAGAATCAGTCTGTTTTTAAGTTAGTCACAGCATCACAGAGAATGCATTTGGGAAGCCTAGATTATCACCAACAATGCGTCTTGAGTTACAGTTAATGTTTATTTAATTTACACTACAGCACCATCGTTATTTATTTGCGTATACATGTTCGTCACTGAGACAATAACTTTCAATCTATAACTACAAATTATTTACTTTTTGTGTGGGAAAAACACCATTGCTTCTACTGCTGAAACCGTAGCAATACAGTCAATAAAGAACTTATAGTTTACTCGTAAAATGTTTATCTACAGCAGTTAATTATATTATGTTTGTACTTTATATTCACAAGATGTGCTAAATTTGCAGTAGTACATAGAAATAGCATTTTCTACAGTCATATTTTAAGATTTCTTTGATCATCAGAACAAAAATATTACACATATTGTCTCTATATTTCCTATATAGAATTTTCCCAGAATTTTCCTCCCCTTCCATGAAAACGGAACAAAACAAAGTTATCCACCTAGCAGCCAAATAGTGTGGACAAACCCACTTTTACATGTATTGGAAATAACCAAACTTGGGACGAGAGAAAAATCGTAAGGGACTTTTTCTCTCATCCCAAGTTTGGTTGTTTCATTTCAATGGTTATCAGGCACCATACCATATGTTGCGTTAGTTATGTGTGGGAATTGTTCGCATGTATGAGATTCTGGCCTACAATAATGGTCCTGGACCATTATTCGTTATTACAGACCATATGATAATTTAATTGAACGTCTTGAAAAGAGACTAGGGTAGGTGGTAAAGGGTTAGGTGTCATCAGGTGTTAGGGTTACGGTTGAATTCATTAAAATGTGATGAGCTTGCAGCGAGTTCGTTTGGTGTAGTGGTTAGAGTGATAGACTTCTGTTATGAATGTCCCTGGTTAGATTCCCATTTGTGAAAAATTTTGTGCAGTACTCGTTACTTTGTTTTAAAAGATAAAGTAGTTAGAAGCTTGAAAGAGCCAGAAAAATTGTATTCTTTGTTCGAGTGTTAAATGTGAAAAATGACAAAATTAGGCTTATGGTACAGGACCATTATTGTAGGCCCAAAACCCACGCGTGCGAAATGTTCATGGATGAACAAGTGTTTCAAATCTAGCACATCCCCGATGAATTTCACCACATTTCATCAAAGCAAAACACAGCACACATTTTTAACTTTTATGATGCCTAGGTTTAAGCACAATCTGCCAATGAATATTTAAAGCACACGTCAAGCTTTTCATCTCTCAGCAGGCACACATTTAAACACATTCAATACTGTTTTCAGCATACATGTACACGTATTACAAATTATTCAGGAACACTAGTGCTTGATGTTACAACAGGCGTTCTAACCATTACATTTAAATTTCTTCATCAATAATTTTACTTTTTGGCAGGAGGAACCAAAACTAAGCATGCTGGTATTTACATATGATATTGTCAACACTGTGCAGCATCGAACATGCAATTCTCTTTTCATCTTAATATTAGCACAACAAAGTCTTTTCGAGTACGTTGGGGAGGGGGTTTAAGATAACTATTTTTTAGTATATTTACTCACGATCAGTGATTATTTGCCTTACTTGTTTGTGACATGCATTTATGTGTTTCTCGGTAGTAAGAATCCAATTTAAGCAAAACCTGCATCGCCGTGAGCGGTAACCTTTGCGAATTTTAATGACGGGGAATGAAGACCAGAAATTCGATAGTATTGTCCAAAAGTTTGCGCACTTCTGAAAACCACGAATAGCGCATCGATCGGCGCTCGTAAGTGGAGCACAGTGGCGCAATAAAAGTACAATTTCCTCGAGTTTATGTGGGCAATACTTTAAAATATATATTTATTTTGGACGTTGCTAAGAGTTTACTTGCAAATTACAAGCAACCGTGTGCATAAATGTACCTACTGTAACAGATCGTGCTCAGGCAGACTCTTGGCAGCAGTAATGCGTAATGTTTTTCACACGTTGGGCAGCAGAATAATCATCTTGTCCCTACAATTATTTTATGTCATATGCCACACTGATGGAGCAAGTTACATGCATCACTTCAAGTCACATGCCCATTCATTTTCAGACAGATTATCCACAGCACTATCTAAACAGTAATTATCACAACTAAATGCTATTATTTCTGCGATGAAACCATGGAACTTACGTATGTAAGCCCTAAGCCTGAAGAATCCTGTAGAGAAAGAAGATAAGAAAGGTGCACTTATTTCACATGTGAAAGGGAAACGCTACTGTCCACTTACACAGTGAGCAAACAGGGGTCAGAACAGGGACTGAAACCCACATGCTGGCCTAAATGAGATTCGAACATCAGCTACAGATGTGGAAGGGCAAGTGATTCTGTACTACCATGATTCACTGCAAGGCAAAAAGTAGCTCCCAAAACTACTCGGTATCTTCTACAGATCAACGCTATACGAACACAATATTTGGTATAGTGCCTAATCACTATTGCAAATAAAAACGACCAAACATGGGATGAAAGAAAAAGTACGTGAGCCTCATCAGAATTTAAAGGACGTATGAAATAGGATTTGTATTACATAAAACTATAGTACAGGATGTGTTTTACACATTTCAATCAATTTCAGAGAATTTGATAGTTGCGTTTTGGTGTAATTGCAAGTTTTCTATGTTTATGCTAATGAATTTCCATATTCATGAGCAAAGCGGTGATGTCATCTCAGGACAACAGAGGAATTATCCATAGACTTGTGTACAAATGTTTGTGTCTTTTTCAGTGGCCTCTTGATATCATGAAATGTATCAGTTTACTGAGTTTGTTTAGTATGTCTTTTGCAACAATCCTGACATGTTTGTTTGAGCCAAAAATGGATCAGTGGGGTACTGTTACTGTTTGAAATGTAAGGATTTTTCGTTTTTTTTCAACTGTGGCTTTGATCCCTCCATGACTAACTTCAAACAGCGCCCTCACCTGTCATGAACATTTTGAAGTAAATAAAAGGTCACTTCTTTCTGAAATAAAAACATATTTGAATTTGCCCTTTGTCTGCAGCAGCTTGATCCTTTGATTTGTGTGTAAAACCAGCTTGTTGTTAATGTTCACTTCACAAATCCTTTAAACCCAAAAGCCCGTATTCCGAAGTCTGGTTTAGCTAAACTCGAGTCTAAATTTAGACTCCAGTTTAACTACACCAGACTTCTTTAAACCAGGAGATCTACTGCACATGCTCAATCACACACTTCACATTCTTGCACACTGAATATGCACAGACATAGCACTGGGCTTATTTTGTGCAGCAGGCTGCAAAAAAGACTCCAATCTAAATGACTGAGTCTGAAAAGAAATGGGAAACCAAACAAATATGATGCTTGCTACTGTAAGCTGTGCTGTGAAGCAGAATTTTTACGTCTCTATATTGTACAGTTTTTTCACCGCACAAACATTTCCTTATCGCTGCTCCGAAATACGCGCACTGTTAACTCGGTCCCACACCAATTTACCCACATCTACAAACGATTTCTTATCACAAGGACGTCTCCTGTCCGGCATGGAATACAGTTACTCTCAACCGATAGCTTTTCCATGTTGTTGCCTTTGAAGCAGCTCTTTCTAGTGCTCTGCTTGCTGTACTACTCCAACAATTCAGCAATTTTTAGACTTAAACCACCTCCTGCTCAAGTTTAAAGTTAGACCAGACTGACACTTGATTTAGACTCGGGTTTAAGATAAACCCGACTTCAGAAAGTAAATTTTAAACTCCTGTTTAAACTCCTGTTTAAACTCCTGTTTAAACCGGACTTAGACTCGGGTTTAATTTAAACTAGACTTCAAAATACGGGCCCTTACTTTAACTCTATGGGCAGTACTCTGGCAGCTGAGCTTTAAGGCACAGCAGTATACTCCTCAGGTGTTCCCTACAAACCCACTTTTTCTCTCAGTGCTGTATGGGAGTGCAACCCTCTCAGCGAAGTAACAAACGTAATATTTGGTATGGTGCCTAAGCTCCATTGAAATGAAAAAAAGAAAAAGCTACCGGTAGGTACATAGTATTTACATCGATAGGTAAGGTTACCTGCAACATGCGTAGGAATAGCGAAAGCCTTTTGAGTAGGAGAGGGAGGGTCGGAGAGGAGGGGTGCTGCAACTAGTATCATACCCATCATCAGATGATATTTAGTGAAATTAGAATAATGCTCAATACTCTTTAACATTAGCAGTATTTTCCGACCTAACTCTGCCTGGCAGTAACAAACTAAAAACTATGTAAGTCAAGCCATGTTAATAAGAGGTCCTTAGGACTTTCGAGATTACCTTGTTAGAACGGAAATTTTGCAACATTTATCATGAAAGAAAACAATGGAGAACAAGGAATCGGGACCTTGTTAGAATTTTGTATTAACAGTACTCATACATGTACTGTATTATCAAGATTCCTCTGCACTTTATTTAAGTGCAACAATTGATTCTTTAAACCCAAATCACAAGGACTTTGTTTTTTGTCGGCACCCACCTGCAGTCTAATACTGAAAATACCACTGACTTGACTAATCTAACATATCCTGCCACATGCTAATGATGTGCTGTCCTCAACAGAGAATCCACTTGTAGTCTCATAAATCCAGATTTGGTACTTGTTTGTCTTTTTGCTACATGACTGTGCGATGTACAGCTAATTCATGAGGATGTGACAAGTGAAATATGCAGAACCCTCAGACCTTGGTTGATTAACCAATGATGTACTTGTCTGCCAAATGTGTTGTTCCCAACTCCCTGAAATTCAGTGAGGTATAGCTAACCACCGTTTAGACACACAAACATTAATGACCAAAACAATGCACTCTACCTACTCTGCCGACTTCTGCACATTCTGTGAACAAAGTGCAAACATACAGTCTAATACCAGTCTATACCCTAAAGCTGGCCAACGCAGGACTCACTATTATATGTAGCTCCCTTACAATATCGTGTTCTTAAAGTAGTACAGAACTTAACATTAATTTAAGCCTGTGGCAAGCTAATCATCAGTCTACACCTTTTAGACACGGCGCTACATCTTGTAGATATTGATGAAATAAGAAAATTCATACTACATCCCAATTATTAGAGGTATTTGATATTTGTGTTTTCGTGTATTTGTAATTTCTTGCAAATTTTGTGTTTATCAGCAAATTGTGTGTGAATTACCCGAGAATGGCTTGTAATTACGCAAATAGACTACCAAAGTGTGACGTCAGTACAGTTAGACTGGTTTATTGCAATGGGTCCAACCGGTAACTAAGCTAAGACCAGCGAAGTTGGATAGCTGGCCAGAAAAAAAGTGGCTAAGTAAAATTGATATAATACACTTTTTTTCATTACAAGTGTGCCACTGATGCATGCAAGTAAATAAAACTACTGGGAACAGGGTTACTGAGGATTAGTTGGGTTATGGAATTTTACCGAGTCCACTAACTGTTTGGAGTCATTTAGTTGCCCTGGGAGATAACATTTATTTTCTAAGCGTTTAATTAACCGTCAATTTCACAGTTTTGTAAATCTTTATGCGGTTAAAGGCCCAATATATCATTTGCAAGATACAACATTTTATGCATTTGTGGATTAAGAGCATAACATATATCAGGAAAAAAGTTGGAGAACTTGCAGAAATTTCATGCATGGTTTTTGCGTTAAGAGAATAGTAGCAAATGTGTGTGCACATACGTTTTTTTTCAGTTGTTAATTTCTTGCAAACCGTACTATCTTGGACAGAAATCAACTAATTTCTATCACCACTTTGAGCAAGGTTTTTCTTGTCAACACATGAAGTAAAATTTTGGTTATTGCAAATGATGTAACCTTTAAGTATATCGTTAGTATTTGGGACAGTTATAGTACAGTTCTAAAGCTCTTTTTGACCAAAGTCAGTAAAAATCAAGCAAAACTGTCAATTCCATTCTGACAGACAAGGAGGTGACGGGTAAACAATACTAATATGAAACGTCCCTCGGGTCTTCGTCGGAAGCGTCCCTGTCGGCATTGATGGCCTGCTCACGGAACTCCGGAGGAACATGTGGCGGGGGTAGCTTGATGTCGTTGGGTTTCACATCCCATATATCCCGGGCATATTCGCTGATGGTGCGGTCACTGGAGAACTTCCCCGAAGCGGCAATGTTCAGGATGCACATCTTTGTCCACTCTGTGGGATTCTACAGGGGTAAAGTAAGAAAATTTGAAATTTACGGTTAATTCAGAAACCCGTTTGCAATTCTTTGAAGTGTCGGTTGAAACCGTTCAGTCGACACTAAAGAGGGTTGCTGGTGTTTATAGTAAAAACCAAGACGCATTTGCAATGTACACAATAACTCTAGGCCCCAAAAATAATCGTTTAAAGAGCTAGAATCCCCTTGACGAAAAATCCAGCTTCTGCACCTTTTTCGATAGTCGATTACACCGCTGTTTATTTCAAATTGTCCGTTTTAAGTGGATAAGTCGCAAGCAAAAGTGCGGTTTTTGAAAATGAAATTCACGACTTTCACTCAATTCGCCTTTACCGATTGAAACTGCGCAATTTCCCAAAAGGCGAGTTGAAGCCGGGTATAGGCACTAATTGTAAATGCAAAAGGTGAATTGAAAAAGGCGAATCAGACCCGGGTCTGATTTGCCTTTTTTAAGTCGCTATTTGGGTAGGGTTGAACCCCGCAATTGTCAAGGTCACTTGTTGTGTATTACGTTACCCAAATATAGTTTCGGCAATATGAGCATCCTTGGAGCGGTGCCCGCCGTGTGGTAGATTTAATTGACGAATCTGGCATCAGTTCTGTAACACTTGACAGCCCACACATGCGTTTCGGTCACAATTAGAGGTGACTTCGTCAGTTTGTTTAGTCGGGTTGAAGCCAAACCAAGGTGTAGTGTAAATGCGGCAAATGTTCAGTTTTGCGGTTGCAATAAAAATGCCATGGTTTGTATCCAGCTTTGCAATTTTAGTGTGAACACGGCATTTGTGGCTTCCGCCTCGGGGCATAGTCATGGCTTCGAGATCACCTTGGGCTTGTAATCTTAAAGAAAGGGACAACACTTGTTCGAAGTTATTAACAAATTTGATCAAAAATATTACCAATGTATTGTCTGGTGCATAAACCTTCATGAGAATCAGAGAATCTTGTTTTCAACGTCGGCAACCCAATTAATTTTGATGATAAACTCTGCAACTAAGTGCTGTGCCATATTTGAAATTTTGAAAGGGATGACGACGTCAACCATGCAACGATTGCATGGATGGTGTCAAGATCGATGCCTTGTTTCCCCGAGTCTCATACCCCATGATGAAGTATGTAAAAATTGGTTGTGTCCCGACTCACGACCTCTCAAGTCCAAGCGTCGAACTGCAAAAGATGGCGACTTACATGAAGCGTACAGAGTTAGGCAACCCTTTGCAAATGTTGTCCCTTTCTTTAACCATGCCCCTCACTGCAGTATTTTTTGTATGTTATCTCCCGAGGCACTGCCAAATGAGATAGTCCTGATCATCTAACACCTTAGGGTCAACAGTTTTCACTATTTGCCCTTGAACCTCGTATTTGTATATTACTACTCACCACGAAGAGCTTGTTGACTTTTTCCTGAGCAGCAATGTAATCATCATAGTCAGCCAGTAACATGTACCTGCAATAACAGGGGAAAAACTTGACTTTAGTCTTCTTTCCATGGGGAGGTGTCTGGCTAGAATGTGTAAATTGCAGTCAAATTCCGCTAAGTTAAAACTGGATAACTTGGAACTCAAAGTAATGGCACACATAGTGCTTTTATATCTACATGTATGTCATGATGATGTCATCAATTGTCAAAATAAGAATGGTCTTTAAATGATTGAAACACCAAATTCGGAAAGGCCTTGTGTTTATCATGTGATAAGCACTACATCTACCTAGTTTGACTCTGGAACGATAAAAATCGGAAATCCAACAAATAAAAAAAATGGCCTGTGTAAAAAAGCACAGCTTGCCAGATGCTTGATGCACAATGCATATGACCGGGCCTGCCAAATAATTTTGAAGTAAAACGGCATTTATTACTGAATGATAAAGCAAATATATTTTAATCTTCATCAAACAAAGATGTATGTGTTCACACTAGCAAATCGTCTCCTCAAATCAGCATCAAACCTTTGTCAAACAAAGCGACTGTAAACGGAGTCGGTGAGAAAAATTAAACAGAAATTTTTAGAACGCTGCAGTTTTGACTTACGTGTCGTGATGGAGAAGATTGTCAGCCAGACCCTTGAAAGCATCAGGGTCGTGAGGGGAGAAATAACCCCCGCTTATCTGATCAATTGCCTGCTTCAACTCGGTGTTTTTCTCATAGTAGGATCTGGCATTGTACCTGTACAACAGCATGCAAAGATGACATATTACTCTAACACGTTTATCATTTGCAGTTGAAACTTTATTTTCTGAATTCCTAGAAAAATAGCAATACATATTTAAAGATAGTATACATGATTGGTAAACTGTTTTAAATAGTTTTATCCCCCTGTGTGATATGCATGATTAAAACCAACCTGAGCAAAAACCAGCTCCGTACTTCGTCTAACTTTTGAGAAAGCCGTTAAAAAGGGGTTTGCAGTCATTTCGCCCCTGAACCATTTCGCCCTGAACCATTTCGTCCTGAACCATTTCGTCCTGAATCATGGCCTGTGCACGAAGTGGTTTTGGGGCGAAGTGGCATTTGGGCGATGTAGTGTTTGGACAAAGTAATTTAGGGTGAAATGGCACTCGGGCGAAGTGGTTTGGGGCGAAATGGCACTTGGGCGAAATGGTTTTGGGGCGAATTGAATTTTCGTCTCATGAGACGAAAACTAATTGTTTTACTCATTTCTCAAAGACTATAGCACTTCAGACAAAACCATTTCAGGGGAAGTTTTCTACGGTCATCATGTTTATATTGTGTAAGTAAGGCGTAAATCTGTGAACATTTCTGATTTTCGAGATTACCAATGATGTATACTGCCTTTAAAGAAGAATGTTGGTTAACTAGCCTGCAGAATTGTAATCCATCCCATAATCCCTTGCGGTGGCTTTCCCCGTGTTGCATGTGCGTGCCTCACCGCGCCGCGAGCGCCTGGCGCTCTGTAAATGGAAAAGCATGCAAGGTGCACGCGGTGAAGCAGACAGTACGCGCGCGCATTGGAAAGGTTACCACAGGTTTACGATGGGGTCACACGCGTGTTTTGCCAATTTATTGTAATACGATTACAATCGGATTACATTCGAATGATGAGAATTCTCGTCGTTGACCGATTGTGATACGATTACAATATATTTGGGGTCACACGGACAAGATCTCGTAATCGTACTCTAGTAATACTACAATAAATTGGGATGTCGTAATTCGTGTAACCCCGGCCTTAGTTTAAAGGCAGAACACATGATTGGTAAACCGTTAGAAATTGTTTTATCTCCCTGTGTGATTAAAGATATGAATGATTAAAACCAACCTGAGCAAAAATCAGCTCCGAACTTGGTCTAACTTTTGAGAAAACAGTCAAAAAAGGCTTTACAGTCACTTCGCCCAAAAACCATTTTGCCCCGAACCACCACGGCCTATGCACGAAGTGTTTTGGGGCGAAGTCGCATTCGGACGAAGTGGTAAGGGTAAGGGTGGATTTTGGGGCGAAGTGGTTCAGGGCTAAGTGAATTGTTGTCTCATGAGACGAAAAATAATTTATTAATTTCTCAAAAAACTATAGCACTTTAGACAAAACTATTTCAGGGAAAGTTTACTTCCATCATCATGTTTATATTGTGTAAGTTATGTGTAAATCTGTGAACATTTCTGATTTTCGAGATTACCAATGATGTGTTCTAACTTAAAATCAACAAGGTACCATATTTTTTCAAGAAAAAAAAATCCAATCATGTGTTGGTTTTTTTTTCAAATTGCTATGAAGACTCAGTAAGTTTTTTTCTTGTGAAGTAAAGTTTGTGTTGTTACTGGTCTTTACTCTCTTAATTACTTGGACCAATTTCATCCTGAAAACAAATGTAAATACAAAACATAAGGATAATTTTCCCAGATCTTTGAAGTTATTAGCTTTCCATTGAGGCAGAGGTTAAAAATCCACTAATGAGGCAGTACCAAGGCCGAGCGGTTTAGGTCACTGACTCACAAACTGCAGTGGAAACATCCTACGTCTGTGGGATTAAAGCCACTTGAGGTGCTTTTTAGCCCCTTCAGAATGGTGCTTACCCCCAATTGCTCATGTTAAGCAAGCACCGTACCAACGGATGTCATTTTGATTTATGCTGTAATAAACTGGTACAATAGACCAGTTAGTTACGTGATAGATCCAAGAGTCACGCCTTATATTTGCATAAATGCTAGAGTCCCGCCTTGGCGCTTGCATACGAGTGAGTCAAGCACCATGTCATACCTGGCAAATCAGGCTGTTTCCAGGTGGTGCACGCTGGTACAGTGTACATGGTAACCGTGCCGTACCTGGAATACCCCGCACATTACTCCCGCCATAATTTGATGGCGGGACTCTATGATTTATGCAAATTTATCACACAACTGGTCTATTGTGCTCACCACTCATATCCATGGGTACGCATGTAAAGTGCAGGCATCACTGGTACATGTATGTACATTTATTTAAAAAGATCAATTTGTACTTGGACAAATCTAAGGCTGTGACCCAAGTGTGTAGACCCTCCCAGGTTTCTGCGTTGGTGGGGAAGATTCCAAGTTTAGTGACTCGAGCACAGAACTCCATTAAAGGGACACGTTGCCCTCAATTTCCCCAAAATTTTGCCGTTTGGAAATGTTCCTTATAACTTTGAGTTGTTCAAAAAAAAATTGGCTGCCGACCCGTAAACATCTGACCCGCAAGACGTAGACGTATTTCCAGCAAATTTTGTGGGGTGTTATGGCCGAGCGGTCTAGTGCGTCGAACTTAAGTTCCTGTGCTAGTACTAGTACGTAGGTTCGATTCCTGGCCGTGACGGGTTGTGGCAACTGTGCCCTTGAGCAAGGCACTCAACCACACTTGCTCCCATTCCTGTAATTGGCGGTCCCTCCGCTGTTGGATGTGGTATATAAATAAAAAAATCGTGTGTAAAATGTGCTGCAAATAGTTGGCCACCAACCTACGCTTATCAGCTGATGTCTTACGCGGACGTCCCCTAGTTGGACTTGAAGATGACACAGATGACAAAGGTCTAACTGGTGAGTCCATTCTGGTCCACTCTACAGACGATTATGCCCGTATGTTTTCGTCTTTTTCCAAGAAATATCGATAAAGATGCACGTTCCGATCCGATGTCTATCCTTCGAGGTACGAAAATCAGCATTGGGAACTAGACCTTCTTACAACGAATGATGCGTTGGTGCTACCGGTAGGCTGGCCATGCAGCTACGGTATGCAGAGCCAGAGACAGCGGCGCGGACTGTGTGCACGGGTGACAGGGGGCTCGGCTGGCCCTCGCAAGCTCAGTGTGAGCTTCGATTGGTTTTTCACAACCACGTCCTCATTTCAAGTCTTGCAACTCGGCCACATTGGTATAAAAGGTTTAATTCAACATTTTTGTGTACATGTATTTGTATTTAGGAACTACAAATTATTTCTTTGAACATGTTGAATGCTACAAACAGATGGTAGTCTTAATAATATTGGCTCAGCTGCGCCACAGTTCAACAAGATGCGACTTAAAATATTTTGTGGCGTCAACAATTTGGTTCTACAAAATGGCAGAAATTCTTTTGACACGAAATTAAACACAAACCATACAATTTGAAGGTATATTTACATGTATGTGAATCTCTATATTCTACTTTTTGACAAACTTTGAAATCGTATCCATTTCATTTTTGTAGCTCAAAAGCGCCCAAGCCAAAGTAACGTGTCCCTTTAAAGCTAGAACCGAATATGAGCCGCGACGCACGTAACTGCACTTTCTCACTAGCATACTGTAATTTTGGGCACCTCATCTGCATGGTTTTGGGCACTTTCCCTTAGAAACTACACCTAGAGACATTGTGCATGCCCACTTTCTAAATGTTTGTGACAATCGCGCATGTTATGTACGAACACAAAATGCACACGAACCAAAACGACCAAAACTGATTACGGTGGTGTGCCATTCAATAACACACTAGATGCCTATCTGGCTTATAATGTAAATTTACTGATTAAGACTTCTCGTCCTTGGATCTCACCCTCTCTGCCTGAGCTCTTCAACCTGGGGCACCGTCATGCCAAATATGAATATGTTCTCGGCTCCCACCTCTTCCATCATTTCCACATTGGCGCCGTCTAGTGTCCCGATAGTCAATGCACCATTCAGCTGTGGAAAGCAACCACATCATATACTGACTGCTCATGAATGTGATGGTGCTAACAATGTCCCGAGGTGGTCTTGAGAGGGTATGCCTGGTATTTGGCCTACCATCTCAAGATCATTGAGGGCAGGGTGCGAAAATAAGCAGGTTGCCCTCGGGCAACGTCGGCCAAAGACCGAGGTTGCCCGATAGTTACATGTAGTTGAAGTTGCCCGAATTTCTTTCATTTTATTTACTGTATTTTTGCTACACCAAAATTGATTAAAATTTTCAATGATTTGGATTTGTCAAAATAAAGGCTTCTTTATTACCACTTACCGAAAAGTGTCATACATGTATTAATGTGTCACTATATCATACTCGTAAATTCGTTCTGTGGACATAAAGCAAAGTGATTTGTAGCACCGGGGCTGCGCGGTCGAGTTGGTTCACGATCGAGTTGGCAAACGGTCAACATGTCAGTACTACAAGTCGTTTCTTGCCATGCCACAAAATAATAGCGGGTACCAGGCCAAGTTCGAGCGTAACAGTAAAACGCGGATGTCATTGGATGCTTTGGTGTCATTTTTTTCTGAGCGTAAACCAAACGAATGCTTAAACCGTATCCCAAATAATTGCCGTTACTTATCCGGCTGCTCGGTTTTCTATAGGTTTGTGCGTACAGCCGTTGCTGCACCACCGTTCCTATTGTAGCCACTACCTGTGTGGCTGCTTGGTTTTCCATAAGCGTGTGTTTAATTGCAGCCACAGCTAATGATTCGGACACTTCAAAAATTCATGGGCGCACGCACAAGGCATGGTTCGCTCATTCCACCGTATCACCCTTGTCCCCACGTGGTAAGGCGCGCTGGGAATGAGGCATGGTCGATCAGGCGTCTGGTGTCACTGGCAGCACTCTGAGTTTATGTTATCGGGGATTTGAGCACCATGCTCGCACTGAAAACATACTACACAGAAGTTTAATGAAAAGAAGAACACGCAACGGCATTGCCGCGACGGTGATTTAAATGAAAGGACACAAAACAACTAGTTTCTGGCAGGTAGAAATTTAGCCATTTTAATCATGTTAATTTTGATAAGGTTGCCCGGCGGGCAACTATGCTTAAAACAATTGGTTGCCCGGATGAATTTTTGGGTGTCGCGGGCAATCGGGCAACCGTTAATTTCGCACCCTGGAGGGGCAGTAGTTTTCACTATCACCTGAAGAAAGAGCAATCAATATTTTGTGTGTGTAGTGATTGGTATTCCTAAGTAGCTTTAAACAGTTTTTTATACATTAACAGCAATTATGCTCACACCAGCAATTAGCACAATTACATTGAAAGCTTGAAGTTTGCCAACTGTCAGCTTGTGATATTGAATAAAGAGAGACAACAGCCTTTTGTTTGTTTTTTTCAAACAATGAAATACAATTATTTATTCACTCACCATGAACTTCATGTTGCCTGTACCAGATGCCTCCGTTCCTGCCAGTGAAATCTGCTCCGAAAGATCCGATGCTGGAATCACTATTGATTGAAACAGACAAATTTGACACACAGCTTTGTCTAAACTATTTGAAGACAAAGACCGGGGTCTTTGTCTAGTGAGAACGGGGTCAATGATGAATGAAAGAATTATCCTCGGAGATGCACCACCCAAAAAGATGCATAGAGGCTCGAAGGGGAGACTTCGGAAGGCACTTTGTATAACCCGCAAATAACCCTGTTTAGCAGACACAATCCTTTCTCTAATATGGTTTTTGTGACTAACTGAATGGAGTAGTTGTACAGCTTTAAAATACCCATTTATCAAAACAAGTCTAGTGTGAACAAGAGTCAAATGCACGTTCCTCTAAATTCTAACCTTTCTCAGCCAGGGAAACCCTGTAGTTCTCGAGGAAGACCACCTTGAGCCTGTCCCCAACAATGGGGTCGTTGTTTATGACTTGGCCAATGCAGTTGATCAGGTAGATGATCTGTTTGGCAGTGTGGTAACCAGGTGCAGCTTTGCCCCCGATCATGACGGTCCGGGGAACAAACGACATGCCAGGGTCCTTCTTGATTCCTGTTAGAAGAAAAAAAAAGGATCTAGTGGTTTTACCTGTGGACCACAGATGTGGGTTCCAATCCACTTAAAGGAGCAAACAGATACCTGAGAGAGTATGGACTGCTTAAAGTTATATTGTCCGTGCTTCTCAGCAAATTTGAATTTATTTTTTACTTTATTTTAACGAAAAAACATCATACTTATTTTAGACATTGGCAACCCTGTGAAAAAGACTGTTTTCTTTTATGTCTCATTTGAAAGCTAATTGTTTTCATAAAAATATCAATTCAAAAAACGTGCCAAACCCAAAACGCACGGACAATACATTTTTAACAGTCTGGAGCTGTACATGTACATGTAAGTCACATAGGAAATGAGGTTTAAAGACAGATTACATGATTGGAAAACTTTTAAAAACAAGAACAGCAGCATTACAAAACTAAAACATTTTGATAAACTGCCTTGTAGAAATTTCAGGGGGGGGGGGGAAATCAGGTGAAGTGGTGTTGTTACCATTGCTATCAACACTTTTAGTCATTTTTTTCTTGTCAACTTGTGAAGTAAAAATGTTGGCGACTCTAAATGATGGAGCTGTACATGTACGTCACATAGAAATGAGGTTTAAAGACATTACATAATTGGAAAACATTTAAAAACAAGAACAGCATTACATATATTAAATAAAAAATGTTGATAAACATTAACTAAAAACAAAACACAAAAAGTAAGTCGTCCCCTAAATAACTCCTCGTAATTTCTTAAGTAAGAACTTTTAAAGATCACTAAAAGGCACATCTGAATCTCTGGAATAGTAGAGAATAATTTGGTATGATAACTGTATACTATTGCATACCTGCCAACATTGCCGAGTAAAACAATCGGACTGTAGTGAAACTTGCAACGGTCGAGTTGGTACACGGTCAAGTTGACTGAGTTCGGCTCCCGTTTTCATGCACACAGCACATGCGGCGCGCGCGGGGAGTCAGGTCAAGTCGACCATTCCGATTGTTCCGATTTTCAACACTTTTAACACTTAAAAATCGGAACAAATACGATAAAATCGGACTAGTTGGCAGGTATGCTATTATAATCCTTACGGTTGTACATGGTGATAATGTGTAGAGCATTTAGCAGCTGGCGTTTGTACTCGTGGATTCTCTTGACGTGAACATCAAACATGGAATCAGTGTTGATGGTAATATTGTTCTGCTTCTTCAGGTAACTGGCCAGTTTCATCTTGTTTTCCTGCAAAAACACGTGTATGCACACCTTAATTCCAGATAGATTTTTGTTAAACTTTTAAAAGAGAGGGATTGTCACATGCTTTTTGGAAGATTTTTTGGCTCTCGCAATACTGTGTAAGTGCACAATTTTGACTACTTTAAATGGCCACTTATTGACTGTTTCGTGCTGAAATGACACAATGAGTCTCAACTTCTTTGAAAGACTCAGTTGTAAATACGAATATTTGAAGTCCGTGACAGAGCTTGGCCAAGCATTTACCAATAAAGCCTTAATGAATTTCTTTCTTTATACCTGTTTGGTTTTCTGGACGGCAAGAACGAAGTTTTTGTCATCAACGAGCATCTCCAATTCGCGCAAAAGAGAGAGGTTGGTAGTCCATCCATCACCAATCCTCTGTCAGTCAAGACAAAAGCAGGCAAGAAATAACATCACAAAGACCTGAATTTTTTTATTTTTTTATTTTATTTGTGTTTTTTTTTAAAGAAAGGCTCACCTAGTGTCTTATGAAATATTCGTGGCAGACCCAACAAGGTCACAAGCCTAGACATAATGTGCAGATGAACGATTCATAATAGTGTGAAATTTTGCCGATTCACAGTGGCTAATTTGCAAAATTGTAAGCTGTTGCAAAAATGAGCATTTCTTTCTTTTTTTTTGGACTAAATTTTAGATGAAAAACAAACATCCAGTGATGAAAATCCCCAAGTGAAATTCCCTCTAAAGGCAGCTGTACACAAACATAAAAAAAAGAAAGTGTACTGCATGGTCTTACATGTATGATAAAAAGCTCAAATGGTTGTTTCCAAGCGTATGCATCAAATAACACTTAAACCAAGCACAACTCATTAGTAAGCACGTCTTTGTCATTAATGTTTAAGCGGCTCTATGAAATTGGGCCAAGGTTTTGTATCTTTCCAAAATAAACATGCCCTATAAGTTGGGGGAGGGGCAATTGGGGCATACTGACAAAGCAACAGAAATAGAGAAATGGCTTACATCCTCTATGACCTCCGACAGGCCCAGGTTACACATCAACATCCAGCGACGTGGAGTGATGCCATTGGTCTTATTCTGGAATCTCTCAGGAAACATCTCGTAAAAGTCTTTGAAGCTAAAGAGAGAAAAAGACTATGATGTTATTGCAGTGTTGTAAGAATCGGACTCGAGACTCGGGACTCGAGTCGATTCCCGATTTTCACTGACTTGACTTGACTTGATACTCGAATGCAGTTTGGCTTGAGACTCAAAAGCAGTTTGGTTTGACTTGAATTGACTTGAGACTCGAAGGCAGTACTTGACTTGACTTGAGACTCGAGCAGAGGGAGACTCATCTTTTTTTTGTGTCATTTTGAGGACCAAATTGTATTTCAGCACTACAGAAACCCAAGACTTAGGCCCGCTTCAAACGTCACGTTTATGCCGTGTCGAATTAAATTAAACTTGATTTTTTTAATTCGACACGGCACAAGCACGACGTCTGAAGCCATTTGGCTCAACAAAATGAGTTCGGCACAAGCACGGCTTGGCTTCAAACGTCGTGCTTCTGCCGTGGCCAATTTAATTCCAGTTCGAAGTTGGTCCGCAATTTTGTTCACAACTAGGAATGCGCATGCTCGCAGCGCGTATGTGAGTAAAGAAATAACCAACAAACAAGTGCATCAAAATAATAAAATGGCGACGTACAATGGACAGAATGGAAAACGCACGTGTACAACGTCCATGATGTGCACAATACCCATCCGCCATGTTGAATGTATTTCAGCTCGACTGGGAGTTTGCAATTAAGCCACCGCTGTGCTAACATCGTGCCAACGTCGTGCCAAGTTTAATTTAATTCGACACGGCATAAGCGCGACGTTTGAAGCGGGCCTAAGCTTTGTTTAAACATGGAGCACTGGCCAGAATGACAAAAACACTCTACACAAATGCAAGTTTTAGTGTTTAGACTCATTTTGAAATTGCTGGTAGCTTGAACAAATTTTCCGTCGTGACTACTTGACTTGACCCAACCTGACCAACATGCCTGACTTGACTTGACTTGACGTGGCGTGACTTTGCATTGGTGTCAAATAACTTGACTTGACTTGGAACTCAAATGCAGTTTGACTTGACTTGGGACTTGAGCAGATAGAGGGAGACTCGTTACAACCCTGTGTTATTGCGTGCAGGAAAGTCTTTGATGTAACAATAGCGAATTAAAGTGAAAAAGTGTTACGATGTAAGCGGGACACTGTGTTCCGTTTTCATGGAACAACTCATTACAGGGCCTAGGGATATACAAAGGTTACAGTGGCGGTCCAGTGATGGTCTACTCACACATGGGACTTGAGCAAATTGGAGTGAATTGCTGCCACACCGTTGACTGCATGAGATCCCACAATGCACAGGTGTGCCATGTTGATGCGCTTGATGTCGCTCTCTTCTACAATTGACATGCGTCTCATCCTATCAAAGTCGCCCGGGTGTTCTTCACGAACTCTCTAGAAAAATAAGATAAAAGAACACCCAGCTTGCATAAGAGGCAATTCCAACGTTAGGGGTTGTCCAAAGTTGTCAACATTTTCACTGTCCTACATCACACCTGTCCGTGGGTGACACAGAGTACTGCGCATGTGCATACACGTACGTGTGATATATCGACTACTCGTAAAACAATTTCAGCGTCAATTTTGAGCATTTTGCAAATCCACAAGATGACCTAAAATTGCAGTTTAGTCCAAAAAGGCCATCAAATGTCTAACCATGTCTCATACATGTTCCCCAAACAGGATTTGGACCAAAAAAGCCTCATCTAGGACCCCAAATTTCATTTGAATTCTTGGTCCAGTTTTATTTTTCAAGCCGCTAGCGACAAAACGGACTGCCGTCTGCAAATAGTCAGACCCTTTTCTTCTATGAGCATTGGACAGGCGTGACATGGGGTAGTATTTTTCAAGACCTCCTCCCTCCCCTGCAATCCTTTAGGGGAGGGAGGGCTCAATATTTTTCTTGTCACTATCATGAAGTGTCAACAGTGCATGTAAAGTCCGACACTTTCTTCAAACCCCTCCTACTCTTTGTAGAACCGTAAAATAGACAACTTCGGACGACCCTTTATAGTAACGTTACGTTTTTGGTAATTTACAAGAATCACATTGTTTGTTATAAAAATATCCATAAGCATGCCTGTCAGTTCTCCACTATGATACCAATGAGTTCATGATTCACTGGCGACAGCGAGAATAATGGCAGTGCTTTGATACACTCTATAAAAACAGCTATTGTTGTTATTTATTATTTTTAGAGCCTCTGCATGTCATCAGCAATGCTTTAATTTATTATGTTGCACACGGCCTTGCCCTCAAATAAAAGCAATTGAGCATTATTATATAGAATCCTGTGTGATATGTATCCCAGGCTGACGCAATCAGGATCCCTGTGAAAACTTAATTTATATGTCCAACTTTGAAAAAAACAAATCACACTTGAGGAACAAACTATAATAATGAGAACAGATGGCAATTCTGATATCAGATTCTATAGACCTTTCCCATTATCATGGAAACCTTCCCTGTATGTCCGCCACAGCTGGGACGCGGTCAGTGCACGACCTTTATGGGTTATGTGATGATGCTCATTGTGTCGTCACTTCGAACAGCTTGCGCATTTGTTGTAATGGTGAATTCACATTAAGCCTTTTCGCGTAATTGCGACGAGAAAAAGCGATGTGGAGGGAATTTTGAGTGAAACGATGCACTGAAAATCACTGAATTATAAAAACACTTTCCGTCCAATTATATCACAGCTTATAATTCTATGGTTTTCGGTGAGTTGTTTCACGCCAATTTTTTTCCACAGAATTAGCTTGGATGGAAAGTGTTGTCAATTCAGTGATTTTTCAGTGCATACATGTAGTTTCACTCAAAATTCCTTCCACAACGCTTTTTTTCAAAAAGACGCGCACGACAATCACGCGCAAAAAGGCTCAGTGTAAATTTGTGTGCGAAGAGCGTGTTGTGCACGTCATGTATGCACGCTGTTCAATTTAACAACAACGCAAAACGCACAGTCCATGGACAGAAAAAAGCTGCATCCCAGCAATGGCGGACGTGTACATGGAATATGTCCTGGAAAAGGTCTATAGCTTGGAGCCAGGTTATCATGGGTAGCATTTTCCAGCAAAGATATTGCAACGTGACTTACAACGTGACTATGATACAACTGTTGACACGACTGGCAGCGCAACTGGCAACAGGACGACAGCGTGACTCAAGGCGCGACCTGTGACACAACGTGTGACGCGGCTCGCAACCCGACTTGTGACGTGACTTGCAACGTAATACGACTTCCAAATTACATGTACTTCCATAAAGAGTAACAAGACAACAAATTGCAAATATGGGTATACATCGCTTACATCCATATGGCGCGTGTTGATCTCATATATGATCTGTAGATGCCTTGGCAAGATCTGTTCCAGCATAGGTACCGGCCAACGCTCCAGAGCCTCTGGTAGGATAGTGTGGTTGGTGTACGCACACGACCTGACTGTGATATCCCAGGCCTGAAAGAGAATATGCAGGAACAAACGTCTGAATGAAACTCAAAAGGCATGGACAATTAGCGTTCCTTCGTTTTAAACGTACGTACGACGGTTATCTACATCGCAGCCAATGTTTGATATGCTCCGCCAACGGTAGCAATGAAAAACCAGCGTCCAAACCGTAGCCTTTTGTTATTCATATTTTGTATTGACGAAGCAGGGCGGGACTCTACTAAGATGGGATGTTGTTAATCCTAATCTCATAACAAAGATCTGTATCTGCTTTGTGCTGTAACAACTGGAATATTAGGAATGGAAGAAAATGCCATGCAAGCTGTGGAGATTTCCTGGAGTACAAACACACAAAAATGTGTTAATATTAATCTGCCGGTATTTGTTAACAGGAAATAAAGTTCTTAAGTAGATTCAAAAATTCCAATTCTAAAAGAAGGACAGGAAACATTCATTTACCAGAAATTCACCGGAATAAAAATTTAGTGTCGTTTTCCTTCAAGTTGCCGTGACGACATGCATGATAGCCTGTAATAGGCAATATAGGCATTTTACATGAAAAAAATACGGCCCAGTGTTATTGTGTCTTGTATCACGGTGCGTACGTCCAAATGGTCATTACAAGTCACTGTAATATGGGTCTCAACATTTCAGCCAATCGGCAATGAGTGCGCCACGTTAGAGAACGGTAAGATGATTTTGCCGTGGGCAAACATCTGTTGCTTTGGTCGGAGTTGTCGCGGTAAGAATTTAGTACTCAGACGTCACTAATTTTGCCTTTAAATGATTTATTATACATCAATAAGTGCAAATCTAATGAAGAAACCAAAATTTTAAGTGGAAAAAATATGAAGAATTTACTAGGGAAAACTTATAATATTTTGGATTTGTCCCATAGGGTTAGTGCATGAGGACTTACGTGACGTCCGACTTGTAAATTCATTCTGTTGTACTCGGCCAAAATATGTAAGTGACTGTTTTGATGGAGGACATACAATTCTACAGCTATAAAATTCTGAACCTACATGTACAGGGTGTCTCTATAAAAAGTATACCCATTTTAAAATTCAAATTATCGCAAAACTACACAATATTTCAGAAAAAGATAAATACCTGTGGAAAGCTTGGAATGTCCTCTGTCCATTGGTATGAGGTTCATTATGTCACTGTCATGGATGACTGAACAAAAAATACAGTTATGAAAGGTGTCGAAATCAGCACTGTGACAAGTTGTTTTCTGGAATGACAAAGCTCAGACAGGTGTTCTTCACAATTTCTTTGCTGTTACGTAAGACTTCATAGGTCAGGGATGTACATTTATGCATCACATTATGTAAGTATTCTTGGATGCACCAAAAGTGTTGCATGCCACAGAAAAAGTTCATACCAACAGCAAACATGGTGCAGCTCACAACGCAACAGAGGACCTTTGTTGTCAAGACATACCATTAGACAAGAAGTTTCATTGCTGTCCAAAAATGCCTTTAGGGACCACTTTCCTGAGAGGCAAGTGCCAACCAAAATGACTATTTGGAAAAATGTGAGAAAGTATGAAGAACACGGGACAAGCTTAAACCGTAACAAGGGACATTCTGGGCACAGACGAACTGGAAGGTCAGAGGAACATATCAACGTGGTTAGATAGGCGATCGAAGGTAACCCAACGCTAAGCACCAGGAGGAATGATACAGGATTACCTCGTGCTACCTTCAACAGGATCACACGTCTGGATTTGCATCTCCATCCTTATCACATCCATGTTCAACATCAACTCCTACCAGCTGACCTTGCCAGACGACTTGCCTTTTCACAATGGTTTGTGGATAGATGTCACAGAGATCCACAGTTTCTGCAGTTCCTTAGTATCGGAGATGAGGCAGCCTTTTCCATGAATGGGAAAGTGAATTTTCATAACGAGCACATGTACGCTGAACTGCATCATCCACCGGGTTTTTCTTATGACGTGAACATGAGTAGGGAGAAAGTTAATGTGTGGATTGGACTTTGTGGTAATGGATCATTGTTAGGACCATTTTTCTTTTGAAGGAAATTTGAACGGACAGGCATACCTGAATATGATCAATGACTTTGTGGTACCAGAGATGGATCAGATCTTCCATAGACAGCGACGTGGAGCCTTCAGACGGGTGTGGTGGGCTCAGGATGGAGCCCCTGCACACAGACTTATTGCTGTGAGGAATCGTCTGGCAGAGCTTTTTGGTAACCGGGTGATTGCATTATTCCACCAGGTTGAATGGCCTGCAAGATCACCAGACTTGACACCATGCGACTTCTTTCTGTTCACCACACCCCCAGCTAATTAACATTCAGGAGTTAAGAGCCCGGTTAGTGGATGAAGTGAATCATCTCCGCCAAGATCATGGGATGATAAGGCGAGCAGTAAGAGACATGACACGAAGATGCCAACTATGCATCGTCAGAAATGGTGGGCATGTGGAGGGTCGGGTAGCCTACATGTAAATACCACAATTAAAGGAAAGGATCAGAAAAATGGTGTTGTTTCTTCATTCATTGTCCGGTCACCACTGTCTACAAACTTGTCACAGTGCTGATTTTGACACCTTTCATAACTGTATTGTTTGTTCAGTCATCCATGACAGTGACATAATGAACCTCATACCAATGGACAGAGGACATTCCAAGCTTTCCACAGGTATTTTTCTTTTTCTGAAATATTGTGTAGTTTTGCGATAATTTGAATTTTAAAATGGGTATACTTTTTATAGAGACACCCTGTATACTGAGCAACAAAAAATAATGTGCATTTTCTTCACAGACAGATTTAATCAAAAAATTTAAAATTTCTTTTGTAATGAAGTTGATATCGAAACTTATTGCAATAAAGGTGGAATGTTCTTCAAACACTGTACTTTGGTATGGCATGGTCTGGTCTTTTTTGCCAAGGGCAAAGCCAACCTCGCCAGATGGTCAGTATGGTGTGTGACTCCCTCCCACGGGCGTTGATGGCAGCCTTGGCAGCGGCGCCTCATGGAGTGGATGAGTCGGTTGATGGCGGCCCTCAGGATGTTGCCCCAGGCTTGCAGGATCGATGGCCTGATGCAGTTCTGCAGCTGTTGTTGGTCCTGGGTTAATCTGGTTGAGCTGCCGTTGGAGTTGGTCCCAGAAATGTTCATTGGGATTCAAATCTGGACTGAGGGCAGGCCAGGCCATGGTGTTGATGTTGTGGTGCTGCAGGAAGTCCTGGGTGATCCTGTTTGTGTGTGGACAAGCGTTGTCTTGCTGTAGGACAAAGATTCTGTGAACCTGAAAAAAATGGCAGGGCATGAGGGCGTAGAACCTGATCAATGTACATGTAGCGCTGTGCTGTGATGCCATTCCCCCTACCAGGACCAAGATTGTCGAAAAATACAGGTCCTAGGGTTTGGTTGAGGCCGATTCCACCCCATACAATCACGTTTGGTCCACCGTGGGCATTGTGTTCCATGATACAGCAGTCAACATAGCGCTCACCTCTTCTTCGCCATACTCTGACGCGCCCATCAACATGATTGATGCAGTAGCGGCTCTCATCAGAAAACAAAATGTTTCGCCATTGCCGCCAATTCCAGTTTATGTGATTCTGGGCCAACTGCAGGCGCGCAACGCGATGCCTTTGGGTGAGGACTGGTCCTCTAGCTGGACGGCAGTTTCGGAGGTTTCGCCCAGTCAGTCCACTGATGGATCTCTGGTGGTTCCCAATGGTGTTCCAGGCAGTTTTATTGGCTGTCTGGAACCAATCTCTCACATGTTGCAGCAAGATCTGGCGATCTTGTCTTGGTGTGGTCACGCGAGGTCTTCCACTTCGTTGCCTATCAAGAGTGCTTCCAGTGTTGGCAAAACATTGCAGACTGCAGTATACTGTTGACAGGTGCACGTTGAAAGCAGCTGCCACTGCTGTTGGGTCATCCCCAGTAAATTTACACCAAGGGTCCGCCCGCCACTGGGTCCTATGCGGCAGAGCGACCGTTACCTCAGATCTTTTTATTAATTACATGTACGTCACACTCCTTTGTACCCACGTAAGATTTTAGTTCGTACGTCTTTCACCATTGTCATTATAACGAGCCAGCATCGGTTCTTTTATTCCTTCCTCTTCCGTCTGTATTACAACTACAATCCTAGCTGGACAAAATAGTTAGGACAGTTGAAGTGTGTACCCCGGCCCCACTCCCCTGTTCAATGTTGACGCCTACCAATACAACCACTGGCGCTGTTCACTCCAACCAATGGAAGAAAGAGGAAGACCCAGGCTCACATACAAGAAATACATTGAGGCACAAGATCGCGAGCGATGGAGATCGAGGATAGTCGGGAGGTTTGACCCACATAACTCCATTAAAAACTAGAATGGAAGCTGAGCCAGGACACGCATAACCGCACCTTCTCATTAGCATAGTTTTAGGCACCTTCATTTGCATAGTTTTGGGCACCATTTGCATAATTTTGGGCACTTACATGTACCCATTGAATTACACGTAAAACATCCCGCATGCGCACTTTCTCAATGTTTGTGATGATCGCGCGTGTTATGTTCGAACAGAAAATGCACTACACGCGCACGCGTTCCAAACCGCCTGAAACCGGTTACGGTGATGTGCCATTCAATAACAGTCGTTTCTTATCTAGTTGTTAATACCGGTAGGAATTTGTGTTTGACCCACACCCTCCCGATTAAAGGGACACACAGGCTTTGTTGGGCTATTTTTGGCTCGACATAGACCATGAGCATCTTTTTTGATGGATACCGGCGCATTATACATTTTCATTATTATTATTATTATTATACATTATTCTGAAGCGCTTTCCAGAGTAAATTGGTTATATTCTCAAAAGACGCCGTGAAATTTAGCCGTTTTTGAGCATTTCATCAAAAATTCAAGGTCACGTGACGTTTCGGAACCAGATTCTGGTTCCGAAAATCATGTGGTCTTGTGTGTTAGTTGTATTTCCAGCCGTAGAAACCAGCGCGAAGTGCGAGTTGCTTTTGTCATTTGCAGTTGGTTTCTCTTCTTGTTGGAAAATAATGTCCTACGAACACTATGTACATACCGTATTTTCCAATTTGTACACAAATATGCCAGATTTCATAATAAGGTTTTCTGGGTGTCGATATGGACGAGAGAATCTCTCAGATTTTCGTTTGTTCGCGGCACGCGCGATAAATAATATCTGAAGAAAAAACAGCATAGGCCTATTGAGGGCGCTAAAGACACCAAAACATTGCGTTTGAGTTGCTTCCTCGAGTCAACGCTGACCTCAGGGATCATGCAAAGTGTGATGAGTCAGGGAAAACAAGGAATTGAGGTTAAACACGTGTTGACCCATATCGAACGCCACCTTTATTTATACAAACACGTCAGGGGCGAATCCAGGGGGTGCGTGGGGGGCGAATTATTATTTATCACGGTGCGGCCATCTTCTCTTTTTTCTTATTAAAATGAACGTAACCAAAGCAAGGCTTGTAGAAAAAAATTGTTTGGTCCCGTTTTGAAATTGTTCATTGTGTGCGCAAACGCACTGATCGTACCCGACACTTACTATGGGGAACAAGACAAAGATGTATTTTTTTCAACGTCTACTCGCGATTGGATATCAAGAGTTCTGCGGGTTGGACTTACCACATCCCAGGGAACATTCTCAATGTCCACTAAGATCCTCATCAGTTCTGGGATGGCCAGTGCAGGGTGAGTGTCATTCAGCTGGATGGCTACCTGTAATTCAAAAAGTCAACACTGCTGTGAAGCCTTTAGTCAAGGCTTTCGTTGTGAGGTTTATTTTCCGTGCAGGTTTGTTCCCACGAAAAATAATACTGCGTACACTGCAGACTGTCCGCCAAGATAACTTTTACCATAGATTTTGTGTGGGGAATCTTTACTTTATGCATTATGCACATACCCCTCTACCAAAACGGTAGACAGAAATAAAGAAAAACATAAGCCTTCAAAAACGCTCTGGTAAAGGCGGTCGTGGTGGACAGTCCGTGCATGCTAGTCTTTCCTCGGGCGTAGAAAAACCACGCGTGAAATAAAACTCGCAACGGACGCCTTGACTAAAGGCTAACACTGCTGGTGATCTCCATTTTCCAACAGGTCTCATCACACTATCAATTTTACATCTAACCCTCTTAAATACCACAAGGTACTTTTGGGTGCTTTTGGTAGATGGGGGTGCTTTCGGAGGGCACATCTTTGATTATTTTAATTACTAAAACACCTTAGGGGCAAATCTGCTCAAATTCTATGTAATTCTCAGGACTGTCATGACTGTTTGAGCTTTATAGTCGCCTTTTAAATTAAGTTCACTCACCATTTAGGGTGACCCTGGGAAATCTGGGCCTATAACCAAGCTCCATTCATTTGCGTACCTCACATAATAGAAGCTATCACTCATCCTATTTCTTGCCCAGTGACACAATGCAAGTAATAACAGCTGTTTGCAACAAATAGCCTATAACAGCCCCAGGGTACAGCACTTCCAGAGTCTACCCTTTACTGTTAAGTCCCCATGTAATTTTATGTGCAGTGCATGTCTGAGGGTTGAATAAAAAAACCTGCCGACAAACATGCAACCGATGCAAAAGGTTGATACCTTATCAGGAAAGATCTCAAAAGAAGTCCTGACTGTATCCCGGCTGCCAAATCGAGATGCTTTGAAGCGACGGATGATGTCTTGTAGGGTTGCAGCCACCATGAAATATTCCTGCTTCAGACGTAGTTCCTTGCCCTCAACGACCTTCAAGAACAATTTTAAACATCTCATAAACACAGCAGTGTTTACGTTTCAGTTTAATTGGGTCTTAATGCCCGCGCTGCAAAATTGTACATAGAAATCTGACCTTTAGTCAAACCTTTTATAAAACCACACTAGAGCCGATTTCACGAAGCACTACGATCCTTCGTAACACCAGTTGCGATGAGTAAACCACCGTACCTTGCGTTTAGAGTAACGTGTATCTAGAGTTACGAACGATCGTAGCACTTCGTGAAATCGACCCCTGGGCACATGCAACTCAATGCATAGACTGGTTCTCGTCCACATATTCCACACAGGAGAATATAAGGACAGGTAATGGGCGCTTCAACTTGATCTGTAATTGGTCGTCTTTGCGCGTGCGCATTGTGTTTTTTATATTTAAAAATTGGCCAAGCCCTTTGCTTTAGGCAATGTACTTTATTTACATAATTGAATATGATCGACACGCACGGCCAAGTTAAAATGTCAATGCAAAATCTGCGCACTTACAAAAAAATAATAATAATAATAACCACGTGACGGGCAGAATTCTGCCCGTCATGGCCGCCCTTTACCGATCCCTCAATTTTCGCAATAAGCGAACCAATCTATAGGGATCGGGAACCAATCTACTCAATGCACAGAGCTATGTACATGTACCACCCTTACATAACTATGGAGACAAGGCCTTCTCAATTGGAGGCCCACAGCTCTGGAACTCTCTTCCACAATCTATCTGACCTGAAACCGAACTACAACTTGATAAGCAACATTTAAAGTCCCACTTGTTTCAATTGGCTTTCCGTGGCTTATCAACCAACTGATACACTGTCTTTTTTCTTTTTACCATATATTTTCTCTTGCATTAATTTTGACTGTTAAGCGCATTGAGAGATCCAGCGGATCTGAAATGTGCTAAACAATAACTTGCTATTATTATTACTAACATTTGTTTTTGGCTATTAAGCCAATGCATGTTGGCTGAAGTGGGGTTAGTGCATCCAGATTTGGTCTCAGCATTTCACGCATACTTAGACTGGTGTCTTTGGCAAGACGAAAATAAGTTAAAGTTTATGTGGACAAAACCTAATCCTAAAATACAGCATTAAAGTGAAAACATCATCCGTGTGTTGCCAAGGTTACTGGGTCTGCACTAAAATCAGTGAAATATTTCCTTGCGCCTTGCCAATGGTCTTTGCAGATTACTAGCGAATGTTTAGATCCAGTTATCCTTGTAACAGACATCACATTTTATTAGTCTACAAAATTTCATACCCTGGACTCCGTCCGCAATATGTAGTATGCGGTACGGAGTCCAATAGACCGATCCAGTAAGCTCCGCCCATTTAGAAATTGCCTAGCAACATGCCACACGTGCGATGCACGTGTACAGTAGAGTCGCGTGGCCGTGCCGTGCATCAGCGCCCTGGTCAGTGCGTATTAAAACACGCACACGCACACAGAAACTGCACGCTCGAAAGCAAAATGTACACTTAAGTATCCGGTCGTGTGCATGCACGTACAACACGCCTGCAATACGCGTAACGCACGCGGTCGAACAAAAACATCTCGACACATCTGGAATGCAGTGAATGCACAACATAGCAAAACGACAAGCTTATTTCGGTGAGTTTTTCTCGTTTACACAAAAACACATTCATGAAGGGATTAAAAGTAGGTTAGGATAGTCTTATACAATCCGTTTTAAACCGGCTAGGGTCCACTGCGCTGATAAAAATGATGTTTATGGTGTTTTTGCGTCACTCGTGCTGCATTTGCCGTAGCACTGTGCACAACATTTTGAGGACTCAGGTAACCAAAATGGATATGCACTTTTTGGTTACCTAAACCTGAGGCTGTGATTGGTCAATTCCAAAATGGGCAGAGCTTACTGGATCGGTCTATTACGTGGGATAGTCAGATATGTGACCCTTACCAAAGAGATGTGTGGTGTTCTCGTCTACCAGAATAAAGTAGGCACTGTAATACAAGAATGTACCCGTGTATGATTCTCTGCCTGCAATTCACTGTACATTTGTTCTGAGACTTACATTATCGTTGGGGTACAGCACACGGGAGATGTTCTCACACTCGTTTCTGTTCAGCACAGCTTTGATGTAGTCACCGTCATTGACTGAAGGAAAAAATGTACATTATATAAATGAAAAAACTTTAGTCAACATGATGCTGTAAACGAGATCACAACATTAGTTATGATCTCATTTACAGCCTCATGTTGGCGATATTAAAATCAGCCTGGCCTTTATTATTTATTTTATTTATTTATTCACCACATCCAACAGCGGAGGGACCGCCAATTACAGGAATGGGAGCAAGTGTGGTTGAGTGCCTTGCTCAAGGGCACAGGTGCCACAACCCATCGCGGCCCGGAATCGAACCTACATTCTAGTACTAGCACAGGAACTTAAGTTCGACGCACTAGACCGCTCGGCCATAAGACCCCACATTATCCATTTAAGACCACCCATGTGAGACCACCCATGTGACGTGCATTCAACCAATAGGAATGTGTAAATTGTCTAGGGTATTTAAGAATTGGTGTTCAGTCGTGGATTATCTGCTGCAATAGACTATTAAAGTGTGACGTCAGTTGCCATGGTACTTGGGTCTAAACATTCGCTGGTAATCTGAAACAGTTCACGTTTTAGTGTAGACCAAGTAGCCCTGGCAACACACGCATGTGTACATTACGTACGCACTGTGGACGTTTCTTTGTATTCGTGCACTTAAGAGAATTGGTCGGAAAATCATTGTTTTCTCCAAATTCTTCCCTCATCCACCCCAATTTTTTCCTAATCCATGTTTCTAAACTTTACTCCTGAACCCTAACCTTTTTTTGTAACCCTCCACCCCTAACCCCTTTTCCCAAGTTTGGTCAACCTGACTGTGGACTTGAGCGAACGAGTGCAAGTCCACAATCCGTCACTTTTTCCCGCAAATTGTGGACTTGAATGGGTTTCGAGTCCACAGTGCGACCGCAATGCCCACACACAAAGGGTGACGTTTTCACTTTAGTAGTTTACTGACAAAACTAATTGTTAATGGCGTCAATGAGCAGTTCAATAGGTCAATACCTAGAGTGCTTTTCTATTCCCAGTCATTATGAATTTAATTTGTTTATACCATGTACATGTAGACTACATGTACAGTATGTTACTTATATTGTTGAACACGGTTATAGTCGTACTGTAGTTCTTCTTGGCAAATCTTCCATAGCCTTTCCTTGGTAATTGCCCTTCATTGGTAAAAAACTGACTGTCATTTTTGAATAAGTTCTTCCACCTCGTTGGTCCTCCATGGTTGGCCTTTATTGTGAAGTTTGATTGTAAGGTTAGGAATTAGCCTTTATACCAGCCTCAAACTGAAACCAACAGTTGGAACAGAGATTCAAGTTCTTCTGTATTTTATTCCGTCATTTAAAGGAGTGTGACCAGATCACTTTTTTTTACCCATAACTCCCCGGGACTTACCTTATGGGTCATGAGATTTTTATATCATAACATCCGTTATATTTTTCTGATTACGAAACTGAAACTCCCGCGCTTCTAGGCCGCATATTTCCGAGGATATCGTCGAAAATCCACCGATTATTTGTAAACTAATTTTCCAGTATCAACGTTTATCCGCTGAAAGCCGACTAGATAGTTTTGTTCAATTTTTTACTGGAAATTGCGATTTTTTTTCGGGTTTTTGGGACATGGGAGGTGTGTATGGGAGTTACTTGATAATATTGGTAAGTTACATCGAACATGTCGAAAACTATTTTCCAGAAACTCTGGTCACGCTCCTTTAAAGCGGGACTGGATGCTTATTTGTCACGTTTTAAATTGTAATATGTACACGTACAATTGTAGGCTATTGAATAAAATGGCATCATATCAACGTTTACTTTAGACATAATCAGTTTGAAAAGTCAGAAAATTGCTTGAGCGCAGAGTGTTCAATGGTGATTACTTAGGCTTGGGCACATGTCCGATATTTTTATTTCTGAAACATGGCCTGTTTTTAAAGTGCGCATTAACCCTAATACTTGTCAAAAAAAAATTGCAGTGGCAACGTATCGGGTCAGCTTCAGCTAATACATGTACATGTACATACTATGGTTACATGTACATGTACTTTTTTATCCAAATACATGTACATCCACACAAAACAAACTTACAGAAGGTCAGATCAAAACTATTTGGTGATTTGGCCGACCAAAGTCGCATGGTGTTCACCGTGTTGTTGCGATATCCAGGAATTGGGCTGTCATACGGCATAGCAAACACTACCTGTAATTACAGGATGTACAATGCCATGAAATGGAAGGACTGGGTTTTAATAGAAGCGCCACAACTAGTTTGACACTAAAAGGCTACTTCCATTGTGTTACACAAAAAAAAAACAGTCGACAAGAACACATTGCTATCATGCTTGACATGTGATGAAACTCATGGCATGTTGTATATTTTCGAGAATATTTATCAAACCTTGTTTAAAAAGAGGTCCTTTGGACTTCAGACTGTCTTTGAGTCACAAGTCGAGGCATTTGACATCAATAATGTGAAGTAATGTCAGACATGTTGGGGAAAGTCAAGTACATGGCAGTAAATTTGTTCCAGCTACATTAATTTCAAATTGAGTCTAACATACTGGAACTTCTAGCCATGTTATGCACATGTACATTTTCCCTTCATCTTTTAATTAAAACCAAGCAGCGGTTTCTGTTTTTCATTGAATACTGTTTTGTCCCCAAGCATTGCATTATTTTTTACCTAAAAAAAGTCAAGACATTGGAGACAGTGTCTCAAGTTCAAGTCAAGTCATTTGAGGTGGGAGACTCAAGTCAAGTCAATAAAAATGAAGTCCAAGTCTTTATACGGTACGTAAGAACTCTGAAGGAGTGCGACAAACCCAAACACAACCCTGACGTTCCGATACTTACCGTGGTATCCACCCAGTGAACTTTTCCATCTCTGTGCTCAGTGTGCCCAAAAAAGTTGATGGGGATCATGTACTCTGGCCTTGCCTTTTCCCAGGGATTGCCAAACCGCAGCCAATCATCTGGTAGTTCAACCTGTCAACACAAATGACCCATACTTAAATTGTTAACCGGTCATTTAATAGGAAGCACATTCGCAAAGATGTTTGATACAACACAGGTTCTGTAATGCATTGTTAGTCTCGTGCCCAGACCTGATGGGGATGCTGATCACCCAACAGGTATGTACATGTACATGTACATTATCATGGAAAGGCTTATTGCTGATTGGTTGACATCCGCATCAAATTCTGGTGCAGAATCCTTGCAAAGGTTTTAGTAATCATCACAAGCATAGCGGATTAAGCATGGATACACTAGTGCCATAACAGACACCCAATGGTTTCCATAAGAAGCAAAAAACCTAATGGTACATATTATTCAACTACAAATACATGTACATGTACGTACATGTATGTCGCATTATACTGTACGTACTGTACATCGGTTCAAATAGTAACTGGCACATGTTTTACATGCATGTAAAATTCTTTTTCCAACAATGTCAATTGTGAGATAATTGCCTCAGTGGTTTGGTTAGGAAGGAGGGGCGTACCGATATCTCCAAATTAGCCACTGGTCCGATTGATCCAAAATGTGAGATGGTACTGTCTGTAATTCCAATCAACAATGTACCAAATTGGTCAGGTTTAACCCTTCGGTGATTTGACACAGAATGACCCAACACCATTTCTTAATTTCAAGGGGCCAATTTCATAAAGCTGTTTAGCAGTCAAAATTTGTTTTGCTTTTTAAAAATGGGTCAGCAGTCATCTTATGCTCGACAGGCTTTCGAGCAACAGTGTTTTATTATACTTTTGTCGGCCCTGGCCAGCTTGAATTGGGTAGTTTTGTTTCAGTTAAGTTTTGTTTATTGTATTTATGGTTTGTATGTTTGCACGTTGTAAAATTTGTTGTTGAATGGCCGAATAAATAATAATAATAATAACGTGTATTGCAATAGACTGGTGTTATGATATTCTTGCTGAGAACACAATTTGACATACAATTTTGACTATCAACCCATTTTATAAAGCAAACACATTTTTGATTAAGCTAAACAGCTTTATGAAATTGGCCCAGGTCAATTGGGCCCTAGGGTAAAATTTCATAGAGCTGCTCAAGCACAAGCATGAAGGTGTGCTTACTATAGTAGACGATTTAAGCACTATTTCACGTTCGCGGCTTGCTCAAGCATGCGCGCGCTTGGAAACAGCTATTGTTGCGTCACTAAGTTTGGCTTACCGGTAGCAGTTAAGATGCGTTTTCAGTTGCTTACCGTTAACGCTGTCTATGAAATACAATGTAGCCTGTCGCTCGTTAAGAGAAATTAAGCCGTTAAGAAGTTCCATGAAATTGGCCCCTGGTTTTCATACTTTAGCAATTTTTTATGCTTTTAAAAGCAATTATTGTTGTCAGGGGTGTGAGTGGACATGGTGGAGGAAAACAAAGAAATTGTAAAAAGTCTGAAAATGCAATCTTGATTTGCGAGCACGAAGCGCGAATCCCCAATACGGTGTAGGGTCCGGGGCCCGCCTAATTATAAGGGCCCCAAAATTGTTTTGAAGCTTAGGTGCTCTGTGGTGCATCTTACAGCCTCCTGAGGCCACTATTGGTTACATTTTATTTGCAATATTATACATGTTTTTAAGTTAGTTTTTCCTTCGTACTAACTTGAAACTGTTCGAAATGTAGAAATAGGAGTCAGCGCTTTCCCTTCCCCACCAAAAAGAAAAAAAATGAATGGAAATAAATAAGTAAATAAATAAGCCGCCACTTAAAATGTTGTCTGGTCGTGGCAAACGTCAAAGGCAGAAAATTGAGGTCATTTTAATGTTGTATTCTGCCTACATGTACCTTACAATACAAGGCCCTTTTCTGTTTTTTCACTTGAGGATCGTTCTTGTCAACGTCGGTATCAAAATCAGAACCTCTTTGGAATTGTGTTGCACCGACATCTTGATGAATTAATGTCAAAAAATGCTTGAAAAGACGGACGACATGACCCACTATAATTAAACAGTGCAGACAAAACAAAACATGTACGTACACGTGTAGTACACGGCTTTGCTAGTTGGCATGAAGCCCTCTATCGGCGAAGGCGGGAAATTTCTAGCCTTATTTCAAGGCTGCATATATGCAATAAATTAATGTGTCACTTACATGCGCAGACACAGAAACGGCTGCAACGAGTTCACCTTCCGTGCTCAATGCATATCATGAATATTTATATCTATCTACAGCCAATCATAGAGCACATTGACTGTTGGTTACGGGATTCTGTTTACGATGCATTTTATGGCTTCGAGCGGAATGGAATTTCGTAGTGAATATAAAGCGCGCAAGCAAAGACCGTCTGTGAACTCTTTTCGCACGCGTTCGGTCCATGCGGAAAATAAAAAACTAAATATAAAATCAGTGCTTACGCATGGAAAAAAAAAGCAAAATTACGTCGGGAGAAAAATAGCGAAAATTAAATTCTGGCACGTTCAACAAAAAATCTGAATTCCGATAAAAATCTGAGATTTCACACGCCTGTGTTGTTGTACTTTTAAAAGCAGTTCTATGAATTGGCACTACCGTAGAACATGATCTGGGGTATTTCTGTACCTGTTTGCCATTTCTTATTTGTTGACTAAAAATGCCGTAGTCGTAGCGAATTCCATAGCCATAAGCTGCCAGACCGAGCGTTGCCATCGAGTCCAGGAAACAGGCTGTTGACACAGGAAGGAATTTAAGGTTAAATCCAGGTGTAATTAAATAAGGAAATAAAAATGTTATTGTGCAATACTGTGTTAAACAGGTGTGTCAGGTGGGAGAAAATACAATGTAAATACATGTACATGTAACTTTTAAACACTGCAAAATTCTTGTATACAAATCACTGATCATAATAACCAGAATGGTGTAATACATGTACCGTACATGTATGTAGGTCTTTACGTGAAATAAGGAATTATTGCATGTGTCGGTCCAAACAATGTTAAGTACGGTAGAAGTAATTTGGCCCAATCACGATGCAGTATGCACTATACACTACCGTAAATGCTAAAAACCCTACGCGTGCTCGGGCAGGACTCAAACCCACTACCTCCTGCATACTAGGCAGACGTCTTGATGACCACTTGACCACTGAGCATGCCGATGGCGAATTTGATAGTCCACTTACGGTAGTATAGTGCATACTGCGTCGTGAATGGGCAAGATTACTTCCACTTAACGCGGCAGGTCTTTTGCAACTTCAAAATGGATTTTTCAAAATTTTTAATTTATAGACATTATTATAGACATTTATAGACAATGAGCTCTTTGTTTATATTTAAAGCGCCCTCTATTGAAAATTGGTCGTCGTTATGCGCACACATCCTGTTTTGCATAATTTGGTTTGGTAATGATGCCAAAGGTCACAAAAATCATAGACAATTTGGCATGCAACCTCATCATTCCTAACCCAAATTTATGTAAAACATGATGCGTGCGAATAACGCTGGGCATGTTTTGGTTTGTTGTGACATTAAAGGGCAATCGTCTACAACATGTAAAGACTATTGTAGTGTTATATATTGACTCGGACAAGAGCTAGTGACTTGGAGAGAAGTCCCTAGAGACTCGAGTCCCAATTTTAAAAGAGCGAAATGTTCATAATGTAGCACTGCTCAGTTTGTGCACAGCTATGCTACACGTGCGACTTGCGTGCCTTGTACGCACTGATCGAGTGTTGCCAATGATTTACAGAATGAAAACGAAGGATGCAATTTCATTGCCATTTTCAAAACTGGAAAGCACCTTTCTGCCATCTTGTAACTAGTTGTTCTGTTCACCACTATTAAAGAGTGATTCGCAAGCATCGCAAACAACCCAAATGTTTGTTGGCCAACGTTGTTGGTCAACTTTGGTGGAGCACAACTGGTTCCAATTGAAATTGCTGGCAAACATTGCCAATGTCTGCAAATGTTGGCATACGTGAAATGCAGCCCTAGGCAACCAGGGATGAGATTCTTGGAAAATGAAAAAGTCGGAAATCTGATGCATGTCAACAATGGTCCTCAGTGAGTCCGGTCAACTCGACCGTTTGCCAACTCGACCGTTTGCCAACTCGACCGTTTGCCAACTCGACTCGATCGAACGTGAACAAGTTGACCGGCGCGGCGCTACAAAACTCACCTTGCCTGGCTTTAGGGTGGCCACGACTGACTAGTCACCACTGACAGCAACCCAGGTGCCAGCGCAGCAAAGACCAGCCGACAAGACAGCGGCCGTGTGTCATAATCATATTTCATGTGCGAACGAGCCGACGCTATAAACCGGGCGAATCTAGCGATGCAACCCGCCTGCATTTCCCGGAAACCGTGGCTGCATTTCCCGGTCGAGTTGGTTCGCGGTTGTACCCGACATCCTCTCGGACACGTACGTACACGTAAAGCACAATGTAGACGAGTTGGTTAAACCCACGTGTTTCTGTGCAATGCAAAACCACATATATGTGCCCCTCGTGCTACTGAAGCCACACTAAAACTGCCAGTGATTGGTGTATTACGGCAAACGTCACAAAACTTACCCTATCAGAGCACATGTTAGACTTACATGTACATGTACATGTAGACCACACAAAACTATACTGCACGTGTAGTTTGAGCGTCAACAACAATATGCATGAACAGATGAACACCAAATGGCATCATCTGTACATGTATGTATTGCAATTTCCACGCCACAATAATCATCAGACGATATCGATCGACACGATCGAGAGCGCTAGCAGAGCGCATTCAGACAGACATTATGACACAAGGAAACAAAATAGTAAGCAGAAAAACAGTTTTATTATGCTCATAAATTTGTCTAAAATACAAAGTTTTGTTTCATACATGTAGGTTGGGAATTTCATGATAAAGTCAGAACTTGGCATCAATTCTCAATATTACCGGTAGGTCAGTGTAGAAAGTTGGACCTTATTTGTAAAGTCGGAATTTGAAAGTCGCAAAGTCGGAATTCCGCCAAAAGTCGGAAGAATCTCATCCCTGGACAACAAAAGTTCTGTACAGATCGACAGTTAAAAAAAGCAAACCAACCTGCAAGTCGTCCAAGACCACCGTTGCCTAATCCAGCATCAACTTCAATTTCTTCAAGTTCTTCAATGTTCAGACCCAGCTGCAAAAAACAAGGCCATACATTTTATACTCAAAATAAAACATGTTTATGACCAAGTAAAATGTTGTGCCCCAATGCCCAATGTGTCTAAATGTTGCAATTTTCCAGCTGGAATTTTCACTGTTTTCCAATCTGGAATCGGGACTGTATAAACAAGGTCACTGATTTTTGTTAGTTGAGTAATTTTAGAGCAGTGACTCAAGTTGAGTCTATTCAATAAGTTGACTTCAATTCGCTTTCCAAGTGCAACAAAAAAATTACCTCTAAATGTGCATGCTGGTGCAAATCTACCACATGGCGTGCAATACAGTAAATGTTCTGCCTCAAGCACACTCAAATTGCCAAATCTGTATTGCTCCGTTTCCACTCAAACCGAATAAGGTAGATACATGTACATGTGTAGGCTGCCATTCTGAAAATTTGACGTACATGTATTTACATGTACATGTACACTACATGTACATCTTGATTGTCGCTTTTGCAACCGCAAAGTACCTTTAAATATTACTGCAGCGCATGCGTGGGCTATTTTGTGTTGCATAATCTGTTAAAACCACACAATGCGCACTGCACAAGGTCGGCCCCAAGGACACTCAAATTGTTGAATCTGGGTTGGGTCTGAAAAGTATGAAAATTTGAACATAATTGTTTGTTTCGAGAGTCCGGAGAACGGGAGCGAGCGCGTGCTACGGCAGGCTACCGTGGAGTTTAGGATATTTGCTCCACGCACCACGGCAAAAAGCCTGAGTGCACACACACACGGGTGTGTTGCTTCGGTGTACGTTCGTGAAGAAAAAACATGATGCCAACTCCACATAAGAAAACGAAAATTCCTATTCGGTCGTCCGGGCTGTCCAGTGAAATCGTGAGCAGAAAATCGGAGATATTCTGAGCAGGAGAAGAGCGAATCGTTTGTGACAAAGTCGTGAGGCTTGCGCATAGTTGCAACGGCTGGTCAAGCGTATATAACCCATCTTTTGACCGTTTTTGTTAATTTTACACTTATTTAGTAAATTATGGGATATTTTGATGATCTTTTTTCACAACGACCATCAAAAAAGTATTGTCAATGCTGCTACATGTACATCACTAAATCATGTAAACAGTAGGCCAGTGTGTACCTTTAACACTACAAGTGAAAACTGCAAGGTTGAATCCAGCATGTGGGGTTCAACTCTACCCAAAGGTGAACTGAAAAAGGCAATTGAGACCCGGGTCTGATTTGCCTTTTCCAATCCACCTTTTGCAATTACATTTACTCGGATTCAACTCGCCATTTTGGAAAATGCGGGGCTCAATTCTTAAATTCAAAGTACAGCCAAAAAGAGACTCCGACTCAATACATCTTACATTTGGAAAATGCGGGGTTGATAAGCCGCCTTCAGGTCGACCTGCGATTCTCTTGTGCCAATGTAGGAACACTCGGCATCAAGCAAGAAAGTAATGCTCAGGTCACATATCTGAACAAATCTTGCGAGTATCGTTGAACAAATCACAACTCGACACAAAATAATCGCTCTTGTCATGCACTATTCGATATGCATCACATGACAAAAGTTGAACATGCTCTACTCCATTGCTGATTTATTTTAACCCCACCGATGCCATCTGTCTCAATGTGGTTAGAGCTACCGGTACACATAACATTTTTTTTGGATTTGATGCAGACGGGCATACATGTAGCTGAGACGCAGCTTGTTTGCCGAGCTGTGTCTCCGGAAGGTTGACCCGAGGGCGGCTTTAGAGATCGGAGTAAAGGAATGTTCTCACCTGATAAAGGGCTTCATCACACTGTGTCTGGATTCCAAGGTTTACCATGGTGTTTGTCAGGGTGCGACCAATGTAGTACTCCAGGGAAAGGTAGTAGACACGCTGAAATTACAGAGTGTATACATTTAGCACATGTTTTACTGTGGCTGAACAGTTTCAGTCAATGACTCGCAAACCAGCATTGTAGCGCCCAAGACTGGTCTTGGTCTCCAAAACCTGTCAACCAAAACTGAAAAAAATCAACGACACTTAGTGGGCCATTCTTTTACATGATTGGGTAGGGTACAGATTGAAGTTTGCAAGACCGTAATTTTGTTGGCCAAGTTGCGTTTCGTTTTGTTGATATGCACTCAGCAAAACAAAGTGGCTTCCTCTGAGCATGACCGGACAGAATTTTAAAAGGGTCAATTCCCCCAAAATAAAAATAAAAAGTCAAATTTAATTTTTATGGGCAATCTACTTGACATGTTGTGAGGTATTCATAGCAACATGAATTTTATTTTTTGGATATTCCTAGTGAATTGAGATGGTCCCATCTCAATTCACTGGGAATATACAAAAAATAAAATTCAATTCTCAATTCCCACCGGTTTTGACATGATTTTAAAAATTGTATACATGTACATGTACCGGTATGCAGTAAATGGAGCGAAAGAAAACTTTGTTTACCATCATTTTGTTTATAAATATCAATGTCCGTAAGACCACTAACTAATACGGTAAGTTTTAATATATCTCACCTTGAAATTGTCATTTCAGGATGGAAATATTGTGCGACGGGACGGAAAATGTACGGACGGAATTAGTTTACCCCTCCTGTACAGATAGTGTAAATTTATATGTTCTTTTTCATGCTCTCTTTCAATTCTTTTTTTCTCCCAGATCAAATGCATTTTTATAGTCCCTTGTAACCAAGTTACAAGCCTAAAAATATATGTGTACATGTACATATGGTAATAGTGCTTCACTTTCCGTCCCGTCATGCATGGGATAGTTTTGGTTTTGACCCTTACATGTACATGTACATGTAACTGAATACTGTACTGTACCGGTACCGGTAGACTGATTTCTAGGAGGGTACATGTACATGTAGATTCACTCTGTGTACATGGTGTAATGCATCAGCTCCTCCTCCATCTATTAATTAGGAAAAACCCTAATGGTTTGACCCCAAAAAAATTATTGAAAGACCAAATATTGATTTAAAGATACATGTAGTATACGCTTCTCCACAAGGGGTTTTGCTAGGGCGTGCCGCCCTACCTAATTTTTGTGCCGCCCGCGCAAATTCACGACCGGCCTATAGCAAAAAAAAATGCCGCACTGCAAACATTTTCATTTATGTACCACTGCACACGGGCCGCTCCCGTACATGGTACAGGTGCCCCACTCGGTACCGATCAAAACAAAAAGACATAAAAGAAGGTGAATGCCTGTCGCGCGTCACTTGCGTTTGCGGTTTTTTTTAAATCCTTTTTTGTTCAACCGGCCAGAAGAGACATCGTCATGAATTTAAAAAGGAAATTTTGCAGGTGGAAGTGAACGTGTAAGTGGTGGAAAAATAAAAATTAAAATAAAATAACGAATAGTGACACAGTTTGTGTGACGACAGAAACACGTCCTTTATTATCCCTTCTTGATGTGCATCCCGCGTTCAATAGAATAATATAAGGATAAAACTAATTCCAGGTAACAGAAAAATTGGGGCGGGGCTTCGCGGGGGCGGGGCTTCGCGGGGGAGGGGGGGTTCCGCCCTAGCAAATGAAAAACCCGTGGGGAACACTGATACAGGTACATGATTGGTAAACTGTTACAAAAAGTTTTATCCCCCTATGTGATTGAAGATACATGTATGCATTAGGCCAAACAAAATAAATGGTGTGTTTATGGTATACCCGACCTACCTGGAATTTTTGAGGCCAAATTGCCGACCTCAAACTTTTTATTGCCAATTTTCAAGTTGATAATTTTAAATGAGAACTATTTGCAATAATTTCCAACGAACATAACATTTTCTACACTTGTACATGAACATGTTTAATAGTGTTAATAGTGAGTTTCAAACATTGCAAAACAACACGCAAATGCATGAACTGGAATGTAAAAGAAAAAATTATTATTTTCCTACCTACATGTACCTACACTGTACATGTACATGTACCTGGATTTGTTTTAGGCTGTTACCGTAAACACACCATTTATTTTGTTTGGCCTTAAGTAGTAAAACCGACCGGAGCAAAAACCAGCTCCGTACTTTGTAAAATTTTTGAGAAAACAGTAAAAAAAGAGTTTGCAGTCATTTCGCCCCAAAACCACTTCGCCCTAGCTGAACCATTTCCCCTTGATCATGAACCACGCCCTGTGCACGAAGTGGTTTTGGGGCGAAGTGGCATTTGGGCAATGTAGTCTTTGGACGAAGTGATTTGGGGTGAAATGGTTTGGGGGCAAAATAGCACTTGGGCGAAATGGTTTTGGCCAAATTTGGGGCGAATTGAATTTTCGTCTCATGAGACGAAAAATAATTGTTTTACTCATTTCTCAAAGACTATAGCACTTCAGACAAAACCATTTCAGGGGACGTTTTCTACGGTCATCATGTTTATATTGTGTAAGTTAGGCGTAAGTCTGTGAACATTTCTGATACTGCCTTTAAGTACACATGTATATGTAGGCTATTTTCACAAAATCAGGTCACATCATGTACATATGTATACATGTACATGTACATGTACATGTACATTTGTAGGCCACACATTACAATTGAGCTGATAACCTGCAGATGTGTACCATACTGGTACATGTACTGTACATACATGTAGTTGTACATACCAGGTACAAATTTAGGATAAGAGAAAAATCGTAAGGGCCTTTTCTCTCATCCTAAATTTGTTTGTTTCGTTTCAATGGTGATTAGGCACCATACCATACCATAGTTGTACATGTAAGCCATGTACCGGTATGTGTTTGTGCAAATTGGCACCAAATGTGCCAAAATGTGTACATGTATGGTGTAAATTTTACATTAATTCCCTCTAGGAGCAAGCAATCTTTTCACTCTCTCCCAGTGGGGAGATAAGTCAGACATGTACAAGTAGACTGCATGTGCTGTATCTAAATGTTAAACATGTTAAAAGGGCACTGACTGTTTAAGAATCGAGCCCATGATGATGTGCAGTACGTGTACATATGCACACGTACTGTACCGTACATTTGCATGCACTACTCAATTGTCTTTGAATATCTCATTTAGAGTGCACTCCATAACAAATTTGCATAACATTGTTTGTATACATGTAGTACAAGTACTGTTTATTTATTTATTTATTTATTCCATTTATTTACCCAGGGTGTGCCCAAACAGTTTACAGAAACTGGTTTCCATTGGGGCCCTGCAAACACTCATAAAACAAATACATGTACAATTAAATTAAACAACTTCGCAATCACAAACAAACTGGAATAAGATACAACAACTACATGTACATGTACATCTACATGTACATGTACAATATCAAAAATTCACAAAACACCAACACTCGCACAATTGAACAAAATAACAGAAACATTTTCAACTTCACAAGAAATATTATACATGCAGCGACACTGAAATTTACGCTAATTACGGGAAGGGCGAAAAACGCGCAAAACCCCTTTTTAAGAGAAATAAAAAAGAAAAATTCCCCTCCGGCTCCAAAATTAAAGTTTAATTTCATGGCAACCAAGTCATATGAAGTTAATCATGTGAATATTATGTACTGTATGTTTAGCGAAGTGCCGATTTGAATGAGTTCAAAGAAGACATAGTTCTAAGGTGTGCACTAAGGCTGTTCCAAATTGTGGCACCAGTTACAGCAAAACTCGAGGCGTACCGGTAAGACTCCTTTCGTGCAAAGGGAATTTTCAATGTCTTTTCGGCAGATTGACGAGTTTCTCAAGTTTGTACGTATGGTGGAAATAGACTTGCCATATACCGGTACCCGGTACTGCCATGACTGCGGGGCCAAGGAATTGATGCTTTTAAAGACAAATATAGCTTTCTTGTATTTGACTCTCTCTTGATAGGCAAGCCAGTCGAGCTTTTTAAACATGTCAGCTGATGGAGTTAGAACATCGCATTTCAGTATTATTCTGGCTGCACGTTTGAGGCATTTGTTCAAGACAGTGTTATGAGATGCGTAACGGTCACCCCATACTGTGCAACAATAATCTAGACTTGGCATGACTAAACTTAACATACATAAGGGTGTGCATGTGCTTTTGAGTTACAGTCCCGAATTCTTTTTAACATAGCTAATTTTGAGAAAACTGTCTTCTTTACATCGACGAGGCAGTCCCTTGCCTTCGGCGTCAGCGGTGTTACTGGCATGATCAGTGGAGGTGGAAGCCTTCGACTTCGCCGGGGCGACCGTTCCCGGTCCCGTTGCCGCCTTCAGTGTCGGTACTGCTCCATCCAGGAGCCTGAAATTTGCCTTTAGGCCAAGACGTTTCTTCAGTAGGTAAGAATTGTCAATTGCACTGTCCGGAAAATGAAGGGAGCAGACTTTCGACCATTCAGTCCAAACGAAGTCGGACCGCGTGTTGTTTACAAATTCCACCCAACTTCGCCGTGTCGCTTCCACTCTCGGGAAAAAAAAGAAAACACACACCGGGATTTTTCGACGAATTCGCCGTGCAACCACCAACCACACACGACTGTGGCATGGTAAACACTCTCTGGCTTATCTACTGCGACAAAAAGACGAAGGGCTGATTTTTTGGCCATTTTTTTATCGCAAAAAAGTTTGCAAAAAGGCTCGCAAAATAGACACTCGCTAGGATTTCCCTGGCCTAGTGTAGTGCAGTATAGTACTATGCACGTGCACGTCATATACTGGTAAGCGCTTGGTAACGCGACTCCCAAAAATGACATCACTCGGGTCATTGCATATGATTATGACGTCATCGCCCTTTTTTCATTTTCAACTCGGCGCGGGTATTATGAAGAGCTTCTTTTCGAAGATTTTTTACTCTTTTTCTTTGGGATTTTCGATAACTTTTCAGTTGTTTTATTGAAAACATATACTACTCGATATAAAACTGTAAAAAAGCTTAAAACAACCATTATTATAATCCAACTTTAAACGATTTAACGTTATGCACTTGATTATTATTGATATGTACTCCGAGCTCATGCGCGCTTATCTTTTTCTTTGAGCCAATGAGCATACCGGTATGTACATTTAGTTTTACTAGCATTAACTTTGATTTAATTTTTAACGGACCACCGATGAATCATGTCTAATGACTTGTTCAGGCTAGTTTCAATTTCGACAATGCTTTCGGAACTGCAAGTTAGTGTGGAGTCATCGGTATATATTTTACACTTTTCGGATGTATACATAAAGAGGCAAGTCATATGTCTTTCCACGCTAATGGGCCTACATGTGTATTAGAAAAATAAGTCAATAATTCCTTTCAGATGTCTTCAGTTTATCTCAAACTTAAAGATGTTATGCCGTGGAGAGAAGAATTTACCAAAATTACACATTAAACCATTAAATACATCTAATTATGCCAGGAAAATTGTTCAGAAAAAAATTAGACTGTGCGAATGTTTTTTTACAACAGCAGTTTTTGGCCCACTTTTCAGCCCAAACTCGAAGCAAAATCTGAACAACAGCCGTCGGGCCTAAAAGTTTGACATTGGAAAATCAACGGATTCGTGACGTCATTTTACGGACGCGTCCGGCCGACGGCTGTTTCTTGTTATTCCACAACGTGGCGTTTTGGAACACATGTTGACAATTAACTCCAGTGTTGACGTTTTTTCCGATGGAGATAGCGATGTTTGTTGTTGCTCATCGCATTTATTTAATGACGACAGCGATGAAGAATCATCCAGTGAATTTCCTACGGTTGAACCGCATCAGTTTGAGCCAGAAATAACCATGTTAACTAAGGAAGAAATCCGAGAACAACGCGAGTCCGGTGTTCGAATCGACGACCGAAATCGACAACAGGAAACTGGAACGGTACTGCCTCGGCTTTCTCTTTCTTTCTCAACTTTTTCTCAACCCTTTTTCGTCAATAATTATTTTGTCCTTGGACGTTTTCATGGTAAATGTACCATCTTTGTTTGAGCCGATTGCCTAAATTTTTAGACCATGTAAATGTGGATTTATATTCATCGTAAAACTTACCATGAACGTACGTTGTTGAGACGAAAACCAAACCCTAAAATATCCGTTTGATGGGAAAACTTAGACCTGTTCTTTCGTCTTCATTTGATACTTGTGTATGTTAAATTTAATCCCAACACTAGAACATTTATCCAGCAGTGTTTTGGGGGCGTCTTGTGATGTGACTGTGTCAATAATGCAATGTAACAAGTTTACGAGAATGTTCAGCGCGCACTCGCTGAAACCATACCGGCTGGCGGGCCGTTCGTTCGGCGTGTACTTCACAAAGCACTTGATCACGCACGCACGCGGGCGAGCATACCGACCATAGCGGTGGGATCAAGACCAAACACAGGTTTCTTCTTACACAATGTGTGCGACACCAGACTATTGTATTGGCGCGCGGAGTGATATCGTGAGCGAGCCTTTCTTGGCTAAAAACGTCTCCGTAAAATGACATCACGAAATTGGCCAAATCTGTTTGCTGCCCGCAGCAGCGGGATTTCGACAGTTTCCAGAAAAGAGGAAAATCATGGGTTGGAATTAAGCCTAAATTTTCACTTTTTTTATTAATATAAAATGTAAAACGAGATAAGAAATCGATAATTAATATATCAAAGAATAGAAACATGCAAAAATAATTATAATTCCTCTCTCCACGGCATAACACCTTTAAAGAAATTCCCTTGTACTGTTCTCAGGAGATACATTGTACATGTATAACCTTTGCTGCAACATACTTCTGAAAAGCTTGTGTACAAATTTCCCTTTATACGTATGTACAGTGTAACTGGACAGACAAAAATGTCACAATTTTGCTTTTTTTCTTTACAGAGAACGAAAAACGGAGGAAGAATTGCATTTTAATGCATGTACAATGTCATGTACAGTATTTGAGTTTAATATGTGCCATTACAATATGTGCCAGTACTTAATATGTACATCTTGCATTAAAGACAGAGGCTTGTCCATGCACGACAGACAAATTCGTGCCTCGAATTTTACTGCGCTCTACATGTATACATTGACCTGGCAGCCGCTCTTACAGTCCCGGAGGGTGTACCGGTACATGTACATGTACAGGCTAATAGCCTGGTCCATTCTGCAAATACATGTAGGGTGTGTATCTTTTTTAAATCAAATATTTATCACAGAACACAAACCCTTTGTAAATTCATGACATTTAGTTTCAGCCATATTGACATTATGGTCACGTGTATACGGTACCTGGTTGAATTGACCGTACATACATGTACATACTGTACATATGTATATTTATGTATGGGAACTCTTTTTTACAAACGACATACAACAACACACATACAACGCTCGCATAAATAATGGCCTCCACCCTCTGGGATTGTAAAAGGAGCAGCTCTACTCGGGCAAGGTATGGAGCACGGTGAATTTCGTGGCACGAATTTGTTGGTGGTGTATTAACGAGCCTGCGTCTTTAAATAGAGTTTGTTATTTAACTTGATAAATACTTTACACGCTTTGGCACACTTTGTTCCATTCTACTCGGTGTGGGGGATTTCTACCACTACCATATAAACACAGCCATTATGCTCAAGGGGGATTATTACGCTGGGGTACCTGGTTTGTAATATGAGGTTCTTAGCATTTGACCAACTGTGTCAAGTATCTCTGGCATGAAGATTGTTATCGTCTGCAATGTCTGAGTGTATCCGACTTCTGCACAGCTCAAGATTGAAAGGTCCAATAGGCATATTATATTTCAAACATTATGGATGTTTACAGTGTGTTTACAATGGTCTCGAGCTTGAGATTAAGATTGATCTACACATAATTATGTGTCTTGCCTGAATTTGTTTTTTTAAATCTTCAATGTTACATGTACATATGTAAACTGATGAATTTTTTAAATACAGACATTCTTCACATCAATCATGTATTACATGTATGGAGTCATCATGTGGCTTTCCAGGATTTTAGTTTGTGGCTCCAGTATTAAAAGGTTTAGCATCCTGCCTTTGGGGTGGCATCTCAGAAACCTTCTACAGTGAAACGTATTTTGCATCCTCAACTGACAAAAGTGTCGGGTACGTAACTGTGTCTAAACATTTATTGGTAATGTGCAAATAACGACCAAGTACAGAAAACAAAATTTAAAAATTTAAAAAAAAATTCATATTGTGTAGACCCTTAAAGTCTGGCAGATCTAATGGTCGATGCTTTCACTTCAGTAATGTACATCAGTTTGTCGATGCCTGTTCTTCCAATTGTTTTTCCAAGCCAGTCAGTAAACCCTGCAGTCTTCAGTTGATCTCATACATGTACATATGTACATGTATGTACATGTATTATGCATGTTATGATATGACCCTATTGGCTTATCACACCACCATGGAAACTATCCATAGAACTTTCCATCTCATTTTTTGGAAGAGCAATTGGCCATTGTTACGCGGTCTTTAAATTCCTTGGAAGTGGTTTCGTTGTGTTACGGGTATTTTGATAACTGGGAGGCACCTGATTTGGGGTAATTGTATATGTACATGTAGTTACTGGAATGAGAGTTACATGTAGTTCCGAGAAGTGCATTGTTTGGTTATACAAAGGTATAAAAGTAAATGCATCGCCTTTGATTGCAGGTGGGTCTGACTTTAAAATCACTGAGCCGTTTTATTGTTTGGGTGTTCGGATTAGTACAAGACCCATGGCTGCTTTTGTTGGCGTTGCATTTGGGTATTTTTCTGTAATGTGTATTATGTAAGATTTTTGCTTAAAGGTTGATGGCTTGGAGTTACAGGCTAGAGCGTGTTTTGTTGCCGTTACTGAATGGACGTGTGGGGCTGTTGCTCTCCGGCTTTCATCCTTGGGTCTACCGTTGATGAACCATGCCTCGTCGGCCGGTCCTGTGTCCAGTGCCGTTTGCTACCTTGACTGGTCTGCTACCTTGACTGTTTTGCTACCCCGACTGGTTGGTGTCGTCATCATGGTGATGGGGTTCGACGTGCCAAAAGGATGAACTCACGCGAGCCGACTCTTCGTTAAGGATACCGGTATCCCTTAAATTATTTTGGCCATATTTATATTAATTAGTAACTTTTGTATATAAATGTTTGTAGAATGATGAACAAAGAAAGATAACCGATATCATCATTCATGATTCCATTGTTTCGTCTACCAATCTATTTCGTGTCTTGTTGAATTTACAATTTACCTGATCTGTTTCGTAACACCATGTAAGCCAAGTACCTGGGTTCGAATCCCAATTGGGGCACTGCAATTTTCGTGTGTTTCTAAATTCATCTTTCAATTATCAATCCTTTCATACATGTACATGTACCTACAACCTTCAAAACATTCAGATGTTGGATGTATACAAAGTGTTAACATGTACATGTAGTTGTGAAGTATTCAAGCATTGTGGTGCTGGTGACTCTAGCTCCCCTACCAGGGGTACATCCCCTATACGGTACCTCAACACACTCTTCCCCTAAAACCTGAAAGGAAATTCTTTGGAATGTTTACAGACCAGGGAACAATGAAAGGGGGGAGTGTATTTGTACATCTGTGGGCATTAGGCATACATGTACCGGGTACATGTACATGTACCGGTACACTTCAGGCTGCTTGTGGCCACTGTGATCACTAAAGAAGTTAAAAAATGTTTCCCCCATTCAAAACCCCCACGAAATTGGGTATAAAACTGTCACTCACAGCAGTGCCCTTGGACACGGAGGATCAGACTTCTGATAGCTAAGATTGTGCTTCTTCACCAACAAGAATACGGTACTCTGAACGAGAGATTGGGAAGGGGAAGTGCACCAAACTGCTTGATGGTAGACTCGCCTGAAAAAAAATCACTTGGTTGCGCTGCATGTTGCAATTGTCCAATTTACATTGTACGCTTTTTGTAAAGGCCACACGTTTGATTTTCACAGCTGGTGTGAAATGTTTTTTGTCCCCGGTTTGCACGATTTACATGTACGTAAAGCCAAAGTCTTTGAGCAAACGTCAACTCACAATTTTGTGACTTCCATCCGTACCTTTCGCAATAATTGTTGACCGTACCGGTATCTTGCTTGAGGAACTCATTGAAGACCAAAAAGCTATCTTCCTCATTGTGTGATCGTCCCTTGTTGTGGTCTTTTGAGGTCATCCAGACTGCATTCTGTCTAAATAAGTCCCTGAATTTGCAAATTTCACGATTGCATCTTCTTAGCAATCTCTTGTTGTAAGGCCTTATTTATACTAAGTATACATATATGCAGTATGAAAAGCCAGTTGTTTCTTGTACAATTTGTACCTTTGGGTCTTTTTCATAGTAGTACTGTTGTGTTCGGATCCAGCGCCCCACCAGATGGTCACGAACACTGTGGGCCAAAGCGATGTAGTAGTCTCTCTTTGTAGCAACATTACGATCTTTCACCAAGCTGTTAAAACAATAAGCAAATACATGTTGTCTTTTGTAGTTACATGTAGCATGGGCACATGACCGAACATCGCGAATCACGGTCAAGATAGCCCGGTCTTCTTGTGGTCACCTCATTGTATGACGTCACTGCAGTACAATGAGGTGACCACAAGAGGGCGGGCTATCTTGACCGTGATTCGCGATGTTCGGTCATGTGTAACATCTTGCGATTCTCTTCAGTTTGCTGGAAAAATGTAAAGAAAAATTACGTTGAACTAGTTTTTTTCCTGTTTAGAAGAATCATCGGGGAAAATGGACCACGGTACTACCGGTACATTCTAGAGATACCGGTACCAGGGACTTCCATGGTAAGTTTTTCAATGTTTAATTTTGACAAAGGTGAAATTTCACTTTGGAGAACGGCAGCCAGCTTGGTCGTGCAGGAAAATTCAACATGGCGAATGGGGTTCAGATGGTAAGGGGCTAAAAGTGATTCATATAGTCCCAATGTAAACATCAGAAAATCACTTTTAGCCTTCTAAAAGTACACGTTCTTCATAAAGGAAAGATGCAATTTGACAAATTTAAAAGTGGTTAAAATACGCACGTAGAATAGTCTGATGCCATGATGATATTCAAAGTTTGAAAACCATAAACTGCGTTCAGAAACACGACCGAAAATGGCTTCTTCGCGCACGCGGTTATGGAATATCTTTCCTACGCATGTATAAGGCCGTGTCCAAATATTTGGCTGTTGCTGAAAATAACGCACGTCATGCTATGGCACATGGCAGCCACAAAGTATCGGCTTTTATAGAACGTGTAATTTGCCGCTGCCAGCCAAGTGTTTCGAACACGGCCTAAATAATTATTATGGGATGGCTCTTCGTGTTGCTAGGTCATCGACATATGTCATATACACTGGATGAAGTATGCAATAGCAGTTGGTTAAATACGAAAATTTAAGCCACGAACAATGCTTGGCCTAGACTGCTCCCCAGTCCATGCGATCGCTGGATTCCACTTACCACAGTCCATGCGATCGCTTTATTCCACACGTAGACCTAGCTAAGATAATCTCAGCTCTTGCTTTATCATTTTTCATTGGGATATGGTCTTTTCACCAGTGAAAAGACCACATCCCAATGAAAAATGATAAAGCAAGAGCTGAGATTATCTTAGCTAACGTAGACAAGATTATGACCAGTCTAGGCAAGGCACTGTATTTGGTGGGGTACGTCGCTTCATCCAGTATGTGCTACCGGTAGGTACGATTGCTCGTTCGTTTATTTTGCTAATCAATGCCAAGGGTTTGCTAAGCAAAGCCTGACTTGTTTAGCAAGGATCGACTGTTAAAATTACAAAACATTTTGTTCCCTGAAATTCCCAGCTAAATTTGTCATCCAATCCCATGATGCCTTGAAAAGGTTTATTGGTAAGGGGCTAAAAGTGATTCATCACGACCCAATATAAACGTCACATTTTTTAGCCTTCTAAAAGTAGGTTCAAGTTCAACTCATGACTGCGAGATTTATTCAATAAACCTTATCGACATTCTCAATGCATTATGGGATTGGATGACAAAATTGCCCGGCCAAATGTGCATAAACCTATGAGGCGGACGCCAACTCAGCAACTTTTTTACTCATTTTCACGAAAACCAAAAAGAGTTCAAGAATCAACCTCCCACCACTTTATCTTTATCAAACATTCTGACAAACATGTCCCGAAACAGAAATGTTGCAAATGCGAGAAATCATCGTGGATTCCCTCCCCAGCGGTAGAGTCCGAGTACAGCGCTCGCAGCTCGGTATGCGCTATGCAACACGCGCCGTATCGGCACGGCGCTGGTTGGATTGAGTGTGCTGCACTACAGTTGTTTGCACAGTTCCGAACCGGGTTTCATATCGTCGTTGATTGCGATCTGGAGGAGACTATTTTGAAAAAAACTCTGACCCTACGAAGTGTAGCAACTTTCGCTGATTTTAAGCATACCGACAGTTGGTGCAAAGCCGCTCGTAAATTGGGTGAATTTGCCAAAGGAACATCGGAAGTCAGTTGGCGACTTTCGAACCGATTTGCTAGTTCCGAATAGGGCGCCCTCTCTGCCCGACTACATGGACAGTTGGTGCAAAGCCGCTCGTAAATTGGGTGAATTTGCCAAAGGAACATCGGAAGTCAGTTGGCGACTTTCGAACCGATTTGCTAGTTCCGAATAGGGCGCCCTCTCTGCCCGACTACATGGAGATTTTTTCGCCCAACTTCATAGATCTATAGGCCTACTACTAGATGTGAGCAAAAACTGCACTATGAAGTGCTTAAAATGGGGGAAAGAGGGCACCACCTACACCTTTGTACAAAAAAAGGAGAAAAATCGAAAGCAGGTGAAAATGGAAATTTTATCTGCTTGAAAGGACCATTTTTTCCTTTAATTCATCATTGTTGGATATTTGTTTGAAAACCATTTTTTTTCCCGAGGTCCAGCTCCAGAATTAAGCCTGGTCTTGTTCCGAGTGATACATGTAGCCTAGTACAAAACAGAATACTTGCAGGGTTTTAAAGAACTGTTTAACAGTTTAACTAAAAACAAACAAAAATAGTGACCTGAATTTACATGTAAGAGAGTGTTATTGCAAATGTAAGAGATGTTTAAGCATCTTAGCAAGTTTTAATGCCGAACATTTGACAAAGCCCTCCCATCCAATCAGTTAATAAAAAAGAGCACCATTTTTATACAACAAACATGAAACAATGTATGTTTGTCTTGTTTTCATTCATAAAATGTTACTTTTATTAGCAAAACCTTTAGATAACCCCGTAGATAACACACTAAATATGTTGTTAAATTACCAAGCATCAATCAACAACAACAAATTGTATACATTATATAGTGGATTTTCATGTTATTTATACTTACCGGTATATATAAATATTATTTTTTGGATGAAATATTATAATCTGAAATATTATGTAAGATGTTCATAATTGACTGATCATCATGGAAAATATAATTGTGCATATTTTTTATGAAAAAGTGGAATCCCTTAAATTCAACAATAAATAGATAAGGCATAATACATGTACATGTAGACCATATCGAATAGCCGCATGGCAACTTTTGCTATTTACATTGCTTTATGTAAGCACAAAATGTACTAACCATGCATGTGTTCTCAAGGGGAAAAATGGCCAGCCTACATGTACATGGTGGCAGCTATTTCATATGGTCCATACATGTTTACAGACATTTAGATCCCTTTGTATATTTGCAATCACAAGGTTTTGAAATTATTTCAGATCATCAAACGAAAAAAACAAATGCAAAGAATATCCAGTATTCGTTTTGAAATTACAAAAATGTGCACTACATGTATACATAGGTCAAATAAAACTAATCATGTAACTATTATAGAAAAGGTTGTCTAAAGTTGAAACTGTAAAAAGGCTGCTTAATTTAAACTAAAAATTAACCTTTGCAAGTCAAGATCTTGTTAGCATAAAACTGGCCCCTGAAATTAAGAAGAGTTTTGTGTTGACGATTTTTGTTCATTCTGTTGCAAATGGCTCATGGTTTGAGTTAATAGGAGTTCAGTGTGTTAAGCAAATTTGAGCCATTAAAATTAATTGAAGCTTGACACATTTTACAAAAGGCATGTAATTTTTAAATTATGAAATTATGTAACCAACTGCTTGGCATTACAAATAGAGTTTAACATGAAAATGTAAATAAAATAATCCTAAATGTATAAAAACTTACTAGATGTCAATATAAATGGCTTCTTTTTATTGTGTTCCAATTCAAAAATTATACAGAGCAGAATTTTGTCTTCAAGATTTTATTGATCATTGAAAGATTTTTTTATCATTTACAACTTTGCATTGTGAGCAAATTTGAGCCATCAAACTTGACTGAACCTTGTCTTTTTCACAAAAAAATGAAAGGGGAAAGATTTTACTCATAAAGATTTTACTCAAGAAGTTTTGTCAGAAAGCAAATAGCTTTCTGACCCATCAGTCTTTAAAATAATGATATTTGTATTAAAAGTTACTTGTGTGTGTGTGTGGTATTATTGTATACAGGTATACATGTAATTACTTTGTATTGATTTTTGGTTACCATTGTGTACATGTAGGTGAGGTGGACATCACAATATTTGTGATGTGTATCTGTAAAAAAAAAAATAAAAAAAAAATAAAAGGCCTGCAAGTTTTACTCTAAAAACAAAAATGTTAATTAAAATTAGAGTTTCCCATCACAATTAACTACATGTACACTGTTTAGCAGTAAGCTGTAAAATCAGTGCAGACATAATAATTGTCACAGTCCTGTGTAGTGTCACAGGCCTCGAAATTCATTTTCAAAAGGGCACAGCAATTTTCTTTTATAGTAAAGGGCACCTGAATGAGGAAATGGAAAATTTGTGCTAGAACTTTTTAAGGGCAACACAGCAAGCACAGGGCATGGATGGCAATTTGCGGAGGTGCTGTGGGTTATTTCAAGGCCAGGTGTCAGTGTGCAGTGCCACATTAACACTGAGCACTGCTTATGTGGAACTGTGACACATGAAACAGCCGTAGATGCCCAATGCATTTACTGCGCAAAAATGCCAAACAACCCTCCATGGAGAACGGCTGTTTTATGTAAGGTCAGCCCGCAGGCGCAGCGCAAGACAACGTTCATCTAAGCTACCCTGGTACATGTACTCCCACGATTCCAAACTAGACAAACGACACTGCATCTTAACTTGCAAGTATTAGAAATATTCACTGCTCCAAAGTTTCCCTTTTTTTACTGAAACTTTGTGAATAATAATACTTACTTTGTATACATATATGTGTAAAACCCGTCTGTAGCTCCGCAATGTTTTGCGGTTTTGTGGGTTATCCTGTGACAAGCCCGCCTGTGCGCCAGATTTTTGATGGTCGTAAAATTAGATTGAGTTGAAAAATGTGGCCGTATCGTTGACAGAATCGAAAAAACTCGGGACAAATTACATGATTAAAATGGTTAATGGTTAGTCTTCAAATGTATAGTATTTTGAGTGTTTGGTTTTAAAATTTGTTTTCATGCGCTACACTTAAACTTGAAATGATTCGTAACCGGCAATGATTCGAAACTGGGCAAACAACTGTACAAGTCAGTGCACACAGACTCCCATGGTAAAACTGTTCAGTTTCACAACACTTTTCTGCTGTTTCTAAAATAGCGCATCTTGAAAAACATCCTCTAAAACATCACAACATTGTGCAATTCAAACCTTTTAAATAGATACTGAAAATAAAGCATCATTTCTGACGACATGCATTTTTTAAAACGATTTTTAAAAATTTATATTGGCGGGGCCCCGTGTACACAGACTCGCAGTGCGTGCAGCACACTCAATCCAACCAGCGCCGTGCCTACTTCCAGGGCAGTTTGTGAAAGTCGGACCCTCCGGGTCTTCCGGATCTTTGTTAAAAATTGATATTTAACGAACAGAAAGTATAGTTTGACTTCTAAATACGCTTACATACCTTTTACCACCATGTATTGCACCAATAAACCTTATCGACGTTCTCAATGCATTATGGGATTGGATGACAAAATTGCCAGGCCAAATGTGTATAAACCTATGAGGCGGACACCAACTCGGCAACACACGCCGTATCGGCAGTGTGCTGCACTGCGAGTCCGTGTACACGGACTCGTACTCCCCCACCAATATAAATTTTTAAAAATCGACCCGTCCAGAGCGCCGTGTGTTGCATAGCGCTAGCGCATACCGAGCTGCGAGCGTGGTACTCGGACTCTACCGATACGAAGGGAATCCCCAAAGATTTCTCGCATTTGCGACATTTCTGTTTTGGGACATGTTTGTCAGTATGTTTGATATGTGTCAAAGATAAAGTGGTGGGAGGTTGATTCTTGAACTCTTTTTGGTTTTCGAGTAAAAAAGTTGCCGAGTTGGCGTCCGCCTCATACTTTAAGTCATCATAGTCATATGTTTATGCACATTTGGCCGGGCAATTTTGTCATCCAATTCCATAATGCATTGAGAACGTTGATAAGGTTTATTGCCTACCTGAAATGCAAATGTCGATTAAAAGAGGTCTTGAAATTAGCAACATCCTCAACCTCAGCTATCCCTCGAACACTTATCTGCTTTTGTTTGTCCACATCTGATTTTGGTTTGGAAGCCATTGCTCAAATCACAGAAATTCCAGCTCAAAATGCATTGGCGTACGTGACAAACCAGGCCACTGCAATACGGTATAAATACGCTCGATCATGCATATCATGATCGATAGAACTTTGACCTACAGCATTGCACGATGTAGCCTTGTCCAAGTCTGTGGTGAGCATGTCTTACGATGGTGGCTGGCAAAATCTAGGCCCGTATGAAATCTCAGAGCGGTTGCATTGAACAGCGACCTCACGCGGAATTGTAGCCAGCGAATAGGCTGGTTACCGAAATATCTTGGTATAGAAACAAACTCCCAACTGAGGCTCAATCACAGCCTTGTTCTTTTTGTCCATGCCGTGTTTTTCGTTATATCTCCGTTCAAAATCCGACGTAATAGACTCCCGAAGTGAATACGTCATCTTTTGTTAGTTGCCTAGGCAATTCACCTTTCCGACCTGTCAATCAAGCCGAACCCGCCGACCAATCACAACGGAGCTGGCAGACGGCGCCCACAAAGGTCAAAGTGATGCAATCATCACCCAAACACGCGATTTTCTGCCCATACAGTTTGTATGTTGTGTGCGCCAGTGACCGGGTGAATTTTGGTTTCAATGTCGGGCGATTCGCTGTTCAAAGGTAGGAAAGCGCATTTGTATGAATAGCCCTTGTCATCCCTGCATTACTAGCCCTTCGCTCATAGACCGGCAGCCCAGAGGGTTTTGGTTAAACGAACGTACCAACAACCGAGGGCAGGAACATTTAGGAAGTGACCTAGTATTTGCAGATCTGGGCGTCTGCCGCGGTCCCTCTGCTGCATTTGACCCCTGGTGATCCCCAAAGGGGGCCAAAAATTGCGCTGGATCAAACATTCGAGGTACCACATGAAACTAAGTTTAGATGAAAGAGCACATCACACAGAGTGCGGAATGGCCCTCGCCAGACGAATTTTCTGCTGCAAAAGTCCCGCCAGACGCCCGCCAAAATCTCATTCTATATAATAAATGCAAGATACAACGGCCGTCGACAAACGAGTCCATTTGTTTTGAACGGGTAGCTTTGACAGACGGCTGTTCTGTGTTTCATCCAGCGTCAATGTTGGAGCGATGTAAACAGAGATACATGTGCTTCTATTGCGGCGCGGGCTAACGAGGCGCGTCCTGAATTAATACACGCAGGTCTTTAAATTAATCTTTGCACGTCAAAGTTGGTGTGCGACGCCTGACGTTTGACGCGTATTGTATGCGCCAGTGTTGAGCTTTTTGGTGACCAGGAGCCAATTTCATGGCGCTGTTTAGCACCAAATTTTGCCGAGCACAAAATGTGTTTGCTTTATTTCGCTAAAATGGCCCGCCAGCCAGAATCGTATGTGATTTGTTTTGGTTTTTTAAATATTTTGCTAAACTGTTTCTAAAAACCCAATTTGCCATATAGGCTAATAATAAATTGGCTGGTAACTCATTTTACAAAAGTAAATAAATTATGTGCTTGGCACATTTTTGTGTAGATCTGTGATTATTACCAAACCATCGGATGATACAGAAAAATCTAACAAACATTTTTGATTCGTCCCGGTTCATGTACGATCAGACCGGCCCGAAGTTTCAGCACAAACCTTTCCGGTTATGTGGGCCGATAGGCCGATTGGCCGGTAAATCGCAAAAGTGTGCGCCGGGCTTTAAAAGCGGGTAAATTTGACAAAATGCTACACGCAGAGAATTTGTATGATCCATCTCACTAAAAATCCCAGAATAACAGGACATTCTTGTGCGTCGCTTCACTCCAAATTCCTGGCCGTATTTTCTTCAAGCAGCGCGCGTCAAATTTGCATGCAGAACACGTGAATAAAGTTCAGTGTGCATACCAATTAATCTACGTAACTTTTGTAATTCATTCCATGCCGCACTCCAAATTCCTTCCATCCCGCATTTTCGTCAAGCAACGCGCATCAAATTTGCATACAGAACACGCGAAAAAAATCAGTGTGCATCTCCAATTCATCTTATTTTATAGGCATGTTTCCCGGGGCATGTTCAAACGGCCAATTATAGACCGGCAGCCCAGAGGGTTTTGGTTAAACGAACGAGGTACCAACAACCGAGGGCAGGAACATTTAGGAAGTGACCTAGTATTTGCAGATCTGGGCGTCTCCTGGGGTCCCTCTACTCCGTTTGACCCCTGGGGACCCCCAAAGGGGGGCCAAAAATTGCGCTGGATCAAACATTCGAGGTACCACATGAAACTAAGTTTAGATGAAAGAGCACATCACACAGAGTACGGAATGGCCCTTGCCAGACGAATTTTCTGCTGCAAAAGTCCCGCCAGACGCCCGCCAAAATCTCATTCCATATAATAAATGCAAGATACAACGGCCGTCGACAAACGAGTCCATTTGTTTTGAACGGGTAGCTTTGACATACGGCTGTTCTGTGTTTCATCCGGCGTAAATCTGGGAGCGCTGTGATTGACTATGTTGAGTAGAGTTCTCGGGTACTGGGTTGGCAAAAAAACCCAAATTGACACAGTATCCATACCAAATAAGAACTTTCTTAATTCAGCTTTTGTCCATTTGTTTGCGAATTCACTGAAGAAGGGGCAAGAACCGGGTGGGATTATGTACAGCGCAAGATTTTCTTGATTGGTCACCATGGGTTACAATGTATGTACGTTAGTACCTATAAATACTCAATGTAGGCTACGTGTAATGATAAGTGTAAATTAAAGTGACTAAACTGTATCATTTTCCACCGTCAAAAGTTGCATCGGCGAAACTGACCACTGCTATAGGGCCTATCCAAATAAGCAAACACAACAAACGTTTCATCGGAGGATGAGCGCGGATTCTTGAACATTGATCCTTTTCGCGCGAAAGAAATTTAACAGAATATTGTAATACACAAAATCAAGTTGTTTATGTGGTTATCAGAGCATCCTTTCACTTCAAATTCCCTCCAAACCGCTTTCTGTGAAAACGACGCGCGTCGAATTTACACACAAAAAGGCTGTGTGCAGTAAATATCCACCCTCAGTATTGATGATAATTTTTATTGGCCGTCTGAACATGCCCCGGGAACATGCCTATAAAATTAGATGAATTGGAGATGCACACTGATTATTTTCGCGTGTTCTGTATGCAAATTTGACGCGCGTTGCTTGACGAAAATGCGGAATGAAAGGAATTTGGAGTGCGGCATGATGGAATGAATTACAAAAGTCATCGATGAATTGGATATGCACACTAAACTTTTTTCATGCACACGGAACTTTATTTACGCGTTATGCATGCAAATTTGACGCGCGCTGCTTGAAGAAAATACGGCCAGGAATTTGGAGCGAAGCGACGCACAAGAATGTCCTGTTATTCTGGGATTTGCAGTGAGTCGGCTCATACAAATTCTCTGCATGTAGCATTTTGTCGAGGTGCAGTGACGCACGTCAAATTTACCCGCTTTTAAAGCCCGGCGCACACTTTTGAGATTTATCGAATTATCGGCCTATCGGCTCACATGACCGGAAAGGTTTGGGCTGGAACTTCGTGCTGGTCTGACCGTACATGAACCGGGACAAATCAAAAATGTTTGTTAGATTTTTCTGTATCATAGGTAAATTGTAAATCGGCGGGGTTTATATTGGGTGGATTCACACTGAGCCTAAAGCGCGTCTCTTTGAAAGATAAAGCCATAGGCCTATGGAGGGAAATGAGTCATTGAAAGTCACAGATCTACACATTAATGTGCCAAGCACAGAATTTATTTACTTTTGTAAAATGAGTTACCAGCCAATTATTAGCCTATATGGCAAATTTGGTTTTTAGAAACATTAGCAAAATAGTAAAAACAAAATCACATACGATTTTGGCTGGCGGGACATTTTAGCAAAATAAAAGCAAATACATATAATTATTTTGTGCTAAACAGCGCCATGAAATTTGCTCCTGGTCACCAAAAAGCTCAACACTGGCGCATACATTACGCGTCAAATGTCAGGCGTCGCACACCAATTTTGACGTGCAAAGATTCATTTAAAGACATGTGTGTATATTTCGATAGACGCACATGTATCTCTGTTTACAGCGCTCCCAGATCACAGAACAGCCGTATGTCAAACTACCCGTTCAAAACAAATGGACTCGTTTGTCGACGGCCGTTGTATCTTGCATTTATTATATGGAATGAGATTTTGGCGTGCGTCTGGCGGGACTTTTGCAGCAGAAAATTCGTCTGGCAAGGGCCATTCCGTACTCTGTGTGGTGTGCTCTTTCATGTAAACTTAGTTTCATGTGGTACCTCGAATGTTTGATCCAGCGCAGTTTGTGGCCCCCTTTGGGGGTCCCCAGGGGTCAAACGCAGCAGAGGGACCCCGGCAGACGCCCAGATCTGCAAATACTAGGTCACTTCCTAAATGTTCCTGCCCTCGGTTGTTGGTACCTCGTTCGTTTAACCAAAATCCTCTGGGCTGCCGGTCTATCAGTGTGTGCTACGGTAACTGTCGACCCTAAAACATAAATATCTTTGAGTTTTCTCCAATGAATCTGTGCTTTCCATGCCGAGTCCCGTTGCTTTGTACGTTGTGTCGCCATTTTTTTGCGATGGCTTGTGAGCACATATAGCAACAATATCTAAGGGGCGGGGTTAACTGGGCAATCTCGAAACTATGCATTGGGTAATTCCCAAAAGTTTGGTGTCCCAGTACGACACGACACCCTGTGCATAAACAAAAATCGCCACTCATGATCACAGATTCTCAGTAATAGACTGTGGTCTGTGATTACAGGGGACAACACGAATTTCTTGAATATTTTGTTATGTGATTACTGACAAATATTTGAAACAAAAGACCATATAAAAAGACTAAAAATGTGTTCCATTGCAATGAACAGGAATTCGGTGTCCGCGGGTTACCTAGCTACGCCAATGAACTTAAATTAGCTATAGAATGAGTTTGCATTAGGCCTAACCATGGAGGAAGAAACTGTGCCTGGCCTTATCCACACACAAAACGTTAAATTTAAGTGGCAGTTATAGAAATAAAAGTAAATATTTTAAACTTGAAAACCACTTTCAATCACTAAACACACTTGAAAATCTTTAAAAGCATGTCGCACTTTTAGACCTCTAATTTTGGGAATTACTCAAAGGCTTGATTAAGCCTCGATCGCGAGTGTAGTCTGGTTTCTAGACGATTCTGGTAACCAGCCTGCTGGCGCGGCCGGGCTGCCTACAGTTCGCCGCGAGGTCGCTGGTCATACGATACTAGATTTTGCCAGCCAACATCGTAAAACACATTTACACCATAGTTGGACAAGGCTATGCATGATGAGAAAACTGTACAATGTCAAATGTATTTTATTTCCACGAAGTATCGGGACAAAGAACGGTATGTGGGGGCCGGGGCAGACGTGGACGGCCGGGGGCCTTTTTTTCCGTGTGTTAATTAACCCCTTCGAAGGGATATTATAATTAAAGGGGTTCCTTTTTCTGTCCAAATTTTAGGATACTCATGGCGCTTTACAATATCATTAAGGGGAATTGCTTGCCCAGAGAATCTCATGGGTAAAACTTGACTTACGCGGTCGATCTATAGGGACTGCAAACCGCCGGGTACATACGCGCTCCTGAATCGAACCCGGGCGGGACGCGATTTTTTTTACCGTACCACATATTCGCTATGGGGCTTCATCGATTGGTGCATTGTAAATGAATATTCATATTTTCTATATAGCGCCTCCAAGAGTTATTAAATAAAAGGATATAAGAAAGAAAATCGTTTGGTAGTCTAGTGGTTAAGACGTAGTGCTATCAATCGAGAGATGGCAGGATCGAATCTCCTCAGAGTCGTATTATTTTTTTTCACTATTAATTGAGGAAAGAGTGTGGTATGGTGTGGGGTTATGTTGAGGTAGTTAATCAACGAAACACATCAGTATGCAACATATGCATGGGGGTTAAACCAATCAGAAGCAATGTTCGCTAAACAACGGTACGGAAAAAAATATCGCGGCCGGGACGCCTGAAGTAATAGTACATGGGCTACCAACCGAAACCCTCCCCCCCCCCCCCCCCCCCCCCCCCCCCCCCCCCCCCCCCTCGGGATTTTTGGAGACCACTTTTTCTGGGTAGCCGATAGTGTACCATTGCAATATCTGCTTGTTTGCAAAATTAATACTGGTGGAATAAGGAGTTAGGGGGGAGGGGGGGAAATTTCCCCCTTAAAATCACTAAAAACCTATTTGTGCTTACATCACATGTATGTATTTTGGTTCTAAGTGTCACCTCATAATGGTTTTAGTACCTGGCAAATGGTCTGGGGATAAAATATTGGTATTTGAGGTCTTTCTTACCCCACCCCCCCCCCCCCCCCCCCCCCCCCCTCCCAAAAAAAAAGCCTGGATCCGCCCCTGAAAGTACAACTTTGCTAAAGCTCCCCCCATAGGCCGCACCAATCTGGTGCTGGAGGTATTTGGGGTCTTTCGGGTTGTCGGTGAGCACATGACCCAGGTATCGGAACTGGCACACGTTGTCAAGGTCAGCGCTGTTCACGTTGATCAGTGTTGTCGCTTGTTTGACATCCAGCGGTGTGTTCCACGTCATCGTGACCGTTTTTGACTCGGCCACTCGAAGTCCAAAGTTTTCGAAGTTCTCAACGATGATTTTCATCATCCCTTCCAACTCCACCTTGGACCTCGCCACCACCAGAATGTCATTAGCGTACATGATCAACTTCGATACCGCCGTGCCGCGTGATGGGAAATCAGCGCGTTGTGCACGGTTGGTACATTCGTTGTTGACCGCATAATTGTGTTTTATGCCGGCATTTGGGTATCGCTGCTCAATGTCACGGAGCGCGCAGCGGATTACTGTATCTAGCCAGTAGTTAAACAGCATGCAGCTCTCCGCCGCCCCTTGCCGTAAGCCAACTTCGATCTGTACCGGGTCCTTGTGCCCGACCAACTCGGCTATAGTTGTTAATATATATCGACCAACTTGCCACCCGAATCACCCAGTCGCCTCCGGAGTACTTTCCAGAGTGTTGCCCTGTCCACCCAGTCGTATGCAGCTTTGAGGTCCACGAAGCACCCACAGGCTTCATCGGCGGTTTTCGTCGAGATTTGACGAGCGAGAAAAACGCCATCCGTCGTTGACTTGTTGCTTCGGAACCCGTATTGACTTGGGAGTATCGCCTGTTCATAGTGCGGTGTCAGCCGGGCTAACATGACCATCACCAAGACCTTGTTGACCGTGCTATTGATCATTAGGCCTCGGTAGTTCTTAGCATCAGTCATGGAGCCCTTGTTCTTAAACAGCGGCTTCAATCGCGACTTAGTCCAGGCATTTGGACACTCCCCGTTCACCCACACCCGTCAGATTAGAGCGTGCACGTACTCTGCCAGCCGTGGAGTGTCCACGTACTTGAGGTGTTCTCCTGCTATACCATCAACCCCTAAGCACCTCCTATTCTTCAGCTTTTGCAGAGCCTTGCTCGTCTCCTCCAGGGTGGGCTCACTATCGTCAATCGCCACATCGACCTCGGGCAGGGCCTTCTGGTACTCGGGCTCGCCTTGAAGTGCTCGCTGAAATGTTGGTGCAGCGACTCGACTGGGCAGAATTGGCGGTCGGTAGTGCATACCCAGCAAACACAAAACGTTCATCACAAAACTTTTTGGATAAGTTTTATAAAGGTGACTTAGGTTTTTGTATAATAAAACGTTTTATTAACGTGTATGAAACGTTCCAAAATGGTACATTTTCTCATGTGATGTTCCAGGCACGTTTTTAGGACGTTAGAAGAGGTACCGACAAAAACGTTTTATTTGGACGTTTGTAAAACGTTTTTCCTAGGACTCCTGAAAAAATTGAATTTACGTGTAGGTTTTATATAGGTTATACTTACGTTTTTATCTTCAGCAACGTTTTATTAACGTGCATGAAACGTTTCACGACGGTACGTTTTTTCTATGACGTCCAAAACACGTTTTAAGGACGTTAGATGGGGTACTGACATAACACGTTTTGTTCGGACGTTTGTAAAACGTTTTGTCCTGGAATTCTTCAAACATAAACAAACGCACGTACGTTTTATATTGGTCTCTTACGTTTTCGTCTTTAAAAACGTTTTTAAACGTATATAAAACATTTCAGACGGTACTTTTTTTCCTGTGACGTCCGAAACACGTTTTAAGAACGCAGGAGAAGGTACATAAACGTTTTGCTCGGACGTTTCTAAAACGCTCTGGAAATCACGAAACTTTAATAAGTCTTTAATCACACGTATAGAGCCTTTGCACGGCGGCCATGACAGGGGGCAGTCACATTGTCACCGTGTGTCATGCACGAGTAGGTGCTTTGTGTTTCTATTGTTACATCATTTAAATAAGAAAATCTTACCCCTGTCATGGCCGCCGGTGCAGCAGCTCTATAGGTTTTGTACAGATCACTTATTGTTTTTATCGTCAAAAACTTTTTAAAACGTGTATCAAACGTTCCAAAATGGTACATTTTCTTCTGTGACATCAGTTCCAAACACGTTTTTAGGACGATGAAAAACAGATAACGTATAGTTCGTTTGGACATCTATAAATCGCTTCAAATTATCTTTAAAAAAGTTATATACACGTGCACCAACCCAGCTAACACACCGAATGTTTGTTTTTGGTCACAGTTTTGATTTAAATTTCGAGGGAACGTTCCTCGAACGTTCGTGGAAGTTACTGTTTTGAACTTCGATGGAACGTTCTGCCGACGTTTGAATATAACATTGCATTATAACGTTCTAAAAACGTTTTTTAATAACGTTGGAAGAAAGTTCGTTTTTGGTCACGTTCATTTTGAACGTCGAGGCGACGTTCTGCGGACATTAAAATGTAACGTTGCAGTGTAACGTTCTAGGAACGTTCTGAGAACGTTGTTAACAAAGTAAATCGCGCGGGGATAATTTTTCCGTAAATTTCACGGGAAAATGCCTTTGATTTAAGATTTACGTCGTAACCACGCACTGCCTGATTTCAAATGTATATACTTTTGTATATAAAGCCCATCTATAGTCTAAAAAGGTAATATTTTAAAGAAATAATAGAAAAATTTGGTTTCCAATGTTCACCAACCGTGACTACATACGAAGGAAATTCAAGGAGCATATATATCAAGCGTCGTAATGTACCCCCAATAGGAGGAAGTGACTGATGGTATCAAGAGCCGGAACTTAAGGTAAGCAATTAGTCAATATGTAATTACACATTGAGAATATTCCGATTACGTCATGATTACGTCATAAGAAAGGAAATTATAAATAAAACTATCATAATAAACATGTTGTAAGTACAATTGACACGTTCTCTCAAAGTTCCGCGAACGTTCGGGGGACATTAATTAGGCACTTTAAATACGTCTTATGTACGTCGCATAGTAACGTCTTTAAAACGTCCAAAAGTGTCCACAAAATAACGTCCAAAAAACATTTTGTTGAAAGTGTGGAAAACGTACCAGACACTTTCAAAAAACGTTCTAAAACGTTTTATGTACGTTGTTTTTACGTCCACAGAAACAGAAGAAACGTCTTTAAAACGTTTAGTACGTTCTGAAAACGTTCTGAAAACGTCGCACACTAACGTTTTGAAAACGTGTAAAAGTGTCCACAAAATAACGTCCAAAAAACATTTTTGCCAACGTTTAGAAAACATAAGAGACACTTTTGAAAAACTTTTTACACGTTTTTAAAACGTTTTATTGTTTGCTGGGTAGGAGGCGCTCCTCGCGGGTAAATCGGTATTCCTCCTTGAGTTTCAACCTTAACTTTTTCACCTGCTTGCCTAACCTTTTACGCCCGCGAGCACCCCTGGTCTCACCTAGCCTCTCCACCATGCCCCTGTACTCATCCGTCACCCAGTCACTCTCCTCCACCAGCTGTTTCGGTAGCGCCGACTCGCTCGCTGTTGTTATTGCTGTGCGTAGCCGGCACTCCAATGCCTCGGCATCGAGCTCGTCGTCCGAAGAGTCCAAGGTGTTGCTCTATCTATTGCCTCGGCGTACAGCTGGCGGACGATCGGATCATCGCGAAGGGATTTGATTACTGTGCGTGGCTTCTGCTTGTCCGCCATGGAGCATCGAAGCTTGTTAAACCAACTGGCTTTCGACGCGTCGGCTAGTCTTTCGGAAAGACTGCCTTTTTGCGCGCAATACACGATGTACATAGACTATTCACCATTGGCCGCCAGAGGGCGCACCTGAAATACAGTCGAAAAGACAGTCTTTCATATTCCGTATAAATCGCTCGCAAAATACCGAGCGAATTCCTGGCATACCTTTGTGTGACACGTTGAAATGCGTGACGTCATCTAATTTCCATAATTCACAACAGCTCTGGTCTGTCTGGTACCCAGAGTACACACTGGACAGGACAGTGCATACAAATGTCGCTGCTTTTCCAGTCGCTGATCGATCGATCGATCAGCAGTCAGCAGGCAAACATGATATGAGGCAAACACGTTGTCCACGGACAAAGCTATCTTGCGCGTTGCACTCAGTGGCTTGCCTGTACCGTCCGGGCCTTGCCACTTGCCGGCCTGCGTTGCTCGTACGGTCGGGTTAGACCCGTGAACGGGTCTACGGTCGGGTGTGATGATTGGGCGGCCAGTGAAGACGAAGCATTTCGTTCCAAGTTGGGAATCGAAAAGTTCAAAGGCTATCAAAGACTGGCATTTACAGATTTTCTGCTTGGTCACGATTTTTTTTCATCGCTTACGCATGGAGGAAGAAAACGACTGGGATTGTTTTCTTCTCCTCTATACTATGGCATGCTTTTCATATTATTTGCTTCGGTAAAAAAAAAAAGTGCTAAACGATTTCAGAGAAGTTATCCACTACTATTTTTCCCTAAAATGACTTGCAAGCATCAGTTAGTTCAGATATGATAGAAAAAAACCGAAATTTAGGAGTGAATTAATCTGAGTGAAGAACCACCCACTTTCTTAAAAACTACTAATTTCACTCACTATCACATGCTTTGTACACAATGTTTGAAGTATTATAAATTGTTAGGCAGATTTTAAAAAATTTCAAAATGCCCTTAATAAATTTTGGTAAGTTTAATGTTGAAAGGAGTCTCTCAAAGCCACATGGTTTTACAAAAGTAATTGTACATTTTCTAAAGTCAAATATGACCCATTTGATTTTCATTTAGGCCAACAAAAAATAAGGCAAATTGTTGTGACCCAATGATCGACCTTTTACGGCCTATTTAAAACAATACTTTTTTTCTGATTCTTCGTGCATGTTTTTGTTTTTACAGCAAGCAGAATTGCAGAAAATTAATTAGAGCAACTTGCTTGCATAAGCCTCCGAAAATATACTGGAATAACGTTTAATGGAACAAATTTAAATTTGATGTTTATTAGTTTACTAAATGTTTAAAATTTCACCCTTTTCAGTGCTTTGAGGAGAATGATTTTATATTACATGAAAAATAAACAATGCATGTTAGAACAAGTTTGATGATAAAAATGAGAAATAAAATTATGACATGTCTGATTTTAGGCCCCCAGCCTGGATTTCCATTGTTATAAAACCATGTAAAATTTTAGTTTAGTTGTAAAAACCATGGTATAAAAACTAAGAAAGAGAAATGTTCATGATTTTTAAATTTGTTCCCACTGCTGTCCAACATTGTCCAAGGAAATGTTCGTCAACATTGTCTGATTCATTAGTTCAATATTTCACTTCAAGTGCAGAAATAATTTGAATTTGTAGGTTGAATTCCATATCCGACCACTACTTATAAACGTCTTTATTTTATATTAAATGAAAAATAAACAATGCATGTTAGAACAAGTTTGATGATAAAAATGAGAAATAAAATTATGACATGTCTGATTTTAGGCCCCCATATGCAGCCTGGATTTCCATTGTTATAAAACCATGTAAAATTTTAGTTTGGTTGTAAAAACCATGGTGTAAAAACTAAGAGAGAAATTTTCATGATTTTTTCCCACTGTTGTCCAACATTGTTCAATGTTTTGGCCATGGCATTGGGTCTTAATCTACACGGACAGGCACCCCCGGCCGGGGACAGGAAGTCACCGGGCTGGACTGGGCGCGCACTCGTACCGAGAAATGCCGCTTCTCGGCAGGCCATGCACAACGCACGGTCACTGCACGAAAACGGCCCGATATCATTTTCGCGCGGCACGGTGAATCACTAGCACTGCACACGTACAAAATGTACACGGCAAGTTACCATCCCACATGACCTATTTATGGAGGCATCGCTTTCTCTTCTACGCAGGCGCCCATAATTTTTGACCTTGCTGTTTAATTATTCATGTGCTTCCATAAAGGTTATCGAACTTTTTTCTTACGGAGTAATCAAGACCGAGTTTTCGAGTTCACGTTGTAAGTGTAGGTACGCCCTCTGGCGGCTAAAATGAACAATGTGGGGATCGCGAACTCTAACAGTAAATTCGGTCTTGCATCAAGACTACGCGTCGGCCTGCATGTTGGTAGGCGCATAGACCGACCAAGCAGCTAGTTTGACTCCGCGATATTTTATTCGGGCAAAGAGTATTCGGCCCGGCTCAATAATCTCGTAGTCAACTAGACTCGCTTCTGGAGAAAGCAATATCCCGACTCCGGCCGCCTTCTTCCTGGCTAAGCCTGAAAATACAAACCTCCAGCCCTCCAAAAGCGACCCTATCGGCCACTCCTCACTGGCCGGGCACCTCCGAGAAGAAGCATAATGACTGGGACAGTTGTCTCACACTCACCGCACATTGAACCAGCTTGCTCGCACATGATGCCGTCGTTACGTTGATGTTGCCGACCAAAAGCCGGTGAACGTTGCGCATCATCTTGGAACCGCTTAGAGTCTTACGACTGGGAGTTCTGGGGTTTCGCAGTGCTGTGCAGTGTGGGCTCCGACGGTCTTACTGTCATGACCCGTGTTGCTCAAATGTCGCCTTGCTTTATGCTTGGCCACATTAGTGTGTGCAGGAGTGGGCAGCTCACTGCTGACTTGCTGTTGCTGTAACATACTGAACGCGATATAATCTCTTAGTTAGTAGCTTTCCAGGCGGCGGGTAGTGTGTCTCTTTTGTTGTTGCTCGCTACGACCTCATCAAGGTGGACTTCTGGACCCGTAGTATATCGTCTTGTTGTTATTACCGCTTGTCTATCTTAAGTAATATAGTTCAAGTCTTTTCAATCTAAATTGGACGTACTGTAACTTGGAAAAAGCAGACCAGGATTTGTACTTCAACTTACCTCACACAATAGCAATGGAAGATGTCATTTAATTGTGTCAACAGTGCCCTCCAGAGTTCTGTTATAGTTAGCCATTTTTTAAAATATGTCTTTAAGGGGGTTTTGAGCATTTAAGAGGGGGACACCATTTCTACAATGCATTTTTAGCGGTGGTACCAAAAGAAAAACCCGTCCTCCCACGTAGCATGGTCAAAAACAGGGATTTTGGCGGCCATTTTGAAAATACGCCCCCACGGCCACACCCACCAGTAGGGAATTTGCAAACAACCTGATTTGAATAGCTCTATGGTCAAGGTTCCCAAAAAAAGTTGTCTTGAAAAATCCCGAGGGGGGGGGGGGGGAGGGGGGGGGGGGGGAGGGGGGGTTCTGGTAGCCCATGGACTATAAGGGTGGGGAAAGATCACGCCAACCCGCGACTGCCCTATATGATTGTACCATGGAAGAAGACGAGAACGAAACAGCTGTCGCAAGAACATTTTCGACAAGGTGAATCCAGCAGAGGTAACAACCCAGATAGCCACAACCAGTGGCCCACTAGTGGCATACGAGCGGCGACGAGTGCCACCCGTGACCGACAGTGGCCCGACAGTGGCGCGGCCCACTGTTACAGTCGAGAGCAACAAGTGCCACCTGTGGCCAACAGTGGCCCGACGGTGGTCCACTGTTACGCTCCAGCACACTATGAGTGCCACCCGTGACTGACAGTGGCCCGACGGTGGCCCACTGTTACAGTCGAGAGCAACAAGTGCCACCTGTGGCCATTGCAACATTGGCCCGACGGTGGCCCACTGTTACGCTCCAGCACACGGTGAGTGCCACCCGTGACTGACAGTGGCCCGGCGGTGGCCCACTGTTACAGTCGAGAGCAACAAGTGCCACCTGTGGCCAACATTGGCCCGACGGTGGCTCACTGTTACGCTCCAGCACACGGTGAGTGCCACCCGTGACTGACAGTGGCCCGGCGGTGGCCCACTGTTACAGTCGAGAGCAACAAGTGCCACCTGTGGCCAACAGTGGCCCGACGGTGGCCCACTGTTACGCTACAGCGCAATGAGTGCCACCCGTGAGGGGCGGTCGGGTTGGCGTACGGGTTCTTTCCTCGCCTTTCACCTCTGGGGTCCCGGGTTCGAATCCGGGGCGTGTATGTGGATTGGGTTTGCAGTCCCTACTTGACCGCGTGGGTTTTCCCCTGGGGCATTTCTCTGGGGTTTTCCTCCCACTTCTAAAACTGCAACTCCTTCTTCGTCATCTCAAGTTAATAATATAGTATAGTTAAAGCTAAAAAACCGTATAGTTGATGGCATAAAGGGCCTCAGTTGCCGAAGATGCCATAAAATATACAACAACAACAACGTGCCACCCGTGGCCGACAGTGGCCCGACGGTGGCCGATTGTTACGCTCCAGATAATTTTCCCGTAAATTTCACGGGAAAATGCATTGTTTTAGGCTTCACGTCGTAACCACGAATTGCCTGATTTCATATGTATGTACTTTTGTATAAAAAACCCATCTATAGTCTAAAAAGTCAATATTTTGAAGAAATAACGGAAAAATGTGGTTCCAGTCACGGTGTCCGTGAGTACCGTGAATACATACGAAGGAACTTCAAGGAGCATATATATATCAGGCGTCCTTACTAATCCTAGTAACAGGAAGTGACTGGTATCAAGAGCCCTGGAACTTCAGGTAAGCGATTAGTTGATATGTAATTACGCATTGAAAATATTCCGATTACGTCATTGATTCCGATTACGTCATTGATTACATCACAATTGCGTCGGTTAATTGGCCTCTGTTGACCCGCTGGTTTGCCACTGTTGGCCCGCCAGTGAGCCGCTGTTTTGCCACTGTTAACCCGCCAGCGGGCCGTTAGTTTGCTACTGTTGACCCGCCAGCGGGCCGCTGGTTTGCCGATGAGCAAGAACACTATAGTGGGCCACCAGCTGTGGCCAACAGTGGGCCACCAATAATTGTACTAGTGGGCCACCAGTGGACCACCGGCATTTGCTGGCCGGAAACCACAATCGACGCTAGATCGGCTGATTAGCCAAGCACAACAATCTCAAGACAGCTCGTCTAACCAATCCAATGGCACTTTTAACACAAATTTGGCAAAGAAAAGACCAAAACACTCTCAAAGCTATAGTGAAAATAGTGACTCAGATTCGAGTTCCACTGTAAATCACCAATCTAAACGCAGGAATGTAAATTCGTACCTTACCCTTGTAATCATAACCTCACCTGATGTTAGGCTAGCATCCATCAACCCAGTCAAAATAGCTAAGGAATTGAACAGCGTCGGCAAAAACTACATTAAGAATGTTGCAAAAAACAGCCAAGGTGGCATCACAGTTCGTTGTCATACACAGTCATGCACAGGCTCAAAAACTAAAAGGAATAAGCCAACTATAGGCCCGTGGTCAGTCAATGCAGAATTCGCAAAATCAGAAACACAAAGCAAGGGTGTCATCACAGGAATTCCACTTGATGTGAGTGAAGACGAAATTCAACAGGCATGTAAGAAGTCTGGCGTTACTGAAGCCCGTAGATTAATGCGGAAAAGAGATGGACAGCTGGAGGACAGCTTATCAATGTGCCTTACTTTCAAGATGCCTACACTACCAGATGAAATCCAGGTTGGGTATGAAATCTTCAAGGTTAAGCCATACATTCCCCCGGTTATTAGATGTTTTAAATGTCAGCGTCTGGGTCATGTAGTCAACCAGTGCAGAGGAATGGTCAGATGTGTTCGATGCAGCGGCAATCATAGCTTTGAAGAATGCAAACAAAAAGAGATGGTCAGATGCTGTCGGTGTGGCGGCAATCACTCTGCGGCCTACGCAGGATGCTCGACAATCCGGCAGGAAAAAAAGAATACAAGGAATCAGAGTCACATATAACATCTCATACTCTGAAGCAGCAAAAACCATAAAAACCAACGTTTCGTTTGACCCCAACAGTAATACACCCTCACAGTCATCACAGTGCGCAAGCCGCGGTCGGGCCGTCAGCGGCCCGCTAGCGGCACCGCTAGCGGGCCGCTGCATGGTGGCAGCCACCCGCGGACCGCGGACCGCTAGTGGTCCGTTGGCGATTTAGGAGCGGCAGACCACTGGTGGTTTGCCACTGGATACCGCTAGTGGTTCGCTAGCAGCTCGGGAGCTGTAAAACGCTGTTCGCGTGCCACTTGCGGCGAACCGCCGGTGGTTTTTGGTCGGTGTGCCGATGCCGACCGGCCGCTTCCCAGCCGACGGCGCCGACGGCGGTACGTCGGTGGCTTGCGCACTGCGGTTCCAAAGAAACGCCACTCGCACAGAACCAGCACCCCGTCCTCAGAGCAACCAGAGAAAAACTACAACTCCCCCAAGCCAGCCTCGATCTCAACCCAGTAAAGCTGATGCCTACACACAAACTGAAGCAGCTACAGGAACACAAACCGAACCATCTTCATCTTTTATCCAGCCGGATCATACTCTTATCGAGATGTTGATGGGAGCCATGCAAATCTTTGAGTATGTTAAGAACCGGGAGCAAAGAGAAATAGCCATCAAGGGTCTCGTCGAGCACATCTTCCATGCTACAACCAAAACACAAGACGATCAAGGACGATAACGCACAAACATTGCATCTGCCTCTACTTCGGGCACTCAGGATGACCCTACTCGACAACCCTCTAAGAAACAAGATTCGGCTAAAAGCAAGAACCCTCCAAACTCACAAACCCAAAATCCAAGCCAAAAACCTAAAAATGGAAAGAAAAACACTACGACATGTTCCTCTTGATCATCATGTTACTTCTTCAGTGGAATGCCCAGTCTATTTTTGCTCATGGTAGTGAACTCAAAAATGCATTAAATAATTGGAATAAACAACCCGACATTGTATGTACTCAAGAAACCTGGCTCACTAAAGACAAGAATTATAACATAAAAGGTTATGATACTTATAGAAATGATAGAATTCAATCAGACACTAAGAAACATGGTGGTGGCTGCTCCTTTTTTGTCAAAAAAGGGCTCGCCTTTAATATAGTTTATAACTCAAAAGGTCCTCTCGAATTTCAGGTAGCAAATGTTTATAGTGAAAATAAAAAATTGTGGCAAATTGCAAATGTATATAATCCTTGTCTTGAACTCAAAGATGATATTCTAAAAGACTTCTTTGATAAAATAGATAATGATTGTATTATCTGCGGTGATTTTAATATTAGGGTAGTGATCACACAGATAAAAATGGACGATTTATTGAAAATATGCTAATTAGCCGTAATCTTGTTTGCCTAAATAATGGTAATGGCACTAGAATCAACCCCTCAGGTAGTATGTCCTGCATAGACATTACCTTGTGCTATTAAATCTAACTGGCAAGTTTTAAATGATTCTTGGAGTAGTGATCACTGCCCAATTCTTATTCAAGCCGACACTGAAAAGTGTAATTCCAATTATCGTCAATTAACACCTCAATGGGCCTATAAGAAAGCAAATTGGGACAAATTCCACTATGCCTGCAATGATCTGATAACTGAACTAAATACTAATGATGACATCGACACGGTGTATAACACTTACATTCAACAACTTGAGGCTGCTGCCAATTATGCTATCCCTAAAACTAATCCTGATAAAGCTAAGAGATCCCCAAAATCATGGTGGAATGATGACTGTAAAGTAGCTATACAAAATTAAAAAAGAAGCTCCTAAAACCCTTCGTAAAACTCTCCACCCAGATGACTTAATAATAGCTTATAAAAGAAGTAATGCCATTGCCCGTAGAACAATTAAAGATGTAAACGTAAAGACTGGGATAGCTTTTGTAGTGAAATTAATTATCGCACCCCTCAACGCAAGATTTGGAAGAAAATAAAGCCTCTTAACAACCCTAGATCTTATAAATCTATTCCTGTCTTCAAAAACGATCAAGATACATGCGGCAATATAATCGATGATAAAGACAAAGCTAATTATATGGCTGAATGCTTTACTAAGGTCTGTAGTAATGATAACTGTAATTCAGCCTTTGTAAACATCAAGAATAAGGCTGAAAAGGACTTGATTATTAACACTTACAGTGATCAGATCATTAATGAACCTTTTAACATTACTGAACTTAATCAAGCAATTGACACCAGCAAGAGTACCACACCGGGTAAAGATGGAATCAGTAACATTGTTCTAAAACATCTTCCTTTGAAAGCTAAATAATTTGTATTGATTATCTTTAATATGATATGGCATTTGTCCCAATGCCCCGCCAGTTGGAAGGATACTATCCTTATACCTATTTTAAAACCAGGAAAGAACCCATCTGACCCACTTTCTTATAGGCCCATTGCTTTAACCTCTACTGTTTGTAAAATCATGGAAAGGATGGTTAATAATAGACTAATCTGGTTTCTTGAAAACAATGACCTTTTTAGTAACCAGCAAAGCGGTTTTTGTAAAGGATTAAGCACTAAAAATCACATCATTCAACTTGAATCTTCCATTAACAAAGGCTTTCCCAATAAAGAAAGCACCTTAAATGTATTTTTTGATATTGAAAAAGCTTATGATATGCTTTGACCTAAAGGCATTATTATTAAGCTCCATTCTCTTGGTATTTATGGTAAAATTGTTATGTGGATAGATAACTTCCTTAGTAATAGAAAAATACAAGATAAAGTTAATGGGACTTTGTCTGATGTTTATAAACCAGATAATGGCGTTCCACAGGGTAGCGTCATCAGCCCCACAATCTTTAATATTGCAGTTAATGACATCTCTGAACACATTCACTCAACTGGTTGCCATATCTCACAATATGCTGATGACATTGCCATTTGGAAAACAAATTTTAAAGAAAATCTAATCTGCCATTAATGAAATCAAACGTTGGTCTGAGAAATGGGGCTTTAAAATCTCCATCTCTAAAACAGTCGGTGTATTATTCAGTAACAAAAAAAAAATAAAAGTGTTAATCTTAATTTAAATAATGTTAATATTAAAGTTGATCTCTCTGCCAAATTCCTTGGAGTTATTTTCGACAGTAAATTAACCTGGAAACAGCATATAGATTATGTAATTACTAGATGTAAGAAAAGACTTAATCTTCTCAGGTGTATTAGTGGACTCAATAGGGGTGCAGACTGTAAGAATATTTATCACATATATACAGTTTTAATCAAACCTCTACTTGAATATGGTTGCGAGGCCTTCGACTCGGCTTCCACTATACACTGAAAAATAGTCTTAATAGTATTCAGTATCAAGCTCTGAAAATATGTACTGGGGCAGCGTGTGGTGCATCTCTTGCTAAGTTACAGATTGAATGTGGGGACCCTCCCCTACAACTACGTCGACATCTTCTATGCAACCTTTATGGAACTAAACTTAATATGCACAAACATCACTCTAATGTTAATTTTCATAACGATAACTGGCAGAAACATTATTATGCTGTTAAATGGTTGGACCCATCACATAAAACTCCTTTTGAAAGCAGATTCGAACAAATCAGAGGGGCAACTCAAATTATCCCCTTACATAACCATTTCCCCTACTGGCATTATACCTCTCCCCATGTGTCCTATATGATATTCTTAATCGTACCCAAAATGTTACAGATATAAATGATAAATGTAGTATTTCCACAGAAATTATCTGTACTACCTGGAAAAATGCCTTGCATATTTATACTGACGGATCTAGAGATCCTATAGGTTGTAGTATATTTATCCCATATCTCAAATATTGTAAATACTATCGTCTTAATAATGAAGTTTCTGTTTATACTGCAGAACTATTTGCCACCCTACTCGCACTGGAATGGGTGGAACAAGTAAAACCTATGTACACATGTATTTTAAGTGATTGTTTGGGTGCCATCAAGGCTGTTACAGGCTTTCCCACTACATTTGTTGGCCGTACATTTTACCATGTAACACCGAAATCATTTTGTGTGGAGGTCAATAATCTTTGCCTCACCCATGTGGTCTTTAGTTGGATCAGCTGGCTTTACATGTACATGTACTGTGTGCGACCCACTGTGTTTAGTAATTATTATTATTATTATTATTTATTTTTGGTATTCATACCAAGGATTCCTCAATAGTGCTCATTGCACTGTCACTCGCAAGCGTGAGGAAACCCATGAAGAATTAGAATTATAATTAGAAATGGCCAGAGACACCGGGGATGATCCCCCTTGCTCTTTACGAAAGAATGCTCTGGGATCTTTAGAGTGCGTTTCCATTACCTAACACACTGGACCAACGGCTTTACATCCCTTCCGAAGGATGGAGCAAGTGTGGTTAAGTGCCTTGCCCAAGGGCACAGGTACCATAGCCGTGGGGAGGTTCGAACCTGCAACCCCAAGTTTTCACCTGATTGCGAGTCAATGCCCTAAACCGCTCGGCCATGGTACCCTGTGTTCAGTGACAGTGGTATTTCAGTCACATGGAGTTTTACACACATGTTTGGAGCTCACGTTTTTTGGGACTGAATACTAAATACTTTTAGCGTTTGTTTGATCAATACTTTGGTGAATAACGATGTTTTAGAAAGCCTACCTGACGTCTCTCTGCATGTTTGTCGATACATTTAGCCTGTGCTCAGCAAAGTCGTAAGTTTCATTGGTTGCACCATTATTTATAAGTGCAAACATTTATGATAAGTTTTGGACATTATAATCCGGGATTGTGTTTAGGCTGACATGTTTTCTTGGGCAACTTACAGTGGTTTACCGGTACGGTGTACATAGGTACTTGGTATTGACATTATGGAGAGTTTGATACATTTACCATATTTTCCTTTTGAATCTAAATGACATGTAATGTTTATTGCACTGATTATTACATGCAGTGTTTTGTTCTTGTTGATTTCAGATTAAACCTAGTTAATTCCACAAGGCTACAACTGTGTGGAAAGTGTCAATGACTGATAGTGAGAGTGTATTCAGGCCGAATAAGCAAACAGGGCAGCAGAATCCGTTACAGTTTAATGACTTTGAGCCGCTCTCAAGACGTTTGGAGTTACTGTGCTTCAGTCAACTTAAGCACACCAAGTGAGACAGCGCCCTCAATTGGCAACTTTGGCACCGTGCTGCAGCAGTCTGTTGGGCGCATGAAGTTACCGATCCCGACCGGCAGCAGTTAATGAGCAAGTGACTTACATCACGCATGGTTTGATTCAGGAATATCAAGCATTCCATCGGGATCTAGCAGTGGACAAGATTTGAACTGCGGGCCATCCTGAGATTTCAGCTGCATTCAAGTTCATTTACCTTGGACGAACACTTGACTCCCATACGCGCATATGTTCGTGGACTCTCCAAGTTATCGAACTATATGTTTGAACTCTGAACTGTGCATACACATGATTGATTGATTAATTTGTGTGATTGCTGTGTAATTATTGATTGCTAAATTTGTGTAAACTAAATTACTTGTTGCAGGGCCTTGCTATAATTACTGCACATAATATTTATGTGTTGATCATAACTGCATAATTGCTATTTACCTGTTTTGTTGTATAGCTTGATTTTGCAACATGTCATTTTTAAATGCCAGTAAATCCAGCAAAGCTGGTACCATTTATAGTACAGTCAGCAGTGCCAGACTAAAGGCAGCCATTGCGTTAGCGAGTCTAAGGGCGGAAGCTTCAGGTGTAGCAGTTACAAGAGCCATTGAAGAAGATGAATTCAGACTTCAACAGCGTAAGCGAGACTGCAAACTTCAGCTGGAAATTGCCAAGGCTGAGGCCGAGCAAAGGGCTCTGGAAGACTTTGAGGAAGAATTTCCACATCAGCACCAGCAAGGGTTAAGCTTAGATGGGTCAATAGCTGCAGAGAAGGTAAACCAGTGGTTAGCTGGTACTCCGCAGCCATCTGCTCCAATACAACCCTCGTTGCCCACTCCAGTGCCCATTCCAGTGCCAGGCCCGTCGCCTGTCCCAGTGCAATCTTCATTGCTCATTCCAGTGCAACACCCACCGCCCATTACCATGCAGCCTTTGTCGCCCTTTCCGGTGCAACCGTCACTGCCCATAGCAACTATGCCTTTGCAACGTGAGATGATTGACACGCTTCTCCTGCCCAAGTGTGAACTTGCCAAGTTCAGTGGTGATCCGCTCGACTATTGGATCTTCACATCTAGTTTTGATGCAGCCGTTGGGAACAGTAACGTTGGTGCCAGTGCCAAGTTAAACCGCCTTTTCCAGTACTGTGAAGGAGAGGCACTGGCAGTCATCCGATGTTGTGCTGTTATGCTACCTGACGAGGGCTACATAAAGGCGAGAGAATTGCTACGGGAGCGTTTCGGCAACGACTACATGATTTCAGAAACCTGGGTCAGCAAACTTACTGAGGGCCCACGTATCCAGCCAGGGGAACGCCGAGGTATCCAGAAGTTAGCTGACGATGTACAGAGTTGCACAGTTGCTCTAGCAGCAATGAAAAAACTTGATGAAGTTGACACTAAGAGGAGCCTCAGCCTCATCGTGAAGAGACTGCCACATTACCTTCAAGCTAAATGGCGTTCCAGGGCAGTGGGCATTCTAGATGAGACTGGCCGGTACCCGAACGTTACTGAGCTTGTCAAGTTTCTCAACAAAGCAGCCCGAGAAGCAAATGATCCGATTTACGGTTTCGAGGACCGACACCACACAGAGAAATCATCCTCAAAGAAGGGAGTTAACTACAACCTCCAAGCCACCAGGGAGTCTGACCAGAGATATCGGGTTGGGACTGACTCATCCAAGCATCAAGGTGGCAAGACTGAATTGGTGAGGATGAAAGTTTGTCCGCTGTGCTCTGGGGGACATGCGCTCTCGGCCTGTGATGGCTTCAGCAAAATGTCTCCTGCCGACCGACTCAAAGTGACAAGTAAAAACAAGTTGTGCTTCAATTGTCTCTCCAGTAAGCACTTCTCGAGTCAGTGCCAAGCAGCTCCCTGTGGTGTCCAAGGGTGCAAAGGAAAACATGCAAAAATGTTGCATGGTGCATTCCAGAGAGCATTCCAGAGAGCAAGTTCTGAAGATGCTAGTGCTTCTACTAAGGAGTCCTCTGACGATCAGAAAGTTGGAGCAACTAGCCTTGCTTGTGGGTCCATGCAAGAACACTCCAAGGTAGCCCTACCAGTTGTCGCCGTGATGGTGAGAGGTACAGGTAGTGGGGAGTGGCTCAAGACTCATGCTCTTCTGGATCCCGGGAGCAATCGGTCATTTTGTTCAATGGAATTAGTAAAGCTACTGAGCGTAGAGGGAATCACACAGTCCTTAGCTCTGGACACATTGAACATGAATTCACAGGTTCAAACACTGGTGGTCTCCTTGGACATTTCTGGCATCGTCGGCAAGGCCATTGCCAGAAAGTCTTTCTGCATTCCCAAGATACACGCCCTGAGAGAGTTTCCCACTCTGCGGGATTCCTGTGCCACCCACGAGGAACTGAAGAAGTTTGAACACTTGAGAGACGTTCCTGTTCCATACATGGCTAAGGAAGGTGTGATGATGTTGATAGGACAAGACGCCCCACAGGCCCTGGTTCCCTTGGAGGTGAGGCATGGTGCAGAAGGCGAACCCTACGCAGTCAGAACCTGCCTAGGTTGGACGGTGAATGGACCATTAGCAAGTGGGATTCCAACAGCAGCGGTGTCCAACTTTGTTCACGGAGGCCTTGATTTTCAGGTGGAGCGATTTTGGAGGATGGACACTGCTGATCTATCAGATGATAGAACCATGTCTCTGGATGACAAGAACGCAATCAAGACATGGAATGATTCCATCACCCTTGTTGATGGCCACTACCAGTTGGATATACCGTTCAAGTCAAACACCCCAAACCTGCCTGACAACAAGACTGTTGCAGAAAGACGCCTGCAGTGCCTTGCAAAGCGATTTGCCAAGGACCCAGAGTTCCATGCAAGATACAGTGTCGAGATGCATAACCTAACAAGTGGGGGGTTTGCCGAAAGGGTACCTGATCATGAGCTGGAAGCATTTCCGGGGCAAACGTGGTACCTGCCTCATCATTGTGTTTTGAATCCCAACAAGCCTGAAAAGCTGAGAGTCGTTCTCGATTGTGCTGCCAGGTACCGTGATACTTCACTCAACGACCGAGTATTACAGGGGCCGGATATGATGAACAAGTTAGTGGGTGTACTTATCCGGTTTCGAGAGCACAAAGTGGGTTTGATGGGAGATATCGAGAAGATGTTCTACCAGGTTGGCGTCTCCAAGGAACACAGAGATGTGTTACGTTTCCTGTGGTGGCCTGAAGGAGTCGTTACTAGAGCTCCCGAAATTTTCCGTATGACGGTCCACCCATTTGGAGGGGTATGGAGTCCGAGTTGTGCTGCATTTGCTCTTCGCCGTACAGCGGATGACAATGAGGCAGCATTCAGCAACGATGCAGTCCTGGCGGTGAAAGAGAACTTTTATGTTGATGATCTCCTCAAATCCTTCACCTCAGAGGATGATGCGGTAGCCATGGTAAAACAGCTGACACACCTTCTAGCGAAAGGCGGCTTCCGCTTGACTAAGTGGATCTGCAGTAGCAGAAAGGTCATGGACTCCATACCGATAGATGAGAGAGCTAAGACGGTCTCAAATCTGGACCTCGACCATGAACGCCTTCCTTTGGAGAGAGCCCTGGGAGTGCGCTGGGACACTGAATGTGATCAGATCGGAGTCAAGATAAAGATGAGGCGTGGATGTCAGACGAAGAGGGTTCTTCTAAGTATCCTGAGTTCAGTGTATGACCCTCTTGGTTTTTTGTGCCCGTTTGTTTTGACAGCGAAGATCCTATTCCAGGATGAGTGCAGAATAGTTGGCAAGGGCTGGGATGAACCATTGGAAGTCAACACGCAAAATCGGTGGGACAAGTGGTTAGATGATCTTCCAAGGTTGGAGCGGTTTGCTGTAAATAGGTGTTTGGTTCCAGGTGAATTTGGAGTTGTTAAGGAATGCCGTCTGCATCACTTCTCCGACGCTTCACAGGATGCCTATGGCAGTGTTTCCTATGCCCGATTTGTAAACTCTGATGGTGATGTACATTGTAGCTTCCTGATTGGCAAATCACGACTTGCACCACTCAAAACAATGACTACCCCTAGACTAGAGCTATCTGCTGCAGTGATTGCAGTGATGATGGACCAAATGCTCAGGAGGGAACTTAGGCTGCAGGTTCAAGAGTCAATGTTCTGGACGGACAGCATGTTGGTCCTCCAGTATATCAACAACAAATCCAAACGCTTCCAAACCTTTGTTGCTAATAGAGTGGCCACAATCCATGATGGTTCTTCCGCCAGTCAATGGAGGTACGTCGACACACAGAGGAATCCTGCTGATGACGCATCAAGAGGACTTGATGCCCAGAGTCTGCTTGACAGGAAAAGATGGAAGGAAGGGCCAGACTTCTTGTGGCAGTCTGAGGATAGTTGGCCGGTGACTCCGAAAGTCCCTAGTCTACAGGAAAAAGACAAGGAAGTTAAAAGAGTAGCACTGTCCCGAGCCGTAGATGTTGCTGAGCAGGATAATCTAGTTGAAAGGTTGATCAACAGGTATTCCTCCTTGTATCGTCTCAGAAAGGCGGTTGCCTGGATTCTCCGCTTCGTCAGATGGCTGCAACGCCCTGAGCCCAGGAATCGGGGAGAAAAGGGACCCCAGAAGTTGACAGTGGGCGAACTTGAAGAGGCTGAGCTGGCCATAGTCCGAAGCGTCCAAAGAAGGCACTACAAGTACGAATTCCGTGAGTTGCTGGCGGGCAAGACATCTGTGCAGAGGCAGAGTCCAGTGTATAGTCTTGCACCCTGTCTTGACGACCATGGGGTATTGAGGCTTGGTGGTAGACTTCGACTCTCCCCAGTTATGGCGGTTTGCAAGTACCCAGCAATACTGCCTCGAGATAATCATCTAGCCACTCTACTAGTTCGTCATGCTCATGAATCTTTGGCAGGCCATTCAGGCAAGGAGCATGTGCTGTCCTTGATAAGGCAACAGTATTGGATTCCCAAAGCGCGACCCTTGATCAATCGCATTCTGAAGAAATGTGTGCTCTGCAGAAGATTGCGAGGATTACCTGGCGTTCAACGCATGGCCGATCTGCCTGCTTTCAGAGTTACTCCAGGTCAACCACCGTTTACCCATGTGGGTGTAGATTGCTTCGGGCCATTTTACGTCAAACAAGGCAGGAGCAGAGAAAAGAGGTATGGCTGCATATTTACCTGTATGGCCATCAGAGCCATCCACCTGGAGAAGTTGCACACTCTCGATACCAACTCATTCCTCAATGCCTTCCTCAGGTTTTCAGCAAGGCGGGGAACCCCCGAGAAGGTGTACTCCGACAATGGAACAAACTTTGTTGGAGGTGAAAGGGAGCTGAAGTCGGCTATCGAGCGCCTAGGTCACAGCGAACAGACGGAGGCATTCTTCCTCAACAGAAAGGTTGAATGGCAGTTCAACCCACCAGCAGCCTCCCATATGGGAGGTGTCTGGGAACGTCAAATTCGTACCTGCAGGAAAGTTCTGAACTCACTTCTGTCTGGGCAAGTGCTTGATGACGAGAAACTCGACACCTTGTTTTGTGAAGTGGAGTCTATAGTAAATGATAGACCCATCACAGCTGTCTCCGATGATCCAAAGGACCTTGAACCACTTACACCCAATCATCTGCTGAAGCTTGGACATGGTCATCCGGTGCCACTCCGTGACTTGAAGGCAACTGACCAGTATGGGAGACGATGGAAACATGTACAGTTCCTAGTTGAGCAGTTCTGGAAGCGTTGGACTGCGGAGTATCTCCCCACACTTCAACGTCGACAACGTTGGGTTGAGGAACAACCCAATTTCAAGGCTGGTGATCTAGTGTTGGTCAGGGATGACAACATACCCAGGAGTAAGTGGCCTCTGGCTAGGATTTTGAAGACATTCCCTGGAGGAGATGGTCTAGTAAGGAGTGTGGAAGTGCGGACAGCTTCCGGAAGTCTCGTCAGGCCCATCACTAAGCTGTGCCTGTTAGAAGGTGCTGCGGACTAGGCATCTAGTTTCCACCAGTTTGTGACCCAAATGTATGCTGTTGTACGGCATCATGCTAAAGTTGTTGCTAAAGTGTAATGTTATTGTTTAAGGTTTTCTGTTAAGCCTGTTTACGTAATGATGATTGTAAATGTTCGTTGATTGTTCTCACATTTAAAGGGCCGGAATGTTACAGGCTTTCCCACTACATTTGTTGGCCGTACATTTTACCATGTAACACCGAAATCATTTTGTGTGGAGGTCAATAATCTTTGCCTCACCCATGTGGTCTTTAGTTGGATCAGCTGGCTTTACATGTACATGTACTGTGTGCGACCCACTGTGTTTAGTAATGTGTTCAGTGACAGTGGTATTTCAGTCACATGGAGTTTTACACACATGTTTGGAGCTCACGTTTTTTGGGACTGAATACTAAATACTTTTAGCGTTTGTTTGATCAATACTTTGGTGAATAACGATGTTTTAGAAAGCCTACCTGACGTCTCTCTGCATGTTTGTCGATACATTTAGCCTGTGCTCAGCAAAGTCGTAAGTTTCATTGGTTGCACCATTATTTATAAGTGCAAACATTTATGATAAGTTTTGGACATTATAATCCGGGATTGTGTTTAGGCTGACATGTTTTCTTGGGCAACTTACAGTGGTTTACCGGTACGGTGTACATAGGTACTTGGTATTGACATTATGGAGAGTTTGATACATTTACCATATTTTCCTTTTGAATCTAAATGACATGTAATGTTTATTGCACTGATTATTACATGCAGTGTTTTGTTCTTGTTGATTTCAGATTAAACCTAGTTAATTCCACAAGGCTACAACTGTGTGGAAAGTGTCAATGACTGATAGTGAGAGTGTATTCAGGCCGAATAAGCAAACAGGGCAGCAGAATCCGTTACAAAGGCTATTAGTGATCTTATTCCCGACAACAAATTAGTTTGTGATATCCGTCATACATTAATTAATATTCGCAACCAAGCCAATACTATTGTTTTTGAGTCGATACCAGGACACTGCGGTATAAAAGGCAACGAAGAGGCAGATCGTCTTGCAAAATTAGCCACTCAAAAAGATATTGACTTCAACATCCCATTATCTGCTGGAGAGGTTAAACACCTTAGTAAAACTCTTTTAAAACAACAATGGCAAAAAACATGGAACGATTCTAAACCGTCTGTTCTAAAATTAATTCAACCCAACATTCCAACACATTTTACCTCATGGAACCTTGCCCGGTCACAAGAGGTCATCCTCCATCGTCTGAGGCTTGGAGTCTGCAGAAATCTAAACAGTTTTCTCCAGTTAATAGGCAAACATCCCACTGGTCAGTGTGACCAGTGTCATTGTTATGATGCTCTAACCCACTTTCTTTTGTATTGTAAAAATATAATGATCACAGACTTATTCTCCAGAAATTACTGGGTTTTTCAGTTACGGATATGACTTGTAAAAAATTACTGGGAGAAAGCCAGAATGTTAATAATATTTTGCAATTTGTTAAAAACTGCAAGGTTGAGATATAATCGTTATCTTAGTACGTTATTTTAATTGCTTAATTCATATTTCTGTAGTTTTGTAAAAGTCTCCGGGTCTAACTACTGTCTTCAAGTGGTGGGATGTATACTTGCATTACGATTTACCTACAATCTTGCAGTTACATGGTGGGGGGAAGTGTGTAAGTGGTTGGCTGGACACAGTGCTGCCCTCTTCACCCGAAGGTATGTGGATCTGCGAAAATACCGGCGGGGTGTCATGCCCTTAAATTGCAAGGGAGACGGTCTAACCTCGCGGGACACTTGCAGTACTGCATGTCTGGAGGATCACGAGCACCTTCCTCCCACCCTCACCCCCTTTTGCCGTGCCCTTTCCCCTTTTTTCCATTCAAGTTACATTTCATCCTTTTCTCATTTTGACAGTTCAAAGTTTTTTCCGACCTGCTTTTCTTCAGTATGTCAGCGTCCTAAACCAAAGTCCACCTCAACATTAATTACTATAGTTTTGTGATAACTATACTGATGTGGCACAAAGGACATAACCTGTCATAAGTGCCAACAACTCCTACAACAACAACAACAACAAGCTCTTCACTTGGGCGTACGGGTTCTTTTCTCGCCTTTCACCTCTGGCGTCCCGGGTTCGAATCCGGGGCGTGTATGTGGATTGGGTTTGCAGTCCCTACTTGACCGCGTGGGTTTTCCCCTGGGGCATTTTTCTGGGGGTTTTCCTCCCACTTCTAAAACTGCAACTCCTTCTTCGTCATCTCAAGTTGATAATATAGTATAGTTAAAGCTAAAACCGTATATAGTTGATGGCATAAAGGGCCTTAGTTGCCGAAGATGCCATAAAATATACAACAACAACAACAAGCTCTTCACTTGGGCGTACGGGTTCTTTCCTCGCCTTTCACCTCTGGCGTCCCGGGTTCGAATCCGGGGCGTGTATGTGGATTGGGTTTGCAGTCCCTACTTGACCGCGTGGGATTTCCCCTGGGGAATTTCTCTGGGGGTTTTCCTCCCACTTCTAAAACTGCAACTCCTTTCTTCGTCATCTCAAGTTGATAATATAGTATAGTTAAAGCTAAAACCGTATAGTTGATGGCATAAATGGCCTTAGTTGCCGAAGATGCCATAAAATATACAACAACAACAACAACAACAACAACAACAAAGCTCTTCATTTCTCACTCCCGGAGATGAGCCATGCGGACCGGTGTTTGCTGGACCCATGCGTGTTGTATATCTTGATGATCACTATAGCGCCTTCCAACACTCTTTCACTATACCTTATGAACGATTTCAGTTACCTTTAATGTATAGATAATATATTCGAAGATATATCTTTAGTTAACATTTCTTGAATAATACTGTACTTATAATGCTCAGATAACGTGTTTGACCTGCTGTACCTTCGACATCCCGTTATGACTGGCGTGAATGGCCTTAGCTGCCGATAAACGCCATCTTAAATTAAACAAAAACAAAAGCTCTTCACTTCAGGTTCATGCACTCATTGCTGAATGTTGCCAGTGCCCATTCTTCATACATTTTGTACTGCGTTCTGCCGTGTTTTTTTCTGCGATACGATGTCGACTGAACAGGGTTCGTCTGATTCCACCTTTTCTCTGTTCGAAAAATTTCGATCAGCGCTTCAACGCCATTTCCACTCCTAAACAAGATTCGATTACTCTGAGGGAGTTGAAGGTTAAACTCGAAGCTAAAGATCTGCAACGACCAGGTAACAAAGCACAGTTTGAATTCTGTTTGGACAAAGCGAAAGTCGCTCTAGCAGAGAAAGCCGACCCTAACACTGCAATCCAAGCCCTCGAGCAAGCGGAGGAACTCATCGTCGAAATAAAGCGTAAATTTCGAATCGCCGACAGTAGTTGTGCTGGCTGGGGAACAGTTTCGCAACTGGAAAAGAAATATAGTGATCACCTCTCTGCGGAACAACAGAAGAGTATCAAAATCGCCGAGGAAGAGGTTCTAAAACAACAAGAATCGCGCAAACGCAAGAGAAAAGATGGCCTTGAAATCTCTCCACGGGATTCTGCTGATCGTCATCTTTTTCGAGGTACACACAATCATACTTTGTTTTTCTTCAGCTTGCATCAATTTGTGCATGCAGGCCTACATTCCCATACTGTCTGAATAAATTTATCAAAATTTATTTAGTTTTGGTGTCCATTACTTGTTGTTGTATATCAAAATTGTTTTTCATGCGTATGAGCAAAGCGAAGTAGCAATGAAAATTTAGTTTTGTTCGTCACATAGACGAGATTCCTCTCCTTCACGCACACACCGTGCGTACAAGGTCAACCATGCACCTGGTTGAGCCCTTTGTTAGTTTCTTAGACGAAATTCCTTCACGTACACGCCAGTGCCCATTCTTCATACACTTTGTACAGCGTTCCCCCACCCACCCATCCCCCATCGATATTTCCCTTTGTTTTCTTGTTCTTTTTCATCTCCCCCCCCCCCCTCCCTCCCCTCCCCTCCTCTCCTCCCCCCCCCCCTCCTCTCCCCTCCCCTCCCCTCCCCCCCCCCCCCCCCCCCCCCCCAGGCTTGCCAGGCCATAACTGCTTCAGCTGTGGTATGCCGGGACATTGGTCACGATTCTGCCCCTTTGCCGCCACACATCAAAACTTCAACCAGCACTCGGGAGCCAGATACAGATACAACCTCTACAGCTCCTTTGGCAGCAGAAACGCCCCCGGGCATTCCCCGATGCCCCATCGACCTCTCCTACCCTCAAACGCCACGGCAACAATCGAGCTGTCCAAGCACGAGCCAAACCGACCCGTCTCTTAGTACTCTTGGCAATAAATTTGATGACATTATCATGATAACAATGATTTACCATCCGATAGTATCAGTGTGAAAGGCAGATTACGAGCTCATAGCAATTTCTGGTCTAGTATTAACGCCCCCCACATGATTTTATCCATTATCCAAGAAGGTTTTAGAATCTGATTTTTGCAAGAACCGCCCTCCATGTTCTTTCCCAACAATGCATCAGCTCTTCGTCATCAATCTTTTGTTTCCGATTCCATTTCAGAGCTTCTAGCCTCGGAAAGAATAAAAGAGGTGGATTCACCCTCTTACATAACCAGTCCTCTTTCTGTGGTAACTCAAGCCTCTAACAAAAACCGTTTAATCTTAGACCTGAGTCAGTTAAACATATACGTTCAAAAAAGCCACTTCAAAATTGACGACTGGAAGATTGCGCTTCAATATTTCAATTCCAATGCATTGCTTTTCTCTTTTGATTTGAAATCTGGATATCATCATGTCGAAATTCACCCACAATTTCATAAGTTTTTGGGATTTTCCTGGTGTCTCGACGGGGTTCAAAGATACTTTCAGTTTACAGTTTTACCTTTTGGTTTATCATCGGCCCCTTTAATTTTCGTTACACATTGGCGCTCCTGCGGCATCTTCATTGCTTTGTATCTAGATGATGGTCTTATAATTGTACCTCAAGCCGATCCTTATGACTCCCATTTCAAACAAGCCTCTGAAATGTCTTTCCATGTTAAGTCGGATCTTTTAAAAGCAGGCTTTGTTTATAACATAACCAAAAGTTCATGGCGTCCGTCCACCTCTATAGTGTGGCTAGGTATGATTTGGGATTCTGCTTCCGGTACTCTTAAGGTTCTAGATCGGCGCATTGATAAACTAAATCACTCAATCTCGGCCTTAAGACAATCTCGGGCTTGCATCGTTAGAGATCTCCATTCCATAGTCGGTCAAATCATCTCCCTATCTCCCGTAGCAGGCAATATTACTGGACTAATGTCCAGACATTGCCAATCCCTCATCGCTGAAGCCAATGATGAAAATCAGTTCACCTTCCTCACCGATTCGTGTCTTGAGGAACTTGTATTTTGGCAAGACAATGCCTCCCGTCTTAACAACAGGTTTCTTTTTCTCTCTCCTAAGGTTAACAAGATTAGTTTTTCTGACGCCAGTGCTTTTGCATCTGGTGTTGTAATCTTGAATGATGACCATATAGCTCAAAAGAACCTTTCAGCTCAAGACAAGGCTAAAGGTTCCACCTGGCGAGAACTTGACTCAATTTTGTTTCCCATCATTTTGTTTACCTTTTGTTTCAAATTCTCGGGTTAAGATTTTCACAGACAATCAAGCAGCTGCTAAAATTGGCGAGATAGGAAGCATGAATTCAGAACTCCAATCCATAGCTTTCAATATTTTCGAGTTTTGTCTTTCCCATCGAATCGGTATAGAATTCACTTGGATTCCCCGTTCCGCTAACGAGAAAGCCGATTTCATCAGCAAAATTATAGATATTGATGATTGGGGTATTTCACCTTTTTTGATCTTATCAATAACGCATGGAGTCCTTTCACTGTAGATTGTTTTGCCACATACTACAATGCCAAATTACCCCGCTTTTTCTCTACACTGTTAAAAAAAATCTCTGTTCATTTACAGTACTATGTCAATTGGCATTACATAGCGTACTGTTTTTGAACAGTACATTCTACTTTTTTGTTTTCTCTGTTTGCATACAGTAGACTTTACTGTTGTTTGGAATTGTAAATATACAGAAGTTTCTTCTGTTTTTTAACAGACGACTAAGTGTTCGTTTTGTGCATGGTTTTGTTCCTGAACATATCCTTCTGTCCAGAAACAACTCTATGTAACTGAAGAAGCATATGGGTTATTGACGACTGTTTCTTGTTGTTGACGTTTGAGTGTGGATATGCACAGTTTGCCCTTCACTTTTTGTGTTGGAGATGCACCATCACCTCGTGGAAAATAAGTCGGCAGTTTCCTCTCAATTTCGTAGCTTTTATTTGCATGCTGAGATTTAGTGGAGGGTGAACACAACGTTCAGTATCATGGGGATTTAACTTGGCTCATTAAAATACATGAATACCATGAATTCAGGGGCAATTGCCGTCTGAATCTATTGTATTCCCGTACAATGAGGCAGGCTACAGGCTCCTGTATACCCCACTGCAGGCACTATAGCACTGCACTACATTACAAATAACACGCAAATAAAAACAAAAAATGTAAGAGAAATACCGACTTGCCTTTCACGACATGTAGAGCAGCTATACTTCACGTTTAAATCAGCACTTCACTGAGGAATTTCCAGTACACATTTCGGCATGAAACGCCTGGCAAAAGCTGTCATTTTCAGACATTAAATTGCACGTCCAACTACATGCACGGTGCAGTTAATGACTGAATAATTGTGCTGTTGTCATATTTCCCGCGCGCGACAGCGTACATTGGTACTCGCTATCAACACCGCACAGTTGCTGCCGCGTACCAGGGAACATGGGCGGAAAACAGTAAATTTAACTGTTGGTGAACAGTAACCTATCTCTATTTGAACAAATGAGTATTCAAAGTGTCTTGTTCCTGAACAAAACTGTAATTTAACGGCAAATCGTCTGTAATCAAACAGAACAATATTGTTTAAATGTACACAGACGGAAGAATGTTTGTGCAATAACAAACAATTCCAAAAACAGTAAAAGTTACTGTTCGTTTTTGACTTGTTTAACAGAAAAACGACTGTAACACAACACAATTTTTTACAGTGTAGGTATTGGAATCCTGGGGCTGAGGCCGTTGACGCGTTTGCCCAAGATTGGTCACATGATCTTCTCTTGCTAGTACCACCAGTGTCCCTTATCCTGCAGTCTTGGCTCACTTGCGCTATTGTCGAGGGTCGGGTGTACTTGTATTTCCATGATGGCCTTCTAATCCGTTTTGGCCAATTTTATGGAAAACATTTGAGCCGTTCATTCAAGATCTGGTAACTATGCCAGGAAAACAAGCACTCATACACGGTAGAAACACTAACTCCCTACTCGGTTCGCCTAATTTTGAAGGTTTGATGGCTGCTGTTAAATTAATTTGTACTCTTTAATCTTGATTGTCTTTAATATGTATCGTCTAATTCTCTATTTATTTTTGTTTATGCTCTCGTACAGATCATTTTGAAGCAACCATTTTGGAATAACTTTCCTTCGGTCAACGCGGTGTCTACCAAGCAGTTGTTATATGAGGCTATCGCCGCCAAAGCGGGTGGGACTTGTCATGCTTATTTCTATAAATGTCGTAATTTCATCAATTGGTTGAATTCTCATAATATTCCCCTTTTGTTCCTTGTTCGAGAGCAATTTCTCATTGCATACCTTTCCGAAATCAGAGCATCATCCCATTCAGATAGTGTCATTACGACAACTGCTTCCGCAATTAAATGGCTTCACTCTCTTATGAACATTAAGGACAATCCAATTGATTCTCCTATAAATCAGCAAATTATGGTCAGTTCCAGAAAAATTCTTCATCTCCCTCCAGTTCAAAAAAGCCCATTATCTCTCGAACTACTCAACAATATCTTGGTTAAATTTGCTTGCGATGATTGTTCACTTCTCCAGTTGAGAACAGCTTGCTATGTTAGTCTCAAGTACACACTCTTATTTAGACACCCTGAAATCGCAGAAATCGAAGCCAGCCATCTCGCCTTACTACCTGACGACCAAGGTCTTAGAATTTTCATTCCCAAGTCTAAGACCGATGTATTTAGACAAGGAAATTTCGCCTTTCTCCCGCATTCCAAAGATACATTTTCCCCTTATGTCATTTTGTTTAAATTCATAAATAAGTGCGGTATCAACTTAGGTGATGACCAGTTCATATTCACACCTCTCACTTTCTGCTCTTCTTCAGTCTTATAAACGTACACAGAATAAGCCACTGAGTTACTCCAAATGTCGTGAACTCTTTTTAGACGCTCTCAAATCTGTTGGAATCTCTGATGTAAGCAAGTTTGGTCTTCACAGCTTGTGTTCTTGAGGTGCAACTGGACGGGGGGGGGGGGGGGGGGGGGGGAAATGCCCCCCCCCCCGGTAATTTTTTTTTTCTTCCCAGTTTGCACCCCCAGTTTTTTCCCATATGGAAATTGAGTTTAATCCCAAACCATTGCACCCAATTTGTTACAATGTTGTTTGCGCTGTATATTAAAATAATAAACTCAATTTCATCCATCATAATTAGCTGGCACCATCAAAAAAGCCCAATACACTTTACAAAATTACATTATAGATTTTTGTTTTCCTCCCCTAAATTTAAGTTTGCCCCCTCTTGCACCCCCAGATTAACAGGTCTGGTGCCGCCGCTGCCTACATTCCCATACTGTCTGAATAAATTGATCAAAATTTATTTTGTTTGGGTGTCCATTACTTGTTGTTGTATAGGATCAAAACTATTTTTCATGCGTATGAGCAAAGCGAAGTAGCAATGAAATTTTCACAAAGTCCCAAATGACTCTGTTTTGGCGGTGACGTTGAAAGATATACATGTACAGTCCGTGCATTTTGGGTGTGGCACCTTAAAAAATACAGTTTTTTTTTAATTGATAATTTTCCAGAAACATATCACTGTAGTTATTCGCTTTCAAATGATATAAACGAAAACAAATCGACGAATAGTTAGTTATCGAACAATTACTGTCAATATTTCGATTTATTAGCAGTCCTTCTTTCTCCGAAACTCTTCCGAGACAGAAGAAAAGAGATTTGACAGTCAGGCCACTAGTCCAGAGGGCGCGCTGTACGCTGCGCTTCTAGACCAAACACGGGAACTCAGACGCCGAGTAAGTCTAGTAGGCAAGGCGAAAAAACGGCCCTATAAAATTTTCTAAGAACCACGGGCAGTATAAATTTAAATTTCATTGAAATCTATGCTTTAAAACCACTCTACTCAGTTAAAGTCATAAAAATCCTATTTGGAGCTTGCTTTAGGGTTAAAACAAAGGTTTTTAGTTTTTATGCTAATGCGAATATGCATATTCATGACCAAGGTCACGATGTCACAAGAGGCAAACACAGGAAAATCACATTCAACTGTGCACAAAAAATTCCACTTTTTTCTCAATTTTCCTGAAACTTTTGTAATCCATGGCTGTTTGAGTTTGTTTTACATGTTGCCTGCTGTAAGCCATGACAAAACTGGGGGTAGAAACTGCAGCAATTTGCCACAAGTCCAACTTGAAGTCTTATGTTTTTTCTTAACTTTTCCCTTCTGTCTTCCTTATGTGATGCACTCAAAACAGCGCCCTCTGTCTGTGACCTTTTATTGATTTTACATCCAAACGAACAATAGTATGTCTTGCGGAACAAGTAATCCGTCATTATGAAGCAAAGCTTAGGCACAAAGTTGTTTAGCATGTCACAGGCCCTTTTTTCAAACATTTTTGATAAGAAAAAAATGACCCAAATGAAAGACAGAAGTGGTTCAAATGCATAGTTCTGACCTGTCAATCAACCGAACCCACCGACCAATCACAACAGAACTAGCAGACAGCGCCCACATAGGTTAAAGTGCATTAATTGCTTCACAAACGACATCACGCAATATTTTGCCCATACGTTGTACGCGGTGTTCCGGGTGGATGTTTGGTTTCAAGGCCGGGCGATTCGCTGTTCAAAGGCGAGAAAGCGAATTTTTATGAATATATGACATATCACTGGCCTTTTACTGAGTGAGTGCTACAGTAACTGTCGACCCTGAAACATGCATGAATACCTTTGAGTTTTCTCCAATGAATCTGCGCTTTCCGTTGAAAGTCCCATTGGTTTGTGCAGTGTGTGTGGACATTTTGACGATAGCGTGTGAGGCATAGCAACAAAATCCAAGGGATGCGGGGTTATAATTGGGCAATCTCGGAACTTTGCATTGTGGCAACTTGCAATGATTTCATCCAAGGTGATATTTTTTTATGAGAAAACGATTAATTTATCACGTTCAAATGACGTCACTTCTTACAAATTGCCACGTGCGTCATGATTATAAGCGTACTTTTTTTGTGACGCGCATCGGTTAATATTGCGCGCCGTCATGATTTCAAACAAATTTCGAGCAACACGCGCGCGTGTTTGGATGATTTCAAACAAATTTCGAGCAACACGCGCGCGTGTTTGGAACATGTTCCAAACACGCGCGCGTGTTGCTCGAAATTTGTTTGAAATCATGACGGCGCGCAATATTAACCGATGCGCGTCACAAAAAAGTTTCAGCGTGTGCGTGCGCGTACTTTATGGCGTTTAATACGCAGTAGCATTTTTTCCTACAAAAGATGGCGTCTAACGGTGAACGTGATCAATACATGTATTAATTTATATAAATGCATGTGCACCATGATTTTCACAAGATCGCCCTCAATTGGAAGGAACCTTCCACTTGAGTTTTTTTGTTTATTGTAATTTTCTCGGAATGTAGACTCGGGAACCGAGCTGAATGATTTTTTCCTCATTTGTGCATTTCATCAAGAATCGGGCCATATGGTGATATAAGCTGCACGAGGATAGGCTTAGTGGCCGGGTGCATGGTGGGTGTATTAATTAGAAAACCTGCCCCCGGTGCAGAAGCTCTATATCCCCATTTCCCATAGTTCTAGCATGGAGGTAGTTCTAGGGATCTATACGAAGGAAAACATGGTCTAACCCAGTATACGATGCATAAAACACACTCCACCCTCGATCCCCAACTGTGACAAAAACCACTCCAGTCCCCAACCCTAACGAAAACCTTTGCTGCTTGACGTACCCACTCCACACGTTTTGTCACCACAACAAAAACCACAACACTAGTACAAGGCCACTTGGCTTTAAATTAAAATATCCACCCACGTGGCAGTCAGGAAATGCCACCAGTACACTGCACGTGCACCGAACTAAATCAGCTGATTGTGGTCAACATTGCGGTCGACGATCGATTCGCGAGTAAAGCCCTTTCAAATAACGCGCTGCACCTCACGTGTGCACTTGCGCAAGTCACATTTTTGCATGGAAATGTACTGCTTATTCTCCTTTTTGACAAATGACGACCATATCTCACTCTTAAGTGTTGTTTAATCAGTAAAATTATGATATTTCTGGTCGCTTTTTATCACAATCTCGAACGTTGTCAACACGACTTCAATTTATCGCAGCAACTGGGTGGTAAAACACTTTTATCAAATCAGCAAGGTAGCGTGGCCGAGCGGTCTAAGGCGCTGGTTTTAGGCACCAGTCATTTCGATGGCGTGGGTTCGAATCCCACCGCTGCCAATTCTTTTCTTTTTCTTTTTTTATATATTTACTCATATTGCGCTGGGATATTATTTTGACTTCTCAGTAAAATCATAAGCTATTCGACTGTAATATTCTATTTTATTCACCTACCTCCTATGTAATTTTTTAGTGATAACAGGAAGGCCTTTTCAATTTCATATCGAGGTCCGCCGAGTGATTCTGTACGGTCTTTCTCAATCTCACCAATCACCACATTCCTAGTCCTCCATGACGTAGTTCGTGATCTCACCACATGTTAGTTTATTCTTTATTATATCTAAAACATTCTCAAAGATTACGACTTTGATATTATTTACTGTTTTATGGACTGTTATGTTGCCATGCGCGCGTGCTTGGAAAAGCGACGGGAATCATCCTTGGTCCGATCATGGAGCTAGTGTGGTCCGATTTACTGCACTGCTTGATCGAAAAAGAAGAGGCTTCTTTAGCAGACGAAGAGGAATTCTGGTTACCGGTTCAATTGTTATGTAATATATAATATTGCCTACATTAAATCACCATGGACGAGGCCACCGCCCCCCGCCCCCGCCCCCACCCAAAAAAAAAAGTAATGGCGTCGTTTTTTTTTTTACATGATTGTGCGAATTTCTATGGGTGTCTCCCAGGGGGCGGTTTCCAGGGGCACGTGAACAGCATGTATGACATTGTTTTGGGTCAAGGCATGCCGTGACCTTTTAGCGTCATTCTACCAATAGACAGCCGAAGTGTGACGTGCGTTGCCATGGCATTTGGATCTAAACTATAATGGCCGTCGGGAAAAGTACCATTGGAAAAGCACTGGGACACGGTTGAGTGATTTTTAGTTTAGATCCAATTGCCTAGGCAACCAACAAAAGGTGACGTATTCACTTCGGCAGTCTATTCATACACAAAGTAAGAGTATTGTGACTGGAAAGGGTGCTTTATAGGAGGAAGAGCTTATATCAGGGAAGTTGTATGAGGGTTTACTTTATATGGATTCGTCCACATTTTGACTTTTACCGCAGGAGAGCGGCATGCGCAGTGTCTCTTCGCAGTATACGACCTTCACGGCCCGCGTTTCGGTAAAAGTCCAATGTGGACAGGCCTTTAAAATTACACACGAGTCAATCAAACTTGGGATGAGAAAAATCGTAAGGGCACGAGTCAATAGTAGATGCTATGGGTGGACAACTTGCCCTTGCTCACTTCCCGTAGACAATGCATTTCAAGACGTATATATACACGGTCAATGTATGGAACTCATAAATAGTCCATCTTTCTGATTGTTTCCGCGCGAATGATGGGGTAAATCACACTACAAGGTGTCCTTAAAAAAAAGGACGGCAATATTAAAATGCTAAATACTCTGCAAGTACTGGATATTTAGGAAACGGAAACCACTATATCTTTTACTAACATTCACCATGTCCCCTTCCTATAAGAAATACAAAGTATCTTTCATGGATGACTGAGCATCAATGGTTTAAAGCGATGTCACAAATAACTGCACCAGATTATGAATAGCCTAGGTTTGTCGGCTAAAAATATATATATTCAAGAAACAAAACCAATTATCACTTTAAAAATCCTTTATTCAATTATAAACGTTTGTTTATAATGAGAGCTGACGGCATTCAAAATTTCCTCACTCGTTTTTTTTTTTATTCTTGAATCTTAACAAATCCTAAATCCTCGTGTGACTAATATTTAAAATTTGGAGTCTCATCTCGTTAATTATTATGCACTATATACAATACATCCTGTTAGTTTCAAACCGATAAGAGATTTACAACTTTTAATTATACAACATTAAGCGGGCCTCCCACTGTGCGATTTTGGCCACGAATTTCCTACGAATTGGTACGATTATCGGAGACTGCCTATAGACTCTACACACAATCGTACCTAATCGTAGCTAACTCGTGGCAAAAATCGCAGTGGGAGGCCCGCTTAAAGCAAAATATTTTTGGGTATTAAAATCACACACTTAGTAAGTCACGCGTAAATAATACGGGTTTACATGTATTTCATTGTTTGGGCGTGCTTCAACTGAGCATGCACATTAACCATTTCCGAAACGGTTCGGTTCCGTTATCATTCCAGTAGACACGGCCTTTAAAATAATGAGGGTGACCAGATCGCATTTTTGAGCCACCCATTTTCCCCATGGGTATTGAGATTTTGAACCATGCCATATTTTTTCTCATTACCATTCTGAAATTGTGCGCCTTCAATCCATATTTCCGAGATATCGCCAAAAATCCACCGAAGTTTAGTAAACTAAATTACATGGTTACATGTGATTACACCAACGTTTTTGCTTCTACTTCCAAATAGACCAGTTGCGTGATAGATTTGCGTAAGTCCTGGAATAGAGTACCGCACCATACTATATCTGGCAAATCGGCCCCGTTTCTAGGGGGTGCACGCTGGCACATGGTAACCGTGCGGTACCTGGAATACATCGCACATTACTATATGTATTTCTAAGCTGGACCATGTTGATTGAACATGTTGATCAGCAAATTCAAACCAGTCACAAAACCCAATATCGTTTCTCTACGTTCTTGACTGCATCGTTGCAGTTTGAAACGTTCCAGCTTTCAAAGTTGACATAGATTTCAACATGTTCATTTTAACATGTTCATTTTAACATGTAATTTCGGATGGTCCAGCTTAAAAATGCATAGAGTAATGTGCGAGGTATTTTAGGTACCGCACATACTTTCGCGCCGGTTACTATGGACAGCAGATGTTATTGTAAAAAACACAAGATGACATGCAATTTCGACCATTAACCCATTTTTATAAAGCAAACAAATTTTTGATTAGGCCTAAGCAAATTTTGTTGCTTAACAGCTTGATGAAATTGGCCCCTGATTTGCCAGGTAGTCTGATTTGCCAGGTAGTCTATGCTTGACTCACTCGCATGCGAGCGCCATAGCGTGAAGGCGGGAGTCTAGGATTTATGCAAATCTTCACGCAACTGGTCTATTGGGGATTGCAAATTTCCTGTTTTCTTCCCATATATAGTATTTTAGGGAGGTATTTTATATGATTGTTATAGAACGAAATAAATTTTTGGAAAAATCTGGTCATTTGCCGGTATAAACATGCAGCGGCAAATTACAACCTGCTGAAAAAGGGGTTTGTGCCCGTGCACGCAACGGTTATTTTGGCAGTACACCTGATAACACTGCAGATGTATTTAAATGATATTATATCACACACCATGCATAATGCTCATGATTTTTGTTTCTTTTTAGTGGAATTATAATAATTTCCATAACATTTAAAGACTGCAACAATTACCTTAGCACTTTAAAGGCACAGGCTCGTCAGCAATGCGCGCCCGCCAAATGTGTGCCACGCAATACGCAGCTCCATAGCAAAGGCATGGAGCTGCGTGTTTCGAGCACGAATTTGGCGGGCGCGCATTGCTGACGAGCCTGTGCCTTTAAATCTGACTTTTTAAAATCTCAAAACGTGAATGGTGTTTATATGATTCCTGCATATGTGCAGACGCCAGAGCATGAAATATATTTTGATGCTGAACTGTCCAATCGTGTATTTGTTCAATGTGCCTTTGGTTTCTTTCTTAGTATTTTCTATTTCCTATTGCCGGTATATTCATCTCTTGTATAGATTCCTGTCGTCTGGTTGGCTAAAGAAGGAAGCATTAAATTAATTAACTAAGCCCGGTGTCTTTACCCGGGCATAGTCAGTTTCATGGCATGCATGTCGCGCACAGTGCACGAACGTATGGTACACTTAGTACTACTCGTACTACCTACGGGTTGTAAACATTCCGCTCCGTACTGAAACAAGGCAGTAATGAATGGCAGAATCTCAAAAATCCTGAAGGAAATCACGAAAGCGGCTGGCAGTGAAAAGGCAAAGCGTCAGGTAAAATAGGCCTATCCTATCAATTTGTTTGCAGTGAATACCGACCTTGCCGCTGTATAACAGTTTACGAATTCGAAACTCCATGGACTACAAATAGTTTGTCAGGTCTACTTTTAACCAATCAGATGATAAAACTATACATTAGTTGGTGTATAAAACAAAATACATGTATTGACTGCTTTTTTAAAGGTTATGGACCCTCGAATCTCGAAGATATAACTCTGCCCCTCTGCTGTCAATCTAATTTTAATTATAAAACACCCTAATAAATCCCTGCTGCGTCGACGGTCACGTGTCACTGAATTCTTCTGTACGATCTGCAAGTGATGTGGCTGCACGTGACACCGTGGGTTATCCACTTGAACTACATGTATACGATGTGCCTACAATTAGCGGGCATAGTCATTATGAGCTAGCCAGCTACTCACCAGATGCAATAATGGTGGGCGATACGTCAATTTGTAGGTTCAGATGACAGGAAATTATTGTGGTGTTCTATAAAACAAATACAGGGGGCGTTCGAGATGCTTACCTCGTGTAACACGGGGTTTACACCGGGGAAGCCCCCAGAAGATGCAAAACGAACGACACGGGGTCTCGCTTTGAATTCTGGGAACACGTGGTCAAAGGTTGTTGCCGGGTGGGGATTTATAAACGCCGTTATCGTTTGACTCGGGATGAAAAATTAAGCCGGCGCCACGCAAAAACAGTAGCCCTAAAGTACCCAAATAAACTTCGTCAATGCCCACAGACATCTACTGATTCAGCAAAATGTATTTACAGCCCAATTCCCTCCTATTTGGTGTCATAAATAAGTGTTTTTCTTCGTACTCACGTCGCGATTCCAAACTGTTCGCCATGTTTTACTACTCGCGGTTACTACGTGACGTCATTACACCTTGCTTTACACCACAGACCCAACAGCGAGCTCGGGTAGTGGTGGCTGCCACCGGGGCAGACTCGTGTAGCACGTGATGGCTAAAAGAACGCTCCGGTGTAAGTTGGTGTTACCCGGTGTCAGCATCTCGAACGCCCCTACAGTAATAAATGTTTAACATTTGTGCAATAGTACGAATAATTTAATTCGTTGACGGATTTAATGTTCTATTCCATAAAGTTATTCGTACTATTGCACTCAAACATTCATTATTTGTATATCATGCACCTCACAGCACTCAGTATTTGTATATATTTTTCCCTATTTTCTGAAATTTCCTTTTAGCTTTACAAGAACTGTAGAAAAGCGGACAGCTCTGTCTTCAGGCAGGGATGAACTGAGGGCATCTGTGGACAAGATAAAAAAGAAAACACACGTTAATATTCGGCCCACAAAATATAGACAAATCTGGTAAACTAGGGACTCCTTCCCTGTACATATACGTCTGCACATTAAAAACATACCCAAGATAGATATGTTGAATGACGCTTAAATGGCACAAGATATACTCATGGGTATTGCCAGTGTGCATAGAGTAGATAGGACAATATATGACAAATACAGCAATAAATGTTACGAAAGGCACCAGGGGCCGATTTCACAAAGCGCTAAGATTCGTCCTAGGAAGTGTAACTCGTCTTATCTTGGAACTAATCCTAGGACCGATTTCACAAAACTTAGGATGTGTTCAATTCGTCCTATTTCCCACGGCAACGCGGCCCAACTCTTCCTAACTTAAGATCGGTGTTTGGGTCGTCTTATCTGTACGAATGCATGGAGTAAATGCAGTGACCGAAGGCACTTATCTTCTGCTTGCCGAACGTGAAGCTAGCCCGGCATACGGCAGCGCTAGCAGGCGGTCATACAGACAATTTTCCTTTGCCGCGATATGCGAAATTCTCTTGAAAAGGAGGCGTAATTTAAATCGCAGAAAAGCACTTACCGAAAAAGGTTGAGGCATTTGTATGTCCATGCACTTAACTTGCTGTAGCCCTAGCTAATAGGTTTCTCGATGTTTACACGCGTAAAGCACGGATTTATATTTCGGCAAAATATATCCATACAATAAAAACCACGAAATATGTACATTTGTAGCTATACTGTTGATTGAGCACACTGCAGTGAAAGTTACTTGTGGTGTGTGCGCGCGTAGGTGTACTAGCGCGCGATGCTACCGACAAAATATACATTTATGTAAATTAGATGAATACACAATGTTTTTTTCCCGTCAAGCATACTGCATGCTCTGCACATGAATGCGAGTGTGCCATTTGTACAGTCGAACGATAGGCCTACACATGTACATCTAGGTTCAAGTACATCGACTTGAATTTGTTCACGTCAATGTACCTTTCATAATTGCCGACAAAAATACGATACGCCAAGCAGACGACGCTACAAAGTCGGCCATTTTGATTTGTAATGTGCGTGCCGTTTTCCCGACGACTGTTGTATTCGGTACTGTTAACAAACATGGTACAGCCGTTGATAAATGTATAATAAGTAGTTGCGACTCGTCTTGTAAAAGACGGGTTTTGTGAAATCGATCTCAGGACACGTCTTAGCAAAGACCGATCTTACTGCTCGAACTCTTCTTAAATCCTAGGATCGATCCTAAGATAGGAAGAGTTTTGTGAAATCGGCCCCAGGTGTGCCAAATGGCACTGAGTATGCCAAATGGCACGAGGCTTGGTGGTTTAGCGTGGTCTTGGGCTTCAATATTCTTGGTCCTAGACGTGCTAGTCTTGATCTTGGTCTCAGAACCACTGTTGTCAGAGTTTGGGATTTTGACACATTTTTGCCACTAGAGGCATAATTTAGTTAAATCGCTTTTGTACAAATACCTAAGGGGATGTCCATAAAGTACGTATGCATGGAGGGGAGAGGGAAGGGGAAGGGGAAGGGGGGAGGGGGGAGGGGGGAAGGGGGACGTTATTGGATAAAAATGCCGTGTGTGGAGGTGCTGCTCTCATGGAAGGCTAAGGATAAATACGGTCTGTGAGCATAGATGAACTTGCTGAATAGCATGATTCGATGACGGCCGAAGTGAAAATGCAATTATTTTCTAATGTTGATTTCAAAATCATCATCATCAACGCAAATACATAACTAGTACTCTAAATTAGCCTTTTGCGTTTTCGCATGAATAGTGTCTGGTGTACCAACATACTTTCACATGCACACTTAGTGTCCTCTTTGTTGCTATGTGGTGCACACGGCAGGTGTGAAGTACAGAATCAATTCGCTGTTCACCGTAGTAGAGAAAGGCATAAAGCAACTAGGCTATTGGTTGCTAGGCAATGTCGTGCACCACGTAGCATCAACAGCATAGTTAGTTGACTTTCTAAAATGCACCTTAATTTATAAGTGGAGAATTTGGGGTGCCATCTAGCCATTATGCAAATGTTACAGCAACGAACAAAAACAACACTTGAAATTCTCTTTTGTAATTAATTTGGCATCAAAATATTCACGTAACAGCTTCATTATGCATGATTGCATAAAGATTGTGTCTGCTGAAAATTTCCACTTTCAGATGACTGCTTTTTCAATCAAAAAGTGGAGAAAATGTTTGTGTTTCTTGCGGTATAGGAGAAAAACAATTTTATAAATTGTTTTACAAGCTCTTTAAGACATGCTGCATGACCCAATACCTGGCGTATTTTCTGCACACTTTGCTCGATTCCATTCACAGCTTGCATTGTCTTCTCATCTATCTCCAACCGTTTGGCTGCAGTACATAGAAACTTGGTGTACAGAAGTTGTCTGTAGATGGCTTCATATGGAATACTCCGACTGGACAAACCATAGAATGTTCCACCTGGAACAAATAAATTAATTTGTGCATTCGTTACTTACATCAGTGATTTTTCTCCATATCTTGGATCCAATAGGAATTAAAGAGCTAGTATCCCCCTTGACACAAAATCCAGCATTTGCACCTTTTTCGATAGTCCACATATCCCTCCAGCCGACGTATACCGCTGTTTATTTCAAATTGTCAAATTTAAGTGGATATATCGCAAGCAAAAGTGCGATTTCTGAAACGCTCATTACATGTAGGTTTTAATGATACATGTATGCGCATGACCCCGTGACGCAATCTTGAGAAACACGAGTAAACACGGTCGGCAGTTCCATACGTTTACACGCAAAAAACTCCGAAAACCGTCTTTGTTCAACGGTGTTTTTTGAAGATTGTTTTCGTGCAAAAAGCCAGAGATGTGCCCAGTAGTTGTGTGGTTGTATGCATTACCAGATGAGAGAAAAATGAGTCGCTCGTTCTAACTTGTACCAGCCGATGTACATACCGTGTTGTGCCAATTTCAAATACGGCTCGCAGAGACTCGACTGTTCACACTGCTGTACACAGACCGCTGTGTATGTCGTTCGTTCCGTGACAAAACCACCGGTTGCAATGAACCAGTATTTACTTTAAAAGAGCTTCATTGTGAGCCACAATTTCACCGTTTTTTTCACAAAAAAGTAATAGTAGATTATTGTAATATTACATCAAGTGTTTTTCAAGTTTGTATTTTCAATTACAAGGACAAAACAGGCACGAAGAACGTTCACTCCGTGTATTTTCTATTCAATACTGCACAGGCCGTTTTGTGTTCGTCTCAGACGTCAAAACCCTGTTTATCAACAAACCAAGTGACCTCGAGCGTTTCAGAATTTCGGGTGAAGAGGGTCGGAACTGAATTGCGTTTTAAACAAAAGGCTGTCAATTTTTGGTGGAAAACAAGTTGTGATGTAGCCTTGACCAAGGCTTTGGGCCCGTCTTCTAGACGGCCCGCTGAAGATAAAACTGAACAAAGCGCTAACGAGCTATACGGAATCTGTTGCACGTATATTGGCTCACAACGCGCCGCGCTACGACTATGCACACATGCACGTACATGTATAGGTACGGTCCTAAACCCAAACCAGGCCGTACGCAGCTAGTACGCAGTATGTATTGCCGTACGGGTTTACTACAGAAGTCGTTATCTCAAAGTGGCTCGTTTTGATGCCGTGTGCAGTTTGCATGCGCTAGACTAAATATTCCCTCGTACAGCAAAAAAACCTGCAGACGGCCTTGGACAAGGCTAGTTGTGATGGTGTTGTAGACACATACTTCATGATAAACAGGAAAACTTAAAAAATATGGACGGGGGATACTACATGTAGCCGTTTAAGTGTACATTCTGCATGAGAATAGGAAATCTCAGTGTTACATTTCTGTAGACAAAAATATTACAGTAAAAAGATGGCCAAGACTTTTCTACCCTCTTGCACTTTATAACAGTTAGACATGTAGCACCACACTGTGCATGCATTCACTTTAGTCACATTTTTAGAATATCCGAATAGACCCTTTGTACCGGTGGCCATGAAAGAGAGCAGTTTTTCATACATGTATTTAAATGATAAGACAATAGATCCACAAAGTGCCCACTCGTGCATAACGCACAGTGACAATGTAACTGTCCCCTGTCATGGCCGCCGGTGCAAAGGGTCTATACAAACACACAAAAGTGACTCACTTGTTCAAGAATTAGGTTTGAAGTAGGCACAGTAGCTTTTTATTTCTTTAATCAAAAGATATGGGTTTTGCACGATTATTTAGGTTGAGGCGGGTAACCAGAAAAAAATGCTATTCTTGGCCCGAGAACATCATTTTCTCTTGGTGTTTTTGATGCTTTTTGTGATTTTTACACGAATACATCAATGCACATTACACCTTTAATTTTGATACTGCAGTACAACTTCGCAAAATCTTAATCCTGGAGATATTTTTCTGGATAGTTCTGCTTGGATATATATTTTTTTGAAACATAAAAGGAGATTATTTTTCTGTATGTGTAGCTATATTGTATTTCCAATCCTTAAATCAGCATTCAAATAATTATTCATCATCACGTATACTCTCCCAAAAAAGAAATGCAATTTTCTTAACGGAGCATGACCAGATTTAAAAAAAAAAAAATTGATTTTGTTCTAACCTAACGGTCATATAAAATACCTCCCAAAAATACTATCCTTTGGAAGAAAACAGGAAATCTGCAACCCCAATTTCGACGTGGAAGCAAAAAGTTTGGTGTAATAACTGCACTGCTTTGTAACCTGATAAATTAGTTTACTAAACTTTGGTGGATTTTGGACACTATCCTGGAAAAATATGAACCGAGGGCGAGAAATTTCAGAATGGTAATGAGAAAAATATGACACTTGACAGGTATCAAAATCTTAACACCCATGGGGAAAATGGGATGGGGTGCTCAAAAATGTGATGTGGTTACGCTTCTTTAATACATCAATTCTTGACCATAACAGCGAACTTGTGGATAACATGACATTGATCAACCAATCACTTTGAATGATATCCAAGAATATTTCCGTGATTTCTTCTGTTCAAACAAGATGATTTCCACAGCAATAAAGTATGGCATTTCCTGTTTCTGGGAGATACCGGTAGTGTGATATGATGTGTCACAAAAATGGCTCCCGTAGGATTTTCATGCTAAAATTGATTTTCTTGCTTTATTGGGGTGATTTCAGGTCAAATAGTGGGAAAATTGTGGGGTTCAAATTTTTCGACCCCTGGATGACCCCCTGGGGGCGGGGTCTTCAGTTCCCTCTCCCCCAAACCGGCTAGGCACCTATTTTTGGATATAATGACCCGATTTACACAATATTGGGGTCGTTTTAGATGTTTTCGAGGATGCCAAGTCTATTTATGATACTTTTAAAGTGACCAGAAGTGGCTATCACTGACTTCCGGTAAAGAGCTCTCGTACACATGTATATAATTACCATTTTCGTACACATCAGATTCAAGGTCATTTTCACACCACCCTCTGAACATTTTGCTACCATGGAGCTATATTGCTGAAACCTGAGACACTATGTTCAGAGGTCAAGCTTTAAGATGGACGATGTAATGAAGTAATAGTCATTCAAACACTTAAAACATTTAAAAACTGGTTTGGTGGATACTGCCCGTCTGTCATCTTAAATTCAACCATGACTCTTTGTACTTGTCTGCTTCATGTAAGCATCAACCCTGGTCGTCCTTGTGATATACCGTATTGTGGCGAAATCGGGAAGAGAGGGAAACTACGACCAAGAGAAATCCCACCACTGCCACCATTTTGGCGAAAAACGGAAAGAAGGGAATAACGAACACGACAAATCCCACTGCTGCCACCACTGTGGCAAAAATGAGACGGGGAGAACGATTCCCTGGGATCGGTCGGCCGATATGGTATATGACGATACCCTACAGTAGTGCTGCCAGGCAAAAATAGTTTCGAGGCCTAAACTGATGGAGTTCAACCTCTCCGGTTAAGCTTTCGAAGGCGGTCGATGCGGGTCCGGTTTCAACTAATCATAGCAAGCCTTGGAGTCGATTGTTATGGGTCTGCAGTTCCCCCTCCCCCAGACTGATCAGATGCCTATTTTCGGCAATAATAGACCGATTTACAAAATATTAGGGTTGTTTTAGATGTTTTTTGAGAATGCCAAGTCCATTTGTGACACTTTAGAAGTGACCGGAAGTGGCTACCATTAAAAGGAAGTGGCTATTGTTAAAGGCCGATCATCTTCAGTGCAGACGCCATTTGGTGTCATCATAGTAGTAGTAGTAAACTTATTACGGTCATTTTAGATGTTTTTGAAGATGCCAAATCCATTTGTGAAACTTTCAAAGTGACCGTTATGCTACGTTTACACCATGTCCCCGGTAGAGGAGCACCGTGGAAGCACCGGGATGGACGTCGGAGAGCGTAGGGGACCGGGGTGGCGAAACGTGAATGACCGTAGCTCACCCTTGCCACCGGCCAGTGAGCAGCTGTCAACAATTTTGGCCCGGCACTAATGAGAATCGTCCTGGGCCGCAGTGGGACGGGGCTTCCGTCACAGGGCGTGACGGACCGCAGTGTGCCTTGACTCACCGGGGTGTGGCACCGTGGGGTGCCGGGGACCTCTGATCGCGGCCGTTGCCTCACGCTCCGCCATGTTTGGAAGCCCGGCACCCCACGGTCTGCCAGGGCCCGTCACGGTAGTGGCCACAGCATGGTGTGAATGCGGCCCGGTGAGCTGCGGTGCGCCAAGGTACAGGTGTGTGACGGTTGTTGCTCACGGCCAGTTACGCCTCACTGCGTCGCGCTACAGTCCACTACGTTGTTTGCCGCTCTGTCGCGGTCCGCGCCGGGTATATATAACACGCTCCAGGACGAAGTGAAAATGAAGGTGTGGAGCGCACTATTTATACCCACCGGGGCTCACTGGGAGACCACCGGGGCGTGAAACGTGACAGCTGCCACGTTCAGTCGCAGGGCGCCGCAGCAGACCCTCGCACACCATCGGGAACGTATTGGGCCGGGACAACAAACGTGACATGAACAGGACGGACGTGAGGCATGCCACGCTTTCCGTACCAGGACGTAAGGCACGCCACGCTTTCCGTACCAGGATGTAACGCACCGTGGTATAACGCAACACACCGGCCCAACTAGGGCCGAGTCGAGCCAAAGTAATAAAAAGACAATAAAAGTTCCACGGCACGCCACGTTTTGGCCAAACCGGGGCGCCGGGGACATGGTGTAAACGTAGCATTAGTGGGTATCATTGACCTCCGTTAAAAAGACCAACCATCTCCAGTGACGCCATGACGTTATACATACTGTATGTCATACTCGGCGTCTACATGTAGTACCGGTAGTAATCAACCAAACCTAGTCATAAAGTAGCTAGTTTTAGTTTTAAGGGTTTCGATGAAATGGATTCTTTCCGTTTTCGCCACAATGGTGGCAGTGGTGGGATTTCTCTTGGTTATAGTTTCCCAGTCTTCCCGATTTCGCCACAATATCACAAAGACAAGGGTGGTGTGAAAATGACCTTGAATCTGACGAAAATGGTAATGATATACATGTGTACGAGAGTTCTTCACCGGAAGTCAGTGATGCATGGCCACTTCAGGGCCCAATTTTATAAAACATGTTATGCTTAATCAAAATTTTTGATTAAGCGTAGCACGAAAATTAGCTTAAGCGACGGCGTATTTCACCACTCAATTCAGCCGCTTGCTATGCTTAGCAATGAAAAGCGCGCGCGCACAACACGGTTCGTCTGCTTTTTTGTGCACTTTATCGTCTGCTGTGTGACTGTCAGATATAGCTGCACGTTTATTTATTAAATTATTTTCCCGGGCGAATATTTCATGCCAAATGTTTCTTTTTGGCTTGCGTGAATTGACGAAATTTAGCCGTCTACATGTACGTACGTGCGACAACACGAGAACTAACTTGAGTGTTTAACTGCTTTTCTGCAGTAAGACTGTTGACATGCATAATACATTATGTGATTTGCATAACGATTGGCGATTTGACAAGATTGCACTACCGAAAAGGGTCACGTATGTAGGGCAGGGGTATGGTAAGGGCTATAGAGCTCAGTTGAAATTTGATACATTGTATAAACGTGGCGCGTGCGGGTTTTTTTTTATTTTCGAGGTCACGCGTACGCGTACATTATGTACGTACACACATTGTTAATTTTTTTTACATGCACACAAAAACAACAAACGCACTCTGCTATCTGACACTTGATTTGCAGTGCGTCAGTCGTGTTTGTATATTTCTTCTACTCAAAAGTCACAGTGGATAGGCCTATATGCTAAATTATTTTGTCATGAAATCGCAGTCGAACCACTAGTCCACAGTACGACATATGGGACACACGATTGACGAAAGGAATAAGCCTCGTAACCTCGTTAGCGGTAAGTTGAACTTTCGTCTATTGTAGGCCTTAACATGCCTGACGCTAAGCCTAAATTGAACCTAGGCTAGGTTCAAGAACGTGTTGAATTTATTATTAATCTTTGTAGCTTTATAGCCATATGCAAGTTTTTTAAAAATAATGTAGGCCTAAGGCCTAGTTAGGCTTATTACCGTGCCGCCCACAACAATTGCAAAAGTGCCTGACGACAAGAGTGTCAGGCAAATCTGAAATAGGGGAGGCAAGGCCGGCCATATTCCGATCGGTTTTGTGCATTAAATTCAGCTGACAGCAATCCGGTCAAACGTAAAATTGTGCCCGGCCGAAATCGATAGCGCTGCCAGACTTGCGTCGCACTATTGACCCCTTTCGAACACGTGCGAATATGCCATTTTGGGAGTCAAATAATGCGGAGTCATTGTGGAAGCGATGTGCGTGTGCGTTGTGTGTCTCTCTGGTGGGCGCAACGCGGTTTAGTTCACCAATGGGAGCCTCAGCATAGCGCGTTACGCGCGCTATGGACACACACAACAGGCACGCACATTGCTTCCACAACGACGCAGCATTGTTTTACTCCCAAAATGACGTCATTGGCACGAGCTCAATACACCTCCAGCGGATTCTCTCGGTCTCTAAACAATCTAGGCCGCCGCTCAAAAGGAATATCTCCTCGTCGTATTCTAATTCTGCGCCGTTGCAACACCTTTGGCTTTGCTTTGCAACGAACAAAATAAAAAAATGGCGGCATTAGCATGCCATTTGGCTTGCTAAGGGCATTAAGCAAAAAACGACTGCTTAATTCTTTTATGAAATGCCATCGGCCGCTTAATGCGCCGCTTAATCAAAAATCGGGTGCTAACATGTTTTATGAAATTGGCCCCAGGTCACTTTGAAAGTGTCATCGAAAACATCTAAAACGACCCCAATATTGTGTAAATCGGTACATTGTTGCCGAAAATAGGCGCCTGGTCGGTCTGGAGGAGGGGGAACTGAAGACCCCGCCCCCAGGGGGTCATCCAGGGGTCGGAAAATTTGAACCCCACTATTTGACCTCAATTCAACCCAATAAAGCAACAAAGAAAAAAAATCTATCTTAGCACGAAAATCCTACGGGATGACACGACATACCGCACTAAGAGTCCTATGGTTGAGTGCTCCCAGAAAACCGATTTTGTTTTATCAACCTGATTAAACCTGTGTGGGATAAGCTAACCTCTATCTGGAGCCGCACATCTCAAAAACAGCCATAGAAGTACAGATTTGTAGGGAGCATTTCATGCAAAGTGGTACACCTTGCCTCAGCGGCTCTTATGAAGGCTGGCACAGTCAGCCTTGCTACAAGGGGTGTTCATTCCTGTTACTGACCAGTAAAATAAGCTAAATTTATCAGCTTTCTCGATCTTTCGGTAAAAGTTTATTTAAATTTTGGCCATATTGCTACTGTACAAATAATGACCTACCAGTGGTCAATCCAGTCTCAAGTATTTGTCGTGTGATTTCTAGATCTTCCCGGGAAGCTTGTAGGCAAAGGGCACCCTCATACCAGCTCCCCAACCAGTTCTTGAATTTCTCGGAGCCTAATGTCTGCTTTCTATCTAGTGTGTCCTGTCACAAGATTTTTTTTTCACAAGAGAAAACAGTGTGAAAATGTTTCGATAAATATGATAAAAGTTCTTTTTGGGGAGAGATTATGGGATGAAAATACTGGGGAAAAATTGGCAAAATTTTCCCCACATTTCATGAAATAAAAAGGAATTCCCATTAGGCGGGTAAATATAGCACCAAAAATACCTCAAAAAAATTGCAACAAATTGTTTTACTGTCATTTCCTGTACTTTCAGGCATGCTGAACAACATATCAGAAGTTGGACAGAAACGGAGCACGGAAAAGTGAACAAATCTGACGTTAAAAAATGCCCGCTATTTGTAAAGAATTGGACGTATATATATGTCACACTTTTCCATATTTCACTGCTTCCAACAATTGGAGTCATTAAATTTTTTATATAAAATGTGAATGGTAATTCACCGTGGACGAGTTGGTTTAGGTCACTGACTCGCAATACTCGGGTAAAAACTTGGGGTTGCAGGTTCGATACCCGGCTGGGGTAACCTGTGCCCTTGAGCAAAGCACTTAAACACACTTGCTCCATCCTTCGGAAGGAATGTAAAGCAGTTGGTCCAGTGTGTTAGGTAACACACTTTAGAGATTCCAGAGCATTCGTTCGTGAAGAGCAAGGGGATTCCCCGGTGTCTCTGGCTGTTTCTAATTCATCGTCTTCTCCTCATGGGTTTCCTCACGCTTGCGAGTGACAGTGCAATAGGCACTTTTGAGGAATCCTTGTTTTTAGTACCAGAAAGAAGTAATAATGTTGTATCACCAGGAACTATAGGAAACTAGAATTTCGTGACGTCATATAGTGAAGTTAAGTAATATTATGATGTCATCTTATGACATTATATAACATTTATTTTAATGTCAATATTTTATTGTTTCAAGCAATTTAGGTTACCCCATCAGTGTTCTCCCAGACTTTGGCTCCGTATTTGGGAATTAAGCACTTCATAAACTACATTCCGGCCATGTTTAGGCATATTTGAATGTTAAGTAAGGTAGCATTGAAACATGTGTATTTTCTCGAAATATCAAATTTCCTGTTATTTCAAAATTTATGAGCACTACAAATTATCGTAGAATCCAAATCTTGTTTCAACATTTGTACAACTGACTTTTAAAATATAGGAGGATATTAGAATGCACCCCTCTGGTGGATCAGTGCTTAACACGTCAGGTGGTGGCTAATTATGGAGGATGACCCAGGTTTTGAATGCCAAGTGGAGGAACATGAGAGATTGTGCACGATAGGGGAAACTGGGGCAAGTAACATCGAGTCCTTAATTGTTGAAATCAGATTGCCTTCACCGGGTTCACGAAACTGGAATGTGCTGGCAGGGACCTACACACTGTGGGTCAACTACCAACACATGGTAGAAATTGTTAGGGCTTTTGTTGCGCCGATCGAATGGGATCATGGCAGATGCATCTCCCCATATACATGTAGCAAGCCCATATGGGTATCATACATGTATGGGTCCCAAATTGGCCAACATACATGTATGGGTCCCACATGGGGTAATCCATGGACCGATAAGGGCAGTAAGGCTAGGTTTTGCCAAACAGTAAGCAGTCATTATTTCACAGCCATTACTACATGTACAGTGTATTATTCCGAGACTGAACAAAAATTACATTGGAGAATGAAAACAAAATCTCACCACAAGCGCTTGATAAACTACTCGTGCTTCCATGACACCTTCAGCATAAATATTAGCACGCTCTTGCTCAAACAGATGAGTGCCACTAAAATGAAAAAAAAAAAAAATGATTCAAAGTGCAAAGATAATCTCAAGAACGAAAAGTGTGTCATTCAAACCCTGATGTCCCATCATCTCAAACCGAAAGTTTTTGCTGATCGACCCTTTTGAAAAGCACTTGTAAGACAACTATTCCATATTTTTTAATGCATGAAAATCTTTTGCAATATTGCAAAACTTTGCACATGGTATGGTAATTGAGAAAACATATCAGGCCAATAAGTGTTCACATATGTGTGTGTCCAAAATTACTGGTGGGCGATAGGTGATTTTCTTCATTAGAATGCTCACTGGAATTCAAAGAAGATGGGGAAAAATTATGCTTTTTCCCCCCTAAAAGTAAAACAATTTTTGAAGCCTTTTTTTGCCAGAACATGTCTCCACACCCTCTATGAAACTACATGTACAGTACCACAGGCAAATTTTTCATGTACATGTAGTCAAGCAAATATTTCACCTATACAAACATTTTTCAAATGAAATTTATTGCCCTACACAACACGGTATGCATTTGACTCCTTCCCTAGCCTATACATGTACATGTACGTCAACCATAGGGCCTGTCAGTGCATAAACCGTGTTTTGTGTTGTTGTTGTATGTTAAATCAAACAGTGAGCGTCCATGATGTGCACAACGAACCCCCTTGCGTACACAATAAGCTTATCATGCACAAATTGTTTGAAGTGATTTACAGACGCAGGCTCGTCAATACACCACGAACAAATTCGTGCCACGAATTTCATACCTTGCCTGAGTAGAGCAGCTGCGTTTACAATCCCAGAGGGTAGAGGCTCATTATTTATGCAAGCTCGCCACAGTGTGTTTATGCATTGCAAGGCTTATCGAATAACGCGCGCATGCGGACGTCCCTTTGTCCCTCATTTGTTTGGACATAGTCTATTTTTCCTTACTCTCGTTGGTTTTGTACAGGAGCGAATCGCGGACGTTCGCTTGGCAATCGCGGACGATATTGTTCTCTTTGTTAAACCTCCCTAAAACGTCCACGATTGTTTGGGAGAACCAACGCACTGGGTTGTGTGTTGTTGTATGTCGTTCGTTTGTACGTTGTTGTATGTCGTTCCCATATACGGTCAATTCAACCATCTATATGACACCTTCTTGAAGCCAATGTGACCATATCCGTAATATAATGTGAATATAGCTGAAACTAAATGTCATGAATTCACAAAGGGTGTGTACATGTATTCTGTGACATGTATTTGATTTCGGAAAGATACACACCCTATTTGCAGAATGGACGAGGCTATTAGCCTGCACCATGGCCCTACACCCTCTGGGACCGTAAAAGCGGCTGCCAGGGCAAGGTATGGAGCGCGGTGAAATTCGTGGCACGAATTTGTCTGTCGCGCATTGACAAGCCTCCGTCTTTGCTCAGTATCATCAAAAAATGCACAGTTCATGCATTGGGTGTCCCCCAGCTATGGCAGACGCACAGGGAGGGAGCTCCTAGTTACTGGATAAGCAAAGTGCTTATCACCAAGAACACATGTTCAGGTGGGACTCAAACCAATGACATCACACTAAGCAAACATCTTAACAACTTGACTACCGAGCTTGCTGGTGCTGAATGACAATTTTACACATTGCATGGACCATATATAAATTGCCTCATTTCTTTCCACTAACCTTGTCCCATATGCTGATCCTTGGAAAAATTCAGATACATCAATCGAACCGCGTAGCAAACTGAGGACCGACGACATAAACTTACGAGACCAGGAAAAGGTTCTGCACACATAGTCCACCAGAACCTAAAGCGTCAATGAAATAGAAAAATGTGAATCTACTACATGTACATTATAATCGCTCTGCCAGTTAAAGGGACACACCGGCTTACAGTTTATATAATGTAGCAATCTAGCATCCTTGACAGTAATATTTCGATGGTCGTTGTGAAAATAAATTATCAAAATGTCACGTAATTAACTAGAAATGTTTAAAATTAACAAAAGAGACAAATGTTGGGCAATACACTTTACCAGCCGTCGCAATCTATTATGTATCATGCGTTTGTAAATAAAGGAGGCGTTCGATATGGGTCGACACGTGTTTACCCTCGATTCCTTGTTTTCCCTGACTCATCACACCTTGCACGATCCCTCAGGTCAGCGCTGACTCGAGGAAGCACATCGAATGCAACGTTTTGGTGTCTTTAGCGCCCTCAATAGGCCTATGCTGTTTTTTCTTTGGATATTATTTATCGTCGCGAGCGTGAAGCGAATACACGAAAATCTGAGAGATTCTCTCGTCCATATCAACACCCAGAAACCCTTCTTATGAAATCTGTTAGCAGATTTGTGTACATATTGGAAATTACGGTATACATGTACATAGTGTTCGTAGGACATTATTTTCCAACAAGAAGAGAAACCAACCACGAATGACAAAAGCAACTCGCAATTCGCGCTGGTTTCTACGGCTGGAAATACAACTAACTCACACGACCACGTGACTTTTCGGAACCAGAATCTGGTTCCGAAAAGTAACGTGACCTTGAATTTATTATAAATGCTCAAAAACGGCCAAATTTGACGGCGTCTTTTCAGGATACATGTATATCTAATTTACTCTGCAAAGCGCTTCAGAATAATGTATGGGTCTATTTCGAGCCCAAAATAGCCCAACAAAGCCGGTGTGTCCCTTTAACTGATTTTTGGCACCAGAGCGCTTATATGCCCTTCTGCCAGGCACACAACGAAATTATATAATATTTCACAGCCTTGAGATACATTTGTTCAGAGGTTTTGTTTTCCTTTCCCCCCAAGTTAAGAACCAAACATTAAGGACCAAGCAGGGACATTACCTGATATAATAAACTCTTCAGATTTTTTAATTTAATAGACAGCCTACTAACACATGTACCTGTTGAGCAGCATTGCTGTGCAGATGCCTGTACTGAAGGCATCTATCGCCTCTTGGTAATTGTAGTGACACAACTGCAGCAGTTTCAAGGCGGATATCTTGATCTTCGTCTTGTAGGAGATGCAGCAAAACTTTCATCAGACTAAAAAGGATATTTTGGAATAAAACTGATAGGAATAAATTCTGCATTTGTACAACATTTGTGCAACAGTACTAAATTCCGGACTTGGACTTGAGCTTAAACTAGAGTTCCGATTTTCATGGACTAAAAGACTCTAGTGGAGAGTCCACACAAGTCCAGTGGCAATAAAATGCGAGTTTTCTTTTCGGTATTGTTCGACAGGTGTAGCGCGCTATTTAAAGCGCGCGCTTACATAACACGTTTTTGTGTTCATGCCTATATATTGGGCTATTTGCTTCTTTCGAGTCAGTCTCGGTTGAGCAGCTATACCTCGCCTTACCCTCCCACACCCTCCCTCCCTCTGAAACCGTGGTTATCGTCACTCGGAGCAAGGGGGTGTGACCTTTGTCCAACATCCGGGTCACGCTCACGTTTCCTCCACAAGTTCGGGGGTTTTTAGTGGCCACCGAGTGCTGGTTCTGGCAACCAGACTGGTGTTGGGCGCCGAGTTGACGTCGCAATTTTTGCGTTCGGTACAAGTTTGTGCAGACTTATGACGATGAGATCGTCCGCAGAATTTCATAGATACTTTTACCACGGCCACGTCATTAGCTGATCTGTGCGTGTGCTGTTCATTTGTTTCATTGGTTATTTCGGGGTTTTTCTTCGCTTCAGTGACCTCGGCATCCGACGCAAGGATTGTACCATGAGATCTGACGGTCTGCTCATTCACCTAACTAAATCAAAAACTGATCAGTTTCGACAAGGTGCAGACATTGTAATTGCCAGGGTCAGTAATGAAACCAGTTTGCTTCCCTCGTCAGCTTTGGGAATATGAGAGTTTATAACGTCGTTCCGAATGTGAACGTACCATTATAAAGCAGATATTAAGAGAGTGATGTGTTTACGTGAATTTGACATATATGTTGTTGAATAAAGCGAGGTGAGCATGCTCCACCTTCCCAAATGTGCTCCAAAAATTTGGCTTTGTATCTTTCATTTATTACTGTTTTTAACACCCGAGGGAAATATAGAAAAGAAAACGTTTTCTTTCGGAAGAATGGAGAAAGAAAGTATATTTTACAATTAATTTATTACTTCAAGCGCTTGTAATTAATTATTTTGGGGCTCAAAAATTGTTTGACCTATATTAATGAAATGTTAAGAATGTGAAATAAATTATTTTTCCCATTTAAAAAGACTTCAAGCGCTTGAAATATATTACGTCCCCCACAGATCAAAGGCACGCATGTAGTCAATCATGCAAGGACCTGGGGCGGTATTCAATTCAATACTTAAATTAAAGTAAAAACTTTACTTAGTATTTGGCTTGGCTAAGAAAATGACCTATCTCGTATTCAAAGCCTTCTAAGAATTTTACTTTAGTAAGTAAAATACTTAGATAAATTGTGAAGTTACAAATAAACACAGAGCGCAGAAATCCCTAAACAGCCAATCGAATACAGCGTGGGACGTGCTATGAACCGCGCCTTCACATAAGCGTTTCTCTCACGCAAAATGCACAACACGCGCACCAAAACAAAACCGGTCTAAACCGGTTGCAGTATGCGTATGATGTATGTAAAAATTGCTTAAGTATGCTTTCCTGCCTTCTCAAGTTTAAGTAAAATACTTTCCCAAAAAGAACCATTTGAATACTAAATGTTCTGAGTATTTTTCTAAAGTAAAAAATTTAGCCACTTGCGAATTGAATACCGATTTTGGCTAAGTATTTTACTTTAGCAAAAAACTAAGTAAAATTCTTAAATATTTGGCTTAAGTACTGAATTGAATACCGCCCCAGGTTGCATGCAACAACAAAAACTGATACTTTGTGAATAGTTGCAAGGTCTTAAGTGCTGCCTAAATGCTTTACTTCAAGAGTTGACAAGGAAAACCCGACTAAAAGTGTTGATAGCAATGATAACAAACATCACCTGATTTGTTTTCTTCCTTTGGTACCTTTGTGGGAGAAATTGCCAACTGAAGGTGCTTTTGAAAAAATTGTTTGCAAATTATTTTTGTTATCATTCATTTAACACATAAACCACGCATGGACATTTTTAAGGCTTTCTGAAGTACATGTATTGCATCTAAATCCCAAATTAACCAATTTGAGACCGGTCTACGCACTTCCATTGCTTAACAAAGAAGAGCCTCTTTATCAAGCCTAAAAGTGAACTACATGTAATGTACACATATATATGCACGTGAATGCACAATCAGTCCTACATGCCACGCAGCAGCAGCATGCGTACTGCCGACTTGACACAAAGAGCCTCGGTTTCAACGCCGAAGTGCGCAGAACGGGCTAATGTGAACTTCGTCTATGTGGTAGTTTATCAACATTATTCTTTAGTTATGTAATACTGTTGTTTCTGCTTTTAAAAGTTTTCCAATCATGCAAACTGTCTTTAAAGGTAGAACAGGTATCTCGAGGAATCAGTTACAATCAAAGCTGGCCAAAAAAATAAAGACTTTTTACCCGAAAGTATACACCAATCCGGTAACTTAAAGGTCTCCTTCCCTGTATATCCACCATAGCTGGGGGGCGTCCAGTGCATGGGCTGTGCGTTTTGTGTTGCTGCTGTTAGAACGAAAAGCGCTCATCCAGTACATGCGTACACGCGACGCGCCCGCCTTCGCGTACACACAACCCTACAAAGACGCACAACTTGTGCGAAGTAAACAAATGCAGCTTCAGCAACAGCAAAAACATAGTTTATTCAGTGGAAGCCCCCCAGCTATGGCGGATGTACAGGGAAGGAGACCTTAGTTACCGGATTGGGGTATAGACGTGTCAAGGCTGTCTTTCGACTTAGGACAGGTCATACGCAGCTAGTGCTGTATGTACGCAGCCAGTGTGTTGCCGTACGGGTTGGTACTATGGAAGTCATGATCGTACGGGGGCTCGTTTTGATGCCGTGTGCAGTTTGCATGCGCTGGACCCAATATTCTCTCGTACAGCAAAAAACCTGGAGACGGCCTTGGACAAGGCTACCTTGCAACTGGAAGCAACTGTTGCTTGCAGTTGCTGTCGATGTGCGCGCACACATTTAGACACACACGTGCAACTGACAGCAACTAGTTGCAAGTACGCGTACATCGACGCAACTGACTGCAACTGGGTACAACTAGTTGCCAGAAAGTAGAACATGAGCAACTTTCGGCAACTAAGATTTTTCCAGTTGCCAGTAGTTGCAAGTGCGCGTACATCGACTTTTTTGGGCAACTGATCAGTTGCTCCCAGTTGCTTCCAGTTGCAATGTCGATGTACGCTAGGCTTAAAACATAGCTTGCACACAATGCAATGGTTCGGGTAGTCCTGTTTACCATTTTGGTTGATGATGGTAGTGGTGTACATGTATGTAAACTTCTGACTTCAACTGTATACTGGACTCGGACGCCAAGAACTCAGAAAGTCTGAACTTGATTGATAACGGTGCATGCTGCCATCAGTTCAGAATTATTCATGAACGATATAAATCCCATTACCAGTTCCAAACTTTCAAAAAGGAAAGTCGTTCTTACTCTAATGCCACATCAATGCCGTCCTCCATTTGTTTTGTTGCTAGATGGGTCCAGACCGCGGGTGCAGCTGTTCTCATTGATCTGACCACAGCCAATCGGATTGTCTCGCTCTGCGAAGGATGACTGTATTTAACCATCCACAAACTCCACTGATCAATTTTTGTTCTGAAATGTGTACAGTACATGACAGACTTTTAGATTGACTGATTTTTGTATCAAATAATTTCAATATATAAAAAAAAACGTATTAGTTCGCAAAAGAATAACAAAAAGTCAGGAAAAATTGCACACTTTCAACGTAAAAACCATTCATTCAACACAAAAACCATGCATGGATTTTTAAGGTTTTCTGAAGTATTACTGCGTCTATATATGTGGCTAAAATTTTTACAAGGCAGTTTATTAACATTATGGTCTGGTATTCTTTAGTAATGTGATGCTCTTTCTCCTGGAATTTGTAAAAAAGTTTCATCTGCAAGTGATACAATGGGCACAAATGGTTACCTTGTTATGCTTGTTTCCAAGTTACACTGCAGACACCAGCCAATCGCAGGCAGTGCAGCAGCAATCAGGCCACTCCCCCTTCTACCTTCCACCAATCCAGTCAGAGCTTCCCACACATGTGACCAATCACAAGCCAGAGATGTTTTAGACTCTGTCCGGTTGGAAAAGTCCACCCATAAACTTAGTGCCTTCTCCAAACATCTGTTTTCAAGGCTGGGATCAACAATTAAATGCCCCAGTTTGTCTGTAAACGTTTGGAGAGCCTGCGAATCACTACAGTGAACTACTTCTTTCAAGTGGTTCTGGAGAAAGTCAAGTGCTGCCAGTTTTACATCAGAGTCTTGTGAATTCAACAGCTCATATGCCGAGGTCAACAAGTGAGAAGTTAAGGGGGCAGAGGTCATCTTAAGAAAGTCCAACTGGGCAGTTGACATAACCTTGTTCAGACAGGCTATCCCAATCTGGGAAAAGAATGAAAGTAAAATGCATTAAAGTGTGATTTATTGTGGTGTGTTACGGCCTAGTGCAATGAACTCAAGTTCCTATGCCAGATATTTGAATTTAATGTGAGCAAGGCACTTCATCATGCTTTCTTAATATAAAAGGGGCAGAGGCATCTTCATTGTCTCATTGCGGACCGTGAGTTATCCCTGCCAGCCCCACGTGTATCATAAAGAGACTGGTTAATCCCGTAATTGTTTTGGTGTGAAGAGCTTGTTTTTCCATAACTGACTTTAGTAGACCTTAACTCGAGTGGTCTGTAGGCCTTGTAATGGGCGACTTGCATTACAAAAAAGTGGATTCACTCTGAACCATTTTCATGTGTCGCCGTGTAAATTTCACGTGTGTAGCTTCAGAAAAGAATTCAAAGTAAAATGCATCGAAAACCACAGAATCAACTTAGCGGCAAAGTTTTTTTTTGGAATGCTGTGATTTGTTAGTTTGTCCATTTACACAATTCCCTCTACATCCCTTTTTTTATAGCGCAGTGCGTCAAATTTACATGCGTAACATGTGAAAAAGGCTGGGGTGAATCTACATGTGTACCTTAGTTTTCGATGTAACTTACCAATATTATCAAGTAACTCCCATACACACCTCCCATGTCCCAAAAACCCGAAAACATTCGCAATTTCCAGTAAAAAATTGAACAAAACTATCAAGTCGGCTTTCAGCGTATAAACGTTAATACTGGAAATTTAGTTTACAAATAATCGGTGGATTTTCGACGATATCCTCGGAAATATGCGGCCTAGAAGCGCGGGAGTTTCAGTTTCGTAATCAGAAAAATATAACGGATGTTATGATATAAAAATCTCATGACCCATAAGGTAAGTCCCGGGGAGTTATGGGTAAAAAAAAGTGATCTGGTCACACTCCTTTAACCTATAAGCAAACAAAACATATGGTGTATGTGAAATTGTACTATTTTTGGAGGATTGATGAGTGGTGTTAGGGTTAAGGGTAGTACACATGATTGGTAAACTGTTAAAAACAGTGTGCTTTCCACTGGAAATATTTTAGCCACATAAATGCAGTAATACTCTAGAAAACCTGAAAAATCCAAGCATGGTTTTGGTGCATGAATGAATGGCTCAAAAAATCTCTTACAGGCAATCTTATTTGGAGATTTAAATAGTTTTGTCATTTTTCTCACGAAAAAATTCCACAGGATTTTTGGAGGGTAATTACCAAACATGGACCTTTAAAGGCCCTGCCTGTGTATCATTTGCAAGATAAAACCTTTTACAGATTCGTGGAATAAGAGTGTAACATATCTCTAAGGAGGAATGTTGGTAAATGTTACCATTGTTATCAACACTTTGAGTAAGGTTTTTCTTGTCAACACATGAACAAAATTGGGTGATTGTAATTGATGCAATGGGCCTTTATTGCATAAAAAAAGTTTTTCTATAGCGAGTACATGTACATCGTAAGCAGTGCCATGTAGCCTAATTTACTGAGCAAGTACATGTACATGTAGCTGTTGACCTAGCAAATGACCCAAGAGTATAAAGTGACAAAATATGAGTTTATATCCCATTATTAGCCAGATGCTAGAACTTACCTGAAAGGGTGGGTTGCTCCCAAAATATTCCTTAACAACTGCTTGCATCTCTAATACCAAATCTGTGGCCCCTGAATCTGCACAAACACATTGAGCCTCTGCAATCACGACCAGTGCTATTCTGACAAACAATGCCCTGACAAGGGCACAAGGGTTGGTGGCCCAGGCAATCCATATTTTTGACTTTAAGCAAGTTTGGATGAGAAATATGTCTTCTGGCGGCATGCTGCAAGGACAATAAAAGTGACAAATCAAAGTGGTCATAAACATCACTGACTGATGAAGTACAAGTACGTCATATGTCACGTCTGTCAACCTTATTAATAGAATTTGCATATATACATATGTACAAAATCACACATTACTGTTTGCAATTGCTATATTTGTACACCTATTATATCAGATTATAATTTGTCGTGTTCAGTGTCTCACAGGCTTTCAGAATATTAAGGAGCTTTCGATTGGACGACGGAGAGAGACACTACGGGGGGGGGGGGGGGGGGGGGGGGGGGGTGGGGTGGGGGGGGGGGGGGGGGGGGGGGGGGGGGGGGTGGGGTGGGGGGGGGGGGGGGGGGGGGGGGGGGAGGGGAAGCTAACCGCAACCATCTTTGCAAAAAATTTCCTGTGCTACTCAAATCCATTTCGACGCATAATCAGCCACGTGACCTGAAAATGCATTGTCCGACGTAGACTGGTTCCCGTCCACATATAAGGACAGGTATATAAGGACAGGTATATAAGGACAGGTATATAAGGACAGGTATATAAGGACAGGTATATAAGGACAGGTAAAGGGCGCTTCATCTTGATCTGTGATTGGTCATCTTTCACGTGCGCATTGTGTGCTTTATATTTAAAAATTGGCGAAGCCATTTGCTTTAGGCAATGTTTATTTACATATTTGGATGTCAAATGTAAATGCAAAATATACGCACTTACTAAAAAAAAAAAAAAAAAATAACAGCGTGACCACGGGCAGATTTCTGCCCGTCATGGCTGCCCTTTACTGATCCTTATATTTTCGCAATAAGCGATAGGATCGGGAACCAATCTATGTCTGACGTCCTTGGACCACCCAAGGTCACCATTCTCAACAACCCCAAAACACCCCAATTAAGGCACGTTGCAAAATTTGGAAGAGAACGAACATCGCCGTCATGTTATCGAAAGCTCCCTACTAATAACAGCATAATGCAAACGTTAATGCCTTTTTCAGTGGTTTTTTTACATCATAAACTGTACATGTAGTTTACTCAGTTTGTTTAGTACATGTATGTCATAAATTGCAAAAACCCAACAGTTTTGTTTTCGAGTAAAAAATTAGTGTGCCACTGTTGCTCTTTAAATGTAATGTTTTTTTTTTTCCTTTGTTTTTTAGCTGTGGATTAATCTACATGTATAAACTGCGTCCATCTTTCCAAAAAAAAAAAAGGCAATTCAAAGGTCGTTATTCGTGAAATAAAAAAAAGAAGAATTTTCCCCCTGTCTGCAGTAGTATTATCCATTGATTTGTGTATAAAACCTTTAAACAGTTGACGCCGGGGTTATTTAAAAAGGCAAGTGTGATTGGCCAAACATTAAGACCATGTCAAGCACCACAAATACCGACTAGAGTCATTTCTACATGTATTTACACATGAAACGTGGAAAACAGCAGCAAAGCTGACATTAACGCGGCAACTGCCCCTGTGACTATACATTGCCAGAACGTGTTTAATTACAAGTCCTCCGACATCATGGTTAACCATGTCAGAACACAAACTACGACAATCTAATAATCACCTATTTTGGATAGCCGTCTTCAGTAATTTCTCCACCTGTAGCAGGTTGCCATGAAGACAGTTGAAGTTGCTAGCTGATGTGGCTTCTGACGGCAGATCCTTGATGATTTCAGCCATCAGTTTGGCCTTGTCAGCCTGTGGTACGAGAGGCACCAGGGCCTGTGCTGCTAGCTCCCTCACAGCGTAGATTGGACTGCTGGCTAACCGTCTGACTGGCTGCCGAAACTCACACAGAGTCCTACAATCGAAATTAATGCAAGCAGTATTTTAAAATTGTTCAAACCCTCTTATGTACCATGATGTACTTTTAAAGGATGGGGTGCTTTCGGAAGATAGGATGCTTTCATCAGAACACATTTTTAACTCAACATTTAAAGGTGACAAAAAATACAACAAAAATACAAACGCGTCTTCTGAAAGCACACCATCTTTTGTAAGTACCCCCATGGTATGTACAAGGGTTAGACATTGTAAGTTTCACATCAGCACCGAAATTCATGGATACAAGATACACCTAACATTGCTAAGTTGCATGGCAGTAGTACGTGTCTAGACGGCCAACAAAGCCTTTGTTTATGTTGTATATACGGGATCTAAAACACAAAATGTTTTCCCCCAACTTTAGTGGTCCTTTAACAACCGTTTAAAAGAGGCCACTTAGATCTTTGATAGCTGTTAAAAAAATGTTGAATCTCACCTTACCCATATCTACTTACTCTATGTCTTCATTGCCAACTCCCGGCCCCAACTTGGACAGTAACGTAAGCACTGGATGCAAACTCGGATGTAGAAGTAACCTTCTGGTTTTGCTGCAATTTCTTTGAAGTTTACTGTCTGTTTTGCCAGTCTCATATTTGTGCAATCTTCCAGGCATCTCCTCGACCGAGTCTGCAGTGGCATTTCCTTCGCTGTTTTTTTGCTTTGTTTCATCACCTATCACTTCCCTTCTCTGTGTCCCATCTTCAGCCACATTTTGCTCAATTCCTTCAACAGGCCGTGTTTCACTGAACTTTCTGATTTCTTGGAGCAGTAATTGTCGCAGATCAGGGTAACGAGAGAAGAATGTGGCTGCGGACATTGCGTTTATTTGGGAGTGTTCGTCGTGCACCCTTTTCTGCCCGAATATACGAGCAATCAGTGTACCTTAATTTAGAGCAAAGACAAACCACAATTTGTTATTAGTGAAGTTTTGGTCGCACACGGTCAGCCAATAAGATGACTTTGAGTGTCTTTTACGTTGTTGTCAACATTGATGTATAGTTGTTGGTCCAGTGTGTTGCACTTAAAACATCTCAGAGCACTCTTTCTTGAAGAGTAAGAGATTCCCCAGTGTCTCTGGCTGTCGGCTGCCAATGGCGCCACCCACCCAAGTATTGCGATGTTTAGGTGGAAGATCCTTGAGCTTCAGGGAAGTCAGCCTACACGCTGTGAAATGAAGTTCTATAAACTCATGATGTGAAGCACACATCAACATATTCATATAAAATGTGCACTGCATAAATGTAATAATTAAAGGTAGGCCACACCTCTAAAATATCTGTATAGTTGCAGTCTGTTATAGGTACAGTTGTTCCCAAAATTATTCATACCCTTTGAAAAATCTAACATTTTTCAAATTTCCTCACTCCCAAAAAATATTGTGAAGGAACATTCACTAGCCTGAAAGACAGTTAGTTGTCTTGCACAAGACCACGTGTTTTGGCTCAGCACATTTACATAACAATAGTAATGTCCAGATTTGCTTTTTTGTGCCTATTCAAAATTATTCATACCCCTTACAAAATCTCAGCATTTAGGCCATTTTTTGTGATAATGATTCTTTTTTGTTTAACAGTTATCCTAACATGTTTGCATAAGATTTGAATCATTAACATATCTGTTCAATTAAATTTAGATCAAAGAATGTCATAGAATAGCACTCTGCTTGTAGGCTATAAAGTGAGGGGAGTTGATGCCTTCATTCTCAGTTTCTGGTGAGCATGGCAAAGGAAGGAGAACCCACGAGGACTTGTGCATGGCTATTGTCAATGGCCACAAAGAAGGGAAAGGCTTCAAAGCAGTTTAGAGTGCCGGTTTCCACCGTTCAGATCATAATTAGGAAGTACAAGGAGTTCCACACATTGAGAAACCATAAAGGGTGTGGTCGTAAGTTGAAGGTGTCACTTCGCCTGGCAAAAAAAGTGTGCCGAGAAGCCAGCAACAATCCCCGCATCACCAAGAAGGGTCTCCTTCCAGGCAGAAACTTCAGCGCACATTGCATCAGGGAGCTAGGTCTCCATTGCCGCCGACCTAGAAAGAGGCCACTCCCGAAGCAGAGACATCGGGAAGCTCGTCTGGGCCTTCCCTAAAGCACACCTGGACAAGGATCCAAGCTTCTGGTCATCGATTCTGTGGTCAGACGAGACCAAAATTTAGCTTTTTGGGCACGTGGTCGTTGTCCCAACCATCAAGCATGGAGGTGGTAGCATCATGCTGTGGGGATGCTTCTCGGCAAATGGGACTGGGAATCTCATTAAAGTGGATGGGATCATGAAAAAGGAGCAGTACATTAAGATCATTGATGAAAACATCAAGCATTCCGCTGAGAAACTCCAGCTTGGTCAGCATTGGACCTACGAGCAGGACAACGAACCCAAACATACTGCCCAGGCAGTCACGAAATGGTTCGAAGACAACTATGTGGACATTCTGAAGTGGCCGAGCCAAAGCCCGCATTTTGCGAAGGAGTAGTGGGCGGAAATCACGGTGGAAACATGCCAAAGCCTTGTATAAGCCGATACAGGAACCGTTTGGAGGCTGTGATAAAAAACAAATGCTTTTCTATTGATTATTAAGAGTGACTTTATTAAGGGTATGAATAATTATGGACATGACCTTTTCTGGAAATATGTCAATAAAATACCCCAAAATAATATTACAGAAAATGTCACTTGTTGTTCTTCTTTCAGTTGTTTGTCACATACTTGTAAGTAAGCCAGAAAAAACTCACTCATTTATGAACATGATTCAAAATACTCTAAAAATTACAAGGGTATGAATAATTTTCTGTACAACCGTATTTAAGCTGGGTCAAACGTGTGGATTTTCCGGAATTTTTTTGTCAAATCTAATGCCACAGAAAACTAAATAAAATGGGACTGCCACAATTTTTATTCATAAAATCAGCCAAACTGCAGGAAAATCTTAGGCGGTAAAAATACGAAGTGGCCTGACCGCTCAGCTGAGATGTGTGTTCCAGTGCAAATGAAGACTGGCTCATACATGTACCTGGACAAGACACTATCTATGGGAAATGCGTGTGGTCTAGTGGGTATGAAGCGGGACTCCTAATCAGAGGTTGTGGGTTCAAGCCCCACTATGACCAACGTGTCTGTGTCCCTGGGCAAGGCACTTAATCCCAGTTGCTATGTCAACCCAAGCGATATTTGGGAAGCTGTTAGTAGGATTGCCACAATCTAACTGCTGATAGGATTGAGCACCTGGCCAGCAACCACCTACTTGCCCTGATGGCAGCGGTAATAATGGCAACAGCGCCAGGAGCACCCCGCTATATAAGAATCCATTATTATTATCTGAATTGTCTCTTTGATCCGAACAACATATGGAGATTTGCTGGGTGATTTGCCACAGTGCTAAGGCAAACCAGTTGCTTAAGAAACAAAATAATTCTGATAATTCCCTAACAGCGATAATAATGGCAACAGTGCCACGAGTATCCTGCTGGATTGATGTGTCGTGTAAGACTACACCACTACTAAATTGAGCATAAGCTGTTGCCTAGTGTGCCAGGGGTTTTGGGTTTACATCTCCATGAAGGCCAAATGGTTTTCTTTTTCTAAACAAGTCTTTGCTATAGACAAATCCTTAATTAACCAATTTGAGACTGGTCTGCGTACTTCTGGGTTTGATAACAAGGCTCTTTGAATTAAGCAACTATAAAAGTGAACCAATGTACGCACGTGAATGCACAATCACTCCTAAATGCCATGCAGAAAAGCATACGTACACAAACACTCATTCAGTCACTGTACAATATTGTACTTTTAGCGCACGCATACTGCCAACTTGACACGAAGACCTTCGGTTTCAATGCGGAAGTGGGCAGACGTACCGGTCTAATATTAAATTCGTCCATACTCTCTCCCATAAGAAATGCAATTTTATTATAATATTGATCATTCAACAGAACAGAAGCTTGTTGAATACATTGAACTTGTGGATAACAAGGTATTGATCGACCAATCATTACTCTTTACTCCTGAAGACGAACAGAGCACACTGTTCGAAACGTTGAGTTCACACTCTCCGGTTCTTTTCAGAACCACACATATACAAAACAGATTCACATGGTGCTACCGCAAACCCACACACTTGTTGATTTCCACCATGCATAGCCTTAAGTCTTACCGATCGACCAATCACTTTAAATTATTGCTTTCAAGACTGTTCCGCTTCAGTGATTTTATCCAGGTCCAAGTAGAACCATTTGAACAAAGTGATTTCCACAGTTATGAAATGGGAAATTGTGTGTTTCTGGAAGAATTCTGCACTTGAGGGTTTAAAAAAAAAACTATTTTGTTTGATTGTACCCGAGTGGGATGAGCTGATGATCTCTATCTGGAGCTGCACTTCTCAAAAACAACTTTAGAAGTGCAGGAAGCTTACAAGGCACTTCAGATAGAGTGGCACACATTTAATACTGTCCAATAAGCTACATTTTTCTATCAATCTCTTTGATCCTTCGGTCAGAATATGACCTGCGTTTCTTTTTTAAACCATAATACATGTACCATGGAGGTATAACCAATTTCAGGCCTGTGTTACATGTCTCAGTCTCCTCGACCTTTCCCACACCCTTACCAAAAAGCCTCATGGAGCAATTCCTTATCATCCAGCATGGTGAGGCAAACCCACCAATAGCCATCCTCACAGCCTCCGAGCAGTGCCTCAATATATCGGTGCCGACTGTTGAACAGCGGAAGAGTGCCATCATGATATTGAGGGCGTGTGACTGCGGTAGGTCTAGTCTCTCGTTAGGGTTTGGTGGCAAGGGCTGGGATGCTATAGACATCAGGTTCGTCATGGCATAACTCAGTAGTGGTCTCTATTTAATCAATAAAATTGCAATGTAAATTATAAACTTTGGAAAAAGACATGGTGAAGTACTTTTCGACTTACCGGTACACTCATTGGGGCATTATGCCAATCAACAATCACACATGTAAGACTAAAGACAGGATTCACATGGCTAATAACATTTTGCGCACAGATTAGTAGTCAGCACACCACAGTACATATATTAGCTAGTTAATAGATTACACAAGCTTCACATGTAGGTCACACATTACATAACAACAACATGCTCTTTCCATAACAGTGAATGCTTCCAAGGATGCATGCAAAACAGCTACGGAAAGACAACCTGGATTGTTCTGCTATTCGCTGGCGGAGTCGTGACGTCACCCTGAGCTAGGTCAACCAGCTGCAACCATGGCAACTGGTTCACACGTGCCGCGCGCACTTTATACACACGTACAAACTGTGCTAGTTAACCATGGTGGTGATATGATGTGCGGAATAATGTTATACTTTCACTTGCAATGACTAAAATGTGCTGCAAACCAGTTAACCATCTGTTAGTATTATTTTTTACGTAATTTCGCCACTATCGCGAGTTTAAAATCTGTACTTTTCGTGCTTGGTGTTTTGTGTGAGATCAAAACTGGGTGGAAGCTGACATCACACTCTGCAAGCGAATAGGGCAGAACAATGTATGGAACAGTATAATAAACAGCGGTTCTTTTTTCAGAGTAAGGTTAAAGGGCCCTAAAATGGTGTTTTATCAATGAAATCTGTGCTATGGAACTATTCCTTTAATGGCACCTTTTCTTTGACATAGCTTCCTTAGTTTAGCCAGTAACTTGTTTGGTACCCTGCATCCACATATAGTTTTAGCACTGTTTATTAGCCTTTGTATGGTTAGACTGTCAGACTGGTACATGCTGCTGAAGAGTTAACATCACCAGTCACAGCTGGGTGAGTTTTTATTTTATTTTCCTTTGTTTATTGTAATTAAGCAGTCCACCATGTCCACATTGACAAAATTGAATAGTTTTGTATTTTTATCAAGTTTTTCTTAAGTTTTCTGACTCACGAAAAGTATGTGAGCATGAGGTTTTCATTTACTGGTACTGGCTACTCATGAATATTCATGAGCAGTGGTGCCTGGATTCGAGGGCCACCTATTGACTGGTCAGTGACCTCGTGGTCACATAGACTGGCTGACTAGCCAATTTAATTTTTTTTATATTGTACTGTAGTTTAAGGTTAATATACATGAGTGCCCTGTATAGTGGTGATACAGAGGTATATGGTGGCCAGTCTATTATTGAAACTTGTTACGTTTTAGAAGTTTGGTTTCCCTTTATGTTCTTTACGTGATTTAATAAGTGTTTTATTTTTAACCATGTATCCATTGCATTGCATTATAAATATTGTATACTTAATTTTCCTTTTATTTTTTTTGTTGATTTACAGGTTTTTGTCTGATTGTTCATTCGAGTTATCCGCTTTTGGCACTGTGTTGGGTTGTTGTTCAATTTTTATATTTAAATTGTTCTTGTTAAATTTTCATTTACAAACCTCAATTTTTAGTAGAACACAAGTTGCAGCTAAACTGTTTTTATCTCCTTTTGTATACGCTGACTTGCACTTTAAGCCGATTGACAAGATCCATTTTTAAATAGTCATCAGCCAATGGTCGATTTTCATTTTTGTGTGTCCTGACCTTGGAAATAAATCGCGATCCAGTCCTCCTGAACCAGATGTCTTTAGATTTCTTTGTTTTTCTCCCAAAGTTTTATTCATTATTTAAGTGAGCCAAATTTCCAGGTTACATTTTCCTACATGTAAATCAATGCTCAGCTTCGGATGTTTAGCTGATGAAGAGTGATCATTGGTTGAACCAGTGATTATCAGAAATATGTTTCTGGTTGTGCTGAAGAAAACAGGCCTTGGCACAAAAATTCCAAAGTAATTACATGGGGGAAATTGATTGATCGATCATGCAGCATTTAAACAACATGGCGATCGACATGAAGACATCGCTGGCGATAATGCTTCTTGTAATTTTTTCTTGACCTTTTGTGCGGTAAATCGGTGTTTGAATTGTTGTAACAATGCAATAGCTCCATACATTTTCCAACAGCATGCCAAGCATGCATGCGCAGAAGCTTTTACTGCCCAATTTCTCTGAGGATACGCTAACCCATTTCCCACGACAAACACCAACACGGAGAACCATCTCAAGGCTGCCGTTAACCCCGAGATTGGTGGGTTAAACCATCTCCCGACCAGGGCTAGAAGTTAAGTGGCATTTTTGGCCAGTTAACCCGGGTAATTCGTAACCCCGTGGGAAATGAGCCCTTAACCCGGGGCTAAATTTCTCTGTTACCCAGGTTATCTCGGGGTTAAAGTGTTGTGGGAAAAGGCCTCATGCCATCTTTTTTCTTCGCCATATTCTAGAGAAATATTTAAAATATTTCAGGGACATTACCCCAATCAGCAGTTGGTGAAAGTTTCAAGGCAGTGATAAACAAGCCATAATGAAAACATTACCAGTGATGATTTCTGAAAATCTGCACAGAGTCTCACTTATTGATTAAGGCAGATGAACAATACACATGTACATGTATGCATACAAATGGAGCAGATGATAATATAAACGTGAACTCTAATCTTGCATTGTGAAAAGTTTTCATGCTATCTTTTCGCAAAATTGCACTTAAACACAAGACATTTTTATGAAATTGGGCCCTGGGCAAACCATGCAAGGTAGATATGTACCCTATATGAGATTACATCATCATACCTCTCGTCCTCTGGGTTCAGCACTGATGATAGACTCCACCAATAGAGGGAGACCTGCACTCTTTTTGCTCAACGATGATCCTGCTTCCTGGTCGGTAGCTATTCTTAGCACTCTGTCCAGCAGAGTCTTAGGTAAGGCTTGGAGCTTCGGGTTGTGGCTAACCAACAGACGAGAACACAGCTTAGAAAAGCCATGATTACAGCCCTCAATTGCACCCTGGTATTCAAAGAAATATACCCAAGTAACAAAAGACATTGGCCTTTTTTAAGTATAATAGCAGACACAATAGGAGGGCGCACTTTGATTTGGGTATACATTCGAATTAAATTAAAAATACATGTAACTGGTACATGTACCTCCAGTTTTCACTTTGCACTTATTTATTATATTTATAATTTTGTCTCTGTTTTATATTTACAACATTGTAAATAAAAAATTTTGGAAAGAAATGCAATTGTTAAAAAAATGCATACATAAATAAAATTGCACCCTCTCCTTCTGTTCTGCCATACATCTAAAAGGCTCATCTTGTTAAACAGGTGCAACCAGTATTATACCCCCCACTGAAAAGCAGATACGAATTTCACAAAGAATGGCAATTGCAGCGATGTCTTCTTGCATGGGTGCCTTCAAATTGTCCGAAAACAGAACTGTCAGAATTACTGATTTTACCTTATGCCTGCACCTGGTCAGAATATCGACCAGGATGTCCGCCATTAGGGTCACCTGTTCAAAGGTCAAAATTCCACGCTTATTTTCACTACAAAGTGGCAATGTTTCCACTAGTGAACCAAGAAGTAGACTACACTCCTGTATAGGAAGAGACAGACAGACATCAGTCAAACATTCAATCTCACCTGAAACTGACTGGATACACACACAATGAACATCGATATCTTGTCCATAGAAAATACTTTTTTCCATTTTACAGCAAATTTCCGTTCGTTAAAAATCTCCAAATGCCACTGTGTGACTCATCAGGGCTTGAAATTCGTCAATGAAAGGGCACTGCCATTTCTGTTTTTGGAACTTAAAAAGGGCACTTCCATTGGAAAATGAAAAAGTCTATGGGGGAATTGCAGAAGGGCACCAAGGCCAAGAGCAGGGGCAACGGAGGCAATGGCCTCCGTGGCCTCTGTTAAATTCAAGCCCTGACTCATTATTAAGGACCAAGTCCACAAAGGACGAGGTACTTGTACAGTCGAATCTCATCTATAAACCCTATTTACATATATTTCAAGAGTTCAATCTTGTCCCCTTAATCAGTTCTATAAAGTGCAAACTGTCGATTAAAAGGTGCCAGTTGTGTATGCGTCCAAACCTCGTTCTGAAGATGAGGCTTGGAATGCAAGTAGTATTATAGCATCTTTTCAATCAGCAATAAGGTCTATACATGTATGTGGGGTGTTATGGCCGAGCTGTCTAGTGCGTCGAACTTAAGTTCCTGTGCTAGTACTAGAATGTAGGTTCGATTCCGGGCCGCGACGGGTTGTGGCACTTGTGCCCTTGAGCAAGGCACTCAACCACATTTGCTCCCATTCCTGTAATTGGCGGTCCCTCCGCTGTTGGATGTGGTGAATAAATAAATAAATAAGGTGCTTATGAATTTGGAGATTACTTTGTTTTGAGGGGGCGGGGCGGGGGGCGGGGGGCGGGGGTAGGGAGGTGACACCCCCAAATATATATATTTTTAAAAATATAAAATCATAAAGTCACTTAATTCCCATTAAGTTGAAATAGGTCCCTCGATTAAAGGATTAACCACCACGTGCACCTTAAGATTAAGCCAGCAGCAGGCGAGAATAAGCTGATGTTCCTCAGACATAGCTGTGGTCAAGTCCGCTCCATCGTCCCCTACATCAGTCCGACATGCCGCTAAGTCCATGATCAGTCTCTCGATTGCCTCTCCCATCTGGCCAAACGACGGCGCCATCTGGGCTCGCTGGGTGGTTGGACTGCCTGAATCTGATGTCTGTGTAATCCTTTCCTGGCCCGAGAGAATAAGCAGGATGAAACTTGTAATGTCCTTTAAGGTGGTTAGGAGTTCCTTCACTAAGAATGACCAACTTGCGAATTCGGCTTGAAACATCGCTTGTAGTTTGCTAGGATGGTCGGTGAGGCATCTCCGGATAGCTCGTATCAGACCTGACGCAAAAATAATAAGTATTAACAACATGCTATACAATAAAAAATATCCAGATCAAACCAGACAACCTCAGAATCTATGTTCCCCTGGATCCTGATAGGGAATCATCTTGCATGAAAAATAGTCTCTATTGCATAACAATAATTCAAGCAAATCAAAAGTTATATCGTTTTTGGTGCAGCAAAGTCACACCCGGTTCATGAAGATCTGATTATTTGACAAATTACTGGCTAGTCAATAGGCAGTCACTCATAGTTGAGGGCTGACCATAGTTGAGAGCTTTAACGTTTGATTCGCTTGTAAGAAGATTCCCTGTCAGGATCCGGGGAAACAGATTATGAAGTTGCCATTTTGTAACATTTACTGGTTTTTTTTACACTTGCACTTTCAAGAAAGAATGTGTACTTGCACACTTGAGTGCCATAAAAGAAAAATGCGTTTTTTTCACACTGCAAGTAATTTTTCTACGCAAAGACAAATTAAATTAATTTGTACCAAGTAAAATGTTAGGTCCCTGGACCCGTCAGCTTACCATGCATAGGTGTTGCACAGGCAGCTTGCAGCAGATTCATTTTACAGCATTTTAGCTGGTAGGTTAGACTTGACAGCAGACTCGTGACAAAATGGACCGTCCCCTTTTCCGTGGACGGTCCGTTGGACGCGATGGGCGACCCAGGAGGGGTGGCTGGGTTTTCATCTGAATTCTTTAGACTCTTTGAGACAGAATGTCTGCAACAGGATTTAACATACAATACCATGTTTCAGAGATAACCAAATGATGTGACGACACCAAATTGTACAGCACAATTTCTTAGACACAATGATGCACTCATCCAAGGTACAAACAAAGCTAGGTCAACATTTTCATAGCGCGCACATCGACACGCGTACAGCAACTCGGGTACAATGGCCTTGCAACTGAAAGCAACTAGTTGCTGTCGATGTGCACCTCACGTATTCATGAGACACACTCGTGCAACTGATGACAGCAACTAGTTGCAAGTACACGTACATCAACAAAACTGACCGCAACTAAATACAACTAGTTGCCAGAAAGTAGAACATAAGCAACTCGCAGCAACTGGAATTTCGCCAGTAGCCAGTAATTGCAAAGTTGACTGGCTTACTTGTAAAATATCATCTTGGTGAGTAGTGCCCCCGCTTCGCTCTCTTGCAGTTTGGGACTAGAAACCAGCTGCAATGCCAGGCACAGGATCTGGGAGGACGAGGTGTAGGGATAGGCTGGGGAGGACGGAAGAGCAGCTGGAAAGAAGGCCGACAAGAGGTCATAGGATGATGACCTCAGGTCATTGGCGCCATCCTGAATGCACTCCAACAGCAAAGAGGCATTTCTGAGACGGAATGCAAAACAACAAATTGATAATGCTAATTAAATGCCGACATCGTTATAAATTATTTCTTGTTAAGAAATTTGCAAAATCGTGTCAATATATTGCTCATAATTATGATACAGTATGGGGCATGTTCTTACACTGTACATGTAGGTACATGTATTAAAAGGCTGTCTAACTTCAATTCAACTGAAAATTGTCTATCTTAGTTGTGTCTAAAAATGCAAACCCAGATTTCACAAGGCAGCACATTCTGTGCAAGCCATAGACTTATTGCATGATCTGCATCAAGACTAAATTTTTGGTCATTTAAGATGATAGGCTTTTAGAGGCCGTCCAAAGTTGTCAAAATTTTCACGGTTGTAGAAAGCGTAGGAAGGGACCGGAGGAGGGGTTCGAGGGTCGCAGACATTTTATGGTACCGACATTTTATGGTACCGACAGAAAAACTTTGATACATGTACATGTAAGTAGTATTTCTGTGGGAGGGAGGGGGTCTTGAAAAATACTATGCTCTGTAGAACTGTGAAAATGTTGGACGGCCCCTTAACCAAGAGTGCCTAAAATATGGCATCATTAAAATTCAGGACACACTGGCTTACTGTAACATACATCTAGCATCCTTGACAATAATTTTTTGATGGTCGTTGTGAAAACAAAATTATCAAAATGTCACGTAATTAGCTAGAAATGTTTAAAATTAACAAAAGAGACGAATGTTGGGCTATATGCTTTACCAGCCATCGCGATGTACATGTACCGTATTATGTATCATGTGTTTGTAAATAAAGGTGGTGTTCGATATGGGTTGACACGTGTTTAAACTCGTTTTCTTGTTTTGCCCGACACATCACAACTTGCATGATCCCTCAGGTCAGCGCTGACTCGAGGAAGCAACTCGAACACAACTTGTTGGTGTCTTTAGCGCCATCAATAGGCCTATGCTGTTTTTTCTTCGGATATTATTTATCACCGCAAAGAGAATCTAAGAGAATCTCTCGTCCGTATCAACACCCAGAAACCCTTCTTATGGAATCTGTCCAACAGATGTAGTGTTCGTAGGACATTATTTTCCAACAAGAAGAGAAACCAACCGCGAATGACAAAAGCATCTTGCACTTCGCGCTGGTTTCTACGGCTGGAAATAAAACTACATGTAACTCCAAGACGTGATTTATCGGAACCAGATTCTGGTTCCAATAAATCATGTGACCTTGATTTTTGGAAAAAATGCTCAAAAACGGCCAAATTTTGTGGTTTCTTTTCAGGTCTTATTTCGGAAAGACTTTCAGAATCATGTATGGGTCTATTTCGAGCCCAAAATAGCCGGTATGTACCTTTAACTTTAGTGCAATATGGTGTATTAGCTTTAAAAAACATACTTTTCAGATAATAAATTGCACTTTCCATGTTCAGAAGCCCAAGCCGTCACACTCGAGGAAGAATCTAAGGCAAAGACATAAAATGTTTCTGTCAATCCAACAGAGAAATTAAAAATGGTGAGAAAAATAATTTACAATGCATGGTACATGTACATGTACAGTACATGTATGTATGGTATGAAGTACATGTACTCTGACCAGACAGGTCAAGCATGTCAGTCACAATATGCTTAACACTGCCTCTGCATGGTCCTGCTGCTGGAGGCACAACTCGCAAATATTACAGGGCCAAAGTAAAGTCCATCACAAAATGTTGGGTGTTAATGCCGGGATTATTTCAAACATTTCAAACATTGCTGTACGTACATGTAGGCGCGGGTTTATTTTTAGTTGAAGCATGGAGGAAGGAAAACAACTGAACTCATTAACCATGTGCTGTGAACATGGTGAAGTACATGTATTGCTGCTATGTTGATGCACTGTCATTGTACATGTACACCCTAATGTAACTTTGTTATAAACTTTTTTGGCCATTTCTCTTAGAAATTACTGCGAGATTAGAGATGGATTTTCTGCATTTTGTGTATTGTACATCAAAAATTCAATCACGGTTAGTCACATTACAAAAAGAGGACATACATAGAAAGAATTTACCATGTCTTCAAACAAAAAGGTTCCCAGCAATTTAGGTCACCGACTCGCAAACTGCAGGTAGAAGCACCCTAAAGGTGTGGGTTAGAAACCACTGGAGGTACTATCGGCCTATGCGCTTAACCCCAATTGCTCTATCCTTTGGATGGGGTGTTAAGCCTTAGTGCACTTACATGTACAATATCCCAGAACATTAGTTTGCAAAGAGAAGGGGCTTCTCCCCCGTGTTTCTGGACTGGCTGCCAAAGACACCACCTGCCTATGTATGTATCTTGATGCTGGCAGACATAAAATGTGCTATGCTACATGTATACACATACGGACTGGAAATAGTTAATAGTGCACGTCTATGCGCCCTGAGGGCCCGTGAGTCACCACAAGTAGGGTCCTATTTCTGGAAGCGAAAGGAATTCAAGGACTCTACTTGAAGTAGCCTTTTGATAAGGCCTCGTGAGTTTGGGTGATTTGAGTCTGAGTTGAGTTGAGTCTACACATGCCGAGCGTCTCATTCACTTGGCCTTTTTTTAACTGCGAGGCAATTTTTATGTTTTTCTTTATAATCGCCACCAAAGTTGGTAGCGAAATCAGCCAGTCACGTGCAGGTCACCCTACATGTATGCAAATTACGTTGTGAGCTCCTACAAACAAGGCTTAATGCTTTTGAATTCACTGGGTAAATTAAACAGCAAATAAATCAAATCAAATGGAAATGATACCGTATTTGTTCCGTATAAGTCTTGGATGTAATAAACAATTTGTCAAATTTAAACGCAATACATGGAGCTCAATTGGGTGTTTTTGAAGTAAATGTATAAGTATCGTAACTACATTGATAATGAACGAGTCCACAACGCCGCAGGCGATGTGATTGGTCGGATTGTCCTGTTTGAATTGTACGCGACTTGCATCACGCACGTGCATGCAAAACCTAGCGCTCATTGGCTCAATTGACAGTTTGTTTTGATCTGTTTTTAACATGTTTACGTGTAGAGTGTGGCGCAGGTAATTATTATTATTATTATTATTCAATTTACAGCATCCCAGAACGACATCACATCGTTCCTCCGCGACTACGCGGCTGTGCTGGACGGTTTGTCAAGTGAAACTATATTCCCGAACCGTCAAAATGGTTTCTCGTGCAAAATGGTTTTTCATAATGATGTTGTGACGTTGCACGTTCGGGTCAACTACATGTACAGGTACTTGCATGTAATGAATAATGTAGCAGTAGCCAGTTCGAAAAAGGCTTTATGGCAAGACAGAAGGCATAACGTTCGCCCAGCCTTTATATACTCCGCTCAAGACGCTCAATAATTATCCCACATTTTACCAAACAATATAACCCCAAAGCAATAAAGCCTTGCCAAAAGGTTATACTTGTGGTCATACTCACAGTCCCGCACATACGTGTAGACATGGGGGAGAGGCTATAAGCCAGGCACTCCGTGCATGACGTAAGCTTTCCCATGCACAGCCCGTGTACGAACCATCATGGTATGGAAGGAAATGTACCCAATTGATGTTTACGTCATGCACGGAGTGCCTGGCTTATAGCCTCTCCCGTAGACATGGTGACCAAATTATGCCAGTACATACATGTAAGTGTTTTATAACCGGTCGCTGGCCAAAATATAAATGTAATTAATTTTAATAAAAAACAATGTCACAATAAGCATTTGAACAATATACATCATGTACGTAGGTTTTTGAATGACATGATTTTGAACATTATAGCACTTCAACAATAAGCAGTTCAACAAGAGGAAGTTCATCAGTTAAAGGAAACGTTTGGATTTCAGTTTTTTGTTGCTGTTCACTGACACAGTTGGGAACCTCAAAAGGGTGCAGAAACGGTCAATAGTTTTTGAGACTATGCCTGGTCAGAAACACAAGTCAGGAAACATGCGTGCGCTCGAAACTTTATATTGCACGTCTAGCTCACGCTGGCGCAAATTTCATGCACTAGCCTACAGTATATTAAAGAATCCCACGTGACTGCATTTCAGCCACTCAGAATAAATAATCAGAAAGAGGCATGTTACAAAAGACCTTAAATTACATTTGTATTATTTGTTTTATTATAAAACTAGCAAACATACCATTTATCGTCTGCTGCTTGTTTTGGGACAGCAGATTTTTAAATATGACTCCCAAGACATCCATGGCGGCACGTTTCCGTTGGTAGCAAGCTCCTGGGAACAAAGACCCAAAACAGACCTCTGCCATCCAGTCCAGACAGTCTACTGCCATCATCAGTTTTTCTTCTAACGATGCTGGGGTTGTGCTCTTAGACAGTAGCAAACTATTCCCAACAACACTTGTCCGTTGCACTGTCTCCCCTCCACTATCTAGCGTGTCCCTAATTTTCTCCTGGTCTTTATCACAATGGTTCTTGTCCGCCATTGCTTCAATTTTTTTCAGGCGTTTTAGAAGCCACAAACTGCCAGCACACAGCCTTACGACAAAGACACTTATGTTGTGACGCAGCTGGTTCCGGAATGCCGCTGAATCAGAGTTGAGGAAATGCAAGAAGGTCTCTCGTATTAAGCAAATTTCTGAGTCGGATGGAAGCTCTGATTTCTTTGGAGAGCAGCAAAGAAGACTGAGCGAGTTCTCTTGAATGCTATCCTCAGTGTGCCACAGACCTGCTGAGACAATATCTCTGTACGTGTCCTAAAAGATAAATAGAAGAAGGTGGATATTATTATTCTTCTTCTTCATAAATACCTTAGACGTGGCTGAGAACACGTCATAAGGCCAGTTTTTAATGGATGATAAAAGCTAGGCCATTTTAGCCTGGCCCACGGCTGTGCCTGCGCTTTAGTAAGTTCTAACTACATGTAATGCTGTAACGAAGTCCGCAAGTTCGGGTTCGGTGTCGTTTGGCAAAAATTCGGTAATTTCTTCCAGAATATTTGTTCGGTTCAACTTCGGCAAGTATTGTCGGCGTTGTGCATTTTGTGATTTGTACCACGTGCAAACCATCGTGAGACTGCGTGGGATGATATTTTTTCATAGCCTTTGGTGTTTATTTTTTGACGATTGTTTGTAGTAACCGCATGTATCGCTGTGTTTCTGTAAGAGGGCTTATTGATTTCAGTCAAAATGCTTTTCACAATGTTGTGTGAAAAATTTTGTCCAAGAAAATTCTGTCCCGATACGCCATTTTCACAATGCAAATGTATGCCACGCCGCTAGAGGGCGTTTGCAATCAAACCGTTCCAATCAATTGATAATTATCAGCACACGGTGCAGATCCGTACTGCACGGTGCAGATGCGTACTGCGCGGTAACTCTATGGCTCTGGCACGTTGCGGCGATGGAGCCAATACAATGTTTAATCGGCACCGATCGAGTGATGTCCGTGTAGATATCGATCGTGAAGTCATGTACGGTATGGTGGGCGCCGAGCTCAAATGTCGGATCTGATTTGGCACAAGAATTGCTTTGTACAGTGCATATGACATTCGCCAGTTAAACACGAAGCACTTTTGCAAGCATAAGCAGTCATTTCGAGTGGGCTTTTGACATTCAGGAAGCCAGCTCTCTTTCACATTTACAGTTAATGTGAAATTCAAAGTAAAACACTCCCGAACAGCCGAACTGAGTGAAATGTTCAGTTCGGTCCGGTCCAGTTCGGAAGTGCCAAGTTCGGTAAAATCCCGTTCGGTTCGCCTGTTCGGTTACAGCATTAATTATATCCATATTTGTTAAAAGCTGGACTACAAACTTGATTTTCAGTATCTAACCCTACCAGCCAATTAGAATCCAGGATGCCATTCATCCGAGCGCATTTTAGAAGGACAATGCGAGCATGCAGGTTTCGCACTTCACGTTCTTCATCACTGAGCAATCCAAGTTGTTTACTACTCTCCTGGTCTAAGACTTTCATGAGCAACTGGAAACTGCCGGGAAAGCTCTTGACTGTCGATGGAAGCCAATATGTGGAGGTGTGGTACCTTAGCAAGCTAGGATGGAGACAAATTAATTTGATAGAAAAATACAAACACAAAACACGGGTCTTTTTGAATGAATCAGTCTGCTTTTGTAATCTGCCTTAATTCATAGCTTTAGATACTCTAGTTATAAATGGAGAATGGATTATTTTTAAAGGATCATGACCAGATCACCATCACCCCTTTTTTTTCATGGGTGTTGAGATTTTGATACCATATCATGTGTCATATTTTCCTCATGACCATTCCAAAATTTCGCGTTCCCAATTCATATATTTCCTGGGATATCGAAAAAAAACAAAAAAACAAAAACACACACAAAAAACACCGAAGCTTACATGTACACAATGTAGTAAAATATTTTATCCGGTTACATAATTAAAGCAATGCAGTAATTACACCAACCTTTTTGCTTCCACATCCAAGATTGCAAATTTCATATTTTCTTCCCCAAAACAGCATTTTGGGGATGTATTTTATAACGAAATTCATTTTCTGGATAAATCTGAACGCGCCCTTTAACGCTCGGTTTCCGATATTTGGTTTACAAATGTGAAATCAGACAGTAAAATAAAATCCACGCTGTCTCATGTTTTGACCCGAGCAGAGTTTTCTTCAAATGCAAAATAACTAGGACATTAAAAAAAGGCAGATTAAAACGAGATTCTGAGAGGAACAGCATCGTTTCTCCCAGCATCCCAGCATCTCGTTTTAGTCTGCTGTTTTTGAATACGTTTCCTAGTCATTTTGCCATTGAAAAAAACACGGCTAGGGCCGACTACTAAAAGACGCGAGACCACTAATTTTAGTGTGATTTTACTACATACAAGTCTTGCTGGTTGGTAAGCAGTTTGGAACAGTTTATGCATAAATTATCTAGCAAGAAAAAACAAATTGAAACTTCAGTTTTAAGTTACAAACACACCTGTCTTGGTTGCACAGCCCTTGCAGCATATTTTCTTTCCAGATGCTTGCCCATTTTTCAGCAAAGTCCTCTTCTCCCTCTCCCTTCCTCCTCGCCCCAACTACTTCCCGTCTCATCCTTTTCATGAGGGTGCTGTACAATTCTATGGCGGCCGCTGCGAGGTAGTTTGTTCCTAGACACTTGAGCATGTCTCTTGGTAGGTTTGGCCAAGACTTCAGCAGTTGTACGACACTGCCGTGGTGCGGCAGCAGAGTAGTCATGAAGCGATAGCGACCTTTAACATGCCATGCTGTGTCCAACAGGCTGCTGGTGATGGAGTCTACCAACTGTACAATACAAAAATAACTATGGTGTACTTTTGAAAGATGGGATGCTTTTTTGTCACCTGGTGCCAATTTCATAAAGCTTTCATAACAATTTCAAAGTGCATCACATTTTTTGACTTGATTTAGCGATGCAATTTGCAACACATTTTGTTTTTAACATCTTGTTCTTATTCTTGCACTTCCAGAATAGCTTGTTAATGTTAGTAAAAAATGAAAAAAAACGAGAATGGAAAAATGACCAGACTAACGTACCGCGACGGCTTACGGCACGTTTCTCCCCACGCACACACTATGAACAACTAACAATGGAAATTGGGCACACACCATTGTTAATAACAATGGTTTGTGGCCAATTTCCATTGTTAGTTGCTCATAGTGACAGACGTGTGTATCGGTCCGATTATACGCTGAAATTCCGGTCCAACACGCATGAAATATTGCCGATCCAAAAATTCAGCTTTAAAATTATCACACATGGTGCTGCTAAGTATTAAGAATTGACATAAATTATCTTTCGTGAAAAAAAGAAACACGGAGAGAACTGATAAAAAAAATATTTTGATCATTCTTCTGATTCGCACGACCGGCCAAAAACAGCTCTTGATAATGGTCCAGCGGTGCTAATCCACAGCACGTTGTTTCAATACGTTCTCTGTGCAATGGCACAAAAAGCCTGCGAAGAGCAATATATGCAGGTGAAAATAGTAAATCCAAGTCATCAGAGGCTTGATATCCCATGCCGATCACCGTTTTGTTAACTTAAACGCCATTGGCCAGAATTTAGTATCAACAAGTCATATTATTTTTATCAGCCAATCAGTATGCGTTTTACAACACGATCGCTTTCTTGCAAAACTTAGTTGTGCATGTGCATGTGCATGCAGATATATATATATCAGCTTAGCTGGGCTGTCGATCATACCGTGATTTTCAAGATCGTTTTTTTTAAATTGTTTTTTTTGCGTGCATCCCAGCATGGAGGAATGATCGCAGTGACCGTGTTTTGGTTGATCTTCATATATGGAAAACATCGTCTACTCATGGATAATGTGTAAAAATGTATTTGAGAAATGAGGATATTTCGAAAGTGGAACGGTCACCAGTTACCGGCAATGACTGGCCGTGTCAAGCCTGCCACTTAATAGGGAGGTTGAGATGCATGTAAAACGCGAACGTGAACGCGAAATGCTGTGAGCACTTGGTCATTGAGGAAATCTCAGAACAGACGGAAACAGAAATCCACAAATGTGACTTTCGTGGCAAGATAACTCTTTTGTCGTGACCAAAATTTGAACCTCGGTTCTGAGACCTTCTGAGAATATGACCAATGCTCAAGCCATTTCGCGTTCACATTCGCGTTTTACGTGCATCTAAACCTCCCTATTAGCTCTGCATGCAGCGCGCGGGGGATAGACCGGGCCGGGAATCCAGAAGACTGAGGCCTACATGTAGGGTCTAGGCCAATGGGCTCGGTGTGGAAAAGAATTGAGTAAATGTTAAAAAATGTTTTGGAAGTGTTTTCTCACAAATCAGAGCTAAATTCAGTGCAGTACTGCAGCAATAAACTTTCATATGGCTAGAAACAAAATCTCATGTTTTTTTTTATCCGAACCAGAAATCTGGTGAATGGGCTGCTGAACGGATGAGCGCCCTCGCAGGACAACTAGCACCGATGGCACCATGAATTTGCCATCTGTACCATGAATTTGCCGAATAAAATAAATATTGGGGGGGTGTCACACTCCCCCAAACGTCCCCACTAGCTACGCCGCTGCTCTAGCCTGCACAACTTGAAGGCTTTTTTTTCAGAGTGCCGGGTCACAATTTTTGGTGAATTTCAACAGAGGCTCAGACGTACAAGTACATGTAGAGGAGTGTGTTAAAGAGGCCCTGCATCAGGATGCTCAAGATGTACATGTAGTCAATGATTGTGAGACGACAGATGAGTATTTTGTTTATTCCCGACTACCATGAATTACAATGTTTTACCCATTTTTGTTTTACACCTCAACAAATTAAAAACCTACCTCAGTGCTTTCTATGCCCTGCTCCTTGCTCTCCAGACAGTGCAGGTCTAGCAGTGCAGACAATGCCGACCGCGTCATTTCAGTTACTCCATCAACTGGACTCTGCCATTCTTGCCAAACTAACCGAAGGATGGTCTGCATTTGTTCTGAGTCTTTGCCAAATAATGGAGGATGCAAGGTGTCCCTTTGCCCGACTGGAATTATCCGCTTCATGGCTTGAAGATAGAGCGACAATGCTGTACATATTAAAATCAAAGTGTTTATGAGAATGGAGGTGTGGTTTTTCAATTGTGCTGATTTACAGGGGCGGTAATCAATTCAATACTTAAGCCAAATATGTAAGAATTTTACTTAGTTTTTGGCTGAAGCAAAATTCTTAGCCAAAAATGGCAAAGTTTTTTTACTTCAGAAAAATACTCAAGAACATTTCGTATTCAAATGGTTCTTTTGGGGAAAATATTTTACTTAACTTTGAGAAGTTAATAGGGAAGCCATAATACATGTACATCCAGTGTGATACGTACATCACACGCACACTGTAATTGGTTTTGTTTGGGTGCGCATTAGAACATTTTGCGTAAAAAAAATGCTTAGGAGAAGGCACCGTTTATGGCGCGTCCCACGTTGTATTCGATCGGCTGTTAAGCGAGTTCTGCACCCTAGCTACATACATAAATTTCTAACGTAACAATTTATCTTAGCATTTTACTAAATTTAATTCTTAGAAGGCATTTGAATACAAGATAGGTCATTTTGTTAGCGAAGCTAAATACTAAGTAAAGTTTTTACTAAATCTAAGTTGTGAATTGAATACTGCCCCTGATAGACGCTAAAGGGGCTTTCACACTATCGTGGAAAAAAATCACACTGCTGCGCTCACTGCATTGCGTGAGCTCCCAATCACTGATCCTTCAAAAATAGAAAATTCCACTCAGGTAACTTGGGGCTTCTCTGATACCGGTACCTCATAGGATGGGCGTTGGAAAGGTCAGCGCACCGCAGTCATAGTTCAACAAATTTAAACTTTGACCCAGTTGAAAACGTTTTGCGCGTCGCGACGGGCCACGCACAAGCATGACAAGCGGCAAACCAGTTTCTGCACAAACCTATGGCAGAGGCGCGCGCAAAGCAATTTTTCCGCGATAGTGTGAACGCCTCTTAATACATCAATAATCATGTCCAAATGTTAAATACAGCTGTATCTATCTGGATTGTACAAATCTCGCAGTCTAGCAATTAATATTGCTAGTGTTATTTTGAGACTTTTAATTACTTATTTTCTGCCCAAGGGCACATTCACATTGCCATCACCTGGATTCTAACTGACAACCTGTAAAATCGAACAGGTCTTAAATATGACTTTATGTACATGTACATGTACATGTATTATACTGCTCTCCTTTAGTAACATGTTGTACATGTACATGTATACTACATGTATGTACATGTATAATGCAATTAAAACTAGCGTTATTGAGCAAAATATTGACCTTTTACAAAAATTCAAAAATCCATTGCTCAGGAAAAAAGATACCAAACCAAATGTTATACCAAAGACCAGTAATCGCTTAGGTAGTGACCTATCGGGGGAAGAGGCGGCTCATTTTGCTAGTTTTCTTTGTGGACCCACTTTTAAACCTTGACCACGCCCACAAAAAGGGTGGAATTGCTTTGTCCTTGATAAGAAACAAACCCATATGCCTAGTGTGTGTGCATATAAAATATGAAGTCAATCCGACCATCCGTGTGGGCACCATGGGGGTGCCAACAATTTTAAAAAGTTACGACAATAATCAAAAATTAGGGTTTTCGGGGAGCGACATCTCATAAAAGAAACATGGTACCGTACTTTTGATAACAGAATCATGCAGATTGGATGCCATTCTATATGTATATCAATTTTAAAGTACAAATTCCCAAGCATTTTTGAGATACAGGCCTCCAAAAATGCAAAAAAACTTTAATGGCACGGCTAAGATTGGGAAAAAGTGGTAGGGTAGGCATTTTTTGGAGGTCATACAGTATCTCAGCAAAGAGTTGGAGTTGGACTCTAAAATTGTGTACATGTTCATGACATACATGTACATGTAGGTTAAGGTATTTTTATAAACAGTTTCCTCTAAATCTGAGTCGGACCCCTGCCTAACAAATTTTCTGAAATTTAGGTGATTTCACACGGAATTAATGACCCAAGTACATGTACCTTCAATGGCATGGTATTTTAGCTCGCCCTCAGCCCTCCTACACAAGCTGCAAACCACTGGAAATAGCACACTAACTGCAAGTGTTTGGTCCTATGAAATAGTACAAAACAATAGGAGAAATAGGGGAATTATTATAATCCAAATATAATGGCCGACTCAGAATTTTAAAAAGGTCCTGTTAGCATGTACTGAGCATGTGCTGTACAAATGTACATGCACATGAACAGATGAAACAATAGTACACACCGTACGTGAACATGTACATGTACATGTATACATGCGCAGCACAAGATCACGTCAGACCATATCCCAAAAGATGGATTCATAAAAGAAATATAAAATACATCATATAATAGGGGCCAACTACAAGTGATTTGTTTTTAACGTGAACAAAAACCAGCTCTGTACTTCGTCTTTTGAGAAAACGGTTAAAAAAGGGTTTGTAGTCCTTTCGCCCCAAAACCATTTCGCCCTGAACCACGGCCTGTGCACGAAGTGGTTTTGGGGCGAAGTGGCATTTGGGCGATGTAGTGTTTGGACGAAGTCATTTGGGGCGAAATGGCACTCGGGCGAAATGGTTTTGGGGCGAATTGAATTTTCGTCTCATGAGACGAAAACTATTTGTTTTACTCATTTCTGAAATACTGCAGCAATTCAGACAAAACCATTTCAGGGGAAGCTTTCTACGGTCATGTTTATATTGTGTAAGTTAGGCGTAAATCTGTGAACATTTCTGATTTTCGAGATTACCAATGATGTATATTGCCTTTAAACCTATTTGGAATAATGGCAAATTAAACAATTTACATTTACAGACTTTGAAATTAATAGTCCGAACAGCATTCCTCATGCCTAATGAGCAAAAAAATGTTATCGAGGAAAAGGGTGCAATTTGTGAATCTTGGGCATCCCAAAAATAAGGGAACAAATATGTGATTGGCTGGTTTTAAAATGTACATTTGAAACTGGAATAAGAACTGGATGTGAATAATTGTCCGAGACGATTACCTATAAATTTACCTAAGAGAACAATTATTTACATGTATTTCAAGTTCCCAGTGGCTTAAAGATTAAGAGAAGTCACTTAAAGTCTTTGAGAGCAAGTCTCAATTTAAGTCCAAAGTCTTTCATGGCAAGCCTCAAGTTAAAGCGGAATTATACCCAAGAAACAGAAGACATTGTTCTGAACAAGTGTACATGTAGCTCGCACATTATTTTTATACGAAAAACAAGAAATTCGACCAGCTGATAATTGGATACGAGCTTCTAATTCACAAAGAATGGCAATTGCAGCGACACCGTGTAGCATGGGTGCCGCCATTTTGTCCGGAAACTGGACATAGAATGACGCTTTTGCAGACAACTCCTTCGTGTACTCCAATAGCAGTACTACGGAAGTCTGGAAGTGCCATCCGACTTGTTGAGATCCCGAGATAATTTATCGCAGGATGACGACACATTCAGTGCAAAATGTCGTCATCATACATACATGTACAATCTGGATGTCGTCTTGCTGAGATAATATGAAGTTTTCGATTTGGATGATTCTACGACAGATGAAATGCATCTCGAGTCATCTGCGCATGCGTCGACTGTGCCATTTTGTCGTCGTCCGATTCTTAGGATGGAAGTTGGGGTGAATCAACGTTGTGGTGACAACGGCAACTTTCAGTTAACATTTGACCTTTGACATGTAACTTTACGTCATTATACACTGTACATGTCAAACCAACAATTGATAGGTGCATGACGTTCATGACGTTCCAAGGCCCTACCCATGTGAAATACATGTAAGTGTTGCACTCGTTGTAAAATCGTCTAAATCCAATGGATCATAATCTGTATATCTAAAATCAGGACTTGTTGGTTTATTTACATACTGTACATGTATATAATAAAGCAACATAAATTCGTCTTCGTCAATGATGTCAAAGAAATGACCAAACAGAAGCAGACTCTCATATTCAATGAAGGTTCGTTAATTTTCTTGTGTCACATTTTTGGATCACATGCCTGATCACAAGTCGTCGTGAAAATCGAAAATGGATTCAAAGTAAGACGGGACGTTTTGTGCAATGACGTGGTCGCGGTCAGATTTTCCACGTTGTTTCTCTCCATTGTCCAATCACAGGATGACATCTTGCACCGAAAATGTTGTCATCCTGCGATAAATTATCTCAGGATCTCAACAAGTAGGATGGCACTTCCAGAGCTCCATAGTACTGCAAAAGGAGTGCACCAAGGAGTTGTCTACGAAAATGTCATTCTTTGCCAAGATTCTAGACAAAATGGCGGCACCCATAGCCATTTCAATTCTTTGTGAAGTTTGTGTCCGATTTTCAGTAGGTCAAATTCCTTGTTTTTTTGTAAAAAAATAATGTTACGAGTTACACTTGTTCAAAACAATGTCTTCCGTCTCTTGGGTGTAATTCCCCTGTAAGTATCTTCCAAAGAGCACTGATTCAACCTACCTGGTCACTGGTGGATACACGCAAGTCTTCCAGTAATATTGCTTTATCGCAGCATGTAAGGATGCCTCTTAAGATAGCCAGCTGAGAAAACACAAGTGATAAGGGCATTGCCGAAATGAGGGGTTGTCTGCAAACTGTGACGTTCCCAATCTCCAAATTCATTGGGCTGCGGTCAACTAAACAAATGAAAAATTAATTTATGCACAATTAATTATAATCTCTCTCAAATGACGCGACTTCCTACAAATTGCCACGTGCATCGGGTTCTTGAGCCGTATTTCGAACAAATATAGTGCAACGCGGGCTTGTGTTTGGAACATTTTTCATGATGTGCATTCGCGGTCGGCGAGGGGTCCGCGGTCGGCAACATGTCTGCCTTGTTTGCACGTCTGCCTTGTTTGCACGTCTGCCTTGTTTGCACGTCTGCCTTGTTTGGTCGTGGGTTCTAGTCAACCGGAACACGTTATGAAGTTTTTCATAGTGTCTTGGGAAAACACCGAGTATACAGTGTTATAATACAATGTAATAATTACGTCGGGAAAGAGCAAAACAAACCATAATTAACAGAGAATGAGTATGACATGGACTTATTCTTACTTTGTGTCCCCGAGTATCGAGACAGAAGACATTTAATGATGGAAGCTGCTTGTTTTGGAATGGGAGCCGAATTGAGCATCATGGCTAGAGAGCTGCCTGCCATTAGACCAGTGTCTTTTGAAAAGGGCTGCAAAGGAATGCCAAAAGTAGTAAATTATGCAAAACTTAATAAAGATACACTGGACCGAATACATAAAAACTAGCAAATTGCTTTTTCTAGGCTTTTAGTTCCATTCCTATACATCAAAATAAGCAAGTTCTAACAAGGAAACGCTTCTACTTTGAAGCAAAAGCAAAAGCTATTTTTGTTTAAAGGGACACACCGGCTTACTGTTTACATAATGTAGCGATCTAGCATCCTTGACAATAATTTTTCGATGGTCGTTGTGAAAACAAATTATCAAAATGTCACGTAATTAACTAGAATTGTTTAAAATTAACAGAACAGACAAATGTTGGTCTATACGCTTTACCAGCCGTCCATCGCTGTATAATACCACGTGTTTGTAAATAAAGGTGGCGTTCGATACGGGCCGACACGTGTTTAAACCTGGTTTTCCCTGACTATAATCACACCTTGCATGATCCTCCAAGGTCAGCGCTGACTCGGGAAGGTACAAACACTGTACTCGAACGCAATGGTTTCTTGCACGTCCGCAATGCATGGTGCTTTTTTCTTCGGATATTATTGTATCGCCGTAAATTCGCAAAAATCTGAGAGATTCTCTCGTCCAACACCCAGAAACCCTTCTAATGAAATCTGTTGGCAGATTTGTGTACAGTACATAGTGTTCGTACATGTAGGACATTATTTTTCAACAAGAGAAACCAACCGCGAATGACAAAAGGGTCTTTCTATAAATTAGGGGTCCAAAAGTGTGACATTTAGTGTCCCCCGTTACACCTGATATGTGTTATTTTTCGTACAAAAATCATTAAAATGGCTTTTAAACCATTTTGTATGAATTGTACTTTATGTACTCACTCTTTGAGATGGAAAGTATTTAAAGAATGTGTCCTGAATTTACAAAAACAAGACGTAGAATGTAACGGGGGACACCAACATTGGACCCCTAATTTATAGAAAGACCCAAAAGCAAGATCGACTTCGCGCGCTGGTTTCTACGGCTGGAATTACAACTAACTCACGAGACCACGTGACTTTTCGGAACCAGAATCTGGTTCCGAAAAGTCACGTGACCTTGCATTTTTTAAAAATGCTCAAAAACAGCCAAATTTGACGGCGTCTTTTCAGGATATATCTCATTTACTCTGGAAAGCGCTTCAGAATAATGTATGGGTCTATTTCGAGCCGGTGTGTCCCTTTAAAGCAAAAGCTTCACAGATTGGCAATGCCTTAAAAACCTATTTTGCTTTTGCCACTAAGCATTTGCTTGTAGTGATTCAAGATCCATGAATAGGAGCATGAGTTCTTGTTTATCAAACAAAATTTACCGCTATCAACCCTTATCATCCGTTATACCTTTATGTTCAGTATAGGTCTAAAATGTACAGAAGCAGGATTAATAGCAAAGATATCTCGCAAGAAACCTATCGCTAACTGTTTTGTTTCGACATACAAATATTTTTCCTGAAAAAGGTATCGGTAGGTACCCCAGATGAGAATTTCAAGCAAACACATGCATCTATACAAAAACATTACATAATACGTGTGCCCCTTGATGAATACAGAACCTAAGCAATTGCTAGGGATGCCTAAGAAAAAGCTGTCAGCCAAAGCAAAAGGTTATGAATATGTTCTTAAGCAATTGGTTTTGCTTTTGGTTTTGCTTCTGCTTTAATGAGCTTTTCCCTCATCTTTTTTTAGTACGGTTCAGTCAAATAGATCAAATTGGAATATATATACTGAACAAAAAGAAATGCACATTTTTGCAAAGTCTGCCAATATTTTGCAAATTAGCCAGGACCAAGGAGCAGCGGAATTTAACACCATTCAATTATGACAATTATATAAAATTATGACAATTATATCAAAAAAATATGAAAAATACCTCCCCAAATACTATCCATGAGAAGAGAACAGGAAATTTGGAATCCACAATTTGGATGTGGAAGCAAAAAATTTACAAAACATCGGTGGTTTTCCGACGATATCCTTGGAAAATATACGGATTGAAAACAAGAAATTTCAGCATGGTAAATGAGAAAAATGACAATTGATATCAAAATCTCAACATGCACGGTGAAAATTGGTGGGTCAAAAATGAGATCTGGACACGCTCCTTTAATTTGTTTTCAAACAAAAAGTACATATCCACCTGATCTTCCAGTAGTGTTATTAAGCCAGAAATAATGTGATGAAGGTCTTCAACAGCACCGTCCATTTGTGCATTGCTGATGGCACTCGGTTGCCATAGCAACATCTGAAGTTCTTCGAGTCTGTTCCGACACATCTGCAGAAATACCTAGATAACCACAACAATAAACTCTCAGTCCTGGGGTTGATTTCACAAAGACTTGCGACGTGGCGTAAGTGCTCATCCATCGCAACTTGCCGAACCCTTTGTAAGTTTATGAAAGGTTTTATTTGCAATTCACATAACACTTGCGACGGGTACATGTCAAAAGTTGTGGGCAGAACCGCTAGCAGAATGACAATCTTTGGGCGAAACCCTTCGCAAAGTTGCGATCACCTAAATTCGGTCGTCGCGACTTTGCAACAAGTTCATCAGTTGTTACATGTCATGCATGTACGTGTTGCAAATACATGTATTTCTTAGTGATATCAACCCCAGACACAATCTTCCAAACCATCCACTGTATCATAATGTATCTCTTTTAGAGATGTACATGTACATGTATCTCTTTTGTATAACATAATTTATGCACAACATTTGCAAACATACAAAAAGTTATTGTAGATTTTGGCAGTATCTGGTTTAGAGAGCCCACAACACAGTTCAATGGAATACCACAGCACTTTTGAGCTTTGAATTCACACAGAACCATTTTCACGCATTTCGCGTTTCAGGAAAACCTGGCACAGAGAATTTGTAAGATAAATAGAAAATAAATGAGCAGCGATGGTTTTTGTGATTGTGTGGTTTACACTGCGTCGGTTCACACCAAATTCCCTCCACGCCATATTTTCTTGAGGTTATGTGCGTCAAATTTACGTGCGTACCGGTAATGCCTAAAAAAGGCTCAGTGTGATCCAGCCTTAGTTACCCACTTCCGTGGTAAAGGTTGCACAAATATTTTACCATAAAATACGGACAGTCATTGATCCCCACAACCACAGGCTGCGTTCAAGCATACATGTTTTGTTACTCCGGATTAATCCATTTTCGTGATGTCACACTATTCACCAAACTGTAGATTTTTTAAGGAATCGACAGTTTACTGTAGATTATTTTAAGAATCTACAGGAAGTGTAGATTATTTTATGAATACCCCTACAAAGAATGTTGAAGTTGTTACATTACAAAATAGAGAAAAGATACTTTTTTGACACATTTTTTCTTTTAATACACATCACAATTAACTTGCACTGACATTATGAACTCAAATAACAATTTATCATTTAGGTAAGAATATAAAAGCTGCCAATTACATGTGGGTCTTTCCACAGTAAAGGGAGCATTTTGGCAACACAGACCATATTTTTGAGGAGATACCTTTGTCTGGTCTCAAAATAAAAGAAATAAGTTTAAGTTGTTCTGAAGAGATAACTTGGGCCCAAAACGGGTTACAAATACCGGTAGTGTGACAACATGCCTTTCTAAAAACCCTGTGTACACATTTCCAATATACGCTCGTAACAGGGACGGCCTAAAATGTAACACAAGTGTCCGTCGCTGTTGGAAATTTGTACACAGGGTTTTTTAGAAAGGCATGTTGTCACACTATTTGTAACACGTTTTGGGCCTAAGCTACATGTACATGTATCTCTTCAGAACAACTTAAACTTATTTCTTATATTTTGAGACCAGACAAAGGTATTTCCTCGAAAATATGGTCTGTGTTGCCAAAATGCCCCCTTTACTGTGGAAATAAGACCCATGTACCATTATTCTTGAAAAGGTAATACAAAAATAAAAAGTTATCCACGAAAAAGTTACATTTACTGATGCTTGATAAGTCACTTTAAGGGCGAAAAGTAACATTGGCCAACTTCTGAATTCTTACCATATTGGAAAGAATACCCTGATCAACGATCGAAACACGTGTATAATCAGGCCTATAGGATACGTGAGAAAAAAAGAAGACAATATCACTCTTGAACTCATGTTTAGAAATAATACACGTACATGTACTATACCCGGCCACTACCTGGAACATGCGCAAAACCTATGGGACAAGTTTCTCAATAAAATCTTGACATTTTGCCTTCTTAATTTTATTTTGTTAATTATCACCAAACTGGCATTTCTACAGGGTTTGTATGAAAATTAACCCCTTGAATTTCTTTAAGAGAGTAATGCCAGGAGGTCGTACCGGTACGTATATTAAGATTAATTACAGAAAAGAATGCCTACATGTACATGTAGCTGGCCTCGGCATCATGCACAAAACATATGGGACTGACCCAAATTTCCAGTACTGTCCATTTATTTACAGCTAAATTTGTATCTTTATTTATTTTTCTTTTTTTATTCAGTACAATTTCTCTTGATTTTTAGTTCATATTTCCTGGTTCCCATGGTTATCACAAAAACTCCCTCGTCGTAGCATGTTTCACTGTATAAATCCCAAGACGTGTGCGCTTCTAGTCGTTCCATTTTACTTTCTGGTTTCCTGGTCCCGCGACGTCATTACGGAAAGATGTTACTTCAATACCTGCACTTATTTTCCTTATTATCAACTACAATATCAACATGTTTCTAGCAAAATCTTGACAAGATCTATCAAATTTGTGCACAAGATTAAAACTGCAGGTATTAAAGTAAAAACTTTACATGCATATTTCATTTTTGGAGTTCTCCAAACTCCAAAAAGGATTTTAAATATGCCGAAATTATCTTCCGCATTGCTCGAACTTGTACTTTGAGTCAGGATTATTCCAGAAAAAGATGTCGCTTATAGTATCGGACGTGACGATGCAGTGCCACGAAAGAAAATGACTGCGTGTACATGGAGCGCAGAATGTATGCTTACTGATGAGTAAATATATTCTTGCACCAATATCAAAATGCCGTGCATTGAATGACAGTGACTGCTTGCGTAATTCTTTTGTTCCTTACGAATCTACACACTGCTTGTGCAATTCCTTTGTTCCCTATGAATCTGCACTCATTGACAGAATGGCTTGGTGGCATGTTTCTTTGTTCCAGGGCGGTGGAATTGATTAAGCATGTTAAGTCGGAGGATAGACTCGAAAGTGTAGATCTGTGCAAATATTAGGCTCGGCTTCGCCTCGCCCATTATTTTCACGAATCTACACTTTCTCGTCCATTCTCCTTAACGTAATGCATGCGCACTGAAACTTGGGTCACATTACACAAACGCAAGTCAAGATGGCTGTCTCTTGCAAAAAAAACCCTGCGTTTTCACTGCTCACAAGAAACTGAAGAAAATACAGACGTACAGTCCTAAGAACCTTTGCAGAATCATTGGTACCGTCTAGGACAAACATTAGTGAGTTGTTCTTTCAGTAATCGAGTTGACACGTTGAGCAAATTCACCCAGAATTCCACCATCGTCGTACAAATCACATGACACTCATCAGGAGTTAGACCACACTCGTCAGGAGTAAGAGCACACTCCCCATTTGTCGGGGAGTAGCGAGAGCATACTCTCATTAACCAGAGTGTCATTATTCTGGCTGTTTGCGTGCGCAGGAGTACGGTATACCGGTAGCGGTACTCATGTTGAGTACAGGCTTGAATGCAACCACAGACTTGTTTAGATAGGTGAGGCATTGGAAATTAATCCGAGTGGCTTGTCGCACGTCTTACATTGTACAGCGTGGCTTGCAGAGTAGATTGTGGAATGGTTTGCAGCGTAGCCTGCAGCTTGGCCTGCAGCATGGCGTGGATTATATTGTGGCTTGTAATTTGCCTTGTGGCATGGCTTGCACTGCAATGCTGTAGGACCCGAGTCCGGACTTTTTCAAGACTTTTTCCCGATTTTCAAGGACTCGGACCCGGCGGTAAGGACTCGGAGATTTGGGGCGAGTCCACCCGAGTCCAGTGAAAAATATTTGTTTACAAAAAGAACATTATTCAAAGTGTCTATTGTAATTTATTATTTTGGGGCCAAAAGTATTTCAAACATGTTAAATAAAATTATGAGAATGTAAAATAAATCATTTCTACCGCTTAAAATAATTTTGAGCACTCGAAATGTATCTCACCTCCCAAAGAAACATTTTTCTCGGCATAAAGCAAACTTACGAGCTGCCGAAGATCACAGGCACGATCATTGACACTTGCACTTGAAATTGAAATAAGGATTTGGGACTCGGACTCGGAAAGTGGGGACTCGACTACAGCCTGGCCAGTTGCACCGTGACTTCTGGCGTGACTTGTGGCGTCCGTGGTTAGTGGCCTAACTTCCAGAAAGGCTTGCGAGTTGCGACTTGTCTTGTAATGTGAAAAATGGCCCGATGGCTGAACATATTTTAGCTCTATTCTTACGGGCCATCCAAAGTTGTTGACATTTTCACGGAACTAGTAAGCATAGGAAGGGGGAGGGGAGTCGAGGGCCGCGTACGCCTGGCCGAGTAATTTGGGTCACTAACTTGCAATCACAGGTGAAAACTTGGGGTTGCGGGTTCAAAACTCGCCCCGGTTGGGGTACCTGTGCCCTCGACCCCCCTCCTCCTCCTTCCTATGCTTACTAGTTCCGTGAAAATGTTGCAACTTTGGACGGCCCTTAAGAATCAACTAGTTCTATCCTTCGGAAGGGATGTAGATGTTAGTCCAGTGTGTTAGGTATCAGTAACACACTTTAAAGATCTCAGAGTATCATTCCATGTCAAATCAACCAGTGGTCCCCAGGTGACCCTCTCAGATTTTGATGAAATTTCATAAGAATGATTGAGTGTGGCCCGAATGAACACATACAAAAAAGTAAGATCATTCTCCATGTCGTTTTCGAGATATGGCCAGTTGAAATTTGGTCAAGAGGGCCATTTTCTGCTTGCGCGTGTCGTGAAAAGTGATTTTTGTGATATTTGCCGACTTTGAAAGCTCATACATGTGTAATTCAGTTTTTGTACCAGGTAGAGAGCTCAAATTTGGTATTCTAGCTTACTTCTTGGCAAAATTCTTGAATCTGCAATCAATTTAACTGTATCTCCTTTATTTTTATGGTTATGGTCACCCAAAGTAGGCACTTTATTAAGCCGAAATTTTTTTTTGTGTAGGTTGAAGTATTTTTACAAAAAGTTTCGTCCAAATTCGAGTCGGACCCCTGACAACCTCTAAGTGATTTCACACGGAATGACCCCAAAATAAAATTATTTTAGGCCGTTACCGTAAAAGCACCATTGATTTTGTTTGGCCTAAGTAGTATTTCGGGGAAGGGATGGAGGGGGTTCTTAAAAAATACTACCGTGAAAACGTCGACAACTTTGGACAGCCCCTTACCTTTGAAACTTGGTAACATGGATCCTTGGCTGGCACGCGGCAGGTCTGAATAATGCCGGTGTCTACAGCATCATCACGCCTCGTGATCTCAGTGATTAGAGTTTTTGCCAACGTTGACAGTAAACCATGAAAATTCTTTCCAAGGATCCTTTGACCAATTTTGCTCGACTCCAGCAAGCTTGAAACTATAAATCATAACAAAACAAGTATTTTATTTTTAATAAAAAAACCATTAATTCAAACATCAATCAAACTTCGGCATTGGACCCAAACTTCCAAGCTGATGAACTGCCCATGCAACCGACGTTGGCATCATTCTGAAAGGCTAAAACATGCACAATTTTCTAGTATTTGATTGGATTGATAATAAAAAAATTAGAATTATGACTTAAAGTTGCACTGCCCGTGTTTTGGCCGATTTGGGCGTCAAATTTTTTTTTAAAAGATGAATAGGTATTTTTCTAGAATAGAAAAAGTTATCAGCTTTCATTTGGTACAAAGAACGCAAAAATCCGTCAAGGATTAATGCCAGTCGATTAAAAACAAGAAATTATTAAAAGGCTGGCAGGTCATTTAATCGACAGGGTTATAACGTAAATGTACATGTGCGCGTACATGTGTACATTGTACACATACTATGTACATATGAGCGTACGCGCACTTGTACAACATGTGAAGCACGTTTCAAGAAAAGGGCTTGTATCTCCAATTCCCGATGTCGGAAATTTAAGTTTTTGATATTTTTCGTTACAGAGACACGTAAGCTTTCTAAATTCGTTCGCTTGTGTAAATTAATTTTTTTAATCCTTTCACCGAAACACGGGCAATGCAACTTTAATGATACAAACACTCGTAAATGCAGTTTATAAATAAATGCAATGTTAATCTCCAAATATGAGAGTAGCATCATGAAGAACAGATGCAAAAACCTGAACCAATGGTATGTACAAAGTACAAGTACCATTAGATAAATGACACTCTTATTTACATGTACCTACAGATATTTGTCTTTTTCTAAAATATTCAGTAGTTTTGCAATAAGGGAATAAAAGTGTATTTTGCCAGTCTTGGATGTAAACTGTACATGTACATGTACCCGTTATGTTTAATATCATCTGTGGACCTGGAGGCTGATAATAAATATGGCCCAACTCCCAAAATTCTTCTGCAATAATTGTTGCAGTTTGGCTACTTTTAGAAGGCTAAAAGTGGTTTTTTTTACGTTTATATTGGGACGTTATCATTTTCTAGTAACACTTTTAGCCCCATACCAATTTAACCCCATTCGCTACCTTACATTTTGCTGCACGCGGCAAGTTGGCCGCCGTACCCCAAACTATACACCAATCCGGTAACTAATATCTCCTCCCTGCATATCCGCCATAGCTGGGGGCGTCCAGTGCTGTGCGTTTTGTGTTGCTGTTAGAACAAAAAGCGCTCATCCATTACATGCACGAACGAGCCTCCTTCGCGTGTACGCGACGCGCCCGCCTTTGCGTACACGCGACGCGCCCGCCTTCGCGCGCACACAACCCTACAAAGACGCGCAACTTGTTCGAAGTAAACAAATGCAGCATTCAGCAACAGCAAAAACATACAGTTCATTCAGTGGAAGCCCCCCAGCTATGGCGGATATACAGGGAAGAAGACCATACAGTCAAAATTAAACATTGAAAAACTTATCATGGAATTACATGTACCTGGAATCTTCAGAATGTTGTACCGTGGTCCGTTTTACCCGATGATTCTTCTAAACAGAAAAAAACTAGTCCAACGTAATTTTTCTTGACATTTTCGAGCACTGTTGGGACAACAGCGACATTTACCACGTGTGTAGAGATGATCAGTCAGGGCCCAGATATCCCGCCCTCTTGTGGTCATCTCATTATATGATGTCACTATAGCAGTACAATGATCTTTTGTTCGTCTGTAACACGGCTGTTGTCCCGAGAGTGCTCGAAAATGTCAAGAAAAATGACATTGGACTAGTTTTTTTCTGTTTAGAAGAATCATCGGGTAAAACGGACCACGGTACAACATTTTGAAGATTCCAGGTAATTCCATGATAAGTTTTTCAATGTTTAATTTTGACTGTATGGTGAACTATAGTTTGGGGTACGGCGGCCATCTTGCCGCGTGCAGCAAAATGTAAGGTAGCGATGGGGTTAAATTGGTATGGGGCTAAAAGTGTTATTAGAAAATGATAACGTCCCAATATAAATGTAAAAAAAACCACTTTTAGCCTTCTAAAAGTACAGTTTGGCCATTTTGCAGAGTATTTTCTACAGGCATCGTGCGCATTGTTCAATGTGTTGTGCGTCAAGTTATTTTTGTTAAATCGCGTGCCATTGCAGGCATGCGTGCAGTACGCGCACGCACACGGCCGGGTAAATGAACTGCATTAAATTTGCTTCTGTGCATGTGAGGTTATTGTGTGCATGCGCGTGTTCCATTGTGCTGAAACTGACTATAGGGCGCGGCCACGAGCCAGGCTCAAAAGTGTTGAACACTGACCGGGCCTTTATCGTCCAATTAAGACTGCCCATGTGACGTACTCTCAGCCAATAGGGATGCATAATTATGAATATTAATTTATAAAGGGGTACATTTTTTTATAAGGAAACCCTGTAGTGAAGATGGTTTTAAAAATGCAAAAATCATTATACACAGTCATTTACCTTTAGCCAAGTCCTTGGCACGCCTGCTTCCATGGGTTGGTGCACTGAACAACTTCTCTATCTCCTCTTGAAAATTTTTCTCTGTTTCTAGCTGTAATGCCATCAGTTTCTCTGTGATCTGGTATTAATTGTTTAAAAGAGGATGACAATTATTAATTATGAATGGTGACAGATTATCTTCTTCACACATTCATTATGTGCATGCATACAAGCTTATGAGACAATAAATTCCTGTTAAGTTGGAGCCAATATCAATTTGTTTTTAAATATTGCAATAATGAGAAAAAAAAGTTGCAATTTTTGATATCATGGTATCGTACTATAAGTATATCGCAACAGGTTACCCAGCGTTCTCCACTACCGGTTTTGTCTACTTTTAGAAGGCTAAAAGTGTTGTTTTGGACGTTTTATATTGGGACGTTATCATTTTCTATATACACTTTTAGCCCCTTAACATTTTAACCCCCTTCGATCGTGTAGACCGATCTTACACGCCCTCAAGAGGCCAGATACACATGTGTAAATCCTTACCGTAAATTCCAAATCAGACATTTAAAAGCACACCATGAAGGTCCTTGTAATCTCAAGACTTCTGTACCCTTGTCGTTCATTGTCGAAAATTTGGACAGACGGGAGACTTGACCATGTCATGCATGCTGACTTCGCTACCCATGTGATCGCATCAAAAGGAAAGTAGTCCCACCCACGCAGATGGAATTTGTTTAGCCTAGATCTGCACCCTGTCTATGTGCGCTACGCTGCTCTCGCTCATATACAACGCGTGGGGAAGTAAATATGTGGACAGGGGTCCAGTCTAGGCTAGGCTAAACAAAATCCATCCGCGTTGGTGGGACTACTTTCCTTTTGACGCGTCTCAGCATGAAGTCTGTGTACCGCGCTGGCTGAAAATTTTCGATTTTACTCCAGATTTTGCTTCCTTTTATCCTTTTTTGATGTTTGAGTCATCATGGACAATGAACGACAAGGGTACAGAAGTCTTGAGATTACAAGGACCTTCATGGTGTGCTTTTAAATGTCTGATTTGGAATTTACGGTAAGGATTTACACATGTGTATCTGGCCTCTTGAGGGCGTGTAAGATCGGTCTACACGATCGAAGGGGGTTAAAATGTTAAGGGGCTAAAAGTGTATATAGCAAATAATAACGTCCCAATATAAAACGTCCAAAACAACACTTTTAGCCTTCTAAAAGTAGTGTGACAAAAATTGGCTGGAGTTCCTTTTTTTAGAAACACTAAAACTGCCCCTGCATAAATTAGCGTATAAAGCTGTAAAGACACAATTTATTGGAAAGGATAAAGGTTTAATCTAAGCTGTGTATTTGTCTAAATTTACCAAGTTTGTAGAACCCTCGTTTGAGTAAGAATAAGGCCACTGAGTTTATAGAAAATACTGTTGTCATCTTAAGTACTTTTCTTTTCACTAGAAACTTTGACTGAGCAGTGCGATTATATGAATTTGAACTTACCCATGCAATGTAGTTTAATGCCATTAACGACTGTACTTTAATTTTGAACACAGGTCTATGATGTACTTTGTTATTATACAGAGCTGTGATGTCAGCGGTCAGTGACTTCAACCGCGTGCGCGTGCCGCGTATTTCGTAGTAGAGCGCGCGCGTTTAGTCCAATTTTCGGGTGGCCAAAATCTATAAAAGGCGAGCACGAACACAGCTCGAGGCTCTGTTCGTCTCCAGAACAGGCCCTGTGGGAAGAAGTAACCTGATGTGATGTCTGGCTGAAGAAGCAAGTACTTGGTTGACGCATCCTTCCTCCATGGTTGACGTGATGATGACTAGCTGAGCTGAGCTGAGATGTACTGGCTGTACTATACCGACTGTAGACTACGTATACTATAGCTGGACTGTGTGATCCCTATGCATTAATACACAGTGCAAATGTGATGCATGTAATGCATTGAACTGCGCGCATGCATTAAATACATAGACTGGTTGCATGTCCCATTGAATGTCTACGAGCTGAACAATAGGTGGCGCTCGCGTGTTGAAGGCGCTCACTGTACTGACTCACAGCTATTATCACAAGAAATACAAGGTCATTAAACAATAGTTTTGAAGTTCAGATGAATAAAACAACCCTCTCCCTTGACATGGTATAACTTGTTTCCGTGTCCCCATTTATTTATTAAGTTGCCTTATAAATTATAGAAAGTCACTGCTCTCGCGTATTGTTATATTGAAATAAGACTTTAGAGGCCACAGACGCTACCATATAGGGCCAATAGTCTCTTGAAAATAGATGTCTTTCCTGGCGTTGTTGACGACTAGTCTGCTCCTGGAGCTACCCCGTAAAAGGCCTTGACCGCTACCACTTGACGTTACTGACTACAACCTGGGGTGCAGGACTGGCTGATCGACATCGCTGGTGGTGACTTGAGGCGCAGGGAATTCACAGAGTCCATATCTGGTCGACTTCTACCGGTGCAGACGGGTTTTTCTCTATAGGGATCGTCACGCACTTTTAATAGAGCGAGTCCCTGGGTGACTTACACCCGTCACATATTTTAGCGGGATCACTGAGGTGGTTTCCGTTACATTTTGGTGGCAGCGGTGGGATCTCGGAAAATTGGTGGGATCTCGGAAAATTGAAGAAATCTTAAAAGCTAGAGTATATGTAATCTTGAACGCTGAAGAATTTCTGACTGGTGGATTTCTGAAGATTAAAGTACGCTACTGACGAGGATCGAAAATGATGATGGAGAGCCCAGACCCCGAGATCCAAATCGGACCCATTCCAAGTGCAGCGGCGGAACCAGATGAGTTTGCGAGTACAAGTACTGAACATGACGGATCTGTGATGGATGAATCCCCGACGAGAGCAGGAGGCGACAATTCAACGCCGATGTTAATTAATTTAGATCCGGAGCGAGAGGAACTTGTGAAGATGAGACAGGAGAACGATAATTTAAGACGGAAACTTGAGGCGTTGAAGAAACCCGAAATTCCTTCCCCTATTTTGAAGCCCCGAGACGTCTGTGAAGACCGAGGAGCAATGAGACAGAGTTATAGCCAATTTGCGCAGTTAGAGAAGCCAAGGGTGAGACCAGCCACATTTGATGGTACAAGTTCGTGGACTGATTACAGGGTTCAGTTCGAACTCCTGGCAGAGCTGAATGGCTGGGGAGAGTCAGCGAAGGCGATCTACCTGGCAGCGAGTTTGCGTGGAGCTGCGCAGTCCGTGTTAGGTGACTTAGATGAGATGAGAAGACGGAACTATGGCTCGCTCACCGCGGCTTTGGGTCAGAGGTTTGGCCCTGAGAATCAGACTGAATTATTTCGAGTCCAGTTAAAAAATAGACCGAGAAGACGAGACGAAACATTACCGGAATTGGCTCAGGCAATAAGGCGATTGACGAGATTGGCGTACCCCACTGCGAATTATGAATTGCAAGAGACCCTAGCCAAAGAACATTTTATTGATGGATTGGGAGACGCGGACATACGTTGGCGTGTGTTTCAGTCGAGACCCACAAATCTTGAAGAAGCTGTACGAGTAGCGGTAGAACTGGAGGCTTTCCAGATGGCCGATAAGCAGAGGGCGTGGTCCAGAAAACCGATAGCTAGGATGGTCAACGCAGATGAAAAAGAAAATAACGGAAACTACTTGGAAGGTTTCAACGCCGGACAGATGGCGACGTTTGCGGCTAATATTGAAAAAGCACTGACGGACGGTTTCAGAGGTCTGCACAAACAGTTGACTGATCATGACGGCAACCGAAGAGATGTTACAAGTGCCCACAGACAATCGACCTACGATATGCCAAGACGTAGATGGGAGGGTCAGCGACAGGAGAGTCGTCCTCCGATGGAATGTTGGAACTGCAACGAAACTGGACATATGAGAAGAAACTGTCCGAGGCCAGACAAACGACGATTTCAACAGGGAAACGGGCAACAGTCGGACAGCAACCGGGCCAATGTTCGGCTGGGCAGTCAGGGTCCAATGGCAGCAAGGCAATAGGTGCCCAACCATTATTGACGGGTACTGAGGGAATATACATAGATGGGTTTTTAGAAGACACGAGAGTGACGTTTCTCGTTGACACTGGGGCAAACATTTCCATAGTGTTTACTACAGAATACCGCCAGAGTTGCGACCACCACTGGTTGACAAGAAAATTAAGATGAGGTGGCTAATGAATTTCAAAAATCCCGAAGGTCAGACGGCTCGCTGGATAGAAGTTATGAGCACCTATACATTTGACATACAGCACCGGCCCGGGAGGCAACATGGTAACGCCGATGGCTTATCTCGCCGCCCGTGTGATGAGTGTCAACAGTGTAGTAGCATCGAGCGCAACGAGGTGCGGGGACAAACCACTGCCGAAGATAAAGGACCCAAAGAGGCGGATGAAGGTGAAGACTCAGAGGCAGAAGAAAGCACGTCGCAGAAGGTACACTGCGCCGTAGTAATTACTGATGGTGATAAAGAAATTCCCGATGAGCGAAATGGAGACGATGTTGAAGCTGATGACCTGAGAGACGGTAAAGACAGTACACGAGATAAGTTCACAGACGGCACGAGGCCAAGGAGTGGCCTGAGTTTTGAAGACGAGGGCGGATATTGCCCTGAATACGTGTCCGGAGATGGCGAATGTGATGCCACTGGGGACAGGGAAGAAAACGAAATTAGCCCTGAAGACGTGTTCGGAGATGGCGAGTTTGATGCCACTGGGAACATTGATGAGGGCGGGAAAAACTCTGAGGAAGAGTTGAAGAATCAAGTGAGACTGGAAGAAGACAGTCTGAGATGTATTGATAGAGACGAGGGCGGAGATTGCCCTGAAGACGTGTCCGGAGATGGCGAATGTGATGCCACTGGGGACAGGGAAGAAAACGAAATTAGCCCTGAAGACGTGTTCGGAGATGGCGAGTTTGATGCCACTGGGAACAGCGATGAGGGCGGGAAAAACTCTGAAGAAGAGTTGAAGAATCATGTGAGACTGGAAGAAGACAGTCCGAGATGTATAGCCGTGAACTTAAGAAGTAGAAAGTGTAACTACCGACAGAGGTCAAAAAGCGAGGAAAATGCTAAAGATGATAATTCCAGTGACGAATTAGATGTAAGCTCAGCGGGAAAATCGGATGAAGTCCTGCGAACACGGTCTGAAGAAAACCGTGACTGGACGGCCGAAGATTTACGGGAATCACAGATGAATGATCCAGTGATTGGACGCGTAATACAGTGGAAGGAAACTAGAGAACGGAGACCGGAGTGGTCTGAGGTCTCACCACAAGACAAAGCGACAAAAAGTTACTGGTCGCAATGGGATCGCCTAGAGATGAAAAATGGACTGCTCTATCGGAGTTGGGAATCTACGGTGGGGGACAAAGTGACATGGCAGCTTGTCCTCCCAAAGAACTTTCGAGCGGAGATATTGCAACGTTTACATAGCGACCCAACGTCCGGACATTTAGGCCTGAGAAAGACGTTAGACAGAGTGCAAAGACGATATTATTGGTATCAATGGCGAGAAGATGTCCATCGGCTCAGTAAAACCTGCGATGACTGTGCGAAAAGAAAACCTCCCCATAAAAGACGTAGAGGTCCGATGAAGCAGTACAACGTTGGACTACCAATGGAAAGAATTGCCATCGATGTCTTAGGACCTTTACCGGTTACAAAAGACGGTAACAAGTACATTTTGATTGTGGGTGATTATTTCACCAAGTGGACTGAAGCATACTCGATTCCAGACCAAGCGGCTACCACGGTTGCGGAAAAATTGGCGGAAGAGTTCATCTGCAGATTTGGAGTGCCACTACAACTTCACTCCGATCAAGGTCGAAACTTTGAGTCACATGTGTTTCGGGAAGTTTGCAGAATAATGGGCATCGAAAAGAGCAGAACAACTCCTTTACATCCTCAATCCGATGGGATGATTGAGCGTGCAAACAGGACGATTGAATCGATGTTATCAATGTATGTAGAAGTCAACCAGCAAGACTGGGACCGTCATTTGCCCTACGTCATGATGGCGTACCGAACATCTGTCCATGAAACGACAGGTTGTACAGCAAGTGAAATGATGTTAGGAAGAGACGTCCAGTTACCGGTTGATTTGCTAACGACACACCCAACTGAAGACAAAGGTCAGGAACTAACGCAGCAATATGCGCATGAGTTGCGTGAGAGGCTAGAGACGGTCCACGCATTTGCTAGGGATCACCTCAAGATTGCCAGTGATCGACAGAAGAGGTATTATGATCACAAAGCTGAAGGCGGAGGTTTCCACAAAGGCGATGCTGTGTGGCTGTATTCGCCACAGAGGAAAAAGGGACTGAGCCCAAAGTTACAGCGACCATGGGAAGGACCGTATCTCGTCACAAAACGGCTGAGCGACGTGACATACCGAATACAGAGGTCCCAGAAGTCAAAGCCGAAAGTTGTACACAGCAACCGGCTGAAGCCCTATTGTGGTGAAAGTCCACCAAATTGGCTTGATAAACATCACAAAGAAAGTGGCAACAACGAGGGAAATACTGTAGAACGGCCACCAGAGGAGGACAATCTGAGGCCATTGACACCCACAGGCGAAGATGCAATGGAGGCGGGAGAAAACCAGAAACACGCCAAGAAAAGTCGTGGAAAGAGCCAAACTAATGACGAGGGCCGTGAGACAGCTCGGCTGGACTTAAGACGCAGTGGACGGAAAAGTAAACGCCCAGCAAGACTGCGTGATTTTGAAGTGAACATTGATTAGACGTGACAGCAGACATGTATATAAAACTGTAAATGCGTTTGAACAGGGCACTTATGCGGAGGTGTGTTCTAAGTTACATTATGCATGCACACAGATAATGAGTTCGACAGTGAGATGTCATGAATATGTATGTACAGTACAAACGACGCCTAGTGAGAGCAACGCAGCTGCGCAATCACGTACGTGCGCATGTCACGACCCTCTGCAATTTGCATCGCTAGCGTCCCTGGTGATGGGTAAACAGAAGATTTTATAAAATCATTCGCACAGCTCATCAGACAGCAGATCAGACGTACTATAGACAAGCTGGAAAATGGAGCCCAACCCTAGGCCGAATGGTTATACTTGCCGGCTTTGCCGGCGATGGTTTCCTCGTCGAGTTGATCTGCATCAGCACCTCGACAGATTCCACAGCAAGGATCCGGAACCGGCCAAGTCCAAGACTGAGCGGGAGAGGAAACGACCCCGAAACGAGGAAAAGCCCGCCGACAGAGGAGAGAAAAGGGGATCGGGAGATAACAGGCTGGTTGTAGTAAAGAACCCCACAGTCGAGGCAAGAACGAAACCGGCAGAGGATAGTACAAAAGCAAAAAAAGCTGGCAAGACGAGCCCCGCGGCCACTAAGTCCGAGAAACCCTTAACGATGGACAACCCCCAGGATTGGCTGGAGATCCACCCTTCGCCAATCAAAGCGACCATCAGTCAGCAACGGGCACCGCCACGAAAGGCTCCGGACGTGGAGGAAATATTCAGAAGATCGATGAACGTCCCCATCGAAATCTCCCCCCTTTCGTCAGACGACACTTCGCAACCCCCGTCCGTGACCACAATCAGTCCTTCCAGAAAAATGCAGAGTTGGATGGACAGGGTAAACGAGGCAGACTTCGGTAGGACAGACCCCAAGGCACCGGTCATCGAATTCGAGGCAGCACCGTCTACCATTACAACGGTCGCGGAGATACACAGCCCGGCACCGGAGGAGCAAGCACCCCAAACCCAAGAGGTGACCGGAGTGGACCCTAGGTTATTCCAACGAGTGCGGGAGGGAAAACCCCAATCGGCCGCTGGTGCGGAGGTCGCCTGGATGAGGACCCAAGCCAGGGAGGACCCCTCGGTGAGGAGGACCAGGGCAGATATACTCCACCACCTTGACTTCGGGATCGAAGTACGCCAGGTCACCGAGACCGCCACGTTTCCGGACAGGAGGGAATATTCCGTATACTATACGGAATATCGTCTTCCAAGCAGCCAACCCAAACGACCAAGGAAGTGGGAAACAGGACCGGCGCACCCCAGCGAACAGTAGGAAATAGGGTTTACAAAAACAAAAATAAATAAATAAAATAGGCCTGACGAAGAAGAACTTTCACGAATACAGTTTTTGGAATTTTTATGATAAAAACTTGAGAAATAACTAAATACTCGTGCAAACATTTTAGAAAATATTAACTCCCGGTATAAGTTAGCCCTTCGATTGAATGGATTGTAAACAATATTTATGTATAATTAAAATTAGGTCCAAAGTTGTATTGAAAGTGTGCGCTAAATTATAGCCGCGGCGGTGACTTGCCTTAAATTGCATGCCTGCGCCTATAGGCCTACGTAAAGTTTCGCGCGCGCGCGAATCAAAAAGTGCACTTGTGAGAAAAAGTATTTCCCGCCGTTGTGACTGGCTAGCGATAGGACCCATGATGCTTTGCGCGCGCACCAAAAAAAAAATGTTATCAAACTTGGCGGCGAGTTCGTGAAAGTTTCACCGCGCGGTTTGACCGGAACCTAGCTGCACTTTTCGACTACATAAAGGTACTGACAAATGTTTTAATTGGTCAAATGAAAGAAAGGGATAGAATGTGTATATTACTGTTCTGTTGAAGATGGATAAAATGTAAAATATTCGGTTGATTTTGATAAATTTGGTCGGAAGGTTTAAACATGCATGATGCATGATCTGATGATGTGTATAGCGTTGCATTGGCATTGCGATTATGTATGGATTCATGTATGGAGTAGGACAGTGCATAGAAATAGTATGTGGTCGGATTTCAAAGAAATTGTAAATTTTGGATAATGACGAATAGACTGAATATGAAACTGTAAACTAAAAATAACTAAAGTTTGAGATCTGGGAGACTGTAGTGTATAAACAAGTTTATGCCTAATGCAGCCTAAAGGTAAACACGTACCTAGAAATTGCTGTAGAGAGCTATTGTGATTGAATTCGATTGTAATTAAAGGCAAAATGTTGTTGCAAAATGACAAGTTAAACGTAAAAAGATTTTTAAAGGTTTTTAAGTGCAAATTTGAGAAATGTTCTGTGTTGCGGCCGAAATGCACATAAGATACAAATTACTAAAGTTGAATTAGAATGTTGAGAATTTTTCGGATAATTTGGTAAAGTCTTTGTTGTTGATGTTTTCCACTTGACAATTTTTGTCCTAAAAACAGAAACTGCTTGTTTAAATGCGAGGACACATTTCAGTCTAAGTCGGGGGGAGTGTGACAAAAATTGGCTGGAGTTCCTTTTTTTAGAAACACTAAAACTGCCCCTGCATAAATTAGCGTATAAAGCTGTAAAGACACAATTTATTGGAAAGGATAAAGGTTTAATCTAAGCTGTGTATTTGTCTAAATTTACCAAGTTTGTAGAACCCTCGTTTGAGTAAGAATAAGGCCACTGAGTTTATAGAAAATACTGTTGTCATCTTAAGTACTTTTCTTTTCACTAGAAACTTTGACTGAGCAGTGCGATTATATGAATTTGAACTTACCCATGCAATGTAGTTTAATGCCATTAACGACTGTACTTTAATTTTGAACACAGGTCTATGATGTACTTTGTTATTATACAGAGCTGTGATGTCAGCGGTCAGTGACTTCAACCGCGTGCGCGTGCCGCGTATTTCGTAGTAGAGCGCGCGCGTTTAGTCCAATTTTCGGGTGGCCAAAATCTATAAAAGGCGAGCACGAACACAGCTCGAGGCTCTGTTCGTCTCCAGAACAGGCCCTGTGGGAAGAAGTAACCTGATGTGATGTCTGGCTGAAGAAGCAAGTACTTGGTTGACGCATCCTTCCTCCATGGTTGACGTGATGATGACTAGCTGAGCTGAGCTGAGATGTACTGGCTGTACTATACCGACTGTAGACTACGTATACTATAGCTGGACTGTGTGATCCCTATGCATTAATACACAGTGCAAATGTGATGCATGTAATGCATTGAACTGCGCGCATGCATTAAATACATAGACTGGTTGCATGTCCCATTGAATGTCTACGAGCTGAACAATAGGTGGCGCTCGCGTGTTGAAGGCGCTCACTGTACTGACTCACAGCTATTATCACAAGAAATACAAGGTCATTAAACAATAGTTTTGAAGTTCAGATGAATAAAACAACCCTCTCCCTTGACATGGTATAACTTGTTTCCGTGTCCCCATTTATTTATTAAGTTGCCTTATAAATTATAGAAAGTCACTGCTCTCGCGTATTGTTATATTGAAATAAGACTTTAGAGGCCACAGACGCTACCATATAGGGCCAATAGTCTCTTGAAAATAGATGTCTTTCCTGGCGTTGTTGACGACTAGTCTGCTCCTGGAGCTACCCCGTAAAAGGCCTTGACCGCTACCACTTGACGTTACTGACTACAACCTGGGGTGCAGGACTGGCTGATCGACATCGCTGGTGGTGACTTGAGGCGCAGGGAATTCACAGAGTCCATATCTGGTCGACTTCTACCGGTGCAGACGGGTTTTTCTCTATAGGGATCGTCACGCACTTTTAATAGAGCGAGTCCCTGGGTGACTTACACCCGTCACATATTTTAGCGGGATCACTGAGGTGGTTTCCGTTACAGTAGGTTTTGTCCAGGCGCGCCACCCGGACAAAATCATCAGAAGTACCATTAGCGCCCGGACAAAAAACCCAGCCATCAAATTAAATTAGATGTAAAGTCACCAAACATGATAATGATTTGCTAGCCACTGGTGTCATTATCGTTCACTTACCACGTATATCTATCGCATCGGCGACTACGGCAATGGCAGTTGCATGCATTCATTTTTAACAGTACCGGCCTCACGCGGCGAACACTGAATTTCTGTGTGTGGGGGCTGTTTATGCACGCCCGGACAAGATTTTTAGCAGTGGAGAACACTGGTAACCTGTAAAAATTCAAAAATATTAAAACAACTCATTGCCTGAATTATACTTCCCTGCATTTTTTTTTTTGCTGAAGTTTAAGTGCAACATCCATAAAATTGCATCTTTAACTATCTCAGCCCTCATCTTGCATGTCTTGAGTTAGCTGAGGTTACCTCGGCTCGAAGGTTACCGGTACATATCAACATGAGCCGAGGTAGCCCAGGTTGGACGTCGTCTTCATTGCATTACGAGTGACGTCCAGGTCACGATGTCTCAAAACAGGGTGATTGAAACTTCCACATCATTTTTTGAGCTATTTTACCTTTTCGTGGACGTCGAATTGATGTCCGTATGTTCTTGGCGTCTTTATTTACAGGAACGGAAGGTTTAAAAACCATGTACACCAAATTTGACGAAAATATGCTGGATTTTAAGCACGAACCAACGTTAAATTCCAGGAAAAGCTGCCGGTATCATCGACTTTGGATAAGGCGCGTGCCACGCAATTCCATTCACGCGCAAGGACTTGCGCGCGCGCGACTTGCCTAACAACCGCAAATTGCGCGAACGCGGTGAGAACAAAAAATGCATTGCGCGTTTCGAGCCGGCTATATACCTTATGTGTTGGGAAAATTTGTGCACAAATATATAGCAAATTAGCGTGACTTTTTGCCGTTTTCCTCCGGAATATGCAGTTCGGTGATGTGTAGTGGATTTCTAAACCCGGCAATCCCAAAGATTAGGACACATGGAACTTTGTTAGCACATTACTGGCTTCCTGCACAAGGTAGAAATATTGATTGTTTTTGTTACAAAAAATTTCACCCTGTTTTTGGAACTTCATATCCTGGACTCTGTATCCCCATGTAGTATGCGGTACAGAGTCCAACCTGGGCTAGAGCAGAGGTTTAATACATATCAACATGAACACGATCTTTTTTTGATCTCAAAATATCTTAATCAAAATGTGTCATTTTCTCCCCGTGACACACTAATTCCCCCTGGGACTCACCCAAACCTTGTCAGGCATAACCACTACGCAGGTCCTTGAGGGAAATAACGAGCCACGACGAAGATTCAGCCTACAATTGCAGTAAAAAGGTCTGGAATGACAGCCGATGTGTACAAATTCAAGTCTTGTGTCCATCCGTGTACAAAGGAATGGCAATGCGCGGTCGGTTACCAGACTACCAGTGCACAGACTGAATTTGAGATATCGTGTTCATCTTGATATGTACATTGTAACCTCGTAGGTCAGTCGGAATTTCGTCGACCGTGTAGGACTTTAATACTTAACCAGACCTAAACAAGTTGAGTCCTTAGTTATTGTTGAAAGTAGAAATCGATGTTAAAAAGAAATTCTGAGGGTCCTTTTCGCGTTTTTGTCGGTTTTTGACGCTGGAATTACTTTGTTTTCCCCGGATTCACAACGAGTGCGTCGCCATTAAACAGGAAATCGATTGTCACTCCGCGACGGACCATACCATTATTTGTGGGGTGCGTGAAGCACATTGTCAATGTATACATTATACAACCATCAGAATTGTAGCTCATAACATTTAAAATGTTTTAACATTATGCTGTAGTAGAATAAATTCGTCTAGTTTCAAAATTTAAATCGTTGATGTGTTTATTTTTCTTGTGCATTTCCTGCTATAAAATCGACCACTCTGATGATTGGCCTTAAGTCTGGGATCCAGGCCTGTGAAATATAAATATACGGCATTTTAACGTCATGTCAGAGAGCCAGACTGAAATGTCCTTTTCGTGTATGGCGCGGCGCCGGCCGGCCAGCGATATTTTTTTCCGTACCGCTGTTTAGCGAACATTGCTTCTGATTGGTTTAACCCCTATGCATATGTTGCATACTGATGTATTTTGTCGATAACTACCTCAACATACCCTTACGAAAAAGTCCTGTGGTATTACCACAAAAAAATACCACAGGACATTACCACAGGAATATTCCTGTGGTATTTTGGGACATATACCACAGGACATTATTACCACAGGAAGTTCCTGTGGTAAATTTCCTGTGGTAAAATTCCTGTGGTAAAATTCCTGTGGTAAATTGCCTGTGGTAAAATTCCTGTGGTAACATTCCCGTGGTGATATTCCTGTGATAACAATCAAGTCAATCGAAATCTTACCAATTTTTTGTTTGGTTTGTCCAACTTAAAGCTGCCAAACCAGACTATATAGGTCAGTTCAGCAGTGGTTCGGGGTTGAACCAGTGTTGTTCATTCTGTGCCCACAAGAACCACTGCAATTGAGCATTAACTTGCGTCGGAATGTTTAGTGCTCAAGACTTAAATGTTTACCAGGCCATTGGCCAAATGCAGCTATCTATCCATGGTTGGTCACGGGTAAAAACAAACATAAAACAACAAAGAGGCCATTATGCTTTAAGTATGGCATTATGCAAAATGTATTGATGCATATTTCTATTTGATAAATGAGTACAATTTCAATTCAGAACATAATACATTATGTATACATGGCATCCGACAATGTGCATTACAGTAAATTGGTACATTGTGTTTCCGATTTGCATATTCATGTCCACTTGTTCCTGTGGTTCTTTTTGTGGTAAATTTCGTGTGGTAATCGGTTCCTGTGGTACTCTGGTTCCTGTGGTACGCGTCCCTGTGGTACTCTGGTTCCTGTAGTACGCGTCCCTGTGGTACTCGTTCGTGTGGTAATCGGTTCCTGTGGTACTCTGCTGTGGTACGCGTCCCTGTGGTACTCGTTCGTGTGGTAATCGGTTCCTGTGGGACTCTGGTTCCTGTGGTACGCGTCCCTGTGGTACTCGTTCATGTGGTAATCGGTTCCTGTGGTACTCTGGTTCCTGTGGTACGCGTCCCTGTGGTACTCGGTTCGTGTGGTAATCGGTTCCTGTGGTACGCATCCCTATATTTTTCTTGTGGTAATTGCTGTGGTATTTAGGACCAGGATATTTGGCATTGACATTACTACACAAACCTGTGTGGTACTCTTGTGATAATGTTTTTTTCCTGTGGTATTTCTGTGGTATCTATCTGTACCACAAGATTACCACAGGATCAGGATATCTGGCATTGGCATTACAACACAAATCTGTGTGGTACCCTGTGGTAATTACATGTACCACAGCAGTACAACAGGAATACCACAGGACATGTTCGTAAGGGTACCACATAAAATTGTGTGGTATTGATTTTCCTGTGGTAATTCCTGTGGTATCTACATGTACCACAAGAATACCACAGGACCTGGATATCCGGCGTTGGCATTACCACATAAATATGTGTGGTACTCCGGCGGTAAATACTTTTCCTGTGGTAATTTCTGTGGTATCTACATGTACCACAGGAATACCACAGGAATACCACAGGACATTTTCGTAAGGGTAACCCCACACCATACCACACTCTTTCCTCAATTAATAGTTAAAACAATTTAATACGAGATTCGATAGGAGATTCGAACCTGCAATCTCTCGATTGATAGCACTACGTCTTAACCACTAGACTACCAAACGTAAAATATGAATATTCATTTACAATGCACCAATCGATGAAGCCCCATAGCGAATATGTGGTACGGAAAAAAATATCGCGGCCGGCCAGCAACAATCATGATTTTCATCGATGGATCGCGAAAGATTGCTGTGTATATGAGCAACAAATTACTCGTAAAAATAAAGTAAGTAAATGAAGGTAAAAATAGTATAGTAAGCTAGCGGTCCGTGTTTGCTATTTCGTGGTTTAAATGGCATAAATTCACAACTGAAAAACACACTCCAGGCACCAGCGCAGTGTACACGGTACAGTGAACAAGTGACAGCGGTCCCGTTTTAAGACATCTCGACCGGTCACGGTCGAAAAATTCGAAGAGAATTTGGTGGTTGATCATGGAAAAACTATCATGCACGTTCGCGAGTTGAAACTCCATGCACTATTAAAGTCTATAGAGCATGACAAACAAAATTCTAAGTGTTTTCAAAGAAAAACTTGATATTTTCTTATCGTATTTCCAAACCAAATTGTACACTTTCTGGGTCATTTATGATCATGACATTGTTACTTTTATTAGGAAGAATTAGTGGCGAACGTGTACGGTATTTATACCGTTCATCATGTCTTACGACCTTTTGCACAAAACATATGAGACTAAGTGTTTCCTCACAAAAAAAAAAATTTCTAACTCAAAAATGTGGGTATCTCCATCAAATTTGCACTTACCGATGCTTGAGTCATTTCAAAAAAAGAAAAACATTCTGATCAACTTCTCAACCCTCAGTGCCATTTATTATTAATGTTAACTTGTTATTCATTTTCAGTTCAACAGTGATGGGGACAAGGCACCAACCACCAGGTGCATTAGGGGTCAGGAAGTGAATATTTCACTTACCTGAACAGTGATTGGATCAAAACTGTCAAGGAGCGAAGACTTCAGATGCAGCACATATTGTCCACACCTGTACCTACATTTGAGGCTCGAGGATAAACAGGATGACATCGCCGGTGAACCCAAACGTATGAGCAAGCGTCAAATGCCAACCAGGTATTCATCAATTAAGTGATCTACAATTGTATTACACTTGTTTTAACGTCTACAATTGTTTTAACGTCTGTATTCTAAGCATCATTTAAAATTAGTTAATTGGTTTTTTTCCCTAGATCATTCTCCCGAAGAGGTGTATTTGGCATTTGGAAGAGAGCAGCCAACCCATGGCCATGTCCACTCATTCCCAATAGGAGATGGACCCACGAAGGTGAAAGTCGTTCCCAAATGGCATAAAGGTGATACCCACCACCAGCAACTTCAAGACATTATTTACGTGACTGGAAAACTTTTAAAATTAGGAACAGCAGCATTACATAAGTGTTACAGTACAAGTTATTAATTGTATTTCCTTGTTATCTACACTACTTGACTCGCATTCTTGTCATTCCATTCCCTCATTGTGTGTATTGTAACAAGAATATTACCTGCTTGTTAAGAAACTCGGCACGAAAAGAACACACAGGAAAAGACAATTCTCAGCAAGAAAATACCGCACGTTTATTTGGGTCGATCACAAAGATCAAAGATCAAAGATGGCGCAGAGAATCGCGTCCCCGCGCGGAACGGGTATCCCGATCCTCCGGCAGGGGCTCACGCCACCCGGCTCCGTGGGGAGCCGCAATGGCGCCACCAACACGTCAGTTAGACCCACCGTGAAACGGTGCTGGCGCCCCCAGCGGCGGATCGGGACGGCCGTTACACCGCCCCCTTCGAGGACCCTGCTTGTCCCCAAAGCAGGCGGCGACGCCCAGTTCCGCCGGGAAGACGATTCCCTGCAATACATGGCAACTGCAACTGCAGAACAAAAAACAAAGAACAACTGTTAGAAAAAGAAACACAACATGGCAACAAAGTTCCAAAACAACAAGTGTCTGATTAGCTAGGGGGGTGATGGTCCCCGCTGTGTCTCCGTCTGGGTGCCGCCCTCTGTCCGCGATGGCGTCTCATATCTCGTCTATCACCACTGCGGGCCCTGTCTCTGGCATAGTGGCCATGGTGACAGCTACGCTGCCGGCCCGTCCAATGGCCAACCACACATTTCAAAAGTCTCCCATTGTGCGCACGCGTCCTACTTTGCATAAAATTGCTCCGAGAAAATGTCACAAGGTGTTCATACGCACGTTACTGACCAATAAAATAAACTCCATAATATATCAGACTCCTTGATTTTTTGGTCAGAATATATTTTGTTTATTTTTTAATCGTATGTTTTAAAGAGATATTTCACATTTGAAACAATTTAAGTCGGTTGTTAGCGGAACAGGTCTAAGAACCCACACGACGAAGAAAGGACGAAGCACGACGGAGGAAAGGTCGACGCGGGCGACGGTGAAAAGGGCGACGGTGAAAAGGGCGAAGGTGAAAAGGGCGACGGAGATAAGAGCGACGGGCGACGGAGAAAAGAGCGACGGAGAAAAGAGCGACGGAGAAAAGAGAGACCGAGAAAAGAGAGACCGAGAAAAGGGCGACGGAGAAAAGAGCGACCGAGAAAAGGGCGACGGAAGAAATATATTTCCTAATACTCGGACCCAGCCTCAACTGACCACTCAGTTAAGAGCAGTATTTCAGGAGGCCAGGTCTCCTCCAGACTACCAATGTGCAATGTAGTCCTTTGGAATGGTAGCTAGTCCTTTGGAATTTAAGTTTGCATTGAGATTCGATAAAGTTAGTCTAGTCAGAAGTACAACATAGCGTTTATGGTCTGTATGCAAAGGCTGAATAAAAATTAACTGGATTTATTGCCATCTGCCCACGATAAACAAACACAAGAACTTGTTTTGTACCAGTATACAAATTAAACAGCCATAATTAACACTATAATTACAAATACTTGCATAACTACAAATAAACAATTAGTCCAATATTTCTAATGTCTGTGTATATGTAAATAAGGCGTGGAATAGTCCATTAACAAATGTGGGGGTGACGTCACATTGAGCATGCGCACTTTGCTGCAACCACACATTTCAAAAGTCTCCCATTGTGCGCATGCGTCCTACTTTGCATAAAATTGCTCCGAGAAAATGTCACAAGGTGTTCATACGCACGTTACTGACCAATAAAATAAACTCCATAATATATCAGACTCCTTGATTTTTTGGTCAGAATATATTTTGTTTCTTTTTTAATCGTATGTTTTAAGGAGATATTTCACATTTGAAACAATTTAAGTCGGTTGTTAGCGGAACAGGTCTAAGAACCCGCACGACGAAGAAAGGGCGAAGCACGACGGAGGAAAGGTCGACGCGGGCGACGTCGACGCGGGCGACGGTGACGCGGGCGACGGTGACGCGGGCGACGGTGAAAAGGGCGACGGAGAAAAGAGCGACCGAAAAAAGGGCGACGGGCGACGGAGAAAAGGGCGACGGAGAAAAGAGAGACCGAGAAAAGGGCGACGGGCGACGGAGAAAAGAGCGAGCGAGAAAAGGGCGACGGAAGAAATATATTTCCTAGCACTCAGACCCAGCCTCAACTGACCACTCAGTTAAGAGCAGTATTTCAGGAGGCCAGGTCTCCTCCAGACTACCAATGTGCAATGAAGTCCTTTGGAATGGTAGCTAGTCCTTTATAATTTAAGTTTGCATTGAGATTCGATAAAGTTAGTCTAGTCAGAAGTACAACATAGCGTTTATGGTCTGTATGCAAAGGCTGAATAAAAATTAACTGGATTTATTGCCATCTGCCCACAATAAACAAACACAAGAACTTGTTTTGTACCAGTATACAAATTAAACAGCCATAATTAACACTATAATTACAAATACTTGCATAACTACAAATAAACAATTAGTCCAACAGTACAACATTATTTATAATGTCTGTGTATATGTAAATAAGGCGTGGAATAGTCCATTGACAAATGTGGGCGTGACGTCACATTGAGCATGCGCACTTTGCTGCAACCACACATTTCAAAAGTCTCCCATTGTGCGCACGCGTCCTACTTTGCATAAAATTGCTCCGAGAAAATGTCACAAGGTGTTCATACGCACGTTACTGACCAATAAAATAAACTCCATAATATATCAGACTCCTTGTTTTTTTGGTCAAAATATATTTTGTTTCTTTTTTAATCGTATGTTTTAAGGAGATATTTCACATTTGAAACAATTTAAGTCGGTTTTTAGCGGAACAGGTCTAAGAAAGAAGAAAGGGCGAAGCACGACGGAGGAAAAGTCGACGCGGGCGACGGTGAAAAGAGCGACGGAGAAAAAGGCGACGGAGAAAAGAGCGACCGAAAAAAGGGCGACGGGCGACGGAGAAAAGAGAGACCGAGAAAAGGGCGACGGGCGACGGAGAAAAGAGCGAGCGAGAAAAGGGCGACGGAAGAAATATATTTCCTAGCACTCGGACCCAGCCTCAACTGACCACTCAGTTAAGAGCGGTATTTCAGGAGGCCAGGTCTCCTCCAGACTACCAATGTGCAATGTAGTCCTTTGGAATGGTAGCTAGTCCTTTATAATTTAAGTTTGCATTGAGATTCGATAAAGTTATAGTCTAGTCAGAAGTACAACATAGCGTTTATGGTCTGTATGCAAAGGCTGAATAAAAATTAACTGGATTTATTGCCATCTGCCCACAATAAACAAACACAAGAACTTGTTTTGTACCAGTATACAAATTAAACAGCCATAATTAACACTATAATTACAAATACTTGCATAACTACAAATAAACAATTAGTCCAACAGTACAACATTATTTCTAACGTCTGTGTATATGTAAATAAGGCGTGGAATAGTCCATTAACAAATGTGGGGGTGACGTCACATTGAGCATGCGCACTTTGCTGCAACCACACATTTCAAAAGTCTCCCATTGTGCGCACGCGTCCTACTTTGCATAAAATTGCTCCGAGAAAATGTCACAAGGTGTTCATACGCACGTTACTGACCAATAAAATAAACTCCATAATATATCAGACTCCTTGTTTTTTTGGTCAGAATATATTTTGTTTCTTTTTTAATCGTATGTTTTAAGGAGATATTTCACATTTGAAACAATTTAAGTCGGTTGTTAGCGGAACAGGTCTAAGAACCCGCACGACGAAGAAAGGGCGAAGCACGACGGAGGAAAAGTCGACGCGAGCGACGGTGAAAAGGGCGACGGTGAAAAGGGCGACGGAGAAAAAGGCGACGGAGAAAAGAGCGACCGAAAAAAGGGCGACGGGCGACGGAGAAAGAGAGACCGAGAAAAGGGCGACGGGCGACGGAGAAAAGAGCGAGCGAGAAAAGGGCGACGGAAGAAATATATTTCCTAGCACTTGGACCCAGCCTCAACTGACCACTCAGTTAAGAGCAGTATTTCAGGAGGCAAGGTCTCCTCCAGACTACCAATGTGCAATGTAGTCCTTTGGAATGGTAGCTAGTCCTTTATAATTTAAGTTTGCATTGAGATTCGATAAAGTTAGTCTAGTCAGAAGTACAACATAGCGTTTATGGTCTGTATGCAAAGGCTGAATAAAAATTAACTGGATTTATTGCCATCTGCCCACAATAAACAAACACAAGAACTTGTTTTGTACCAGTATACAAATTAAACAGCCATAATTAACACTATAATTACAAATACTTGCATAACTACAAATAAACAATTAATCCAACAGTACAACATTATTTCTAATGTCTGTGTATATGTAAATAAGGCGTGGAATAGTCCATTAACAAATGTGGGGGTGACGTCACATTGAGCATGCGCACTTTGCTGCAACCACACATTTCAAAAGTCTCCCATTGTGCGCACGCGTCCTACTTTGCATAACATTGCTCCGAGAAAATGTCACAAGGTGTTCATACGCACGTTACTGACCAATAAAATAAACTCCATAATATATCAGACTCCTTGTTTTTTTGGTCAGAATATATTTTGTTTCTTTTTTAATCGTATGTTTTAAGGAGATATTTCACATTTGAAACAATTTAAGTCGGTTGTTAGCGGAACAGGTCTAAGAACCCGCACGACGAAGAAAGGGCAAAGCACGACGAAGAAAGGGCGAAGCACGACGGAGGAAAGGTCGACGCGGGCGACGGTGAAAAGGGCGACGGTGAAAAGGGCGACGGAGAAAAAGGCGACGGAGAAAAGAGCGACCGAAAAAAGGGCGACGGGCGACGGAGAAAAGAGAGACCGAGAAAAGGGCGACGGGCGACGGAGAAAAGAGCGAGCGAGAAAAGGGCGACGGAATAAATATATTTCCTAGCACTCGGACCCAGCCTCAACTGACCACTCAGTTAAGAGCAGTATTTCAGGAGGCCAGGGGCCGATTTCACAAAACTCTTCCTATCTTAGGATCGATCCCAGGATTTAAGAAGAGTTCGAGCAGTAAGATCGGTCTTTGCTAAGACGTGTCCTAAGATCGATTTCACAAAACCCGTCTTTTACAAGACGAGTCGCAACTGCTTATTATACATTTATTAACGGCTGTTCCATGTTTGTTAACAGTACCGAATACAACAGTCGTCGGGAAAACGGCACGCACGTTACAAATCAAAATGGCCGACTTTGTAGCGTCGTCTGCTTGGCGTATCGCATTTTGTCGGATTCAAGTCGATGTACTTGAACCTAGATGTACATGTAGGCCTATCGTTCGCGTTCGACTGTACAAATGGCACACTCGCATTTATGTGCAGGAAAAAAAAAACATTAAGCCTATGTGTATTAATCTAATTTACATAAATGTATCTTTTTTCAGGAGCACTAGCACGCGCGCGCACTACAAGTAACTTTCAGTCTGTGCTCAATCAACAATAACCAGTACAAAATTTGTTTTTATTGTATGGATATATTTTGCCGAAATATAAATCCGTGCTTTTGTAAACATCAAGAAACCTATAGATATAGGGCTACAGCAAGTTATGGCTTCACGTGGATGGACATACAAATGCCTCAACTTTTTCGGTAAGTGCTTTTCTGTGATTTAAATTACGCCTCATTTTCAAGAGAATTTCGCCTATCGCGGCAAAGGAAAATTATGTCTGTATGACCGGCTGCTGCTGCCGTATGCCGGGCTAGCTTCACGTTTGGCAAGCAAAAGATAAGTGCCTTCGCACTGCATTATACTCCATGCATTCGTACAGATAAGACGACCCAAACATCGATCTTAAGTTAGGAAGAGTTGGGCCGTGTTGCCATGGGAAATAGGACGAATTGAACACATCCTATGTTTTGTGAAAACGGTCCTAGGATTAGTTCCAAGATAAGACGAGTTACACTTCCTAGGACGAATCTTAGCGCTTTGTGAAATCGGCCCCAGGTCTCCTCCAGACTACCAATGTGCAATGTAGTCCTTTGGAATGGTAGCTAGTCCTTTATAATTTAAGTTTGCATTGAGATTCGATAAAGTTAGTCTAGTCAGAAGTACAACATAGCGTTTATGGTCTGTATGCAAAGGCTGAATAAAAATTAACTGGATTTATTGCCCTCTGCCCACAATAAACAAACACAAGAACTTGTTTTGTACCAGTATACAAATTAAACAGCCATAATTAACACTATAATTACAAATACTTGCATAACTACAAATAAACAATTAGTCCAACAGTACAACATTATTTATAATGTCTGTGTATATGTAAATAAGGCGTGGAAAAGTACATTAACAAATGTGGGGGTGACGTCACATTGAGCATGCGGACTTTGCTGCAACCACACATTTCAAAAGTCTCCCATTGTGCGCACGCGTCCTACTTTGCATAGAATTGCTTCGAGAAAATGTCACAAGGTGTTCATACGCACGTTACTGACCAATAAAATAAACTCCATAATATATCAGACTCCTTGATTTTTTGGTCAGAATATATTTTGTTTCTTTTTTAATCGTATGTTTTAAGGAGATATTTCACATTTTAAACAATTTAAGTCGGTTGTTAGCGGAACAGGTCTAAGAACCCGCACGACGAAGAAAGGGCGAAGCACGACGGAGGAAAGGTTGACGCGGGCGACGGTGAAAAGGGCGACGGTGAAAAGGGCGGCGGAGAAAAAGGCGACGGAAAAAAGAGCGACCGAAAAAAGGGCGACGGGCGACGGAGAAAAGAGAGACCGAGAAAAGGGCGACGGGCGACGGAGAAAAGAGCGAGCGAGAAAAGGGCGACGGAATAAATATATTTCCTAGCACTCGGACCCAGCCTCAACTGACCACTCAGTTAAGAGCAGTATTTCAGGAGGCCAGGTCTCCTCCAGACTACCAATGTGCAATGTAGTCCTTTGGAATGGTAGCTAGTCCTTTATAATTTAAGTTTGCATTGAGATTCGATAAAGTTAGTCTAGTCAGAAGTACAACATAGCGTTTATGGTCTGTATGCAAAGGCTGAATAAAAATTAACTGGATTTATTGCCCTCTGCCCACAATAAACAAACACAAGAACTTGTTTTGTACCAGTATACAAATTAAACAGCCATAATTAACACTATAATTACAAATACTTGCATAACTACAAATAAACAATTAGTCCAACAGTACAACATTATTTATAATGTCTGTGTATATGTAAATAAGGCGTGGAAAAGTACATTAACAAATGTGGGGGTGACGTCACATTGAGCATGCGGACTTTGCTGCAACCACACATTTCAAAAGTCTCCCATTGTGCGCACGCGTCCTACTTTGCATAGAATTGCTTCGAGAAAATGTCACAAGGTGTTCATACGCACGTTACTGACCAATAAAATAAACTCCATAATATATCAGACTCCTTGATTTTTTGGTCAGAATATATTTTGTTTCTTTTTTAATCGTATGTTTTAAGGAGATATTTCACATTTGAAACAATTTAAGTCGGTTGTTAGCGGAACAGGTCTAAGAACCCGCACGACGAAGAAAGGGCGAAGCACGACGGAGGAAAGGTCGACGCGGGCGACGGTAAAAGGGCGACGGAGAAAAAGGCGACGGAGAAAAGAGCGACCGAAAAAAGGGCGACGGGCGACGGAGAAAAGAGAGACCGAGAAAAGGGCGACGGGCGACGGAGAAAAGAGCGAGCGAGAAAAGGGCGAAGGAAGAAATATATTTCCTAGCACTCGGACCCAGCCTCAACTGACCACTCAGTTAAGAGCAGTATTTCAGGAGGCCAGGTCTCCTCCAGACTACCAATGTGCAATGTAGTCCTTTGGAATGGTAGCTAGTCCTTTATAATTTAAGTTTGCATTGAGATTCGATAAAGTTAGTCTAGTCAGAAGTACAACATAGCGTTTATGGTCTGTATGCAAAGGCTGAATAAAAATTAACTGGATTTATTGCCATCTGCCCACAATAAACGAACACAAGAACTTGTTTTGTACCAGTATACAAATTAAACAGCCATAATTAACACTATAATTACAAATACTTGCATAACTACAAATAAACAATTAGTCCAACAGTACAACATTATTTCTAATGTCTGTGTATATGTAAATAAGGCGTGGAATAGTCCATTAACAAATGTGGGGGTGACGTCACATTGAGCATGCGCACTTTGCTGCAACCACACATTTCAAAAGTCTCCCATTGTGCGCACGCGTCCTACTTTGCATAAAATTGCTCCGAGAAAATGTCACAAGGTGTTCATACGCACGTTACTGACCAATAAAATAAACTCCATAATATATCAGACTCCTTGTTTTTTTTGGTCAAAATATATTTTGTTTCTTTTTTAATCGTATGTTTTAAGGAGATATTTCACATTTGAAACAATTTAAGTCGGTTTTTAGCGGAACAGGTCTAAGAAAGAAGAAAGGGCGGAGCACGACGGAGGAAAAGTCGACGCGGGCGACGGTGAAAAGAGCGACGGAGAAAAAGGCGACGGAGAAAAGAGCGACCGAAAAAAGGGCGACGGGCGACGGAGAAAAGAGAGACCGAGAAAAGGGCGACGGGCGACGGAGAAAAGAGCGAGCGAGAAAAGGGCGACGGAAGAAATATATTTCCTAGCACTCGGACCCAGCCTCAACTGACCACTCAGTTAAGAGCAGTATTTCAGGAGGCCAGGTCTCCTCCAGACTACCAATGTGCAATGTAGTCCTTTGGAATGGTAGCTAGTCCTTTATAATTTAAGTTTGCATTGAGATTCGATAAAGTTAGTCTAGTCAGAAGTACAACATAGCGTTTATGGTCTGTATGCAAAGGCTGAATAAAAATTAACTGGATTTATTGCCATCTGCCCACAATAAACAAACACAAGAACTTGTTTTGTACCAGTATACAAATTAAACAGCCATAATTAACACTATAATTACAAATACTTGCATAACTACAAATAAACAATTAGTCCAACAGTACAACATTATTTCTAACGTCTGTGTATATGTAAATAAGGCGTGGAATAGTCCATTAACAAATGTGGGGGTGACGTCACATTGAGCATGCGCACTTTGCTGCAACCACACATTTCAAAAGTCTCCCATTGTGCGCACGCGTCCTACTTTGCATAAAATTGCTCCGAGAAAATGTCACAAGGTGTTCATACGCACGTTACTGACCAATAAAATAAACTCCATAATATATCAGACTCCTTGTTTTTTTGGTCAGAATATATTTTGTTTCTTTTTTAATCGTATGTTTTAAGGAGATATTTCACATTTGAAACAATTTAAGTCGGTTGTTAGCGGAACAGGTCTAAGAACCCGCACGACGAAGAAAGGGCGAAGCACGACGGAGGAAAAGTCGACGCGAGCGACGGTGAAAAGGGCGACGGTGAAAAGGGCGACGGAGAAAAAGGCGACGGAGAAAAGAGCGACCGAAAAAAGGGCGACGGGCGACGGAGAAAGAGAGACCGAGAAAAGGGCGACGGGCGACGGAGAAAAGGGCGACGGAAGAAATATATTTCCTAGCACTTGGACCCAGCCTCAACTGACCACTCAGTTAAGAGCAGTATTTCAGGAGGCAAGGTCTCCTCCAGACTACCAATGTGCAATGTAGTCCTTTGGAATGGTAGCTAGTCCTTTATAATTTAAGTTTGCATTGAGATTCGATAAAGTTAGTCTAGTCAGAAGTACAACATAGCGTTTATGGTCTGTATGCAAAGGCTGAATAAAAATTAACTGGATTTATTGCCATCTGCCCACAATAAACAAACACAAGAACTTGTTTTGTACCAGTATACAAATTAAACAGCCATAATTAACACTATAATTACAAATACTTGCATAACTACAAATAAACAATTAATCCAACAGTACAACATTATTTCTAATGTCTGTGTATATGTAAATAAGGCGTGGAATAGTCCATTAACAAATGTGGGGGTGACGTCACATTGAGCATGCGCACTTTGCTGCAACCACACATTTCAAAAGTCTCCCATTGTGCGCACGCGTCCTACTTTGCATAACATTTCTCCGAGAAAATGTCACAAGGTGGTCATACGCACGTTACTGACCAATAAAATAAACTCCATAATATATCAGACTCCTTGATTTTTTGGTCAGAATATATTTTGTTTCTTTTTTAATCGTATGTTTTAAGGAGATATTTCACATTTGAAACAATTTAAGTCGGTTGTTAGCGGAACAGGTCTAAGAACCCGCACGACGAAGAAAGGGCGAAGCACGACGGAGGAAAGGTCGACGCGGGCGACGGTGAAAAGGGCGACGGAGAAAAAGGCGACGGAGAAAAGAGCGACCGAAAAAAGGGCGACGGGCGACGGAGAAAAGAGAGACCGAGAAAAGGGCGACGGGCGACGGAGAAAAGAGCGAGCGAGAAAAGGGCGACGGAAGAAATATATTTCCTAGCACTCGGACCCAGCCTCAACTGACCACTCAGTTAAGAGCAGTATTTCAGGAGGCCAGGTCTCCTCCAGACTACCAATGTGCAATGTAGTCCTTTGGAATGGTAGCTAGTCCTTTATAATTTAAGTTTGCATTGAGATTCGATAAAGTTAGTCTAGTCAGAAGTACAACATAGCGTTTATGGTCTGTATGCAAAGGCTGAATAAAAATTAACTGGATTTATTGCCATCTGCCCACAATAAACGAACACAAGAACTTGTTTTGTACCAGTATACAAATTAAACAGCCATAATTAACACTATAATTACAAATACTTGCATAACTACAAATAAACAATTAGTCCAACAGTACAACATTATTTCTAATGTCTGTGTATATGTAAATAAGGCGTGGAATAGTCCATTAACAAATGTGGGGGTGACGTCACATTGAGCATGCGCACTTTGCTGCAACCACACATTTCAAAAGTCTCCCATTGTGCGCACGCGTCCTACTTTGCATAAAATTGCTCCGAGAAAATGTCACAAGGTGTTCATACGCACGTTACTGACCAATAAAATAAACTCCATAATATATCAGACTCCTTGATTTTTTGGTCAGAATATATTTTGTTTCTTTTTTAATCGTATGTTTTAAGGAGATATTTCACATTTGAAACAATTTAAGTCGGTTGTTAGCGGAACAGGTCTAAGAACCCGCACGACGAAGAAAGGGCGAAGCACGACGGAGGAAAGGTTGACGCGGGCGACGGTGAAAAGGGCGACGGTGAAAAGGGCGGCGGAGAAAAAGGCGACGGAAAAAAGAGCGACCGAAAAAAGGGCGACGGGCGACGGAGAAAAGAGAGACCGAGAAAAGGGCGACGGGCGACGGAGAAAAGAGCGAGCGAGAAAAGGGCGACGGAATAAATATATTTCCTAGCACTCGGACCCAGCCTCAACTGACCACTCAGTTAAGAGCAGTATTTCAGGAGGCCAGGTCTCCTCCAGACTACCAATGTGCAATGTAGTCCTTTGGAATGGTAGCTAGTCCTTTATAATTTAAGTTTGCATTGAGATTCGATAAAGTTAGTCTAGTCAGAAGTACAACATAGCGTTCATGGTCTGTATGCAAAGGCTGAATAAAAATTAACTGGATTTATTGCCCTCTGCCCACAATAAACAAACACAAGAACTTGTTTTGTACCAGTATACAAATTAAACAGCCATAATTAACACTATAATTACAAATACTTGCATAACTACAAATAAACAATTAGTCCAACAGTACAACATTATTTATAATGTCTGTGTATATGTAAATAAGGCGTGGAAAAGTACATTAACAAATGTGGGGGTGACGTCACATTGAGCATGCGGACTTTGCTGCAACCACACATTTCAAAAGTCTCCCATTGTGCGCACGCGTCCTACTTTGCATAGAATTGCTTCGAGAAAATGTCACAAGGTGTTCATACGCACGTTACTGACCAATAAAATAAACTCCATAATATATCAGACTCCTTGATTTTTTGGTCAGAATATATTTTGTTTCTTTTTTAATCGTATGTTTTAAGGAGATATTTCACATTTGAAACAATTTAAGTCGGTTGTTAGCGGAACAGGTCTAAGAACCCGCACGACGAAGAAAGGGCAAAGCACGACGAAGAAAGGGCGAAGCACGACGGAGGAAAGGTCGACGCGGGCGACGGTGAAAAGGGCGACGGTGAAAAGGGCGACGGAGAAAAAGGCGACGGAGAAAAGAGCGACCGAAAAAAGGGCGACGGGCGACGGAGAAAAGAGAGACCGAGAAAGGGGCGACGGGCGACGGAGAAAAGAGCGAGCGAGAAAAGGGCGACGGAATAAATATATTTCCTAGCACTCGGACCCAGCCTCAACTGACCACTCAGTTAAGAGCAGTATTTCAGGAGGCCAGGTCTCCTCCAGACTACCAATGTGCAATGTAGTCCTTTGGAATGGTAGCTAGTCCTTTATAATTTAAGTTTGCATTGAGATTCGATAAAGTTAGTCTAGTCAGAAGTACAACATAGCGTTTATGGTCTGTATGCAAAGGCTGAATAAAAATTAACTGGATTTATTGCCATCTGCCCACAATAAACGAACACAAGAACTTGTTTTGTACCAGTATACAAATAAAACAGCCATAATTAACACTATAATTACAAATACTTGCATAACTACAAATAAACAATTAGTCCAACAGTACAACATTATTTCTAATGTCTGTGTATATGTAAATAAGGCGTGGAATAGTCCATTAACAAATGTGGGGGTGACGTCACATTGAGCATGCGCACTTTGCTGCAACCACACATTTCAAAAGTCTCCCATTGTGCGCACGCGTCCTACTTTGCATAACATTTCTCCGAGAAAATGTCACAAGGTGGTCATACGCACGTTACTGACCAATAAAATAAACTCCATAATATATCAGACTCCTTGATTTTTTGGTCAGAATATATTTTGTTTCTTTTTTAATCGTATGTTTTAAGGAGATATTTCACATTTGAAACAATTTAAGTCGGTTGTTAGCGGAACAGGTCTAAGAACCCGCACGACGAAGAAAGGGCGAAGCACGACGGAGGAAAGGTCGACGCGGGCGACGGTGAAAAGGGCGACGGAGAAAAAGGCGACGGAGAAAAGAGCGACCGAAAAAAGGGCGACGGGCGACGGAGAAAAGAGAGACCGAGAAAAGGGCGACGGGCGACGGAGAAAAGAGCGAGCGAGAAAAGGGCGAAGGAAGAAATATATTTCCTAGCACTCGGACCCAGCCTCAACTGACCACTCAGTTAAGAGCAGTATTTCAGGAGGCCAGGTCTCCTCCAGACTACCAATGTGCAATGTAGTCCTTTGGAATGGTAGCTAGTCCTTTATAATTTAAGTTTGCATTGAGATTCGATAAAGTTAGTCTAGTCAGAAGTACAACATAGCGTTTATGGTCTGTATGCAAAGGCTGAATAAAAATTAACTGGATTTATTGCCATCTGCCCACAATAAACGAACACAAGAACTTGTTTTGTACCAGTATACAAATTAAACAGCCATAATTAACACTATAATTACAAATACTTGCATAACTACAAATAAACAATTAGTCCAACAGTACAACATTATTTCTAATGTCTGTGTATATGTAAATAAGGCGTGGAATAGTCCATTAACAAATGTGGGGGTGACGTCACATTGAGCATGCGCACTTTGCTGCAACCACACATTTCAAAAGTCTCCCATTGTGCGCACGCGTCCTACTTTGCATAACATTTCTCCGAGAAAATGTCACAAGGTGGTCATACGCACGTTACTGACCAATAAAATAAACTCCATAATATATCAGACTCCTTGATTTTGTTGTCAGAATATATTTTGTTTCTTTTTTAATCGTATGTTTTAAGGAGATATTTCACATTTGAAACAATTTAAGTCGGTTGTTAGCGGAACAGGTCTAAGAACCCGCACGACGAAGAAAGGGCGAAGCACGACGGAGGAAAGGTCGACGCGGGCGACGGTGAAAAGGGCGACGGAGAAAAAGGCGACGGAGAAAAAGGCGACGGAGAAAAGAGCGACCGAAAAAAGGGCGACGGGCGACGGAGAAAAGAGAGACCGAGAAAAGGGCGACGGGCGACGGAGAAAAGAGCGAGCGAGAAAAGGGCGAAGGAAGAAATATATTTCCTAGCACTCGGACCCAGCCTCAACTGACCACTCAGTTAAGAGCAGTATTTCAGGAGGCCAGGTCTCCTCCAGACTACCAATGTGCAATGTAGTCCTTTGGAATGGTAGCTAGTCCTTTATAATTTAAGTTTGCATTGAGATTCGATAAAGTTAGTCTAGTCAGAAGTACAACATAGCGTTTATGGTCTGTATGCAAAGGCTGAATAAAAATTAACTGGATTTATTGCCATCTGCCCACAGTAAACAAACACAAGAACTTGTTTTGTACCAGTATACAAATTAAACAGCCATAATTAACACTATAATTACAAATACTTGCATAACTACAAATAAACAATTAGTCCAACAGTACAACATTATTTCTAATGTCTGTGTATATGTAAATAAGGCGTGGAATAGTCCATTAACAAATGTGGGGGTGACGTCACATTGAGCATGCGCACTTTGCTGCAACCACACATTTCAAAAGTCTCCCATTGTGCGCACGCGTCCTACCGGGGCGGTCGGGTTGGCGTACGGGTTCTTTCCTCGCCTTTCACCTCTGGGGTCCCGGGTTCGAATCCGGGGCGTGTATGTGGATTGGGTTTGCAGTCCCTACTTGACCGCGTGGGTTTTCCCCTGGGGCATTTCTCTGGGGGTTTTCCTCGCACTTCTAAAAACTGCAACTCCTTCTTCGTCATCTCAAGTTGATAATATAGTATAGTTAAAGCTAAAACCGTATAGTTGGTGGCATAAAGGGCCTTAGTTGCCGAAGATGCCATAAAATATACAACAACAACAACAACAACGCGTCCTACTTTGCATAACATTTCTCCGAGAAAATGTCACAAGGTGGTCATACGCACGTTACTGACCAATAAAATAAACTCCATAATATATCAGACTCCTTGATTTTTTGGTCAGAATATATTTTGTTTCTTTTTTAATCGTATGTTTTAAGGAGATATTTCACATTTGAAACAATTTAAGTCGGTTGTTAGCGGAACAGGTCTAAGAACCCGCACGACGAAGAAAGGGCGAAGCACGACGGAGGAAAGGTCGACGCGGGCGACGGTGAAAAGGGCGACGGAGAAAAAGGCGACGGAGAAAAGAGCGACCGAAAAAAGGGCGACGGGCGACGGAGAAAAGAGAGACCGAGAAAAGGGCGACGGGCGACGGAGAAAAGAGCGAGCGAGAAAAGGGCGACGGAAGAAATATATTTCCTAGCACTCGGACCCAGCCTCAACTGACCACTCAGTTAAGAGCAGTATTTCAGCAGACCAGGTCTCCTCCAGACTACCAATGTGCAATGTAGTCCTTTGGAATGGTAGCTAGTCCTTTATAATTTAAGTTTGCATTGAGATTTGATAAAGTTAGTCTAGTCAGAAGTACAACATAGCGTTTATGGTCTGTATGCAAAGGCTGAATAAAAATTAACTGGATTTATTGCCATCTGTCCACAATAAACAAACACAAGAACTTGTTTTGTACCAGTATACAAATTAAACAGCCATAATTAACACTATAATTACAAATACTTGCATAACTACAAATAAACAATTAATCCAACAGTACAACATTATTTCTGATGTCTGTGTATATGTAAATAAGGCGTGGAATAGTCCATTAACAAATGTGGGGGTGACGTCACATTGAGCATGCGCACTTTGCTGCAACCACACATTTCAAAAGTCTCCCATTGTGCGCACGCGTCCTACTTTGCATAACATTGCTCCGAGAAAATGTCACAAGGTGTTCATACGCACGTTACTGACCAATAAAATAAACTCCATAATATATCAGACTCCTTGATTTTTTGGTCAGAATATATTTTGTTTCTTTTTTAATCGTATGTTTTAAGGAGATATTTCACATTTGAAACAATTTAAGTCGGTTGTTAGCGGAACAGGTCTAAAACCCGCACGACGAAGAAAGGGCGAAGCACGCCTGAGGAAAAGTCGACGCGGGCGACGGTGAAAAGGGCGACGGTGAAAAGGGCGACGGAGAAAAGAGCGACCGAAAAAAGGGCGACGGGCGACGGAGAAAAGAGAGACCGAGAAAAGGGCGACGGGCGACGGAGAAAAGAGCGAGCGAGAAAAGGGCGACGGAAGAAATATATTTCCTAGCACTCGGACCCAGCCTCAACTGACCACTCAGTTAAGAGCAGTATTTCAGCAGACCAGGTCTCCTCCAGACTACCAATGTGCAATGTAGTCCTTTGGAATGGTAGCTAGTCCTTTATAATTTAAGTTTGCATTGAGATTTGATAAAGTTAGTCTAGTCAGAAGTACAACATAGCGTTTATGGTCTGTATGCAAAGGCTGAATAAAAATTAACTGGATTTATTGCCATCTGCCCACAATAAACAAACACAATAACTTGTTTTGTACCAGTATACAAATTAAACAGCCATAATTAACACTATAATTACAAATACTTGCATAACTACAAATAAACAATTAGTCCAACAGTACAACATTATTTCTAATGTCTGTGTATATGTAAATAAGGCGTGGAATAGTCCATTAACAAATGTGGGGGTGACGTCACATTGAGCATGCGCACTTTGCTGCAACCACACATTTCAAAAGTCTCCCATTGTGCGCACGCGTCCTACTTTGCATAAAATTGCTCCGAGAAAATGTCACAAGGTGTTCATACGCACGTTACTGACCAATAAAATAAACTCCATAATATATCAGACTCCTTGATTTTTTGGTCAGAATATATTTTGTTTCTTTTTTAATCGTATGTTTTAAGGAGATATTTCACATTTGAAACAATTTAAGTCGGTTGTTAGCGGAACAGGTCTAAGAACCCGCACGACGAAGAAAGGGCGAAGCACGACGGAGGAAAGGTCGACGCGGGCGACGGAGGAAAGGTCGACGCGGGCGACGGTGAAAAGGGCGACGGAGAAAAAGGCGACGGAGAAAAGAGCGACCGAAAAAAGGGCGACGGGCGACGGAGAAAAGAGAGACCGAGAAAAGGGCGACGGGCGACGGAGAAAAGAGCGAGCGAGAAAAGGGCGACGGAAGAAATATATTTCCTAGCACTCGGACCCAGCCTCAACTGACCACTCAGTTAAGAGCAGTATTTCAGGAGGCCAGGTCTCCTCCAGACTACCAATGTGCAACGTAGTCCTTTGGAATGGTAGCTAGTCCTTTATAATTTAAGTTTGCATTGAGATTCGATAAAGTTAGTCTAGTCAGAAGTACAACATAGCGTTTATGGTCTGTATGCAAAGGCTGAATAAAAATTAACTGGATTTATTGCCATCTGCCCACAATAAACAAACACAAGAACTTGTTTTGTACCAGTATACAAATTAAACAGCCATAATTAACACTATAATTACAAATACTTGCATAACTACAAATAAACAATTAATCCAACAGTACAACATTGTTTCTAATGTCTGTGTATATGTAAATAAGGCGTGGAATAGTCCATTAACAAATGTGGGGGTGACGTCACATTGAGCATGCGCACTTTGCTGCAACCACACATTTCAAAAGTCTCCCATTGTGCGCAAGCGTCCTACTTTGCATAAAATTGCTCCGAGAAAATGTCACAAGGTGTTCATACGCACGTTACTGACCAATAAAATAAACTCCATAATATATCAGACTCCTTGATTTTTTGGTCAGAATATATTTTGTTTCTTTTTTAATCGTATGTTTTAAGGAGATATTTCACATTTGAAAAAATTTAAGGCGGTTGTTAGCGGAACAGGTCTAAGAACCCGCACGACGAAGAAAGGGCGAAGCACGACGGAGGAAAGGGCGAAGCACGACGGAGGAAAGGTCGACGCGGGCGACGGTGAAAAGGGCGACGGAGAAAAGAGCGACCGAAAAAAGGGCGACGGGCGACGGAGAAAAGAGAGACCGAGAAAAGGGCGACGGAGAAAAGAGAGACCGAGAAAAGGGCGACGGGCGACGGAAAAAAGAGCGAGCGAGAAAAGGGCGACGGAAGAAATATATTCCCTAGCACTCGGACCCAGCCTCAACTGACCACTCAGTTAAGAGCAGTATTTCAGGAGGCCAGGTCTCCTCCAGACTACCAATGTGCAATGTAGTCCTTTGGAATGGTAGCTAGTCCTTTATAATTTAAGTTTGCATTGAGATTCGATAAAGTTAGTCTAGTCAGAAGTACAACATAGCGTTTATGGTCTGTATGCAAAGGCTGAATAAAAATTAACTGGATTTATTGCCATCTGCCCACAATAAACAAACACAAGAACTTGTTTTGTACCAGTATACAAATTAAACAGCCATAATTAACACTATAATTACAAATACTTGCATAACTACAAATAAACAATTAATCCAACAGTACAACATTATTTCTGATGTCTGTGTATATGTAAATAAGGCGTGGAATAGTCCATTAACAAATGTGGGGGTGACGTCACATTGAGCATGCGCACTTTGCTGCAACCACACATTTCAAAAGTCTCCCATTGTGCGCTCGCGTCCTACTTTGCATAAAATTGCCCCGAGAAAATGTCACAACGTGTTCATACGCACGTTACTGACCAATAAAATAAACTCCATAATATATCAGACTCCTTGATTTTTTGGTCAGAATATATTTTGTTTCTTTTTTAATCGTATGTTTTAAGGAGATATTTCACATTTGAAACAATTTAAGTCGGTTGTTAGCGGAACAGGTCTAAGAACCCGCACGACGAAGAAAGGGCGAAGCACGACGAAAAAAGGGCGAAGCACGACGGAGGAAAGGTCGACGCGGGCGACGGAGGAAAGGTCGACGCGGGCGACGGTGAAAAGGGCGACGGAGAAAAAGGCGACGGAGAAAAGAGCGACCGAAAAAAGGGCGACGGGCGACGGAGAAAAGAGAGACCGAGAAAAGGGCGACGGGCGACGGAGAAAAGAGCGAGCGAGAAAAGGGCGACGGAAGAAATATATTTCCTAGCACTCGGACCCAGCCTCAACTGACCACTCAGTTAAGAGCAGTATTTCAGGAGGCCAGGTCTCCTCCAGACTACCAATGTGCAACGTAGTCCTTTGGAATGGTAGCTAGTCCTTTATAATTTAAGTTTGCATTGAGATTCGATAAAGTTAGTCTAGTCAGAAGTACAACATAGCGTTTATGGTCTGTATGCAAAGGCTGAATAAAAATTAACTGGATTTATTGCCATCTGCCCACAATAAACAAACACAAGAACTTGTTTTGTACCAGTATACAAATTAAACAGCCATAATTAACACTATAATTACAAATACTTGCATAACTACAAATAAACAATTAATCCAACAGTACAACATTGTTTCTAATGTCTGTGTATATGTAAATAAGGCGTGGAATAGTCCATTAACAAATGTGGGGGTGACGTCACATTGAGCATGCGCACTTTGCTGCAACCACACATTTCAAAAGTCTCCCATTGTGCGCACGCGTCCTACTTTGCATAAAATTGCTCCGAGAAAATGTCACAAGGTGTTCATACGCATGTTACTGACCAATAAAATAAACTCCATAATATATCAGACTCCTTGATTTTTTGGTCAGAATATATTTTGTTTCTTTTTTAATCGTATGTTTTAAGGAGATATTTCACATTTGAAAAAAATTAAGTCGGTTGTTAGCGGAACAGGTCTAAGAACCCGCACGACGAAGAAAGGGCGAAGCACGACGGAGGAAAGGTCGACGCGGAGGAAAGGTCGACGCGGGCGACGGTGAAAAGGGCGACGGAGAAAAGGTCGACGGAGAAAAGAGCGACCGAAAAAAGGGCGACGGGCGACGGAGAAAAGAGAGACCGAGAAAAGGGCGACGGAGAAAAGAGAGACCGAGAAAAGGGCGACGGGCGACGGAGAATAGAGCGAGCGAGAAAAGGGCGACGGAAGAAATATATTTCCTAGCACTCGGACCCAGCCTCAACTGACCACTCAGTTAAGAGCAGTATTTCAGGAGGCCAGGTCTCCTCCAGACTACTAATGTGCAATGTAGTCCTTTGGAATGGTAGCTAGTCCTTTATAATTTAAGTTTGCATTGAGATTCGATAAAGTTAGTCTAGTCAGAAGTACAACATAGCGTTTATGGTCTGTATGCAAAGGCTGAATAAAAATTAACTGGATTTATTGCCATCTGCCCACAATAAACAAACACAAGAACTTGTTTTGTACCAGTATACAAATTAAACAGCCATAATTAACACTATAATTACAAATACTTGCATAACTACAAATAAACAATTAATCCAACAGTACAACATTATTTCTAATGTCTGTGTATATGTAAATAAGGCGTGGAATAGTCCATTAACAAATGTGGGGGTGACGTCACATTGAGCATGCGCACTTTGCTGCAACCACACATTTCAAAAGTCTCCCATTGTGCGCACGCGTCCTACTTTGCATAAAATTGCTCCGAGAAAATGTCACAAGGTGTTCATACGCACGTTACTGACCAATAAAATAAACTCAATAATATATCAGACTCCTTGATTTTTTGGTCAAAATATATTTTGTTTCTTTTTTAATCGTATGTTTTAAGGAGATATTTCACATTTGAAACAATTTAAGTCGGTTGTTAGCGGAACAGGTCTAAGAACCCGCACGACGAAGAAAGGGCGAAGCACGACGGAGGAAAGGTCGACGCGGGCGACGGAGGAAAGGTCGACGCGGGCGACGGTGAAAAGGGCGACGGAGAAAAAGGCGACGGAGAAAAGAGCGACCGAAAAAAGGGCGACGGGCGACGGAGAAAAGAGAGACCGAGAAAAGGGCGACGGGCGACGGAAAAAAGAGCGAGCGAGAAAAGGGCGACGGAAGAAATATATTTCCTAGCACTCGGACCCAGCCTCAACTGACCACTCAGTTAAGAGCAGTATTTCAGGAGGCCAGGTCTCCTCCAGACTACCAATGTGCAACGTAGTCCTTTGGAATGGTAGCTAGTCCTTTATAATTTAAGTTTGCATTGAGATTCGATAAAGTTAGTCTAGTCAGAAGTACAACATAGCGTTTATGGTCTGTATGCAAAGGCTGAATAAAAATTAACTGGATTTATTGCCATCTGCCCACAATAAACAAACACAAGAACTTGTTTTGTACCAGTATACAAATTAAACAGCCATAATTAACACTATAATTACAAATACTTGCATAACTACAAATAAACAATTAATCCAACAGTACAACATTGTTTCTAATGTCTGTGTATATGTAAATAAGGCGTGGAATAGTCCATTAACAAATGTGGGGGTGACGTCACATTGAGCATGCGCACTTTGCTGCAACCACACATTTCAAAAGTCTCCCATTGTGCGCAAGCGTCCTACTTTGCATAAAATTGCTCCGAGAAAATGTCACAAGGTGTTCATACGCACGTTACTGACCAATAAAATAAACTCCATAATATATCAGACTCCTTGATTTTTTGGTCAGAATATATTTTGTTTCTTTTTTAATCGTATGTTTTAAGGAGATATTTCACATTTGAAACAATTTAAGTCGGTTGTTAGCGGAACAGGTCTAAGAACCCGCACGACGAAGAAAGGGCGAAGCACGACGGAGGAAAAGTCGACGCGAGCGACGGTGAAAAGGGCGACGGTGAAAAGGGCGACGGTGAAAAGGGCGACGGAGAAAAAGGCGACGGAGAAAAGAGCGACCGAAAAAAGGGCGACGGGCGACGGAGAAAGAGAGACCGAGAAAAGGGCGACGGGCGACGGAGAAAAGAGCGAGCGAGAAAAGGGCGACGGAAGAAATATATTTCCTAGCACTTGGACCCAGCCTCAACTGACCACTCAGTTAAGAGCAGTATTTCAGGAGGCAAGGTCTCCTCCAGACTACCAATGTGCAATGTAGTCCTTTGGAATGGTAGCTAGTCCTTTATAATTTAAGTTTGCATTGAGATTCGATAAAGTTAGTCTAGTCAGAAGTACAACATAGCGTTTATGGTCTGTATGCAAAGGCTTAATAAAAATTAACTGGATTTATTGCCATCTGCCCAAAATAAACAAACACAAGAACTTGTTTTGTACCAGTATACAAATTAAACAGCCATAATTAACACTATAATTACAAATACTTGCATAACTACAAATAAACAATTAATCCAACAGTACAACATTATTTCTAATGTCTGTGTATATGTAAATAAGGCGTGGAATAGTCCATTAACAAATGTGGGGGTGACGTCACATTGAGCATGCGCACTTTGCTGCAACCACACATTTCAAAAGTCTCCCATTGTGCGCACGCGTCCTACTTTGCATAAAATTGCTCCGAGAAAATGTCACAAGGTGTTCATACGCACGTTACTGACCAATAAAATAAACTCCATAATATATCAGATTCCTTGTTTTTTTGGTGAGAATATATTTTGTTTCTTTTTTAATCGTATGTTTTAAGGAGATATTTCACATTTGAAACAATTTAAGTCGGTTGTTAGCGGAACAGGTCTAAGAACCCGCACGACGAAGAAAGGGCGAAGCACGACGGAGGAAAAGTCGACGCGAGCGACGGTGAAAAGGGCGACGGTGAAAAGGGCGACGGAGAAAAAGGCGACGGAGAAAAGGGCGACGGGCGACGGAGAAAGAGAGACCGAGAAAAGGGCGACGGGCGACGGAGAAAAGAGCGAGCGAGAAAAGGGCGACGGAAGAAATATATTTCCTAGCACTCGGACCCAGCCTCAACTGACCACTCAGTTAAGAGCAGTATTTCAGGAGGCCAGGTCTCCTCCAGACTACCAATGTGCAATGTAGTCCTTTGGAATGGTAGCTAGTCCTTTATAGTTTGGGTTTGCATTGAGATTCGATAAAGTCTAGTCAGAAGTACACATAGCGTTTATGGTCTGTATGCAAAGGCTGAATAAAAATTAACTGGATTTATTGCCATCTGCCCACAATAAACAAACACAAGAACTTGTTTTGTACCAGTATACAAATTAAACAGCCATAATTAACACTATAATTACAAATACTTGCATAACTACAAATAAACAATTAGTCCAACAGTACAACATTATTTCTAATGTCTGTGTATATGTAAATAAGGCGTGGAATAGTCCATTAACAAATGTGGGGGTGACGTCACATTGAGCATGCGGACTTTGCTACAACCACACATTTCAAAAGTCTCCCATTGTGCGCACGCGTCCTACTTTGCATAAATTTGCTCCGAGAAAATGTCACAAGGTATTCATACGCACGTTACTGACCAATAAAATAAACTCCATAATATATCAGACTCCTTGATTTTTTGGTCAGAATATATTTTGTTTCTTTTTTAATCGTATGTTTTAAGGAGATATTTCACATTTGAAACAATTTAAGTCGGTTGTTAGCGGAACAGGTCTAAGAACCCGCACGACGAAGAAAGGGCGAAGCACGACGAAGAAAGGGCGAAGCACGACAGAGGAAAGGTCGACGCGGGCGACGGTGAAAAGGGCGACGGTGAAAAGGGCGACGGAGAAAAGAGCGACCGAAAAAAGGGCGACGGGCGACGGAGAAAAGAGAGACCGAGAAAAGGGCGACGGGCGACGGAGAAAATAGCGAGCGAGAAAAGGGCGACGGAAGAAATATATTTCCTAGCACTCGGACCCAGCCTCAACTGACCACTCAGTTAAGAGCAGTATTTCAGGAGGCCAGGTCTCCTCCAGACTACCAATGTGCAATGTAGTCCTTTGGAATGGTAGCTAGTCCTTTATAATTTAAGTTTGCATTGAGATTCGATAAAGTTAGTCTAGTCAGAAGTACAACAAAGCGTTTATGGTCTGTATGCAAAGGCTGAAAAAAAATTAACTGGATTTATTGCCATCTGCCCACAATAAACAAACACAAGAACTTGTTTTGTACCAGTATACAAATTAAACAGCCATAATTAACACTATAATTACAAATACTTGCATAACTACAAATAAACAATTAATCCAACAGTACAACATTATTTCTGATGTCTGTGTATATGTAAATAAGGCGTGGAATAGTCCATTAACAAATGTGGGGGTGACGTCACATTGAGCATGCGCACTTTGCTGCAACCACACATTTCAAAAGTCTCCCATTGTGCGCACGCGTCCTACTTTGCATAAAATTGCTCCGAGAAAATGTCACAAGGTGTTCATACGCACGTTACTGACCAATAAAATAAACTCCATAATATATCAGATTCCTTGTTTTTTTGGTGAGAATATATTTTGTTTCTTTTTTAATCGTATGTTTTAAGGAGATATTTCACATTTGAAACAATTTAAGTCGGTTGTTAGCGGAACAGGTCTAAGAACCCGCACGACGAAGAAAGGGCGAAGCACGACGGAGGAAAAGTCGACGCGAGCGACGGTGAAAAGGGCGACGGTGAAAAGGGCGACGGAGAAAAAGGCGACGGAGAAAAGGGCGACGGGCGACGGAGAAAGAGAGACCGAGAAAAGGGCGACGGGCGACGGAGAAAAGAGCGAGCGAGAAAAGGGCGACGGAAGAAATATATTTCCTAGCACTCGGACCCAGCCTCAACTGACCACTCAGTTAAGAGCAGTATTTCAGGAGGCCAGGTCTCCTCCAGACTACCAATGTGCAATGTAGTCCTTTGGAATGGTAGCTAGTCCTTTATAGTTTGGGTTTGCATTGAGATTCGATAAAGTCTAGTCAGAAGTACACATAGCGTTTATGGTCTGTATGCAAAGGCTGAATAAAAATTAACTGGATTTATTGCCATCTGCCCACAATAAACAAACACAAGAACTTGTTTTGTACCAGTATACAAATTAAACAGCCATAATTAACACTATAATTACAAATACTTGCATAACTACAAATAAACAATTAGTCCAACAGTACAACATTATTTCTAATGTCTGTGTATATGTAAATAAGGCGTGGAATAGTCCATTAACAAATGTGGGGGTGACGTCACATTGAGCATGCGGACTTTGCTACAACCACACATTTCAAAAGTCTCCCATTGTGCGCACGCGTCCTACTTTGCATAAATTTGCTCCGAGAAAATGTCACAAGGTATTCATACGCACGTTACTGACCAATAAAATAAACTCCATAATATATCAGACTCCTTGATTTTTTGGTCAGAATATATTTTGTTTCTTTTTTAATCGTATGTTTTAAGGAGATATTTCACATTTGAAACAATTTAAGTCGGTTGTTAGCGGAACAGGTCTAAGAACCCGCACGACGAAGAAAGGGCGAAGCACGACGAAGAAAGGGCGAAGCACGACAGAGGAAAGGTCGACGCGGGCGACGGTGAAAAGGGCGACGGTGAAAAGGGCGACGGAGAAAAGAGCGACCGAAAAAAGGGCGACGGGCGACGGAGAAAAGAGAGACCGAGAAAAGGGCGACGGGCGACGGAGAAAATAGCGAGCGAGAAAAGGGCGACGGAAGAAATATATTTCCTAGCACTCGGACCCAGCCTCAACTGACCACTCAGTTAAGAGCAGTATTTCAGGAGGCCAGGTCTCCTCCAGACTACCAATGTGCAATGTAGTCCTTTGGAATGGTAGCTAGTCCTTTATAATTTAAGTTTGCATTGAGATTCGATAAAGTTAGTCTAGTCAGAAGTACAACAAAGCGTTTATGGTCTGTATGCAAAGGCTGAAAAAAAATTAACTGGATTTATTGCCATCTGCCCACAATAAACAAACACAAGAACTTGTTTTGTACCAGTATACAAATTAAACAGCCATAATTAACACTATAATTACAAATACTTGCATAACTACAAATAAACAATTAATCCAACAGTACAACATTATTTCTGATGTCTGTGTATATGTAAATAAGGCGTGGAATAGTCCATTAACAAATGTGGGGGTGACGTCACATTGAGCATGCGCACTTTGCTGCAACCACACATTTCAAAAGTCTCCCATTGTGCGCACGCGTCCTACTTTGCATAAAATTGCTCCGAGAAAATGTCACAAGGTGTTCATACGCACGTTACTGACCAATAAAATAAACTCCATAATATATCAGACTCCTTGTTTTTTTGGTCAGAATATATTTTGTTTCTTTTTTAATCGTATGTTTTAAGGAGATATTTCACATTTGAAACAATTTAAGTCGGTTGTTAGCGGAACAGGTCTAAGAACCCGCACGACGAAGAAAGGGCGAAGCACGACGGAGGAAAAGTCGACGCGAGCGACGGTGAAAAGGGCGACGGTGAAAAGGGCGACGGAGAAAAAGGCGACGGAGAAAAGAGCGACCGAAAAAAGGGCGACGGGCGACAGAGAAAGAAAGACCGAAAAAAAGGGCGACGGGCGACGGAGAAAAGAGCGAGCGAGAAAAGGGCGACGGAAGAAATATATTTCCTAGCACTTGGACCCAGCCTCAACTGACCACTCAGTTAAGAGCAGTATTTCAGGAGGCAAGGTCTTCTCCAGACTACCAATGTGCAATGTAGTCCTTTGGAATGGTAGCTAGTCCTTTATAATTTAAGTTTGCATTGAGATTCGATAAAGTTAGTCTAGTCAGAAGTACAACATAGCGTTTATGGTCTGTATGCAAAGGCTGAATAAAAATTAACTGGATTTATTGCCATCTGCCCACAATAAACAAACACAAGAACTTGTTTTGTACCAGTATACAAATTAAACAGCCATAATTAACACTATAATTACAACTACTTGCATAACTACAAATAAACAATTAATCCAACAGTACAACATTATTTCTAATGTCTGTGTATATGTAAATAAGGCGTGGAATAGTCCATTAACAAATGTGGGGGTGACGTCACATTGAGCATGCGCACTTTGCTGCAACCACACATTTCAAAAGTCTCCCATTGTGCGCACGCGTCCTACTTTGCATAACATTGCTCCGAGAAAATGTCACAAGGTGTTCATACGCACGTTACTGACCAATAAAATAAACTCCATAATATATCAGACTCCTTGATTTTTTGGTCAGAATATATTTTGTTTCTTTTTTAATCGTATGTTTTAAGGAGATATTTCACATTTGAAACAATTTAAGTCGGTTGTTAGCGGAACAGGTCTAAGAACCCGCACGACGAAGAAAGGGCGAAGCACGACGGAGGAAAGGTCGACGCGGGCGACGGTGAAAAGGGCGACGGAGAAAAAGGCGACGGAGAAAAGAGCGACCGAAAAAAGGGCGACGGGCGACGGAGAAAAGAGAGACCGAGAAAAGGGCGACGGGCGACGGAGAAAAGAGCGAGCGAGAAAAGGGCGACGGAAGAAATATATTTCCTAGCACTCGGACCCAGCCTCAACTGACCACTCAGTTAAGAGCAGTATTTCAGCAGACCAGGTCTCCTCCAGACTACCAATGTGCAATGTAGTCCTTTGGAATGGTAGCTAGTCCTTTATAATTTAAGTTTGCATTGAGATTCAATAAAGTTAGTCTAGTCAGAAGTACAACATAGCGTTTATGGTCTGTATGCAAAGGCTGAATAAAAATTAACTGGATTTATTGCCATCTGCCCACAATAAACAAACACAATAACTTGTTTTGTACCAGTATACAAATTAAACAGCCATAATTAACACTATAATTACAAATACTTGCATAACTACAAATAAACAATTAGTCCAACAGTACAACATTATTTATAATGTCTGTGTATATGTAAATAAGGCGTGGAATAGTCCATTAACAAATGTGGGGGTGACGTCACATTGAGCATGCGCACTTTGCTGCAACCACACATTTCAAAAGTCTCCCATTGTGCGCACGCGTCCTACTTTGCATAACATTTCTCCGAGAAAATGTCACAAGGTGGTCATACGCACGTTACTGACCAATAAAATAAACTCCATAATATATCAGACTCCTTGATTTGTTGGTCAGAATATATTTTGTTTCTTTTTTAATCGTATGTTTTAAGGAGATATTTCACATTTGAAACAATTTAAGTCGGTTGTTAGCGGAACAGGTCTAAGAACCCGCACGACGAAGAAAGGGCGAAGCACGACGGAGGAAAGGTCGACGCGGGCGACGGTGAAAAGGGCGACGGAGAAAAAGGCGACGGAGAAAAGAGCGACCGAAAAAAGGGCGACGGGCGACGGAGAAAAGAAAGACCGAGAAAAGGGCGACAGGCGACGGAGAAAAGAGCGAGCGAGAAAAGGGCGAAGGAAGAAATATATTTCCTAGGACTCGGACCCAGCCTCAACTGACCACTCAGTTAAGAGCAGTATTTCAGGAGGCCAGGTCTCCTCCAGACTACCAATGTGCAATGTAGTCCTTTGGAATGGTAGCTAGTCCTTTATAATTTAAGTTTGCATTGAGATTCGATAAAGTTAGTCTAGTCAGAAGTACAACATAGCGTTTATGGTCTGTATGCAAAGGCTGAATAAAAATTAACTGGATTTATTGCCATCTGCCCACAATGAACAAACACAAGAACTTGTTTTGTACCAGTATACAAATTAAACAGCCATAATTAACACTATAATTACAAATACTTGCATAACTACAAATAAACAATTAATCCAACAGTACAACATTATTTCTAATGTCTGTGTATATGTAAATAAGGCGTGGAATAGTCCATTAACAAATGTGGGGGTGACGTCACATTGAGCATGCGCACTTTGCTGCAACCACACATTTCAAAAGTCTCCCATTGTGCGCACGCGTCCTACTTTGCATAAAATTGCTCCGAGAAAAAGGCACAAGGTGTTCATACGCACGTTACTGACCAATAAAATAAACTCCATAATATATCAGACTCCTTGATTTTTTGGTCAGAATATATTTTGTTTCTTTTTTAATCGTATGTTTTAAGGAGATATTTCACATTTCAAACAATTTAAGTCGGTTGTTAGCGGAACAGGTCTAAGAACCCGCACGACGAAGAAAGGGCGAAGCACGACGGAGGAAAGGTCGACGCGGGCGAAGGTGAAAAGGGCGACGGAGAAAAGAGCGACCGAAAAAAGGGCGACGGGCGACGGAGAAAAGAGAGACCGGGAAAAGGGCGACGGGCGACGGAGAAAAGAGCGAGCGAGAAAAGGGCGACGGAAGAAATATATTTCCTAGCACTCGGACCCAGCCTCAACTGACCACTCAGTTAAGAGCAGTATTTCAGGAGGCCAGGTCTCCTCCAGACTACCAATATGCAATGTAGTCCTTTGGAATGGTAGCTAGTCCTTTATAATTTAAGTTTGCATTGAGATTCGATAAAGTTAGTCTAGTCAGAAGTACAACATAGCGTTTATGGTCTGTATGCAAAGGCTGAATAAAAATTAACTGGATTTATTGCCATCTGCCCACAATAAACAAACACAAGAACTTGTTTTGTACCAGTATACAAATTAAACAGCCATAATTAACACTATAATTACAAATACTTGCATAACTACAAATAAACAATTAATCCAACAGTACAACATTATTTCTAATGTCTGTGTATATGTAAATAAGGCGTGGAATAGTCCATTAACAAATGTGGGGGTGACGTCACATTGAGCATGCGCACTTTGCTGCAACCACACATTTCAAAAGTCTCCCATTGTGCGCACGCGTCCTACTTTGCATAAAATTGCTCCGAGAAAATGTCACAAGGTGTTCATACGCACGTTACTGACCAATAAAATAAACTCCATAATATATCAGACTCCTTGATTTTTTGGTCAGAATATATTTTGTTTCTTTTTTAATCGTATGTTTTAAGGAGATATTTCACATTTGAAACAATTTAAGTCGGTTGTTAGCGGAACAGGTCTAAGAACCCGCACGACGAAGAAAGGGCGAAGCACGACGGAGGAAAGGTCGACGCGGGCGACGGTGAAAAGGGCGACGGAGAAAAGAGCGACCGAAAAAAGGGCGACGGGCGACGGAGAAAAGAGAGACCGAGAAAAGGGCGACGGAGAAAAGAGAGACCGAGAAAAGGGCGACGGGCGACGGAAAAAAGAGCGAGCGAGAAAAGGGCGACGGAAGAAATATATTCCCTAGCACTCGGACCCAGCCTCAACTGACCACTCAGTTAAGAGCAGTATTTCAGGAGGCCAGGTCTCCTCCAGACTACCAATGTGCAATGTAGTCCTTTGGAATGGTAGCTAGTCCTTTATAATTTAAGTTTGCATTGAGATTCGATAAAGTTAGTCTAGTCAGAAGTACAACATAGCGTTTATGGTCTGTATGCAAAGGCTGAATAAAAATTAACTGGATTTATTGCCATCTGCCCACAATAAACAAACACAAGAACTTGTTTTGTACCAGTATACAAATTAAACAGCCATAATTAACACTATAATTACAAATACTTGCATAACTACAAATAAACAATTAATCCAACAGTACAACATTATTTCTGATGTCTGTGTATATGTAAATAAGGCGTGGAATAGTCCATTAACAAATGTGGGGGTGACGTCACATTGAGCATGCGCACTTTGCTGCAACCACACATTTCAAAAGTCTCCCATTGTGCGCACGCGTCCTACTTTGCATAACATTGCTCCGAGAAAATGTCACAAGGTGTTCATACGCACGTTACTGACCAATAAAATAAACTCCATAATATATCAGACTCCTTGATTTTTTGGTCAGAATATATTTTGTTTCTTTTTTAATCGTATGTTTTAAGGAGATATTTCACATTTGAAACAATTTAAGTCGGTTGTTAGCGGAACAGGTCTAAGAACCCGCACGACGAAGAAAGGGCGAAGCACGACTGAGGAAAAGTCGACGCGGGCGACGGTGAAAAGGGCGACGGAGAAAAAGGCGACGGAGAAAAGAGCGACCGAAAAAAGGGCGACGGGCGACGGAGAAAAGAGAGACCGAGAAAAGGGCGACGGGCGACGGAGAAAAGAGCGAGCGAGAAAAGGGCGACGGAAGAAATATATTTCCTAGCACTCGGACCCAGCCTCAACTGAACACTCAGTTAAGAGCAGTATTTCAGCAGACCAGGTCTCCTCCAGACTACCAATGTGCAATGTAGTCCTTTGGAATGGTAGCTAGTCCTTTATAATTTAAGTTTGCATTGAGATTCGATAAAGTTAGTCTAGTCAGAAGTACAACATAGCGTTTATGGTCTGTATGCAAAGGCTGAATAAACATTAACTGGATTTATTGCCATCTGCCCACAATAAATAAACACAAGAACTTGTTTTGTACCAGTATACAAATTAAACAGCCATAATTAACACTATAATTACAAATACTTGCATAACTACAAATAAACAATTAGTCCAACAGTACAACATTATTTCTAATGTCTGTGTATATGTAAATAAGTCGTGGAAAAGTCCATTAACAAATGTGGGGGTGACGTCACATTGAGCATGCGGACTTTGCTGCAACCACACATTTCAAAAGTCTCCCATTGTGCGCACGCGTCCTACTTTGCATAAAATTGCTCCGAGAAAATGTCACAAGGTGTTCATACGCACGTTACTGACCAATAAAATAAACTCCATAATATATCAGACTCCTTGATTTTTTGGTCAGAATATATTTTGTTTCTTTTTTAATCGTATGTTTTAAGGAGATATTTCACATTTGAAACAATTTAAGTCGGTTGTTAGCGGAACAGGTCTAAGAACCCGCACGACGAAGAAAGGGCGAAGCACGACGGAGGAAAGGTCGACGCGGGCGACGGAGGAAAGGTCGACGCGGGCGACGGTGAAAAGGGCGACGGAGAAAAAGGCGACGGAGAAAAGAGCGACCGAAAAAAGGGCGACGGGCGACGGAGAAAAGAGAGACCGAGAAAAGGGCGACGGGCGACGGAGAAAAGAGCGAGCGAGAAAAGGGCGACGGAAGAAATATATTTCCTAGCACTCGGACCCAGCCTCAACTGACCACTCAGTTAAGAGCAGTATTTCAGGAGGCCAGGTCTCCTCCAGACTACCAATGTGCAACGTAGTCCTTTGGAATGGTAGCTAGTCCTTTATAATTAAAGTTTGCATTGAGATTCGATAAAGTTAGTCTAGTCAGAAGTACAACATAGCGTTTATGGTCTGTATGCAAAGGCTGAATAAAAATTAACTGGATTTATTGCCATCTGCCCACAATAAACAAACACAAGAACTTGTTTTGTACCAGTATACAAATTAAACAGCCATAATTAACACTATAATTACAAATACTTGCATAACTACAAATAAACAATTAATCCAACAGTACAACATTGTTTCTAATGTCTGTGTATATGTAAATAAGGCGTGGAATAGTCCATTAACAAATGTGGGGGTGACGTCACATTGAGCATGCGCACTTTGCTGCAACCACACATTTCAAAAGTCTCCCATTGTGCGCACGCGTCCTACTTTGCATAAAATTGCTCCGAGAAAATGTCACAAGGTGTTCATACGCACGTTACTGACCAATAAAATAAACTCCATAATATATCAGACTCCTTGATTTTTTGGTCAGAATATATTTTTTTTCTTTTTTAATCGTATGTTTTAAGGAGATATTTCACATTTGAAACAATTTAAGTCGGTTGTTAGCGGAACAGGTCTAAGAACCCGCACGACGAAGAAAGGGCGAAGCACGACGAAAAAAGGGCGAAGCACGACGGAGGAAAGGTCGACGCGGGCGACGGAGGAAAGGTCGACGCGGGCGACGGTGAAAAGGGCGACGGAGAAAAGGGCGACGGAGAAAAAGGCGACGGAGAAAAAGGCGACGGAGAAAAGAGCGACGGAGAAAAGAGCGACCGAAAAAAGGGCGACGGGCGACGGAGAAAAGAGAGACCGAGAAAAGGGCGACGGGCGACGGAGAAAAGAGCGAGCGAGAAAAGGGCGACGGAAGAAATATATTTCCTAGCACTCGGACCCAGCCTCAACTGACCACTCAGTTAAGAGCAGTATTTCAGGAGGCCAGGTCTCCTCCAGACTACCAATGTGCAACGTAGTCCTTTGGAATGGTAGCTAGTCCTTTATAATTTAAGTTTGCATTGAGATTCGATAAAGTTAGTCTAGTCAGAAGTACAACATAGCGTTTATGGTCTGTATGCAAAGGCTGAATAAAAATTAACTGGATTTATTGCCATCTGCCCACAATAAACAAACACAAGAACTTGTTTTGTACCAGTATACAAATTAAACAGCCATAATTAACACTATAATTACAAATACTTGCATAACTACAAATAAACAATTAATCCAACAGTACAACATTGTTTCTAATGTCTGTGTATATGTAAATAAGGCGTGGAATAGTCCATTAACAAATGTGGGGGTGACGTCACATTGAGCATGCGCACTTTGCTGCAACCACACATTTCAAAAGTCTCCCATTGTGCGCACGCGTCCTACTTTGCATAAAATTGCTCCGAGAAAATGTCACAAGGTGTTCATACGCACGTTACTGACCAATAAAATAAACTCCATAATATATCAGACTCCTTGATTTTTTGGTCAGAATATATTTTGTTTCTTTTTTAATCGTATGTTTTAAGGAGATATTTCACATTTGAAACAATTTAAGTCGGTTGTTAGCGGAACAGGTCTAAGAACCCGCACGACGAAGAAAGGGCGAAGCACGACGAAAAAAGGGCGAAGCACGACGGAGGAAAGGTCGACGCGGGCGACGGAGGAAAGGTCGACGCGGGCGACGGTGAAAAGGGCGACGGAGAAAAAGGCGACGGAGAAAAGAGCGACCGAAAAAAGGGCGACGGGCGACGGAGAAAAGAGAGACCGAGAAAAGGGCGACGGGCGACGGAGAAAAGAGCGAGCGAGAAAAGGGCGACGGAAGAAATATATTTCCTAGCACTCGGACCCAGCCTCAACTGACCACTCAATTAAGAGCAGTATTTCAGGAGGCCAGGTCTCCTCCAGACTACCAATGTGCAACGTAGTCCTTTGGAATGGTAGCTAGTCCTTTATAATTTAAGTTTGCATTGAGATTCGATAAAGTTAGTCTAGTCAGAAGTACAACATAGCGTTTATGGTCTGTATGCAAAGGCTGAATAAAACTTAACTGGATTTATTGCCATCTGCCCACAATAAACAAACACAAGAACTTGTTTTGTACCAGTATACAAATTAAACAGCCATAATTAACACTATAATTACAAATACTTGCATAACTACAAATAAACAATTAATCCAACAGTACAACATTGTTTCTAATGTCTGTGTATATGTAAATAAGGCGTGGAATAGTCCATTAACAAATGTGGGGGTGATGTCACATTGAGCATGCGCACTTTGCTGCAACCACACATTTCAAAAGTCTCCCATTGTGCGCACGCGTCCTACTTTGCATAAAATTGCTCCGAGAAAATGTCACAAGGTGTTCATACGCACGTTACTGACCAATAAAATAAACTCCATAATATATCAGACTCCTTGATTTTTTGGTCAGAATATATTTTTTTTCTTCTTTAATCGTATGTTTTAAGGAGATATTTCACATTTGAAACAATTTAAGTCGGTTGTTAGCGGAACAGGTCTAAGAACCCGCACGACGAAGAAAGGGCGAAGCACGACGAAGAAAGGGCGAAGCACGACGGAGGAAAGGTCGACGCGGGCGACGGTGAAAAGGGCGACGGTGAAAAGGGCGACGGAGAAAAAGGCGACGGAGAAAAGAGCGACCGAAAAAAGGGCGACGGAGAAAAGAGAGACCGAGAAAAGGGCGACGGGCGACGGAAAAAAGAGCGAGCGAGAAAAGGGCGACGGAAGAAATATATTCCCTAGCACTCGGACCCAGCCTCAACTGACCACTCAGTTAAGAGCAGTATTTCAGGAGGCCAGGTCTCCTCCAGACTACCAATGTGCAATGTAGTCCTTTGGAATGGTAGCTAGTCCTTTATAATTTAAGTTTGCATTGAGATTCGATAAAGTTAGTCTAGTCAGAAGTACAACATAGCGTTTATGGTCTGTATGCAAAGGCTGAATAAAAGTTAACTGGATTTATTGCCATCTGCCCACAATAAACAAACACAAGAACTTGTTTTGTACCAGTATACAAATTAAACAGCCATAATTAACACTATAATTACAAATACTTGCATAACTACAAATAAACAATTAATCCAACAGTACAACATTATTTCTGATGTCTGTGTATATGTAAATAAGTCGTGGAAAAGTCCATTAACAAATGTGGGGGTGACGTCACATTGAGCATGCGCACTTTGCTGCAACCACACATTTCAAAAGTCTCCCATTGTGAGCACGCGTCCTACTTTGCATAACATTGCTCCGAGAAAATGTCACAAGGTGTTCATACGCACGTTACTGACCAATAAAATAAACTCCATAATATATCAGACTCCTTGATTTTTTGGTCAGAATATATTTTGTTTCTTTTTTAATCGTATGTTGTAAGGAGATATTTCACATTTGAAACAGTTTAAGTCGGTTGTTAGCGGAACAGGTCTAAGAACCCGCACGACGAAGAAAGGGCGAAGCACGACGAAAAAAGGGCGAAGCACGACGGAGGAAAGGTCGACGCGGGCGACGGAGGAAAGGTCGACGCGGGCGACGGTGAAAAGGGCGACGGTGAAAAGGGCGACGGAGAAAAAGGCGACGGAGAAAAGAGCGACCGAAAAAAGGGCGACGGAGAAAAGAGAGACCGAGAAAAGGGCGACGGGCGACGGAGAAAAGAGCGAGCGAGAAAAGGGCGACGGAAGAAATATATTTCCTAGCACTCGGACCCAGCCTCAACTGACCACTCAGTTAAGAGCAGTATTTCAGGAGGCCAGGTCTCCTCCAGACTACCAATGTGCAATGTAGTCCTTTGGAATGGTAGCTAGTCCTTTATAATTTAAGTTTGCATTGAGATTCGATAAAGTTAGTCTAGTCAGAAGTACAACATAGCGTTTATGGTCTGTATGCAAAGGCTGAATAAAAATTAACTGGATTTATTGCCATCTGCCCACAATAAACAAACACAAGAACTTGTTTTGTACCAGTATACAAATTAAACAGCCATAATTAACACTATAATTACAAATACTTGCATAACTACAAATAAACAATTAATCCAACAGTACAACATTATTTCTGATGTCTGTGTATATGTAAATAAGGCGTGGAATAGTCCATTAACAAATGTGGGGGTGACGTCACATTGAGCATGCGCACTTTGCTGCAACCACACATTTTAAAAGTCTCCCATTGTGCGCACGCGTCCTACTTTGCATAAAATTGCTCCGAGAAAATGTCACAAGGTGTTCATACGCACGTTACTGACCAATAAAATAAACTCCATAATATATCAGACTCCTTGATTTTTTGGTCAGAATATATTTTGTTTCTTTTTTAATCGTATGTTTTAAGGAGATATTTCACATTTGAAAAAATTTAAGTCGGTTGTTAGCGGAACAGGTCTAAGAACCCGCACGACGAAGAAAGGGCGAAGCACGACTGAGGAAAAGTCGACGCGGGCGACGGTGAAAAGGGCGACGGTGAAAAGGGCGACGGTGAAAAGGGCGACGGAGAAAAGAGCGACCGAAAAAAGGGCGACGGGCGACGGAGAAAAGAGAGACCGAGAAAAGGGCGACGGGCGACGGAGAAAAGAGCGAGCGAGAAAAGGGCGACGGAAGAAATATATTTCCTAGCACTCGGACCCAGCCTCAAAAGACCACTCAGTTAAGAGCAGTATTTCAGCAGACCAGGTCTCCTCCAGACTACCAATGTGCAATGTAGTCCTTTGGAATGGTAGCTAGTCCTTTATAATTTAAGTTTGCATTGAGATTCGATAAAGTTAGTCTAGTCAGAAGTACAACATAGCGTTTATGGTCTGTATGCAAAGGCTGAATAAAAGTTAACTGGATTTATTGCCATCTGCCCACAATAAACAAACACAAGAACTTGTTTTGTACCAGTATACAAATTAAACAGCCATAATTAACACTATAATTACAAATACTTGCATAACTACAAATAAACAATTAATCCAACAGTACAACATTATTTCTGATGTCTGTGTATATGTAAATAAGGCGTGGAATAGTCCATTAACAAATGTGGGGGTGACGTCACATTGAGCATGCGCACTTTGCTGCAACCACACATTTCAAAAGTCTCCCATTGTGCGCACGCGTCCTACTTTGCATAACATTGCTCCGAGAAAATGTCACAAGGTGTTCATACGCACGTTACTGACCAATAAAATAAACTCCATAATATATCAGACTCCTTGATTTTTTGGTCAGAATATATTTTGTTTCTTTTTTAATCGTATGTTTTAAGGAGATATTTCACATTTGAAACAATTTAAGTCGGTTGTTAGCGGAACAGGTCTAAGAACCCGCACGACGAAGAAAGGGCGAAGCACGACGAAAAAAGGGCGAAGCACGACGAAAAAAGGGCGAAGCACGACGGAGGAAAGGTCGACGCGGGCGACGGAGGAAAGGTCGACGCGGGCGACGGTGAAAAGGGCGACGGAGAAAAAGGCGACGCAGAAAAGAGCGACCGAAAAAAGGGCGACGGGCGACGGAGAAAAGAGAGACCGAGAAAAGGGCGACGGGCGACGGAGAAAAGAGCGAGCGAGAAAAGGGCGACGGAAGAAATATATTTCCTAGCACTCGGACCCAGCCTCAACTGACCACTCAGTTAAGAGCAGTATTTCAGGAGGCCAGGTCTCCTCCAGACTACCAATGTGCAACGTAGTCCTTTGGAATGGTAGCTAGTCCTTTATAATTTAAGTTTGCATTGAGATTCGATAAAGTTAGTCTAGTCAGAAGTACAACATAGCGTTTATGGTCTGTATGCAAAGGCTGAATAAAAATTAACTGGATTTATTGCCATCTGCCCACAATAAACAAACACAAGAACTTGTTTTGTACCAGTATACAAATTAAACAGCCATAATTAACACTATAATTACAAATACTTGCATAACTACAAATAAACAATTAATCCAACAGTACAACATTATTTATAATGTCTGTGTATATGTAAATAAGGCGGGGAATAGTCCATTAACAAATGTGGGGGTGACGTCACATTGAGCATGCGCACTTTGCTGCAACCACACATTTCAAAAGTCTCCCATTGTGCGCACGCGTCCTACTTTGCATAAAATTGCTCCGAGAAAATGTCACAAGGTGTTCATACGCACGTTACTGACCAATAAAATAAACTCCATAATATATCAGACTCCTTGATTTTTTGGTCAGAATATATTTTGTTTCTTTTTTAATCGTATGTTTTAAGGAGATATTTCACATTTCAAACAATTTAAGTCGGTTGTTAGCGGAACAGGTCTAAGAACCCGCACGACGAAGAAAGGGCGAAGCACGACGGAGGAAAGGTCGACGCGGGCGACGGTGAAAAGGGCGACGGAGAAAAGAGCGACCGAAAAAAGGGCGACGGGCGACGGAGAAAGAAGAGACCGAGAAAAGGGCGACGGCCGACGGAGAAAAGAGCGAGCGAGAAAAGGGCGACGGAAGAAATATATTTCCTAGCACTCGGACCCAGCCTCAACTGACCACTCAGTTAAGAGCAGTATTTCAGGAGGCCAGGTCTCCTCCAGACTACCAATGTGCAATGTAGTCCTTTGGAATGGTAGCTAGTCCTTTATAATTTAAGTTTGCATTGAGATTCGATAAAGTTAGTTTAGTCAGAAGTACAACATAGCGTTTATGGTCTGTATGCAAAGGCTGAATAAAAATTAACTGGATTTATTGCCATCTGCCCACAATAAACAACCACAAGAACTTGTTTTGTACCAGTATACAAATTAAACAGCCATAATTAACACTATAATTACAAATACTTGCATAACTACAAATAAACAATTAGTCCAACAGTACAACATTATTTCTAATGTCTGTGTATATGTAAATAAGGCGTGGAATAGTCCATTAACAAATGTGGGGGTGACGTCACATTGAGCATGCGCACTTTGCTGCAACCACACATTTAAAAAGTCTCCCATTGTGCGCACGCGTCCTACTTTGCATAAAATTGCTCCGAGAAAATGTCACAAGGTGTTCATACGCACGTTACTGACCAATACAATAAACTCCATAATATATCAGACTCCTTGATTTTTTGGTCAGAATATATTTTGTTTCTTTTTTAATCGTATGTTTTAAGGAGATATTTCACATTTCAAACAATTTAAGTCGGTTGTTAGCGGAACAGGTCTAAGAACCCGCACGACGAAGAAAGGGCGAAGCACGACGGAGGAAAGGTCGACGCGGGCGACGGTGAAAAGGGCGACGGTGAAAAGGGCGACGGAGAAAAGAGCGACCGAAAAAAGGGCGACGGGCGACGGAGAAAAGAGAGACCGAGATAAGGGCGACGGGCGACGGAGAAAAGAGCGAGCGAGAAAAGGGCGACGGAAGAAATATATTTCCTAGCACTCGGACCCAGCCTCAACTGACCACTCAGTTAAGAGCAGTATTTCAGGAGGCCAGGTCTCCTCCAGACAACCAATGTGCAATGTAGTCCTTTGGAATGGTAGCTAGTCCTTTATAATTTAAGTTTGCATTGAGATTCGATAAAGTTAGTCTAGTCAGAAGTACAACATAGCGTTTTTGGTCTGTATGCAAAGGCTGAATAAAAATTAACTGGATTTATTGCCATCTGCCCACAATAAACAAACACAAGAACTTGTTTTGTACCAGTATACAAATTAAACAGCCATAATTAACACTATAATTACAAATACTTGCATAACTACAAATAAACAATTAGTCCAACAGTACAACATTATTTCTAATGTCTGTGTATATGTAAATAAGGCGTGGAATAGTCCATTAACAAATGTGGGGGTGACGTCACATTGAGCATGCGCACTTTGCTGCAACCACACATTTCAAAAATCTCCCATTGTGCGCACGCGTCCTACTTTGCATAAAATTGCTCCGAGAAAATGTCACAAGGTGTTCATACGCACGTTACTGACCAATAAAATAAACTCCATAATATATCAGACTCCTTGATTTTTTGGTCAGAATATATTTTGTTTCTTTTTTAATCGTATGTTTTAAGGAGATATTTCACATTTGAAACAACTTATTAAGTCGGTTGTTAGCGGAACAGGTCTAAGAACCCGCACGACGAAGAAATGACTTACCTTATGGGTCATTACCTTTTATCATAACATCCGTTATATTTTTCTGATTACGAAACTGAAACTCCAGCGCTTCTAGGCCGCATATTTCCGAGGATATCGTCGAAAATCCACCGATTATTTGTAAACTAATTTTCCAGTATCAACGTTTATCCGCTGAAAGCCGACTCGATAGTTTTGTGAAATTTTTTACTGGAAATTGCGAATGTTTTCGGGTTTTTTGGACATGGGAGGTGTGTATGGGAGTTACTTGATAATATTGGTAAGTTACATCGAAAACTATTTTCCAGAAACTCTGGTCACGCTCCTTTAATGTAGATATCGTGAATGTACAACAATATAATTATAAACAAGTATAAACAAATTTTACTGGCTTTTAAATGATGAATTTGATGACTATGCATGTTTTATATCAACTGATTGCATTCCTATTTACATATTTTATAATTTCAATAAGTAAGATCAAGTTAAGTGGGCAATCATATACATGTAGTCGATATCTATTGCAGTGTTTATAGCAGATGAATGGCATGCAAATTATGGAATAAAAACATGAAAATAACAAGAAATGAGGCTGACGTGATAACTGATTTAAAATAATGACTGCAATGCTGTATAAACAAAAAAATGCTAATCTTGCAACGTACACAACTGTACATGTTTGCACTAATTATAGATCCTTTGCACCAGCAGTCATAATAGGGAATAGTCACAATGTCACCATGCAGCAGGCACGAGTAGGCACTTTGTGGAATGATCTAATGTCAAATCATTTCAATAAGAACTACTACCTCTCCCATGGCTGCCAGTGCAAAGGTCTATACTTACAGTACACAGATTATAATATGATACATCATACACATATCGAGAAAGTCGCTAACATTATACTAACCCTGTTTACATGACTCCATCTCATCTCCTTGGTATACAACCCCAAATATCAAGGGTTGTCTAGCAAACACATCAACACATGTATTACGAAATTCCCATGTAGCCATTTTACACTAGAATACCATACGTTGTATTCTATGGACAGATCAGGATTCAAATCCACAACCTTGAGAACTAACTAAGATCTTGAATATGATTCACCAGATCACCCTTCAGCTAGGAACTTATGTACGTTCTGGCTCACTATTAACACAAACAAACTTTAACAGATTGTTATTTTGGTCATACATGTACTTGATTGAATAAATATTGTATGTCAATTACAAAGCGTACATTAAATGTACTCTGAATACAGTATTTTTTGTTTGATGTACACTAACAACAATTTCCCTGTGTGCATTACCAATAGACTTTTCAGATTACCAGCAAATGTCGAGATCCAATTAACACGGTAAGTGACGTCACACTTACGTCAGTATGCCTGTTGTGTGAAACTTTACAAACGTCTCATGTGCAATATTGATTTGTAAAGCTTTTAAATTGTACACAGTTGGATGACTTATTTCTGCAAAACTCAACATCGGAAACAAAACTTCAAAGATATGCTGTCTGCGATTACCTTAATGACATACATGTATTATCATGACGTGATGACGTCATCGTAAGTCATTATTACAATGAATTGAAAATTTCATTGACACATTTTTAAACATCATTACAATATACAAGGTCGATCACCTTGGACAGTCTTTTTACGTCATGAAATAGATCATTCTAAAATATTGCACTGTACGCCGGTGTCGTACGCACGACCTACCCCCAAAAAGAAATAAATAAATTTAACAGACAACAAAATATATACATGTACAATTGATTTTCATCTAAAAAACGCAACATTCGCCCCACCCCCTGCAAGCGGCGAAAAAGCCTTACGATATGTTCAATGAACAGGCGTAGCTATTGTTTTTTGTTTTTTTCTTTCTTCTAACCCGGAAGTACCATTAACAATGCACATAAACCGTTCGGCTCACTTTTTCAATATGTTCCTTAATTCTGATGACAATGAAACTAGGTATGAATAAAGATCATATTGTAAGGACGGTCCTAACTCAAATACGTCATTATGACGTCATCGGGTGTCAGATTAAAGGGGCATGAAATTTAATGTTTTCCATATTCAAAAATTTATAAAAAATCAACCGTTTGACCTACGATCTTGATTCCTTCGGCATATAGGATCATTAATAAAGGTCTTTCAGATGCCGACATGATTTGACCTTTGACCTCATTCCCTATTGGTCAAACAGACTTTGCCTTGTAGTTTGAAAGTGTTAAGGGGTAGAGGGATGTGGTAAACTGTGTTATGGTACAACCTTTGACCTTGCTCATTTCCGGTCGAAACCGGAAGTGGCCCTTAGTTTAAAAATGGTAGGAGGTATCGAGATGCGATCAACGGTGTTAGTCTCAATGCCCATCAGGCATTCCAAAAATAAAAATTATGACGTCATCGTACGTAATAGCGCCCTCTAGCGACAAGATAAAAATTCTTCAAAACGTATTTTAAACAGATGTCTGTGGGGAAGTTTGTCTAAAAATGATTAAAGTTGGTATATAACATACCTGTGGTGTCAAACATTGATGACGTCATCATGTGGAATTTTACATGCATTTGAATGTTAAAGTTGTGATGACCCATATCGGCAAAACCCAACAGCGCAAACAATTGAAACTTTGCAGGTATGTTCTCTGTAATTAGGTTTGTGACATATTGTAATGACATTGCGGTGACGTCATCGTGTGTCATATTACAATGAATTGAAAATTAAAGGTCAAAATGTTCACAAATTAATAAAAAAATCAGCGCTTTAACATATCATTCTAATTTTTGTGGTAACAGTCACAGCTAACCAAGATATAAATTTCGTACACAGACAATGACCTTTAATTTTGATCACTTCCGGTAGTAACCGGAAGTGCACTTAAATAGACCTATTTCTTTGAAAGTGGTACAACTGCAGAGATCGGGCTTGTAGTGTTAGTGTCCAAGGTGAATGGGCATTCTAAAAATGTAAATGATGACGTCATCACTTGGAAGGGCGCCCTCTAGCGACGAAGTTAAAAATGTCCCAAAATCAGTTTCTGAGGCAAAGTTCATGCAAAATAGCTCATCGTATGTGATTATAGAGCATGTTGACCACCAAACATGTTTGTGTAGTCAAAGCATACATGACGTCATCTTTCCTTTAAAGGTGAAGCATTAAAACAACACATATATAAATATATTTTACAATATCAAGAAATTGGTGCGCGTTTGGACCTGTGATCAAAGTGAAAGTCCGTGTTTTTCAAGATTTGCAAAAATTAGGATCATGACCTTTGACCCTAAATTTTAATGTCGGTATTTTTTTTGGCGGAAAAGCTCCGTGTTTATACATAAACACAGGACCTCTAGTTTTTCTTTCTTCTAACCCGGAAGTGCCATTGACAATGCACATAAACCGTTCGGATCACTTTTTCAATATGTTCCTCAATTCTGATGACAAAGAAACTTGGTATGAATAAAGATCATATTGTTAGGACGGTCCTAACTCAAATACGTCATTATGACGTCATCAGTTGTCAGATTAAAGGTGCATGAAATTTAATGTTTTCCATATTCAAAAATTAATAAAGGTCTTTCAGATGACCACAAGCTTTGACTTTTGACCTCATTTCCTATTGGTCAAACAGACTTTGCCTTGTAGTTTGAAAGTGTTCAGAGGTAGAGGGATGCGGTAAACTGTGTTATGGTTCAACTAGGGTAGGGTATCCAAAAAATATGAAGTTGACCTTTGACCTTGCTCACTTCCGGTCGAAACCGGAAGTGCCTCTTAGTTTAAAAATGGTAAAAGGTATTGAGATGGAGTCAACGGTGTTAGTGTCACAGCCCATCAGGCTTTCCGAAAATAAAAGTTATGACGTCATCGTACGTGATAGCGCCCTCTAGCGACAAGATGAAAATTCTTCAAAACGTATTTTAAACAGATGTCTGTGGGGAAGTTTGTCTAAAAATCGTCAAACTTGGTATATAACAAGACCTTGGGTCAATGCATATGCCTGTGGTGTCATACTTCGATGACGTCATCAAGTGGAATTTTACATGCATTTGAATTGTAAAACTTTGATGACCTATATTTGCAGAACCCAACATCGGAACCAAATAAAACTTGACAGGTATGCTGTCTGTGGTTAGCTTAGTAACCTGTTGTAATGACGTCATGATGACGTCATCATGCGTCATATTACAATGAATTGAAAATTAAAGGTCCAAATTTTCAAAAATCAATAAACAATCAGCATTTTAACATATGACCCTAATTGTTGCGGTAACAGTCACAGCTAACAATGATCTAAGTTTCGTACACAGACAATGACCTTTGATTTTGTTCACTTCCGGTAGAAACCGGAAGTGCACGTAAATGAACCTATTTGTTGAAAATGGTAAACGATGCAGAGATCGGGTTTGTAGTGTTAGTGTCCAGGGTGAATGGGCTTTCTAAAAATGTAAGTGATGAAGTCATCACTTGGAAGGGCGCCCTCTAGCGACGACGTTAAAAATGTCCAAAAATTAACTTCTATGGCTACGTTTGTGCAAATTAGCTCAATATTAGTGATTGTAGAGCTAAATACATGTAAGTGCCAAACAACTTTGTATGGTCAAAACTTTAGTGACGTCATCGATCCTTTAAATGTGGGGCATTAAAGGTAACATTCAGTGTTTTTTAACTTGACTAATTTGCTTGCTTTTGGAGTATTGATGAAGTTCATTTTTCTTAGGCATGTTGCCTGCTACGAGGTCTGTGGCATATCAAACTATTATCACGATGACGTCATCAAGTGTCATATTACAATAAATTGAAAATTTATGGTTGAAATCTTTAAAAATCAATACAAAATCAGCACTTTAACATATGACCCTAACTCTTGCAGTAACAGTCACAGCTAATCGAGATCTAAGTTTCGTGCACAAACAATGACCTTTGATTTTGTTCACTTCCGGTATAAACCGGAAGTAGACAAAAATGGACCTATATTTGGAAAGTGGTAACTAATGCAGGGATGGAATCGATGGTGTTCATATCCAGGATGATTGGGCTTTCTAAAAATGTAAGTGATGATGTCATCACTTGGAAGGGCTCCCTCTAGCGACGAAATAAATGTCTTAAAATAGCGGTGTTCACGCAAATTAGCCCAGTAGTGGTGGTTATAGAGTACGTCGACCAACAGAAATGTCTGTGTGGTTAAAACATTTATTACGTCATTAATCCGTTAAAGGTAACACATTAAAAGTAACGATCGCTTTAATGTTTTAAGTTAAATTGTTGATATGCTAACAAGATCTAATTTTTCAAGGTAAGCATATTTTTGACCTTAAAAAAAATACCGAAAAAGCTATTCGATCTGTTCATAAACAGACGAATCTCTAGTTTGATATGTAATTATTCTATTCTATTCTATTCTATTAGGCTACGTCCATCCGCTGTCGAATGAAGCCCTCCTCATGACGTTTCCAATCACTTCTGTTTCTGGCTGTCCTAGTCCAAGTCGCTGTTCCCATATATGTAGTTATATCATCTCTCCATCTTTTCTTTGGTCTTCCTCTCCTTCACTTTCCCATTCGTGGTTGCCAATCTGTTAATCTGCCTGTCCATCTATTATCCTGAATTCTTGCTACATGTCCTGCCCATCTCCATTTTGCTTCGTTGACTTTCTCTATGACATCTTTCACCCCAGTTTTCTGCCGAATTACTTCATGTTTTACTCTATCTCGTAGGGATAAGTGTAGCATCTGTCTTTCCATAGCTCTCTGTGCTGTTGTGAGTTTCTGTTCAAGTTCTTTAGTTAATGACCAAGTTTCTGATCCATAAGTCATAGTGGATAGCACACACTGATTGAATAGTCTCTTCCTTAGTGATATTGGTAATTTGTTGTCTGTTAGCATGTCTTTGTGTTGACCAAATTTCATTCACCCTGCTTTGATTCTCATCATCACCTCTTCTCTCGTGGTGTCCTTCATTTTCAGTGTCTGTCCAAGGTACTTATAGTAGTTCACCTTCTCTAGTTTCCGTCCCTCTATTTCTATGTCTTCCTGGGTCTCAAAGTTTGTCATGTACTTTGTTTTGTCTTTATGCATGGTTAAGCCAATTAGTTTGCTTTCTTTGTTTAAGCTGGATAGCTGCTCATCCATACCTTTAATAGTTGTTGAAATCATTGCCACATCATCAGCGAATCGCAGATCTGTGAGAGGTTCTCCGTCAATATTAACACCATTATCCAAGTCTGTCTTTCTAAACACTTCCTCTATAGTTGTAGTAAATATCTTTGGAGAAAGCGTGTCGCCCTGCCTTATCCTCTCTGGATGTTGACAGTCCTGGATACATCGTTGTCAATATAAATACGGGCAGTTGCATCAGTATAAATGTCTTCTAGAATTCGGACATATCCTTCATCAACATTCACCTTTCTCAAGGCCTCGAACATGGCAGAATGTTCTACAGAGTCGAATGCCTTCTGGTAGTCGACAAATCCTAGGCACATGTAATTATACGCATTGAAAATATTCCGATTACGTCATTGATTCCGACTACGTCATTGATAACATCACAATTGCGTCGGTTAATTGGCCTCTGTTGAACCGCCAGTGGGCCGCTGGTTTGCCACTGTTGCATGTTGGCCACTGTTGGTTTGCCACTGTTGGCCAGCCAGTGAGCCGCTGTTTTGCCACTGTTAACCCGCCAGCATGCCGCTGGTTTGTCACTGTTGGCCCGCCAGTGGGCCGCTGGTTTGCCAGCCAGTGGGCAGCTGGTTTGCTACTGTTGACCCGCCAGCGGGCCGCTGGTTTGCCAAACACTAGTTGGCCACCAGCTGTGGCCAACAGTGGGCCACCAATAACTGTACTAGTGGGCCACCAGTGGACCACCGGCATTTGCTGGCTGGGGTGTACGGCCGGCTTAACACGCAAACGTTTCAAACGTTTTCGTCGTTCGCCATGCATGCAACAATTGGTACCTGGCTTTCCATTGACGAGTAAACAAAAGTACCGGTACTCCCCCCACCTTTTCAGACTTTGATCAAGTCCCTTTGTGGACAGCCACTTTCAACAAGTGTTCTTACAGCTTGCTCCCAACACAGCCTCTTCACTTTTTCTATATTGGCTGGTGACCGCTTTCCCTTTAAATTAATCCCAAACAGCTGAGTATCGTTTTCACTGACAAACTCGATCAAAATTCAGACAATTTTTTGCGATCACAAATACACACGATTTTGATAAATCGTGTGTATTTGTGATCGCAAAAAATTGTCTGGAAAAAGGTGGGGGGAGTTGGCTGCGAAAGCCATAAAGTACAAGAGGGACGGGGGGAAGACAGGTAGGCAAATGTGTATTTTTTTCCTTATACATTGAACAAAGATTTGAATGAAATTACCTTATGGAATCAACAGATCGTCCAATTTTAAGATTTAGGCTACTTGCCACTTGCACTTTTGTCGCAAATGTTGCATTTCTGAGAAAGGCCTAAATAAATGATAAAATTACTTCATAAAGTAATGCACACAATTCTGGCGCGAGCGGTCCGTGCTTAAAATTTGTTTAATAATTATATTTTTTTGAATAAAAGCAACATTTGCGACAAAAGTGCAAGTGGGAAGTATATCTTAAAATTAGATTATCTGTTGATTTTACTTTTTAGGAGGTCCTAATTTCCTTCAAATCTTTGTTCAATGTATACGGAAAAAATACCGGCAAATGGTATATTTCAGACCTAGCCTACATGTACCACGTGTACTCTGATATTTTCTCATTGTAGGCTACATATGTTGTGTGCTAGAATATTGTTTCCCCACCAAACTATTTTACTCTTTTTGGGGCATTATCATGTCATTACGTAGTAGCCAAGGGAATGAAATTTATTTTTTTTGGTTTCTTTCTGTGTTCATTATTTTAGGGGGTGGTGCAAAACCACAGACAGATGAATTGCTGGAGAGAGTTCTGGAGGTGTTGGCACCAACATCTGTAGATGGGGTTGTTGGGAGAGGGGATGGGGAATCAATCCCTAACATACCCAACTACATTGTACATCGTAAATGCGGGTACGTATAGACAGGATATAGCCGCAATTTCGTGGGGCACCTTTTGTTACTTAAACCGTTCAACAATGGAAGCACCTGACAATATGTGCAACCAATCATGTCCCCAAGGAACAAAGAAACTGCCCCATGAAATGGCTGCTATTTGATACGGTCTGCAGTATGTACATGTAAGTTATACATTTGATTTGGAATACATGTATGTGGTCATTCATAAAATAGCCCGGTGGCAAAATGCCAGTAAAAATTCACTTGGATCGGTTAAAACACTACAGTTGGTTCAAAAGGACCAGTCAGGATAATAGAACTTTTGCACTAGCGGCCATGACAGGGGGCAGGTTTTTATATTTAAATGTGACAATAGATACACAAAGTGTCTACTCAGGCATGACGCAATGTGACTGCCCCCTGTCATGGCTGCCCGTGCAAAGGCTTTATTGGGTGCTTCATCAAAGCAAAGTACTGGCAGCCATGTGAGCTAGGGCAGGTTTTCACATTTTGAATGATGCCGCAATGATTCCATGCATGCACAGTGACAATATGTACATTATATCCCTGATGTGGAGATTGTACTTTGTTTTCCCCTTCATTACAGCCTCTTCTCTTGAAGAGATTGAGGATACCGGTAATGATGGTCAATCAAACGATGATGATCAAGCAGCTGCAGCTAGCTGAGCTTGATACATGCGACGATGCTGCTGTGCCATCATCGTCTGGACCGTCGCTGCCCTCCCCCACTGCAACCGCGAGTGGAGCCATGCAGGGAGCCGTGCCAACAAGAAGACGAGTGTCCAAGCCATATGTAACAAACAAGGAAATATATGAATTAGAAAAAGAGCGCCTCAAAGTTGAAAAACAAAGGTTAGACATTGAAAAGGGACGATTGCAAGCTGCGCAACAACTTGCAGCAACAACTGCGCAACAACTTGCAGATTGTAGTTGCTGTTGCCTGCCAGCAACAGCAGATTGCAATCGTTTCTGAAGATGGTTCTTAAAAAAGGAAAAAGGTTGCCCCAACCAACCAAAATATTTGAAAATGTATTGTTAATTTGTTTACTTCTTTTTATCTAAACTCCTCGAAAAAGGTTTGAAAAGTCAAGTTTGACTGACGATTTATCTCTTGTTACTAAATCATTTCCCTTGAATTTGGTATCATTGGAAAGCCCTGTTATTCCTCTTTACAGTGATGTGTCATTTGTTATGATTAATCAATTGGGGGATGTGCAGTACAGTATAGCTAATTAGCGGAATACAGGGGTGGTTGGAAAGCGAAATGACCGAAAATTCACTGCTATTGTCCATTGTTGTCATGTAGTGCATTCCCCTTTTGCTTGGAGGATGGGAATGTGTCAATGCACTTTTTGACAACAGCAGTGAATTTTTGAACATTTCACTTTCCACCCACCCCTGTATTCCGCTATACTGCACATCCCCCATTAATCATAACAAATGACACATCACTGTAAAGAGGAATAACAGGGCTTTCCAATGATACCAAATTCAAGGGAAATGATTTAGTAACAAGAGATAAATCGTCAGTCAAACGTGACCTTTCGAACTTTTTTTGAGGAGTTTATAAAATAAATAACATTTAATCTTACAATTTTATCACTTGCACAAAAAAAAACTTTCAAACTGTCTTGCTAAAGTGAACCCGTCATTGGCTGAGAACACATCACTTGGCCGGTTTTAAACAAATGATAAAACAGTAAACTCCGGTTAAGTCGACATCGTACAAGTCGGCAAATCGCCTAAGTCGGCCGTCCGCGAAATAAAGTCCCGATCGTCTGCAATGCATTTCCATTGAAATGTATGTTTCTAAGTCGGCATTCGTAAGTCGCCATTTCGCCCAAGTCGGCATGTTATTCTCGGTCCATTTAAACAAAATGCAATACAAAATCCTTTGTGTAAGTCGGCACACACAACACACAATATGGCATCGATTTCCTTCCCTGCGGTTTTCAAGAAGTGTCGAGTGAAAAGACAAACACTGCTTAACTGACGTCTGTTTATTGGCACGCACGGACCGTGGTCGCCAGTGTATCGGTAGTCCAGATTCTGGACTCTATTATTGCGATATTGGATAGTAGCGCGGCCGACTATAGAGGGCGCAATATTGACATGATTTGGATAGCGCATAATATAGTCCAGAACTTAACCTCAAATTTCCCGCTGGGGTCAAAGGTCAATCGAGCTCATAAATATTCATTCACGTCGCGGTGTTCGATACCGCGATATCGATATCTGCAGCGCAGCATGCATGTACGTGTGCGCAAATAGTCTTGATGCAAGACCGAATTTACTGTTAGAGTTCGCGATCCCCACATTGTTCATTTTAGCCGCCAGAGGGCGTACCTACACTTACAACGTAAACTCGAAAACTCGGTCTTGATTACTCCGTAAGAAAAAAGTTCGATAACCTTTATGGAAGCACATGAATAATTAAACAGCAAGGTCAAAAATTATGGGCGCCTGCGTAGAAGAGAAAGCGATGCCTCCATAAATAGGTCATGTGGGATGGTAACTTGCCGTGTACATTTGTACGTGTGCAGTGATTCACCGTGCCGCGCGAAAATGATATCGGGCCGTTTTCGTGCAGCGCAGTGACCGTGGTGCATGGCCTGCCGAGAAGCGGCATTTCTCGGTACGAGTGCGCGCCCAGCCCAGCCCGGTGACTTCCTGTCCCCGGCCGGGGGTGCCTGTCCGTGTAGATTAAGACCCAATGCCATGGCCAAAACATTGAACAATGTTGGACAACAGTGGGAAAAAATCTAAACATCATGAAAATTTCTCTCTCTTAGTTTTTACACCATGGTTTTTACAACCAAACTAACCATTTACATGGTTTTATAACAATGGAAATCCAGGCTGCATATGGGGGCCTAAAATCAGACATGTCATAATTTTATTTCTCAATTTTATCATCAAACTTGTTCTAACATGCACTGTTTATTTTTCATTTAATACAAAATAAAGACGTTTATAGTGGTCGGATATGCATTCAACCTAAAAATTCAAATTATTTCTGCACTTGAAGTGAAATATTGAACTAATGAATCAGACAATGTTGACGAACATTTCTTTGGACAATGTTGGACAGAAGTGGGAAAAATTTAAAAATCATGAAAATTTCTCTATTATTTTTCACACCATGGTTTTTACAACCAAACTAACATTTTACATGGTTTTATAGCAATGGAAATCCAGGCTGGGGGCCCAAAATCAGACATAACAGAATTGTATTTCTCATTTTTATCATCAAACTTGTTCTAACATGCATTGTTTATTTTTTATTTAATACAAAATAAAGACGTTTATAGTGGTCGGATATGGAATTCAACCTAAAAAGTCAAATTATTTTTGCACTTGAAGTGAAATATTGAACTAATGAATCAGACAATGTTGACGAACATTTCTTTGGACAATGTTGGACAGAAGTGGGAAAAATTTAAAAATCATGAAAATTTCTCTATTATTTTTCACACCATGGTTTTTACAACCAAACTAAAATTTTACGTGGTTTTATAACAATGGAAATTCAGGCTGCGCTGGGGGCCTAAAATTAGACATGTCATAATTTTATTTCTCATTTTTATCATCAAACTTGTTCTAACATGCATTGTTTATTTTTCATTTAATATAAAATAAAGACGTTTATAGTGGTCGGATATGGAATTCAACCTAAAAATTCAAATTATTTCTGCACTTGAAGTCAAATATTGAACTAATGAATCAGACAATGTTGAACATTTACATTTTTTTTTTAGTTAACCCAACTGTGCAAATTTCCTTTAAGGGCTTCTGTCCTATCTACAAAGTAGTTTGCTGTTGTTCCCTGGAATTCGTAAAAACAGCTTCATATCCACAAAATTAATGGGCCTTCTCAAAGCATTCTCCTCAAAGCACTGAAAAGGGTGAAATTTTAAACATTTAGTAATAAAACTAATAAACATCAAATTTAAATTTGTTCCATTAAACGTTATTCCAGTATATTTTCGGAGGCTTATGCAAGCAAGTTGCTCTAATTAATTTTCTGCAATTCTGCTTGCTGTAAAAACAAAAACATGCACGAAGAATCAGAAAAAAGTATTGTTTTAAATAGGCCGTAAAAGGTCGATCCTTGGGTCACAACAATTTGCCTTATTTTTTGTTGGCCTAAATGAAAATCAAATGGGTCATATTTGACTTTAGAAAATGTACAATTACTTTTGTAAAACCATGTGGCTTTGAGAGACTCCTTTCAACATTAAACTTACAAAAATTTAATAACGGCATTTTGAATTTTTTAAAAATCTGCCCAACAATTTATAATATTCAAACATTGTGTACAAAGCATGTGATAGTGAGTGAAATTAGTAGTTTTTAAGAAAGTGGGTGGTTCTTCACTCAAATTAATTCACTCCTAAATTTCGGTTTTTTTCTATCATATCTGAACTAACTGATGCTTGCAAGTCATTTTAGGGAAAAATAGTAGTGGATAACTTCTCTGAAATCGTTTAGCACTTTTTTTTTTACCGAAGCCAATAATATGAAAAGCATGCCATAGTATAGAGGAGAAGAAAACGATCCCAGTCGTTTTCTTCCTCCATGTGTAAGCGATGAAAAAAAATCGTGACCAAGCAGAAAATGCCCTAAGAATATCTCTAAATGCCAGTCTTTGATAGCCTTTGAACTTTTCGATTCCCAACTTGGAACGAAATGCTTCGTCTTCACTGGCCGCCCAATCCCAATCATCACACCCGACCGTAGACCCGTTTATATCACGGGTCTAACCCGACCGTACGAGCAACGCAGGCCGGCAAGCGGCAAGGCCCGGATCGCGGACGGTACAGGCGAGCCACTGAGTGCAACGCGCAAGATAGCTTTGTCCGTGGACAACGTGTTTGCCTCATATCATGTTTGCCTGCTGACTGCTGATCAGCGACTGGAAAAGCAGCGACATTTGTATGCACTGCCCTGTCCAGTGTGTACTCTCGGTACCAGACAGACCAGAGCTGTTGTGAATTATGGAAATTAGATGACGTCACGCATTTCAACGTGTCACACAAAGGTATGCCAGGAATTCGCTCGGTATTTTGCGAGCGATTTATACGGAATATGAAAGACTGTCTTTTCGACTGTATTTCAGGTGCGCCCTCTGGCGGCCAATGGTGAATAGTCTATGTACATCGTGTATTGCGCGCAAAAAGGCAGTCTTTCCGAAAGACTAGTGCGCAAACTGCAAACGAGTACTGTACTGTACACATAGCGCGTATTGCATGCAGTGTGTATGTGACTCAGCTCATGCAGCGAGAATAGAGATAGCTAGCACGAACGTTTTAATGGCTATAGGTCACTTTGGGGGTGGGGCGTAGGGGAACTGGTGTACCTGAGAGGTTTACTGTGAGGGGGGTGCGAGTGATTGGGTGGGGTCCTACATGGGAAAACAACATTTGGATATAGCTTATTCCTTGCTGTACCATTTATTTCAGTTTCATGCTAAAAGTGCAAAATATTATAAAAACCAACTGTTCTTGTTTATCCTTTTCTTGAAGTTCAACATGTACATGTACAATGTAGTAGCAGATCTAATATTTTTGTGGCCCGCCGGGTGGGAGCTTCTAGATAAGACATGTTTTGCAATGCACAACATAATTAAGCAGGCACACAACTCAGCAAAATAAGTTCTCGGTAGTCTTATTTAAATTAATATTTAACACAAGAGTCACCTAGTAATGGGATTATGACCTGAACATTCATTTAACAACGACATAGGGTGTGAAACAAAACTGCAATTAAGTGAGCAGTCCATTGAATCCATTCCTTCAATGTATCTGTCTGATTAACTTGTGAAGCACAAAACTAATCAAATTATCATGAGGATGCTTGATTTGAGGGTTTTCATTAACATAATGCACTCTTTCAACCAGGGATTGGACATTTAACCGGTTAACCGGGGAAAAAAAATGAAAAACCATTTTGCCGAATGTTTAAACGAAACCCAATTTTAAAGAATTTACAATAGTTTTCAAAGGTTTTTTGTATTTACTTCATGAAATTGAAATAAATGTATATGGAGTTGTAGTAAAATTTTCACCCGATAAAGATTCAATGATTATTTTGGGGGCCTAGGGGTATTGTGTGCATTGCAAATGCACCTATAAAGTGAAACAACACCAACAACTTTGGTGTCGGCTGAACGGTTAACCGGTTAACCGACACTGGAAATAATTGCGAACCGGTTTCTGAATTAACCGTAAATGCCCATCCCTACTTTTAACAGATGGGAATGTTAATCTACAAAAAATAGAAATTATTCATCTTTCAGTTGCAATTTTTAATAAAACTGAATTCAGTATGACAGTACATCAAGATTTTAAAAATGCATTCTGAATTAAGACCGAGTTACACACTTGAGTTTATTTGTGTTAAATCCTTCAATTCCATTTGCATGATCCAGTATTTTTGAAGGGACCTTTCAGATAACATACATTTTTTTGCAATGTGCAAATAAGCAGGCACACAATTTACAGGAAATGTTTCCCTCCTGTAGAAAAAAAGGCCAGGCCGGGGGACTTCATGACTATGTCACCTCAATACAAACTCAACAAAATAAGTTCCCAGACATTTATTTAAGTTCAAACATTTCAAATTAGGCCTAATAGTTGATACAACAATCCTCAGTCAGTATAATTGCCTAGGTAGGCCTATATGACCTGAACATTCATTTAAAAATGGCATGGGGTGTGAAGCAAAACTGCAAGTGAGCACTCCATTCCTTCAAATTTAGAGGTCTCATATTTTTCAGTGTCTCAACATGTGAAACACAAAACTAATCAATTATGAGTATTCTTAAATTGCAATGAGGGTTTTCATTAACAGTGTACTTTCAAAAGAATGGAATGTTAATCTGCAAAACAAGAAATTATTAATCTTTCAGTTGCAATTTTTAACAAAACTGAATTCCTGAATTCAGTAGGAGTACATCAAGATTCAAAAACATGCATTCTGAGCTACACAACTTCAATAATGAGCTACACACATGAGTTTATTACTATACAGTGTTTAATTTGCCTTTCACACTCATTTTTCAAATGTAACCTGCAGCCATGCACAGAATGTTCATATACGTGCTGCTGCAGAGGATTACTGTCTGTGAATGAAATATGAACAATTTCTGCATCTGCCGTAATTAAATTTGGAGCAAAATTACTTTGTAGACAACAAAATATATCAGTGTAGGATTAATGCAGCTTTGCACAGATCAGGAAGTTGTAAAAATTGCCCCTTTTTTGCACAGGAATTTCTCCAAAAAGCTGCAGAGCAAATCAGAAAGGTATGCCGCATTTTCTGTTCAAATGTAACATATTTTCAGGGTGAGATAAAGTGCACAGACAATGAACCATCTTCAAAAACATAACACTATATATACTAGTCAGTGATTTTTCAAATCAGGGCAGTGATCATTCATCCTATAATTTCATGTATGTCAGAATGCTCAGAAAGGAAGACACATATTAATGCAATACATGTACATTTTCTATTGTTGCAATGGTGTAAGAGCTGAACGCCCCCCGCCCCCCAATCTGCCTCTTTATGGGTCCATAATATTGGAACAGTGGAAACAAATATTTGAGGGGCCCTTGAAATTGAGTTTGTTTTACATGTTGCTTGTTAAAAAAATTGAAATAAAAAACGCAGCACTTGTTTGCCACAACTCCAGTTTTTCTATACTTTCTCTTAGTTTTTGTAAACAAATTGTTGAAAGTTGAAAATGTTGTCTTTTATTCATTTAAAAATGGAATGAACAGCACCAATGTTTGTATATAAACAAAAAGCTAATGGCTTTTAAAACAGGGTGCAATTTGCTTTGCAAATTTGTTAAAGGTGGTAATGTGGAGCACCCTGTCAAGCTTTAAAAGGATAATGTTGATAAAATGCCTGGTAGAAATTTCAGCAAATGATGCATGCAGGCAGTAATACTTCAGAAAACCTTAAAAAAATACATGTATGGTTTTTGTTTTGAATACTAGTTGGAAAGAGTTGAGAAGTTGATCAGATTTTGTCTTCAAAATTACTCATCAAGCATATCTGTACGTGCAGATTTGATAAAAAAAATATATATATAGGAGTGAGAAAAAAAAGATTTTGTGCGGAAACACTTCTTCATCCTGCCGTGCTCAAATTTTCTCACTTATAATTTCAGGTTTTTCCCATCAAATCAGTGCACTTCATTAGAAACAAATCTTACCTACTAAATTCTGACCTCTTGACCTTAAAAATAGCTATTTTTAAGGTCAAGAGGTCAGAATTTAGTAAAATAAAGACACAGTACGTGTGCTTTGTGTATTTTATTGCATGGTATTTAAGAAAAATTTACATTGTAAAATACAGCCAGTTATTAATTCGAACAAAAGCAGGTGTACTAAATTTGTTGACTAATATATGGCCACTTTAGTACAAAATCCTCTAGTACATGTGGGCCAGGAAATTTAGGCTCTATACACAATAGGCAAAAAAAGGCCCATATATACTGCAGTTTCTATTGCAGTTACCCATAAGAAAAACCTGACTAAAAGTGTAGATAACAATAACAAACTTTTAAACATCACATAATTTTTCCCGTGTAATTGTACATTTGTGGAAAAAATTGCCAACTAAAGTATTTCAACACAAGTATACAAACATACAGTATACACCTGCATGCGTGGCTATAGCCACGCATGCAGGTGTATACTGTATGTTTGTTCGTTTCACAATGCACAGCGCATAGCCGGCATAGGAGGCCGATATGTACACATTATAATATTATAATGACTATGCGATGTATTGCGCGGACAATTTTCGAGAATCGATTCCCGACCGTCGATTATTCGGCGCGCCTCACACACATGATTGATAAGCGCTGCGTCCAATCAGACTAGGTGGGCGGAGCTATAGTTCCCTGAAATTTCTCAGGGAACTGGAGGTTAAGTTCTGGACTATATTATGCGCTGTCCAAATAATATCGATATTCCGCCCTCTATAGTCGGCCGCGCTACGATCCAATATCGCAATAATATAGTCCAGAATCTGGACTAAGCGGTCTAGTGCGTCGAACTCAAGTTCCTGCCAGTACTAGAATGTGGGTTCGATTCCGGGCCGCGACAGGTTGTGGCACTTGTGCTCTTGAGAAAGGCACTTAATGACACTTTCTCCATCCTTCGGAAGGGATGTAAAGCCGTTGGTCCGGTGTGTTAGGTAAGGTAAGGCACTTTAAAGATCCCAGAGCATTTCTTCGTGAAGAGAAGGGGAGGGATTCCCCCGTGCCTCTGGCCATATCTAATTCATCATGGGTTTCCTCACGCTTGCCGCGCGAGCGACAGTGCAATGGGCACTTTCGAGGAATCCTTGGTTTCAGTACCAGAAATTAATAATAATAGTAATAAAAAATATGATGCTTAAAAATAAGTCATTTTTATGAGCGAAAAAAAAATTATGGTCAACTTCATTCTCAGTATCCAGATTTGTAAATGCATCTGGAAAACGTTCTAGCGTTTCGACCTAATAAATGTTGTCTATAAAACTGCTCTTTCGCACTGACCCATGTTTTTATTAGCTTCTCTCTGTTGATTCTCGGTCTCGCTGATGACCGAACTATAAATCGCGCAAATTACGTTCGGAAAGAATTTACAAGTCGGACGTCACATATACATCCCTGCTGCATGCGCTAAACCTACATGTATGAGACTTATTGATGCTTAATAATGAACGAATAATGATGTCCGAGTACCAAATTCTTGCCCAAAAATCAAGCGGGCAGTCTACGTGCACACATTTTTCACAACTCGCGGCCGGAGTCGAGCCTGTGGCATTATAACCATCCTTTTTATAGCTCCAAGCATAAACTAAGTTGCGCATTGTGACGTCATTTCCGACTGAAAAATGGAGGCGTCCACGGTAAGTTAAAAACACGCTCAGTTATTTTTTTTGACAAGAAATTTTGCATAGCAGTTATTGCTGTGAGTGCTCTTCAATAGAGCAAACTATAGTATGAGCCTTATATCCATAGAGCACAATAACCAATACACAATGTATAGAATGTCTAGTGGACATAAAAAAAGGCACTTTCACAGTATTTTCAGCAAGGCTTTGTGTCAGGAGGCATACAGTGAGGGTTTACGGCAATATTAGTTGGGTGCTATCCATTATGGAGAATGTGCTTAGCAGAGAGTGCATTAGGCAAAACAAAATAAATGGTGCGTTTACGTTACCGGCCTAAAAAAAATCCAGGTAAAATTATAGGTAGGTAGGAAAATAATTTTGTTTTGTAATTTCTTTTACATTTCAGTTCATGCATTTGCGTGTTGTTTTGCAATGTTTGAAACTCACTATTAACACTATTATAACCATGTTCATGTACAAGTGTAGAACATGTTATGTTCGTTGGAAATTATTGCAAATAGTGCTCATTTAAAATTATCAACTTGAAAATTGGCAATAAAAGGTTTGAGGTTGGTAATTTGGCCTCAAATTCCAGTTAGGTCGGGTTTCCATAAACACACCATTTATTTTGTTTGGCCTTATTGCAATTCGAACTGTTGTACCAGACTGAGACTCGGACTTAATTGATCCGAGTGACTCATGACTTGGACTTGATCGGAATGACTCGGGACTCGGACTCAACCCAAGTGACTTGGGACTTGAGTCAGTGGTACATGTTGTCTTGAACCATCCTCAGTACGCAGCGGAGATTGGTACTCCAGTAAAAAAACATGTACATGTACTTGATTACAGCATTGGTCTCCGGTGATGCAACAAGTTAGCACGGTGACTGGTCTGAGGCCAAAGTTTGTCCCTCGGCTAGAGGCGAATGTACATTGTGAAACACTGCACTTGCAACACTACATGTTGTCGACTCTTCAGTATGTTTTGGATTCTTACTCAGGAAATACAGTACTCTCCAGCTGTTTACGGCACATGATGACGATTTCCGATGATCTGGAATTTCAGCCCATGAAATCAACAGGTGTGTAGACATTTTCCGCAACATACTCTGCCAGCTCCTGCTGTCCTGGAAAAAAACAAAGACAAAATACATGATGCATTGTTAAAAAGGCCTGTGAAATGTCCTAAAATGTTAATTGATTTGATCGGGGAAACCTTGCTCAAATGGAAGATTGAAGTGGTTCAAACTATCCAATGCTGCAATGATTTCACCATGATTTTGCGAGTCCTTGAAGCGACTCTTCCAATGTCCATATTAAGTCACTTTCAGCACTCAAAAAAGTATACTTCTTTTCAGCACTCAGAAAAGTATACTTCTTTTCATATGCACACTTAGTATCCAGATGACAAGATTAAATTTGTTTTTGCTATGTAATACGGCTGGATGCACACAGCAGGTGTAAAGTGCAGAAAATTGACAGTAGAAAGAATGGAATAAGGCAACCGGACTATTGCAATGTTGCTAGGCATTGCCTTGCACCACATACCAACAACAACAGGGTCAGCATCACAGTACTACATGTATGTAGCCTATGGACTTTCTAAACTGCACATGTATCCATTTGAAAGTAAAGAATTTGGGACGCCAGCTACACTGTACAATTACATAGTGTTAAGGTTTTCCGCAAGGCTAATTCACCCAAAAACCACCTAGAGTCTAGCTACATGTACATACATGTATATAGCTACATGTATACTGCACTTTGTCCTAACACCACCTCACCCAAGTAGTGTGTCATGCTCCAATGATCGGTAGACCCATTTAATGGGCTGATTTTGGCAAAGTGGTGTTTGGGCGAAGTAGCGTCACTTTGGGTGGAGTGGTGTATGGACCATGTGTTTGAAACTAAAAGAGAAGTGGTCCAGCAGCCAAAGCAATTCCATGAAAAAGTGCATAGCTTGTGCAACTTTAGAAAGTTGTACGCATTGCTTGTGTGCCCAGCTTATGCAATAAAATGTTGAGCAAGCGACTTTACACATTTGCAGGTGGTTTTGTGAAACCAGCTGCATGTACCGTACATGTACATGAAGTACAGTACGTACTAATCACAGTACTAGCTTTTGGGTGAAATGACCTGCATTGTTGTAGCCTTTTGACAAGGCCTCGTGAATTTGGGCGATTTGAGTAGAGTCACACGACGTGTCTCATTCACTTGGCCTTTTCCGAACTGCCAGGCAATTTTTATGTTTTTCTTTATAATTGCTACTGAATTCGGTAGCAGAAATCAGCCAGTCACGTGCAGGTCACCCTATGCAAATTAGGTCGTGAGCTCCTACAACAAGGAAGGTAAGCTTACGCTTTTGAATTCACTGGGTAAATTAAACAGCAAATTAATCAAATCAAATGGAAATTATATTCATTCCGAATAAAACTTGGATGTAATAAACAATTTGTCAAATTTAAACGTAAATTTACATGGAGCTCAATGGGGTATTTTCGAAGTAAATGTAAGTGCCGTACCTGCATTGATAAATGAACGAGTCCACAGCGCCGGAGGCGATGTACATGTAATTGGTCGGTGGGAATACGCGCGCGTGCAAAACCGGTACCTAGCGCTCATTGGCTCAGTTAACAGTTTGTTTTCGATCTGTTTTCAACATCTTTACGTGTAGAGTGGGGCGTGGGTAATGTTGTTGTGACGTTGCACATTCAGGTAAACTGCTTGCATGTAATGAATAATGTAGCAGTTGCCAGTTCGGAAAAGGCCTTATGGCAAAACAGAAGGCATAACATTTGCACAGCCTGGGTATACCACGTATACTCCGCTCAAGACGCCCAATTGTCTTACATTTTAATTACCAAACAATATAACCCCAAAGCCATATTAAAGGCCTTGCCAAAACGGATGTCAGTCAAGTCGACCGAATACCAACTCGACTCGGACCAACTCGACCGGGAAAAAAATCTATCGTCAACCAACTCGACCGCAAACCAACTCGACCATACAAATACAAAACAGGAGAAACCGTGTCGTGTCGCTAGATTCGGCCGGTGAATGTCGGCTCGATCGCACACTGAACATGACACGCGGCCGGCCGCGGGTTTGTCGGCATGTCTTTGCCGGCGCCCGGGTTGCTGTCTGCGGTGACTGTCGACCGCGGGTTTGTTGGCAAGTCTTTGCCGGCGCCCGGGTTGCTGTTTTTTGGTTTGGTACGCGGTCGAGTTGGTACACGGTCGAGTTGGTACGAGTCGAGTTGGTAAACGGTCGAGTTGACCTGACTCCGCCAAAACAAAAGGCTAGCAAGTAGCATTGTTGTCCACTGATTTACTTAGTAGAATTGCAGCTTTTTTGTCAATTTTCATCTGTGTCTTCTCTTCCTGTGATAACGTCTTGTAGAACTCTGGCGAGACACCATATTGAGAAGCAAGTATGGATGCGGAATTCGACGTCCATTTCACATACATTACCCCTAACATGGTCCACACTCCCATGGCGTACACAAATGACATTCTGTTGCTCCAAATCGGGCTCTTGCCGCCTCGAGCCAACCGTTCTGAAATTCGCTGCCATAATGAAGGCATGCTGTTGTCCCAGCGTATTAACGCCAACGGTACTAAACCCTTGGCCTTGTGCTTGCAATTAAACTTCCCAGTAAGATTTATCAATCATGTCACATGTATAGTAGGCCTACGGGGTTTGTGAGAATTTGTACGTATGCGCATATGCCCGGGCCGGGTACGTGTACTGCATGTACTTGTACTTGTAAAGGTTTCGAGTCAACTCGGACCCAAGTCAACTCGGTCCCAAGTCAACTCGGTCCCAAGTCAACTCGGACCCAAGTCAACTCGGACCTAATTAAGTCAACTCGGTCCCAAGTCAACTTCAGATCCTGTAAGGACTTCTCATCTATACACCAATCCGGTAACTAAGATCTCCTCCCTGCATATCCGCCATAGCTGGGGGGCGTCCAGTGCATGGGCTGTGCGTTTTGTGTTGCTGTTAGAACGAAAAGCGCTCATCCATTACATGCACGAACGTGCCTCCTTCGCGTATACGCGACGCGCCCGCCTTTGCGTACACGCGACGCGCCCGCCTTCGCGCGCACACAACCCTACAAAGACGCGCAACTTGTTCGAAGTAAACAAATGCAGCTTCAGCAACAACAAAAACATACAGTTCATTCAGTGGAAGCCCCCCAGCTATGGCGGATGTACAGGGAAGAAGACCTTATTACCGGATTGGTGTATACATTTTCATATAAAAATATAATTCAGTAATAGTTTGTTTTCGCTCGTGATAACTGATCGACTTCGTGTGTTGTTTGCATTTAAATGCAATTTAGTTGAAATAGTTCGTACATTACATAATTATGTAATGTACGAACTATTTCAACTGGTACAAGCTTTACTTTTTGAAAATAGAATTACAGAAATGCAGGGCAGTTATCTGCAGGACAGTTGGTGCGAAAAACAACCAGTTTCCTCCATGAGTAAACGAAACCCAAAAAAAGGAGATTTGCAATGTCCAAAAATGTAATCAACCATTTTGCCTGAAAATCCTTACCTAAGTGGAGTATTTCCGCCCGAGATGATATATTTTCATCAGTAAACTATAACGGTATGTTTCGGAAAACAATGTTCAAAACTCAACTTTGGTGATTATTAATCTTTGGCCATTGATTTTAAACATTTTTTACGTTCAATATCCCATAGGGTCCGAGTTGACTTGGGACCGAGTTGACTTGGGTCCGAGTTGACTTGGGACCGAGTTGACTTGGGACCGAGTTGACCTGTACCCCTTGTGAATGATCACGGCGAGATAGTCATGAAAGCAAAGTGCATATGCGCATCCGGTCTTTTCACCCACATTGTACCGTCACATATAATACACGTCACACGTACGTACGTACGTCAACGTGCACCGCGTTGCAAATTCGGAACAGCTGTTCATCATAATAAGTACTTCATAAGGGCGTTCGAGATGCTGACACCGGGTAACACCAACTTACACCGGGGCTGCGTTCCAAACACGCAAACACATTGCAAACGTTTGCATCATTCGCCAACAACTGATACCCGACTTTCCATAGACTAGTGCACAAAAGCACTGTAACCAGTGGCGAACGTTGGCAACGTTCGGGTGTTTGGAACGCAGCCCCGAGCGTTCTTTTAGCCATCACGTGTTACACAAGTCTGCCCCGGTGCACGGTGGCAGCCACCACTGCCCGAGCTCGCGAGCCGAGCGGGTCTGTGGTGTAAAGCAAGGTGTAATGAAGTCACCTAGTATTACCGCGAGTAGTAAAACATGGCGGACAGTTTGAAATCGCGACGTGAGTACGAAGAAAAACACTTAATTATGACACAAAATATAGGGAATAGGGCTGTAAATACATTTTGCTGAATCAGTAGATGTCTGTGGGCATTGACGAAGTTTATTTCGGTACTTTTATTGTTGATGTCCCCCAACGTGGCGCGGCCCCTAACGTGGCGGGTTTTACTTTCCGTTCTCTCTTGGCGCAATAAACAATCTGTTGCACTTGGCATTAAATGGAAATAAAGTTCTCAAATACCTTCATAAATTCCAAAACTAAAATACGGAGAAGAATCATTAAGTTACTAGAAATTCACCGGAATGTGAAGGGATCGCCGTTCGCTTCAGGTTGTCATGACACCATACACGGAAGCCTGTAATAGGCATTTCACGTGAATAAAACCAGGCATACTGGCGTTGTGTACAGTGTCACAGTGTGTGCGTGCAAGTGGTCTTTGTGGGCCATCGTAGTAAGGCATCAAACCGTTTCAGCCAATCAGCGACCCACTCCACGTTATACGGGACACTCCGGGCGATTTCGGGAAAAAAGTGTTCATTGTTTTGTCCTGATTGTTTGTGTTATTTTGTACTTGTTGATGAGTCAAAATATTAAAGTATTACTTTTTCTTGGAGCCTATGAATTATACTACAAGGTGTGTGAGTTTCAACTAATTCTGCTAGGGGGTTTTGCTATAAGGTGAGCGGATTTCCAGTGAGTTGTCGAAGTGCGCCAACTTAGGGGACATCACTATATATAAGGGCTACTATTTTTGCGTGGCGCCGGCTTAATTTTTCATCCTGAGTCAAACGATAACGGCGTTTATAAAGCCCCACCCGGCAACAACCTTTGACCACGTGTTCCCAGAATTCAAAGCGAGACCCCGTGTCGTTCGTTTTGCAGTTATCTGGGGGCTTCCCCCGGTGTAAACCACCCCCCGTTACCCGGTGTAAGCGTCTCGAACGCCCCTATAGTCATACACATGTTGGCTGCGTTCGGGCGTGCAGTTCTCGTTACTCGGGAGTAATGCGTGCGCATTGCACTCGGGTCACATCACGCGAACGGCAAATCCGCAGTCCGCGTGCGCGAATGGCAATCAGTGAAGATGCATGGACGTCTTTTGCCATCACTGCACAAAAAATGCCGTTTCATTGCTCACAAGAAACTGAGGAAATACAGGCCGTAAGTCGTGAGAACCTGATGCCGTCTAAAACAAACCTTAGTGAGATATTGTTTCAGTTATTGAGTTGACACGTTGAGCAAATTAACCAAAAATCCCACCCATATTCCACCATCTTCGTACAAATCACATGACACTTGACAGGAGTACGAGCACACTCCCCATTTATTGGGGAGTAGTGATGAGAGCATACTCTCACTGACCCGAGTGTCGTTATTCTTGCCGTTCACGCGCTCAGGAGTATAACTCGTGTTAACACGAGTACACGCCCGAACGCAGCCGTTATGTACATGTGCAGTCATCAACAGACTGGTACTGGTCTACAAACTCACAAAAAGCACGTGTAGTGACAGGGGATTCCGCGCCTATTTTCGCGCGCGCGCTAAATAAAATACGATATGCGATCGCGATGACATGTTCGTTCACGTACGTACGTGCATACAATGCGCTATGTCTGATCTGATCTTGAAGGCATGATTCCAGTGAATATGTCAATTCACTTGAAGTTGAACACCAAGACAGTCGCCGACTCAGCAGATGTTGATGTACATCTGCTAGGCTTTAATATTGAGCACACTGGAGATGCAAAGGTGTCGGAGTTTTTCAAGACTACAATTCGCGAAACGAACGTTGGCAGCAACATAACAAGTGTAAAAGGTGTGTAAATGAATGGTGGCCTTGAATGGACATCAAAGAGAATAGTTACGTCAACAAACCTTGTCGTCGCTCTCATCAAAGCATCATGGAATTCTCACAAACATTTATGGGCTCTGGGGATATGACAACATTTTAGGCCTATGAAATTCATTTTTTCTTCTTTTTGTAATTTTGATAGGGCCTCGGCCTTTGACAAATCACACACTTTTCTAGTAGGCCCTATATATATCATGTATATAGCCATGCTATAGCCAAATAATCTGTTTTTAATGAATGAATTTCAAAACCGGTAACTAATAGGTCTAGCTCGATCCCTGCATATCCGCCATAGCTGAGGGGCATCCAGTGCATGGACTGCGCGTTTTGTGTTGCTGTTACTAGAATGAAAAGCACTCATCCATTACATGCACGCGATGCGTGCCCCCTTTGTGTGCATGCGACTGCGAGGCACCCCCTTCGCGTACACGTGACGCGCCCCCTTGGCGCACACAAGTACAACTTTAAGACGCGCGCAACTTGTTCGAAGTAAACCATGCATGTCATGCATGTAAACAAATGCAACTTCAGCAACAGCAAAAAACATACAGTTCATTCAGTGGAAGCCCCCTTGAGCTACATGTATGGCGAATATACAGTAGGGAAGAAGACCAACTACATGTAGCCCGTGAACAGGGCTTCGGAAAATCCTCAGCCTTGGAGCAGTTTCTAACCCCAAATCTGTGGCAAACTCACGCAAATGAAATTTGTACAAGGGAATTTCATTAAGTTTGAGATAAACTGAAGACATCTGAATGGAATTATTTATTTATTTTTTAAATAGGCCCATTAGCGTGGAAAGATATATCTTTGAATTAGTTTATCTGTTGATTCTAGGAGCTAATTTCCTTCAAAATGTTGTTCAGTGCATACAAAAATACAGCACTTTGTTCAGTTGTTCAGTAGGAACTAATACATGTAGTAATATGGTACATTTTAAATTGATTTTTACATGTAGACTTGACGTCAACTTTTCGAGGTCGAATGTTGTGTGGACAAGTATTGGATATCCCACATGGATATACAGGTAAATATAATAGATTAATTACATTTAGTTTTTGCTTGAGTGGAAAGAATGGACCTTTTTTAAAACGTCACTTCTGTGCTTTCTACAGATTGCTACATGCATGAGTCTTTTGAGACGCGCATCGGCAGCACCGTATTTTGAACAAATTAAGCAACACACGAGCACTCATGTTTTGAACATTTTTCATGATGTGCGTGCGCATACCTACATGTAGTCATGTTGAATAAGCAATTATACGTCTGTGAGAGTACCAGTCCATATACTTTTAGAAGGCTAAAAGTGATTTTCTGATGTTTACATTGGGTAGTGATGAATCACTTTTAGCCCCTTACCAATTGAACCCCATTCGCCCACGTACAAAGCTGCACGACCAAGATGGCGGCCGTTCTCCAAAGTGAAATTTGACCCGACAGTCAAAATTAAACATTGGAAAACTCACCATGGAAGTCCCTGGAATCTCCAGAATCTAGTACCGTGGTCTATTTTCCCCGATATGATTCTTCTAAACAGGGCAAAAACTAGTCCAACATAATTTTTCTTCACATTTTCCGAGTTTACTGTTCAGAACAGCTTGACGTTGACGTAAAACTAGCACAGCAAATGAGGATCGAGATATACCGCCCTCTTGTGGTCACCTCATTGTACTGCAGTGACATCATACAATGAGGTGACCACAAGAGGGCGGTATATCTCGATCCTCATTTGCTGTGCTAGTTTTACGTCAACGTCAAGCTGTTCTGAACAGTAAACTCGGAAAATGTGAAGAAAAATTATGTTGGACTAGTTTTTGCCCTGTTTAGAAGAATCATCGGGGAAAATGGACCACGGTACTAGATTCTGGAGATTCCAGGGACTTCCATGGTGAGTTTTTCAATGTTTAATTTTGACTGTCGGGGTCAAATTTCACTTTGGAGAACGGCCGCCATCTTGGTCGTGCAGCTTTGTACAACGTGGGCGAATGGGGTTCAATTGGTAAGGGGCTAAAAGTGATTCATCACTACCCAATGTAAACATCAGAAAATCACTTTTAGCCTTCTAAAAGTACAGTTCATATATATAAAATCCAGACATCAGTGTAGAACTACCGGTACATGAAGAGATCTTGTAAAAAGTTGTATACATGTATATTGTGTCTGTTTTCAATACTGGAGTGGAGAGACCTTTTCCTCCAGGATTATATCTCTGTACAATGTCAATCCACTAATCTCAAAACAAAATAAATATCCTAAGATAGATCTAAGGAGATAACTTCAGCTACCGGTAAAGAACTTAAACGAATAGTGCCACAACATACCTTCCTGAAAGCCCTGTGTGCAAATTTCCCATATGTAACAAGGACACCACAAAATGTCACAAAGTATGTGCCCTATGTTACGTTAAATAGGAAATGTGTACACAGGGTTTTCAGAAAGGTATGTTGTTGCTTAAAGCCCCTTTCACACTAGACGAATTCCCCGAGAATTCCCCGGGAAATTGCCGGGGAATTTCGGTCGGTCTGTTCACACTACCAAAGAAATCCCCGGGAAAAAGCTTTTCCCCGGGAAATATTTACCCCTGCTCGGGAGTAGGGTTAAAGGAGAAATCCCCGGGGTTTAACGTTTTTCCCGGGGAAAAGCAACTAGTGTGAACGTCGCAGGGTTTGAACTTACCCCACCTTTTTGCGTCCACGGGTAATCTCGAAAGGTCACAGGGTCACAAATAGCGCGCCAAATAATTCGCGCGGTAGCTTAGTATTGTTACAAAACCAGGACGCAAATACTGGTCAGATGGGCAGCCATTATCCACGCACTCGTACTCGCAACGTCAACCTGACATATCGCATGTATATCGCACGGTGTAAACAACAGCAGCAGCTTGTGCATAAAAATGCGCGCGCGGCGCGGCATTGTGGGATTGGACTTCCGCCCACAATTCATTTGGGAACTTCCTGATGGGCGCCCTCAGTTTACACATTTCCCGGGGTTTGATGGCCAGTGTGAAACGACCGTGCATATTCCCGGGAAATAGTGTCCCCGGGAGTTACCAAATGGGTCTAGTGTGAACGGTTGCTGGGGCGTTGGTGGGGTAAAAAATCCCCGGGAATTTCCCGGGGATTTATTTCCCGGGGATTGGCTCTGCAGTGTGAAAAGGGCTTAAGTTATCTGTATTAAGATATTTCTTTTGTTTTGAGAGAAAATAACTGACATTGCACAGAGTTATGATCCTGGTGAAAAAGTCTCTCCAGTATTAAAAACAGACTTATATTGGCTTACAGAAAATGCAAATTTTGTTGTAACCAATGACTAATCAGGAATTTAATTTATATCCAAGTTTGTAGAAACAATAGCCATTTGTTTTAACTAAAACCATGCGTATGACACTGATAATGACTATTGTTTTATCTCTTAAACTAAAGGTCTTGTACTGACAGAGCACCAGAAACCATTTATGGAAGAAGAGGTGAGTTTTAAAGGTACATATGTACAGTACCAGCCTACTGTTTACATAATTTAGTGATACAAGTATACATGTAGCATCCTTGACAATAATGTTTTGATGGTCCTTGTGAAAAAAAGGGCCGTAATTAACTACAAAAGCTTAAAATTAATAAAAATGGTCAATAGTCGAGTTATAAGCTTTACCAGCTGTTCACTACAGTATATTTTTCAGAGCTATGTTTAACTTTGTTTCATAACCTGATAACCTGAATAAATAGTCTTGTTTGTCAAATACTCGAAAAAATGTTGAAAAAACATCAGAGCTGAATTTGATGCAGTAATAAACTCCCAAAATAAACTATAAAATACGGCCATACGGCTGGAAATAAAACTAGCTTCACGGACATGTGATAAATCACGTGACCTTGATTTTAAAAACAAATTATCAAAGACGGCCAAATTTGGTGGATTCTTTTCAGGTTATCTTCAGTCTATTTTAAGCCCAAAAAAGCCAGTATGTCCCTTTAAGCAACTTGAACTACATGTACATGTACATGTAGGCAAACAACATATTACACATGTACATCTAAGGCCTTTTGACACTACAGCCTCTCAACCCGGGTTGAACTCAACCCGGGGCGAACCCCGATACCGCCCAGGGTTGAAATGCATTTAACCCTGCATTGTTTCACACTTGTTTCGGCCAAACCGGGCTCATCTCGCCCCGGAGCGAGTTCAAACCCGAGTTGGAGGTCGTGGGGAGGATTAACACTTGTGCAACGCTAACCCGGGGCGAGTAACATTTGAGCTTTGTGCGCATGCGTACATGTTAAGTGATGTCCCCTGCCGGAAATACATGCCCCGTTTTTCGTTTTTTTTTTTTCCCAATTTTTTTAACGCGAGAAACGTGCAAAAGTGAATGACGGACAATAACAAAAATAGCCTCTCAAAACGGACACCCTGATTTGCACACATACATGTACAACATGCATGTTCATATGTACGCCGCCGCTATCCGGGGCCACTTAAACAGCTAGTACATGTATCCCCCACCCACATTTTTTTAGTTTTCCTGTTTACATGGAGGTATATGTTTCTACAACGTGATTACAACGTGTTTTCCGCCAAAAACCGACAGTCTTTTGTTTAAAACGCAATTCAGTTCCGACCCTCTTTACCCGAAATTCTGAAACGCTCGAGGTCACTTGGTTTGTTTACAAACAGGGTTGTGACGTCATCCTGAGAAGAACACAAAAAAAACTAGACCTGTGTTCGTTCTTGACAACGAACACATGGCTGTTCCCCTCCTTTTTATAAACATACAATGTATATGGTGTTCGGGATGACCTTTGTTAGTGATCGTATAATATGAAGAAATCACGATCGTAGGTCAAACGGTTGAGTTTTTATCGATTTTTAAATATTGAATATTATTACATGCCCCTTTAATCTGACATGTAGGGAAAGTCAAAGGTGTTGCTATGTATGTTTGGATACCCCACCCTAGTCGAAGTGTAACACAGTTGACCCCATCGTGATATATTGTACCCCTTTCAAATGGCAAGGCAAAAGCTGTTTGACCAATAGGAAACAAGGTCAAAGGTCAAGCCATGTGCACATCTTAAAGACATTTGTTAGTGATCGTACATGTATATGCAGAAGGAATCAAATTCGTAGGTCAAACGGTAGATTTTTTATTGATTTTTGAATATTTAATTACGTAATCATTTTGTCGCTAGAGGGCGCTATTTCGTACGATGACGTCATCACTTATATTTTTGGAAAGCTTAAGGGCCTCTGGTAATAACACTATTGACCCTATCTCAATACCTCCTGTCACTTTCAAACTAAGGGCCACTTCCGGTTTTGACCGGAAGTGAGCAAGGTCAAAGGTCACCAACATATTTTTAGATACCCCACCCCAGTCGAAGTGTAACACAACTTACTTCGTCCAAATGCGACGAAAATGCGACCAACTAAAACAGGAAGAAATTTTCACAAAACGCAAACTGTCAAGCTTAATTGGTTTATAAATACACGTATGCCAACAGCTGAACAGGGAAAATTTTTATTCATCAAATGAAATACAGTACATATACGGTAAGTATCATAACATGGTTTAATGCGGCATATTGCCAACTAGCCCGTCTGACTACCGGAACATTATAATTAGTAGTCCTCCGGCAAAATATCACTGGATCTAGGCTAGCGGACTACCGCTAATTTCAACCCCTGAGGTGGGGTAGCCCGGGGGAAGGGGTGGGGGAAACAATTTATAGTCGCATTACCAAGAAATGAAAATAAATTTTGACCTACACATTTTTATCTGATTTCAGGATAGAACATTTCAAGCAACACATAAGTTTGACAAATTCTCATACTGGAACTTGGAACAGACTCCCTCAGCCAATGATGCAGTTGTTAAGGCAATGATGTGGCCCGAGATAGCAGATGCAGTAAGTACCGGTACATGTAGCAAGAATGGGACGTTTAACCCCACCCCCCCAAAAAAAGGCCGCACGATTAAACGAAACCAACTTAGAAACAAATTGACACTGACAGGTCTCCAGTGATAGTCTTGTCCAGGTGCCCTCACATGGCAAACAGTGACCAACCAATTAATAATTGCCACGTGCGGGTACTCTTGTGGCTTGAGCATGTCATTTGCCTGTTTGAGCACTTGATGAGTGTTAAATTGATCTGAGTACACTGCACACCTTAGCTTTTTCAGCAAAGCAGTTTTAGACATCAGACCTTTTGGTAGAACTCGCATCAAATCCAGTGCAAACAGCCCAGAAAACGTTCCTGTATGTTACTTTTTCTGGCCAACTTCTGCCAAGAAAAACTGACCAAGATGAAAAGTAAAAATTGTAGAGTGCACGTTAAGAGCCAGATTCTGTAAGATTCAACCAGGGGGTGATATATCACCGTTCAATATTCCATCCAATTTGTTTTTGTGGGTAGATATACATGTATTATACAAACTGACAAAAATCAAGTTTTTTATTCGAGGACCTGCTCCGGTAGAAAATTACAGCCCTTATTAGGGTCAAATCCTGGACTTTGTCTTCTGAATATCTTGGTGCGCCCTCAAAAAGCCTCCTTGATCTTATGGTATATAAATATATGGGTGGAGTTGTTCTGAAAAACTTTATCATTTTCGAGGCTAATTGAGGGCGCCACCCATAGGTGGCGCTTCAAATCACAACTTTTTTGCATTTTAGACCATGTTTGAGGCCCTCCCAGTTCCTGCGCCCTCATAAAGCCTTGCTTGTTCATGTTTATTTGGACACATGGGGACCTTTTCTTTCCAAAAAAACATAAATGGCAGAGGCTTAGTGAGGGCGCTTGTGAATAGAGGGCGCTTTTTGCCGTAAGAACGTGATTTTGGGCAATTTCTGTCAGGCTATACCGGTATCTTAGTGCGCCCTCTATGGAATTCAGTGAAACTTGTTTTATTGTGTTCCTCTATATCCCCACTATTCATAATAAAAAATAACTAGGAGGCTTTTTGTCTCATTGACCCTTTATGTGCAAATTCATGAGCACCACTTTTTGAAAAACAACACTTGGTTCTCGTACACACCTATAGGTGGCAACAATCATTTGGGAAATTTATTTGAGCATTTTCAGAGCATAAAAAGCATAACAATTTATTAAAATCGGCAACAATTTATTGAAATACATGTATACCCAAACTTTAAAGAAAACAATGAACAAGGCACCTTCGGTGCTGACAAAAAGTGAATGACATGCTTGCTCAGAAAGGACACGGTGGTCAAAAGGTTCTCATGACAGCCCCTTAACTAGAGCTAGCACATATGTATACATGTACCTACATGTAGTTCATAACCAACTGAAAATGTGGACCGACTTTCAAAACAATAACTGAAGGTTATACTTGGACGAAAGTTCTTGCCAAGGCATTCTCACAACAAAAGGTGGTTTCATGTCACACTATGCACAGCTACATGTACTGTATGACTCAGGACAGCCTTTTGTTTGGACATGCTTGACTACACCCACACTAGATTATATACCCATGTTGTTGATGTTTAGCTTCATTGCATCTGATGAAGTAGTTGTTGCTACGAAAGCTTATGCAGTTATTACTTTAGTTAGTCTTTAAGTGCTACTTTAATTTCCTTCATAGTTTTGCTAGACTAACAGGGCTACCCACAGTATGTACAACAAAAGGTGACAGTCGACGTGCTTATGCCTACAGAAGCTCTCCATGAAAAGTTCATGAATGGAGGTATTTTTTAATTTCCGACAGGCTCTTCTTAGAAAAGAAGTAATGTCCACATCTGCTTCCTGAAAGAAAAGTGCATCACTGAAAATGTTATCCTATTTTACTCCAATAAAGATGTATGATTGGGCTGATGTATGATTGCGGCTGCAAAGATTACATTAAATGTGGATACATTGTATGCATTTCAGGCTGAGGCTTGGGTTGGAATGCCACAGAATTCTCAATCATACATCTTTATTGGAGTAAAATAGGATAACATTTTCAGTGATGCACTTTTCTTTCAGGAAGCAGATGTGGACATTACTTCTTTTCTAAGAAGAGACTGTCAGAAATTAAAAAATACCTCCATTCATGAACTTTTCACCTTTTGTTGTGAGAATTATGCCTTGGCAAGAACTTTTGGACAAGTATGACCTTCGGTTACAGTTTTGAAAGTCGGTCCACATTTTCAGGTGGTTATGAACTACATGTACAATGTACAATGCATGTGCTAACTCTAATTTAGTCATGAGAACCTTTTGACCACCGTGTCCTTTCTGAGCAAACGTCATTCACTTACATTAGTTGCTGGCCATTCAGGCCTTTTTTTCAGCACCAAAGGTGCCTTGATCATTGTTTGGGTATATTTCAATAAATTGTTGCCGATTTTAATAAATTGTTATGCTTTTTATGCTCTGAAAATGCTCAAATAAATCTCCCAAATGATTGTTGCCACCTATAGGTGTGTACGAGAACCAAGTGTTGTTTTTCAAAAAGTGGTGCTCTGGTGTGCATGAATTTGCACATATAAAAGGTCAATGAGACAAAAAGCCTCCTAGTTATTTTTATTATGAATAGTGGGGATATAGAGGAACACAATAAAACAAGTTTCACTGAATTCCATAGAGGGCGCACTGAGATATCCTGACGGAAATTGCCCAAAATCGCGTTCTTACGGCAAAAAGCGCCCTCTATTCACAAGCGCCCTCACTAAGCCTCTGCCATTTATGTTTTTTTTGAAAGAAAAGGTCCCCATGTGTCCAAATAAACATGAACAAGCAAGGCTTTATGAGGGCGCAGGAACTGGGAGGGCCTCAAACATGGTATAAAATGCAAAAAGTTGCGATTTGAAGTGCCACCTATGATTGGCGACCTCAATTGGCCTCAAAAATTATAACGTTTTTCAGAACAACTCCACCCATATATTTATATACCATAAGATCAAGGAGGCTTTTTGAGGGCTCACCAAGATATTCAGAGGACACTTATTAGGCCCTTCGGACCCCTACCCTAAAAAGGGCTGTAGTTTTCTACCGGAGCAGGTCCTCGGATAAAAAACGTGATTTTTGTCAGTTTGTATAATATATCTACCCACAAAAAAAAATTGGATGGAATACTGAACGGTGATATATCACCCCCTTGTATAAATTGGTCCATAGTTACAGAATCTGGCTCTTAATGGATTGCTGAAGCGTGCCACGTTGTCTGTTTTCACTATACACAACTCACAATAAGTTAGGGATATTGTGGGATGCATGCAGATATTTTATTGAGGGTATGTATTCCACTTGAATGATTTTGTATGTGATTAGAAACCTTGTTTTGGAAGTGTGTTCAGTGTAAACGGTATGGTCCGTCTGTCATACTGGGGAACTACTCAGAAATTTGAAAAATCAAAAGTCATGTTAGTCGTCCACTTCTTCGTTTTTTTAAACACAGGGGCTATGTCACGGTTTGCGCATGCGCTGCAAAACTTGAAAAAGTGTGGCGAACTTTTTCAAGTTTTGTCGCCAGGTTTTGCATATCCTATTCAATCTTTGCCATCCCTTATAATTCTTTAGTAATTTTGGCAGTGGTGTACTTGTCAACGTCCAGGATGTCCTGATGCATTACTTTTTACTTGGAATCACACTGTTTGCCGTATTTTTAAGCCGCCAAAAATCGACATCACCGTGTGTGCGGCCGTCGTTAAAAAGACAGTTTTTTCATCCCATCAAAAAACTCCACAAAACATGACAGAAACGGCATCGAATGATATGAATGACATGGTTGAATACAGCAATTTACTTAACCTTGTTTTCCATCAAAACTGTATGCTTATTTGGTCCTGACAGCAATTTTACAGCATACCTTCTGTCCTTGGAAAGACACAGTGGCCGCCACCGCTGTACGATTTTGTTTTGATCGAGCAATCGCGCGCGCGCGATGCCAAATCGAACAAATGCGCGCACACGATGCACAATGTAGTTGAATTATGCGTATTGTAAACACTCATGAACAAACACACTGCCCATGCGGGACGTGCCAAGTACACGATGTACACAACTTTAGCACACGCACTAATGGTGTTGTGTAACGAAATTGCACTACATTCATCTGAGCCCGCACGTGTGTCAAAATATGAAAGGATTTGGCGCATGCGCAAACCGTGACATAGCCCCTTTAAGGTTATAAATAGCAGACATGATGAATATACATCATATCATCACCCATGAATGGACAACGTCGGTTAACAGAGAAGCAGTGCCACCTGGCCATAGCCCGTCTGTGAGTCAGAAGCACACAGTCTGACGTTGCAACTGAACTTGGCGTGTCTCAGAATGTGATCGGTAGCGTGCGCGTTCGGCCATGAAGTGGAGCGGCAGCGCCACGTGTTACTGATCGGGGTGACCACCAGTACCTGAGGAAATATGCCCTCAGACACCATAATACAAGGGCCGCCATTCACGTTTGCGAGATATGAGAGGCACCAGGGTGTTCCGACAGACCATCCGCAACCGACTTCATCACTTTGGGTTGAATGCTAGACAACTGTTGCAGGTGATACCATTTGACACCCTTGACAGCACGGCACCGACGTGATCATCTGCAGTACATGTAGATTGATGACCATGGGACCAGGAATAGGTAGCAGTGGTTGCACAGAAATGATGGTCGTAATGCTGGTGGAGACGTCGGGATGTGTAGGTCAACAACGTCTTGGAGGAGGGGGTTCGACACAGTCTGGGCAGGCGTCGGCAGTCTGTGCAAAACTGAACTGGTTATCATGGATGGAACTGTTACTGGACAGTCTTACCTGCGAGACATTGTAGAACCCACCATCACCCCTCAGACTTCGTCTTCATGGATGACAATCTGCTCCACATCGTGCTAGAATCGTCTGAGATCGTCTCAACGAAGTTGGAGTACCTCATATGGAGTGGCCAGCCATGTCCCCTGGGATCAACTGAAGCGCCGCCTGGATGAACGTGCTCTTCCACCACGTGACCTTGCCGAACTGCATGTAGCGCCTGTGGAGTATGCACTTTCCCAGAACAATATTATGCAGCTAATAAGGAGCAGGAGGCGTTGCTGCTAGGCAGTAATAGACGCAAACGGTGGAAATACCCGTTACTGAAATTGTAAATTTCTAATTACGTGGGTACATCTGAAAATATTCAATTTTTGTTAGTAATAAATGTGTGAATAAATATCTGGAGTATTTGTTTGTGTTCGTAAATAGAAGCAGGAATAGGTGGAAACAGTAATTTAAAGAAAAAAAAAAATCAAAAATTGAACTACAACATACCAATTCCCTAACTTGTTGTGAGTAGTGTATTTTTGGTAACATTTTTAAATTATTTATTAAAATTGAACCACACAAGTTTTATAATCATTTCAGTAAAATTCCTCTGACAGTCCAATCTCAATGCAGCTTTAACCCTCTGACATGCACTGTACATGTACCTTGGGGCATAATCTGTGTCAGACCATTGGTAGCAAACAACTGTTGTTTACAATGTCGGTGAGCCTGGCAGAAGGGCGCAACTGATTTTTGACACCAGAGCGCTTATATGGCCTTCTGCCAGGCACATGACAAAATGGAGTTGGCTAGCCTAACTGGTGAGTGAACTCGGATAGTATAGGTGCTTAACAAGCCTGAGGATAAGGCTACACTGTATGAACTCAGTTTGAGCGAAAAATTACTTAAAAAGTCCCTTCCGAAAACATCCCATGGTATGTTGGAGGGTTAAACACTCCTGGGTGGAGATTGTGTCTTTCCACATTGAGCTGAAGGTGGAGTACATTTTTAGAGGAAATAAATAGCATAAAAAGTGTGCATTTGTCCTATATGTAATATTTGCCTTGTTTCCAATTGTTTCCTAGATACACAGAAGTGAGGATGACAAGGAGAGTGTTAAAGGTGAAACATAAGAAGTCAAGGAAGGTATACTGTTCGTGCTCGGGGAATAATTCACAATAAAAGGTTGTCGGTTTTGGCTTTTGAGTCAATGAATATCAGCATACATACATGTAACTCTGTCACAATACAGCATCAAAGGCAAATACTGTGCACAGGTGCACCCGAGTTGTACATAAAAATAATATGGCCGAGAGATGTGACCTACATGTACATAAACATGTATGAACAGCTACATGTACAATAGCAACTGTGGCATGGTATGCTCTCTCTAGCTGTCGGAGTGCTTTTCTGAGCTCCTTAAGGTGTTTGGGAGACGCGTGGCTCCAGAGGTCCGCTCAATCGGGTTAAAAACCCAACAAATTGGGTTTTCTAAGAGTTCTTAACTGTAGTACATAATTCTTCCAGAAACAGGAAATTTCACATGTCCTGTCAAAACTGCATTATTTTGTTTAGGGGGGGGAGGGGAGAAGGAGTAGTATATTACAATTTCAATCAGAATTCTTGAGAAGAAAAAAAGTATTTAATCTCCGTTTTGTATCATTCTTCTCTAAAATCAGAAATAGCATAACCTCTTTAAAATAATTCAACTTAAAATTTAATAAAAGACAAACAAGTGTACATTGTATATTAAAAGGAACAGACAACAATCCTCTGCCAGTATTGCATGGAATTTTGATGTGAACATTCATGCCCCTTTTCACTTAGGCCAAACAAAATAAATGGTGCTTTTACGGCCTAAAAAAAAGTCCAGTTAGGTAGGTAGAAAAATAATTTTATTTTGTCATTTTGTTTTACATTTCAGTTCATGCATGTCGTTTTGCAATGTTTGAAACACTTTCTACATGAACATGTTCGTTAGAAATTATTGCAAATAGTGCTCATTTAAAATTATCAACTTAAAAATTGGCAATAAAATGTTTGAGGTCGGCAATTTGGCCTCAACGTTTTACTCCAAAGATTGTTTAATTCAACCAATGTACTGCAGTACAAAAAGCTACATTGGCGTCAATTTAAATTATAATTTTTTTGTTTTCACTTGGTCCAGCGGGTACCGTATCGCAAGCCCTGGATACTCAATACATGTTGCTTTATTAATTCAGACTTGAAAAATACTACGCTCTGTAGAAGTGTGAAAATTTTGCCAATTTGGACGACCTTAAAATAAGCAGAGCACTGAATATCATGGCCCCTTCACTGTTAACATCCACAATGTAGCCGTTTCAGGTAGATTTATTAACATTTTAGTATTGTACATACATACATGTACTTTGATTGTTTTGTCTTTTACATGGATACTGCCAAGCAATTTGACAAATTTGAATACACATGACTTACACCACACATAAGAAAAAATATATATTGTCTAATTTTCGTCCACTAATACAGCTGCTTTTTAATATTTATGATAAAATAAGTATTTATCAAAGAACTCAGTTCATGATTAACCAGTTACAACAACTGCATATTTCAAAATATGTTTAAATAGTATGCCAGTTGTACCAACCATAAATGTTTGTCGAATATAATCATACCCAATTCATCTTCGGCGTACATTTTAGATGTAGAGTGAAATTTTGTTAGACAACAGATCACAACTTTATTAAAACCAAGGTAAAGAAAAAAATGTTCTAGAGTTTCAAATCAGTAGGAAACCAGGCAAATTGCATTTCGTAAAAAGCACTTAATTTTCTTCGCAAGACTTGTTATAAACATCAAGGTTTAAAATTGGGAGGAAAAAATGGCAGCATTAAAGGGACACATTGCTTTGGACGCTTTTGGGCTACAAAAATGAAATAAACATTTCCAAACGCTAAAATTTTGGGGAAATTGAAGGCAATGTGTCCGTTTAACTTTCCAGGTCCGCCCAATTTGGCACAAAAACAATTAGCACCCCGACTACCCCTTAAAAGTAATAAAGATACAGCATTTATTTCCTATTAAAACAAGAAGGGTAATTCCCAAAATTAGGGGTCCAAAAGTGTGACATGCTTTTTAAGTGTTTTTAATGATTGCAATTGGTTTCCCAGTAGAAAATAAATATTTTTATTTCAACAAATGCGACTCAAATTTAATGTTTGTGTGTAGATATGGCACCACGGTTAATGCAAACTCATTCTACAGCCAATTTTCATTGGCGTAGGTAACCCGGGACACCAAACTCCTATTCAATACCATGGAACAAATTATAAGCCTTTATGGTCTTTTGTTTTGAATATTTTTCAAGAATCAGAAAACTATCAAAACAAATGATGATGCCCCCTATAATCACAGGCCACAGTCCATAACTGAGAATTTGTGGGACACCAAACATTTTGGACCCCTAATTTTGGGAATTACCCTAATATACAAATATTGACTGCAATAAAGTGCATGGTCAAGATTATAAGCCTATGGTGATCTTGAAGCTATGACTTAGAGATCACCAAGGGCCTATTATCTTAACTATGACTCGAAAGGCGTTTAATATACCGAATGTATAGATTTTTGTAATCAGATTGGTTAAAAGTAGACCTGAAAATTCATAGTCCGTCAAGATTCAAATTCGGAAACTGATCTACATGTACATGTACAGCGGTAAGGTCGGTATTACCACAAAATATTAGTAGCATATTTCTCCTAAAGCCAGGCGCAAACTGGAGGCAAAAAACAAATTCGTTAACCCCCTGTTTCGCGTTTCAGTGTATCCATCCCGCAAAAATAAAAGCGCCCCCAGCGGCGACAATAAAGCAGTACAGTCACATGATATCTTGATACCACGTGATCCGGAATATGATCAATGATAAGTCGTCGTTTCTCCGATCGAAACAAGTACCGCATACGGTAGACCGAAACGTCCGTTATAATGAAAACATGTTTCGCGGAACAAGCACTTTGTTTTGCGAAACTGTGTTTTCTGTTTTGGAGTAACGCTGTCAAAGTCACGAGAAAAACTTTGTGTTTTTTGCCTCCCGTTTGCACTTGGCTTAATGCTTGTTTTTTTGCTGTCAGCCACTTCTGTGAGTTCCTTGAGAACTTCATCTACAGGATCAAAACAACTAAGATTCCACCATTACCACCCCAGTTTTTACACAGCATTATATTTTTAATGTAGCACTGCACAGTCGTGCACAGTTCATATATATTTGTGACACGTGCCTGGAACACGATAAAACTAGGGCACGGCAAAGACTATGCCCGGGGCATAGTAAGAATTCTAAAGGCACGGGTCCTACTCCTAGTGACTTCAATGTCCCCACTTTTAACCAATCATCAGATGATATGGATCTATACATGAGGTATACATAAAATTAACTATCACTGGCAACGGACTGTGGTTTTGTTGATCCATTTACCTAAAAGCATCATCCATGATCTCTTTCACCTCCTCCTGATGCAAAGTAGCTACGCCCACTGCTGGACAGCCCAGAACTTTTCGGCCAGCATAGCGGAGCTAAAATATAACATGAATCTTAATTATTAAAGATTTATTTGTGCATTTTAGGTGTGGCACCTTGAAAAATAATACGTTTTTTGAATTGATATTTTTCTAGAAACAAGTTACTTGCTTTCAAATGAGACAACCCAAAATCGACCAATTACTATCAATAATTCAACTCACAGCGCGCCCTCTGGACATGCTGGACTGTTGGCCTGTCTAATCTCTTTTCTTCTGTTATGACTCAGAAAGTCTTCCAAGACCGAAGAAAAGAGATTTGACAGGCCACTACTCCACGCTGTATGCTATAATAATAATAATGATGAGATTTGTCAAGGCGCTGTAAACGACAACAAGTAAGTCTTTAGAAGTGATTGTACAGTGGCATGATCTGAGTTCAAGTGGCAATGAATTCCAAAGTCGAGGAGCTGCAACAGAAAAAACTCTGGCGTCCCATGTTCGTTTAGAATTTGGTTCCTTGAGAAGTTGCTGGTTACTCAATCTAAGAGTTCTTGCTGGAGAATATTCATGTACATGTACATGTAGTAGGGAGCCTTTTTGTTGAGAGCTTTGTGAACCAGAAGCATAAGTTTGAAGACAATGTAGTTCCTTCCAAATGGGGGTGATGTGACAGTTCCTCCTGGATAAGGTGATGATGCGGGCAGCGGTATTCTAAAGACGTTGAAGACGGTATATTTGATTCTGAGATAGTCCGTAGAGTAGTGAATTGACATTGTCTAGTCGTGAAGTCACAAATGCATGGATGATGTGCTCGGTAGCACATGATATCACGAATTGGCAAGGTATACAGAGTAAACCACTGTGGGCCTAGCACAGACCCTGTGGGCTGCGCATTACAGACCAAACACAGAAAGTCAGACTTGGGCAAGTCCAGGCAAGGCGCAAAAACAGCATTTTTTTCCAGGGTTACTGATGTCTAAAATACAAAGTATGATGTTTTTTTGCGTTAAAATAAAGTAAATTCTTTAAGAAATTTGTTCAGAGAAAACAATTGAATTTGGTGAGAACCACGGACAAAATAACTTGTACTATATAGTACAGCAAGCCCACTAAAGACCGACATTTCCAACTTAACTAATTTTATCATGAGGGCAGTCTTTGACAAATTTGCAGAAAAAAGTGTGCACAATTTTTTTAAAGCCATCCTCAAATAATTTCCTCTTGACAATAGCTTGAAAATTTGTAAGATTTTGGGACATTATGAATGATACAATGGGCCTTTGAAAATGGATATATCTCTTACTTACCGTACAACCAACTAGATTTGCAAAGCGAGGTGCCACAAACGACCATGTTCCCATGTTACGATGCTCCTCTTGACTCCATATGAACTCTGAACATGAATGACATTTTTTAAAAGGCTTAAAGAGCTAGTATCCCCCTTGACGAAAAATCCAGCATTTGCACCTTTTTCGATAATCCACATATCCCTCAAGCTGACTTATACCGCTGTTTATTTCAAATTGTCCGTTTTAAGTGGAAATCACAAGCAAAAGTGCAGTTTTTGAAAATGACAATTTCGCGATTTCTGAAAGGCTCACTCGGTATTAATGATATGCGCATGACCCCGTGACGCAATCCTAGTAAACACAGTCGGCAGTTCCATACATTTACACGAAAAAAACTCAGAAAATCATCTGTTCAATGGTGTTTTTTGAAGGATTGTTCTTGTGCAAAAAGCCAGAGTACATGTAGTTGTGTGGTTGTAATACCAGACACCATGAAAAAAAAGGAGCAGAAAGATTTTCTTTTTTATTACCGGTACCAAGAGAGAGAAAAATTAGTTGCTCGTTCTAACTTGTACTGGCCGATGTACATACCGTGTTGTGCCAATTTCAAACACGTGGGAACTACGGCCCGCAGGGACCGTTCCCTCTGCTGTACACGGACCGCTGTGTGCCGTTCGTTCCGGGACAAAACCACAGGTCGCAATGCACCAGTATTTACTTCAATATAGAGCTTCATTGTAAGCCACAATTTCACTGTTTTTTCACAAAAAAGTAATACATGTCAGCGTTTGCCCTTAACTTTTTTCCCAACTGGCCAACAGGGCCAGTTGGCTCAAGTCTTCACTGGCCCGTCAGCATTTCAAGTGGCCTGGTTCAAATTTCCGGTTGTTCTTTGTACACACAGTCGACTTTTAATATTTGCAATAACCATGCACATTTGAGTGAAAAAAATTGGGGAGGCTTTCCAACTGGCCCAAGATGATTTTAACTGTCATTTGGCCAACGGACCAGTGCTAATTCGAACGCTGCATGTACATGTAGTAGATTATTGTCATAGTACATGTACATCAAGTGTTTTTCACGTTTGTTTTGAATTACAAGGACAAAACAGGCATGATGAACATTCATGGATATTTTCCATTCAATACTGCACATGTAGGCTGTTTTGTGTTCTTCTCAGGATGACGTCAAAACCCTGTTTATCAACAAACCGAGTGACCTTGAGCGTTTCAGAATTTCGGGTGAAGAGGGTCGGAGCTGAAATGCGTTTTAAACAAAAGGCTGTCAATTTTTGGTGGAAAACAAGTTGTGATGGTATTGTAGACACATACCGGTACATGTACACGATAAACACGAAAGCTTATTGATTTTGGAGGAGTGTTAGAGTTAATAATTCAACAGAATTGTCATTTTAAAAATCAGACAGTGTTATCCAAAATTCACAACTGTAGAGATTATGCAAGGGATATGATTTTGAAACAGCACACAGTTCATTTTGTAAAACATTAGTCAGAGCTCTAGTCACAAGTCTATCGCAAATACTGTTAAAGGAGCGTGTACAGATTTTCTGGAAATTTGATTTAGATCTAACTTATCATATGAAATACCTCCAAAAAATACTATTCATGACAAGAAAACAAAAATTACAAATATTAAGGTGAAAATTTGAGAGTAAGTTAACCAGTTGGGAACTTTCGCTAGATTGAGTGTAATCGCTCCATTGAGCGATTTCACCCAATGGAATGGCGCGGTTGTTCCAGCTGCCAGGTTGAATCACTCGATCGGGCTGCGGAAAGAGGCAATATAGCTTGTTTGGGCGTTGGTTGGAGCAGCTCAATTGGACGATTGAGCACGGTGACAGTTATGAAATATCCAATATTCACAGCAAAATCCATCAGCATATGATGTTCAGGATTTTATAGCTTAATGCAGAAATAATTGACACAAATAATTGAAAAAAAGTTCAATCTGCTGAGTGTTTCCCTAATGTGGTGCACTCGACGCTGATTGGCTGAAGTGTTGAGAACCATGCCACGGTGGCCTGTGATGACCATTTGCACGCACGCACCAACCGACAAAACTGTATAGCGCCACCAAGAGTCACAAAATATGCAACAGTCTAGGCTTTGCTCGTTCCCGACGCCCAAACTGGGACGGGCTGATTGCCTTCACAGATTTCTGTGACGGAAACACGTGACACAAAGGTCACATATAGACGCGCGGAGCATTGTTGGTTGCTTATAAATAGTAATCAGTGAGGAACAACTGCACTACCGTGATAAGAGACCACCAGTTGGCTTTATACATGTAGCTCAATTGGTAGGGCGTCTGCACATTAAGCAGAAGGTCCGCAGTTCGAATCCCAGTGGAGCCAAGTTGCTTTTCACTGCATCCAGATTCCCCAAACTCGATCATATATAGACATCTGTCCACATTTGTATCACTTATATATTACCAGCGTTCGAATTAGCACTGGTCCGTTGGCCAAATGACAGTTAGAAAGTTGGAAAGCCTCTCCAAATGGTCCGGCTGTCCAGTTGAAATAAAACTTGTACTAGGGAAAATTTCATGACTACCAAATTTTTCTAATTTTTTCACTCAAATGTGGTTATTGCAAATATTAAAAGTCGACTGTGTGTACAAAGAACAACCGGAAATTTGAACCAGGCCACTTGAAATGCTGAAGGGCCAGTGAAGACTTGAGCCAACTAGGCCAGTTGGGAAAAAAAGTTAAGGGCAAACGCTGATTACGTGAAAAAAAATCAAATTTACGAATAAAATGAGTGTATTGTGTGCAAGACCTGCCTTGTCTGCAGGAAAAACAAAAATTTACGTCAGTTTACAAGAAAAAGACTGTGGTATAAAATTGTGGCCAATGAGGGTGCAAACAAATTAGCCTGTACCAGCGCCCAGTTTGGGCGGTAAGAACAAGCGACAGAATGGGCGCGAGAACGCTGCGTAGCAATTCACGTAAATGAAGCCGGGGTACTAGGGACAAACCGTACGAGTGAAAAAAATGCACCATCCCCAATATTTTTATGCGGACGCATATGTGGCGGTGTGTTCAACAGGCCTGCTGTCGATCATTTCCGCTCTCGATAAATTAGTTTACAAAACCTTGGTGGTTTTTCAACAATATCCTTGAAAATATGCAGACTAGAAGCGTGGGAGTTTCAGATTTGTAATGAGAAAAATATGACTGATGTTATGATCTAAAAATCTTGGGACCCGTGAGGTATTCCCGGGAAAAGTAAGGCGGAAAAAAATGTGATCTGGTCAAGCTCCTTTAAAAGCAGTAAAGGTTGAATGCTTTTTTTGGCAGCTCATGCATTTGAGTAAAAATGTGATCGCCTACACTACCAGTAAACTGGTAGGTTAGGCTTGCATTCAAAACCAAATTCAATTTAAAACTGACAGTTCCATTTTGGGAATAAACTCCCAACCTGAGGTCAAGTGCTTGTTTCATACTTTCATAGTACTGTTCAGATGCCATTTTACTTTGCAATGCTGGATTTCTTTCAACAATATAAAAAAGAACATTCAGATACAGCTGGGCTAGGGGCCTTCCAAAGTTGTCAACATTTTCACGGAACTCGAAGCGTAGAAAGGGGAGGTTGAGGGCCCGATACGACTTTACATGCAGTGAAAAATGTTGTCTACAATATTGGATGAAGTGGCACCTATGAAATCAAAAGTTCGCTATGATAAGCCTCGTGCATCGTGGTTTAAAGACTATCTTCTTGTTGCGCGTCAGAAACTGCGCAAACTGGAGAGACAATGGCGTTCTTCTGGGCTTGAAATACATGCAGATTTACAAAAAGAACCGTAATGCATATTTTCAGCTTGTGTCTAGGTGCCACACTGAATACTATCGCGATCAAATTGAGACTGCAGATAAAAGGACACTTTTCAGAATTATTGACAATATTTCAGGAGGCAAGAAAGGTACGGCATCAATACTTCCAGACTGTGAATTTCCTGTATTAAGTGAACAATTTTCTAAATTGTTTTGGTTAAAAATTGAAAAGTTAAGGCAAACTTTCTCAACAGATGTTTTGACAGGGTGCTCCATACTGTTGCAAAGTACCGGTACATGTACAAGCAAATTTGCCTTTTTTGAACCTGTAACCATTTAATCTGTTGCAAAGCTTATACAAAAACTTCCTCCGAACTTTTGCTCACTGGATCCTATACCTACGTCATTGTTAAAGCATTGTGTAGAACATGTTGCTCCGGTAATTGTCGATATTGTTAATTCTTCTTTTTTGACAGGGGAATTTCCTGATGGTTGTAAACACGCACTGGTTCGTCCATTGCTAAAGAATCAAAAAATGCCTCAGAATGATCTCAGTAGTTATAGACCTGTTTCTAATTTGTCCTTTGTGTCAAAAATCATTGAAAAGTCTGTGTATTTACAACTTAATTCATATCTCTGCGAGTTTTGTCTTTATGCGAAATGTCAGTCTGCATACAGACAGCGCTACAGCACTGAAACGGCTCTACTGCGGGTCCAGAATGATTTGCTGTTTGCTCTTGGTGAACGAAAATATGTCATTCTTGTTTTATTAGACTTATCGGCCGCTTTTGACACAATCGATCACGGTATCTTGCTGCAAAGACTGTGTTCTAGGTTTGGAATTGAAGGTACTGCATTGAAATGGTTTCGGTCATTTCTGCAGGGTCGGACACAGCAAGTACATATCGGTTCGATTGTGTCAAAATCTCAACCATTGAACTGTGGTGTTCCCCAGGGGTCGGTCCTTGGACCTGTTCTTTTCAGTTTATATACAGCACCCCTGGCTTGCAATACATGATGTATGCAGATGATACCCAAATCTACGTCACTTGTCGGGGTACTGAGCATTCTGTCAGTGTTCTGGAGCAATGTTTGGGGGAAATCCGTCTTTGGATGCGTGACAATTTGCTCGCACTGAATGATGGGAAGACCGAGTTGATTAAATTTTCCTCAAAATTTGCTTCACACACTGTCAGCTCTGAACCCCCATGTGTTGTTCATATTGGTGATGCAGATGTATATCCTTCTGATAAGGTTTAAAACCTTGGTGTAATATTAGATTCAGCTGGCACCATGCGTGCTCAGGTCTCTAATGTGTGCAAAAAGGCTTCATTTGCACTTTGGAAAATTGGAAAAATTCGTTCTCTTTTGGATTCCAAAACTACAGAAAAGTTGGTGCACACCTTTATTTGATTGATTATTGCAATAGCCTTCCGTTTGATATTCCTGCCAAAGAAGTTTAAAAATTACAAGTGATACAAAACTCTGCTGCCCGTCTAGTTACCAGGATTAAGTTATGAAAGAGCTGCATTGGCTCCCGGTGCAACAGAGAATCGAATTCAAAATTCTTTGTTTGACATACAAAATTTTAAACGGTATGGCCCCGGATTATTTAGATGAGCTCCTGCATGTCTGTGATACTGGCCGCTGTTTGAGATCGAATTCTCAGGGAAAATTGTATTTGTTCCAACCTATTGGCGGTAACAAGTACTACAATGACAGGGCATTCCAGGTCTGTGCACCGAGACTTTGGAATGCCCTGCCACTGTTAGTACGTGGTGCCGTTTCATATGAAATTTTTAAAAGGATCTCTTAAAACACATTTTTTTAGGAAGATGTAAAATTGTCAAATTATTTTGTACTTTTTAATGTGCTGTATTTTAATGTGCTTTTACTGTATATGTAAAGCGCCCCGAGATAATTTTTATGGAGGGCGCTCTATAAGAATGAATTATTATTATTATTATTATTGACATTTCACGGTAGTGACAAACAAATGTTGATAAGTAGTATTTCGGGGGAGGGAGGGGGTCTTAAAAAATACTACGCTCTGTAGAACCGTGAAGATGTTGACAACTTTGGACGGCCCCCTTAGACCAAAAACACTGTTGTGACTTTTACAGTAGGCCAAAGGGGAAATTTTGGCAACACAAACCATATTTTCGAGAAAATACCTTTGTCTGGTCTCAAAATAAAAGAAATAAGTTTAAGTTGTTCTGAAGAGATAACTTAGGCTCAAAAAGAGTTACAAATAGTGTGACAACATGCCTTTCTAAAAACCCTGTGTACAAATTTCCAATATACGCTCGTAACTGGGACGAACACTTGTGTTACATTTTAGGCCATCCCGGTTACGACCGAGATGCTAACCATGGAACTTTTTGGAAAATTGTTGGCATGCATGTCATGGCGTGGCCTGGATTCAAACCCACAGCCTATAAAATTAAACAGGTCTGGAGCACAATCAACGCTCTACAGCTGCTACCTTGTCTTTATAACAAAATAAACAACAGGACTCACCTTTAGCATTAGGGTACTTGTTGAGTTCTTTCTGAATATCTTCAGCTGGGAAAGGACACAGCGCCTCCACTCTGATGATTGCTGTGTTCTGTGTTGATTGACGTTGCTCTCGTTGTTTGACCAGTGCATAATAGTGCTTACCACTGCAGAAGAGGATTCGCTCCACTCTAAAGAGACATCAACGAGAATTACTGAGGTACGTACTTAAAGCCTGTACATGTATACAGAATCTGCAAAGTCCCAAAACTTTATTCAACGATTTAACTCTTTCACTACAGAATGTTTTCATTGTCTGTGACGTAATTAATTGAAGTGTACCGTTTGTTTATGTGTACAGGCGATATGCTGGCAGCGACTTTCCGTCCGCTGTAAGCGGCGCGCTATAGTAAAAGAGCTAAGGAGCATGACCAGATTTTTCCTGAAGTATTGATTTCGTTCTAACCTAAAAAATACCTCCTCAAAATATATGGGTCTGTCCACAGTAATGGGGTACATTTCAAAAATTAGTCAATAATTCCTTTCAGATGTCTTTAGTTTATCTCAGAATTAAAGAAATGTCCTTGTTTTGTTCTCAGGAGATAACTTTTGCCCCAAAAGGTAAGAAATTGTTGCCACAACATACATTTGTGAAAACCTCGTGCACAAATTTTCCTATTACGCATGTAACGTGGACAGACAATTTTGTGACATTTTTTTCCGTCTTTGTTACATGCGTAATAGGAAAATTTGTGCACGAGGTTTTCACGTACAAATGTATGTTGTAGGACTATTTTTCTTACTACTTAGTGAAAAAGTTATTTCCTCAGTTTAGCTTGATAATTTAAAGATAAAATTAAGACATTTGAAGTGAACTGGGACCTAATATGATATCTTTAAAGGAACACACCTTCTTTGTTAGGCTATTTTGGGCTCGAAATAGACCCATACATTATTCTGAAGCGTTTTCGAGAGTAAATCAGATATATCCTGAAAAGACGCCGTCAAATTTGGCCGTTTTTGAGCACTTTTGAAAAATTCAAGGTCACGTGACTTTTCGGAACCAAATTCTGGTTCCGAAAAGTCATGTGGTCTTGTGAGTTAGTTGTATTTCCAGCCGTATAAAAGTTTGTTACTGCACAACTGCACCAAATTCAACTCTGATTTTCCCCCAATATTTATAAGTAATTGACAAAAGAGAGACTATTTATACAGGTACGAAACAGAGTTAAACATAAGTATGAAAATTCGAACATAACTGTTTGTTTCGAGAGTCCAGAAAACAGGAGCGAGCGCGTGCTACGGCAGGCTACCGTGAAGTGTATGATATTTTCCCCGTGCAGCACGGCAAATAGCCTGAGTGAACACACGACCGGGTGTGTTGCTTCGTGTACGTTCGTGAAGAAAAAACATGATGCCAACTCCTCAAAAGAAAACGGAAATTCCTATTCGGTCGTCCGGGCTGTCCAGTGAAATCGTGAGCAGAAAATTTGAGATATCCCGAGCAGGAGAAGAGCGAATCGTCTGTGACAAAGTCGTGAGGCTCGCGCGTAGTTGCAACGGCTGGTAAAGCGTATAACCCGTCTTTTGACTAGTTTTGTTAATTTTGCACATCTTTAGTAAATTACGTGATATTTTGATGATCTTTTTTTCACAACGACCATCAAAAAAGTATTGTCAATGCTCTTACATCACTAAATCATGTAAACAGTAGGCAGGTGTGTACCTTTAATGTTACAGAAATGTACCCCATTACTGTGGACAGACCCATATGTACTATCAATGGGAAGAAAACAGGAAATTTGCATTCCCCATTTTGGATGCATGTGGAAGAAAAAAAGCTAGTGTAATCACTCTATTGCTTTACCGTATGTAACTGGATAAATTAGTTTACAAAACACTGGTGGATTTTTGACCATATGATTGAGGGCTCAAAATTTCAGAATGGTAATGAGAAAAATATGACACATGATATGGTATAAAAATCTCAACAAAATGTGATTTGGTCACAATTTGCCGGTCAGTATAAACAGAATGGGGAAGAGCCTCTTGGACGTCTTTTTATATGCATCGTGAGGCCGGCTACAGCCTGGAGACCGACCGTCTTGGTCCTTGAAGGCACCAAGTGAATCCATCTTCCTCCGCACGTTCAGCCTTCGGTCCTGCGCCGTCCGCGCATAGACCGGGAACGTCTCCAGCAAGGACCCACTAGCGACCACGGTCTACCAGGAAGAGACAATAGTTATATGCCTGCTCGCCGTGCTCAGACTGGCTTTGATGACGTCACAGCGTCTTGACATGCCGGATCACCTTAGTTTCTCGTCCCGCGTCTCATCCATGAATGTGTGAAAGGGGCTTTACAGGTTGGTTTTTAACGTAGACATCCTTAATCACACGTGGAGATAATTAAATACCATTTTTAAGTTTTCCAATCAATTAATCTCTTAAGCAGGTGGTACCTACTGTTTGGGATCTGCCGTGGCGTCTCCAATGACTGGAACAAAACTGGTTCCCGGGGCCATGTCAGCAATGGAGGAGGTAGCATCTGGAAGACGCAGCAGAATTTTAGGAGAAGCTATCACCAGTGGCTTACGAAAGTTCCTTACCATCTGAGAAAAAAATGAGAACGCAATACTTGGGAAAATGCTTGAAAAATTCATGTCGCTGATTATGACAGATCCAATAACCAACTAGACTTGTGTTCGGTTATCGACAACGAACACATGGCTGTTCCGGTTCATTTTTATGAACCTGTTTGGTGTTTGACATGACCTATTATCACGAACATTGAGCTTGTTTATGCAAACATTGCTGCACAAAGTCACTTTGAGACAATTTTAATTTTGTTGTTAAAGGGTGCCCTTCTAGGTGATGATAACCACTTACATTTTTGGAAAGCCCAATGACCCTAAACACTAAAACCGTCAACCATATTCACGCATTACTTACATGTACCACTTTCAAATAATAGATCCGTTTTCTACCGGAAGGAAACAAAATCGAATGTCATTGTATGAAATTTAGATATTGGTTAGCTGTAACTGTTAACGAAGGAATTACGATGAATATGTTAAAGCGCTGAATTTTTATTGAATTTTGAAAATTTAGATCTCTAATTTTTAATTTGTTGTAATATGACGCACGATGACATCGTCATAAGGTCATGACAGTATTTCACATACCTTGTATTTGTTTGTACAATTAATATTCGCAAATTGAGTTGAAGAAATGCACAGAGAATATTGGTATTCTTTATAAATGTATTCTGTACATTTATAGAGATTTCTTCCAAATATTAACATTTATGCAGAAAAAAAATACTTTTCTGAAATTACATGTATATTAAGTTTACTACAAAGTAATTTATAAACGCAGAAATTGACCAAGTCAGTCTGAATGAATATTTGACATTCGATTAACATTTGATTATAATATTTGAAAAGTAAATTATTTGAATTTGCACATACCTGTCTCCTTAGTAGATGAAAATACTGAGCAGGTGTCGTGGGATGCACAACTGCAAAATTTACATTGTCACCATCTATGCAATCTTCCTTGCTGTCTGTCTGTTGAAGGAAGCGCTCCATTCGACAAGAGGAGTGTTCAGGCCCTGCCCCATCAAAGCCATGGGGTAGGAGCATAACAAGACCACTCTGCAATAGCCATTTGACTAGAAAGAAAAGATAATGGTGTGTTTGCAAAAATTGAAATCAAATATCTCTCAACCATTGTCCTTTTTAAGTGAACTGAAATAACCATATCTCTACAGGGTTGTAGTCGAGTCCATCACTAGTCTGTGCTACTCTGTCGAGTTGTGGGCGGAACCAGACCACTCTAATGACCTTCTCACGTGAGTGATGATGGACTGTCGACGTATGCAAATTTGACCTCGCACTGTTGCAGTATTGCAACCGGAACCATATTCATTGCGTGGTGCGCATTCTATGGGCTGTATACAATGCAGTGCGTGTTACTATACGAACACAATCGTACGTGTGCACTTGTTACGGTTTAAAATCGTAATGAATAAATCATCAGTGCATCTGATCTCGATCGCCGATTGCCTCCCCCGACTTTTCGGGGGAATATTGGCTGAAAACAAAGAAAAAATTAAGCAGCCACAGTGCGAATAGCCAAGACCTTTGTGGAAGTCTGGTCAACCACACAACAGAAGGCGCGCTAGTACAAGAACAAACAAACGACAAAGGTCTTGGAACCAAGACTAGTCCATCACAAGCAGCGGCGTAGCTAGGGTTCTATCAATAGGGGAGCGACTGGGGGGCCTGGACGTGTCTGTTGGGGGGCGGCCGTGTAATACCAAACAAATTCGCAAGTCCAATATCGTTCTATAGGAAAACTATAGGCCCCTGAATATATGGCTCCATTGGCTGTGCAGAACAGAACCAGCCTAAATAGGATGGGCAGCCTTGCACAATTTCTTTAAAGCATGGACACAGTTTTTCACTGTTTTTTTAGAACACAAATGATTTGTTACCTTCTCCAGAAGTGACATAGGTGTCTACGATTGTCTGAGCACCGGTGTAGAAATCTCCAAACTGTGCTTCCCAGATGATAAGATTATTGGGACTCTCAATACTCATTCCATACTCAAAGCCGAGGACTGCCTCCTCTGATAATGGGCTGTTGGCTACCTGGAACGTAAAAATAATAAAGAACTTTCTCAATTTGTGATGGTGATTGTTTAATCATAAGAGCCAATAATTTCCCGCTTTGTCAAAATTCATTTGATTTAAACAATCACAAAAAAGTTGTTCTGTTTGAAATGCTGTCTACATATTAAGATACTCATGGTAAACGGCACAAAAAAGGCACTTGATTAGATTACCCACCAAACAAAATAAGTTTGGCAGCAATTTATGATTTTTCAGAAGTGTAAAAAATGCTGACATGCAAGGTCCAAGTTGACAAACACACTAAGAAACAACCAGCCTTAGTTTTTATTTTTGGGAATTTCTGTGACCACAGATTCCCATTTGCAGTCTAACCCGGCCGTGTCCAACTGCTTTGTTTTTTGATAAGAAAAAGATCCTATGTCGTGACTGCAGAAGTTGGACCCTTTTTAATCTTCGTAGCTTGCTGTGTAAACATAGCCAAAGGAGGAAATGGCAAAAAAGAATGACAATGTTGTAACTTTTAAACTGACAGATCTACAGAGTTTTAAGGTCTTGCAGGACCTGCTAATTATGACTTTTTAAACGCCACGATGACGTCATTGCAATATAATGTAAATTTCTGGACCGATTGTTTCTAGACAATTTTTAGCTTTCGGGCCATCCAAACTTGTCAGCATTTTCACGGTTTTACAAAGGGGGCGATGGGGGGTGGGGGTCTTGAAAACTACTATGCTCTGTAGAACCGTGAAAATTGTGACAACTTTGGACGTCCCCTTACCTCCAAAAATGCTTTCTGGTTGGCAGTGATGTTGTTAAGGGGTACGTACATGCCGTCATTTATCTGGTCTATCAGCATGGCATGACGATGGCTGAAGGTCCCGCGACCTACGTCCTGTCCGCTTATTCTCACATTGAAACCTAGATTGAAAGACAAATCAATATAACTTTCAACCCTCCGACATACCATTGTGCTTTCGGAAGGCACATTTTTGTACCTTTTTAATTACTGTAACAACTTTGGGCCAATTCAACTCAAACTACATGTACCGGTATATGTATTCATCAATCAAATTGCCCTGTTGGAACTTATAGAGTTACCTTTAATGTAAAGTGCATTCAGACCAACCCTTAGCGGCGTCACCAAGGGGGGAGGGGGTAACATGGGGGGACCAGGCCCACGAAAAAGTGCTGTGAACAAAAGGTTTGCACAACTACATGTGTAAGCTGCTTTGCGTAACCCCTTTTTAATGTGCTGCCCCCCCATCCCCCTTAGAAAAGTCTTGTGACGCCGCTGCCGACCCTGGGCCAACCAGACATTGATTCCCTTAATATACATTATTGGTTAAAGAGGAAGAATCCCCCTTGACGAAAATCCAGCATTTAGGCTTTTTTCGATAGTCCAAACATCCCTCTTGCCGACATGGATTTTTATTATTTTCTAATTGTCGGTTTTAAGTGGATAAATTGCAAGCAAAAGTGCACTTTTCGAAAATGCGATTTTCGCGATTTCTGAAACGCTCAATAGGTATTCATGATATGCGCGTGACCCCGTAACGCAATCCTGAGAAAGAGAAGTCAACACGATTGTTAGCTCCATACGTTTACACGCAAAAAACTGTTTTTTGAAGAATTTTGTCAGTCCAAAAAGCCAGAGATATGCCCAGTAGCTGCGTGGTTGTATGTTTTACCAGACACTATGAAAAAAAAAGAGCAAAAAGATTCTTTTCTATTACCAAGAGAGAGAAAAATGAGTCGCTCATTCTATAACTTGTACGGCCGATGTTCCAACACGTGGGAACTACATGTACGCCCGCAGGGGACCGTACCATGATGTAGACAGACCGCTGTGAATGCCGTTCGATCCGTGACAAAACCACCTGTCGCAATGCACCAGTATTTACTTCAAAAGAGCTTCATTGTGAGCCATAATTTTATCGTTTTTTTCACAAAACAGGTAATAGTAGATTGTTGTCATATTACATGAAGTGTTTTTCATGTTTGTATTTTGAATTACAAGGACAAAACAAGCATGATAAACATTCACTTTTGTATGTTTTGTATGTTTCTCAGGATGACGTCAAAACCCTATTGATAAACAAACCAAGTGACCTCGAGCGTTTCAGAATTTCGGGTGAAGAGGGTCGGAACTGCTTTACGTTTTAAGCAAAAGCCTGTCGATTTTTTGTGAAAAACAAGTTGTGACTGTGTTGTAGACACATACACATCCATGATAAACAGAAAAACTAAAAAAATGTGGAAGGGGGGATTCTAGCTGTTTAACTTTTTGCCGTCATTTTTAACGACTACATGTAGATAGATCTGGGGGTTAAAGCTAGTGCTGATATGTTCAGAAATGTGATGTGATGAGAAAAAGATCACATAGGTCCTCAAAATGATTCGAACGCAAGACCTCCAGCAAACCGAGCAGATGCTCTACTAGCTGAGCTATGAAATATTATTGATGCTGGCAAAAGCAAGAAAAAGATGTGGTTCTTCCTTGTATACAGTGTAGTTCCTGGACACTGTACTACATGATCAGACGAACCTGTTTAGGAATGTGAACACGAATGGAAAACAGAACATGCCGAATCATTAAATTTAGAAAATTAGGGGCAGTATTAAGAAGTTAGTTGTTTCTATTGCTTGTTGGCAAACAATCACTAAAATTGATACATAATTTATAAAATACATTTTCTGATAGCCAAGAAAAAGACATTAGCCATAACCTGCCATATAGCACAGCCAATCTTCAGCAGTTCGTCTGACACACCTACCATAACACAGCAATAAGATGAATGTCATAGCCTCAATCAAGGCCTTAGCCATAGCCTCAGCAAAAATCCTGAGCCATATAGCCTCATTTACAACCTTAAGGCCGAAAATCCATGTACACGCCATGCGTTGTGCATAGCACGCTGTGCGTGTTTTGAAAATCCATGTGTAGGCATTTCTTTATTGAAAGGCCTGCACGGGATATGCGAAAAGCACCAGATAAGAAATTCAAGTCGTCATCAAAGTTGGATTGCATGGCTTTGGTAAGTTGGTGGGACAATAATATCGTTTAGACTGTCATTTTTCTTACCTCGTTCAAGGTAGGATTTGTCTAAGTAGCCTCTCACTCTATTAAAACCTTGGAAACTGTTTGAAGGAGCGTATTTCAGGCAATTTTCTAGTGAATTTCACACACAAACCTTCTATGGGTAGTGTGTGCGTCATCCATTTCGATCGCTTCCTGGAGCGTATTAAACGAAAAATGCAATACTGATAGCGTAGTGTGCAGTACGCACAAATGGACGTATCTGCGTTGCTTTTTGAACAACTGATACTTATGCGTCAGGCAAAACCCAAACGCACAACACATGACACATACATGGATTTTCGGTCTGACAAAGCAGTCAGCCGACTGCCACAGCCTAGCCGTAACTCGGTCTATGGCGGTTCCTTAGTCGTAGCCTAGCTTCAGCCAATCTACAGCAATCTCTGATGACCTACCCTGATACAACAGTGAGCCAAATGCCATAGCCTCTGCCGTAGCCCAGTCTATGGCAGTTCCTTGTTTGATCTTTTTCCGGCGTGCCTCCAGGAATGTCTTAATGAGATGGTTGTGCGGAGTCTGGAATGGACAATTGTTAAAAGTTAATCCTATTTCTTTTCAATGACTTACATGTAACTTGCGTCAAATATTTGTGTACGTATTCTTACACTGACAGTCACTAGAAACTTTGAAACCATATTTTTCGACCTAATTTTTATTTTGAAGCCCTAAACTGGATTGTTTTCATATGAATCATTTGTTTAGGATATTGGCATACAGAAACAAAAATCTAAAGTTTCAAGAATAATTTCAACACCAAAAACTTCACTACAGAAAATGGCACCTGCCAAACACAAAGTCACAACAGTCAATACCGGGTATGGCCTCCGTTTGCGTCGATGCAGGCGGCGATCCGTTGGCGCATGCTCCGGACTAGGCGTCGGATGGTGTCCTGCGGAATCCTACCCCACTCTTGCTGTAGTGCCTGGATCAGCTGCTGCCTATTTGGCGGCTGGGGAACCCGATTGGCCACCTGACGACCGAGATAGTCCCACTATCGGATTCATATCTGGAGAAAAGACAGGCCAGGGTAGGACATCCACACCTTGGGCCTCCAGGTACGCTTGGGTCACTCGCGCTGAATGTGGACGGGCGTTGTCCTGTTGGAACACGGTGATGTCGGGGTGCTGCTGCATGAACGGGATCATGTGAGGCTGCAGGATCTGGTCGATGTAGCGACGAGCAGTGATGTTGCCATCAACGACCACCAACGGTGTCCAATAATTGCCGGATATCCCTGCCCACACCATGACACTGGCAACCGGAAAGGGATTGTGCTCCCGGATACAGCACTCTGCGTAACGTTCTCCACGACGACGCCACACACGCTCCCGACCATCTGCATGATCCAGACAGAAACGGCTCTCATCTGAGAAAAGGGTACCCGCCCAGCGCTGCTGTGTCCATCGGAGGTGTTGCATGGCCCATCGGAGTCGTGTCTGGCGTCGATCCATGGTCAGGATGTTAGCGCGAAAAGGCCTCCGCGCTAGGAGGTTGGCTTCATGCAAGCGTCGACGCACAGTGGGGCTGCTTATTCGGGGGTTGTTTCTGCCGGGTGTTTCCCGTGCTGTACGACTGGCACGGCGAAACCTGTTCCGCAGGTGTTGCAACCGGATGTAGCGATCCTGGTCGGGAGTCGTCACTCTCTCTCGCCCTGGACGCGGTCTATCGTCAACAGAGCCTGTCGTGTTGTGGCGTTCAACCAGGTTTCTGATTGTGGGTTGGGAACAGCCCATACGCCTGGCTATATCACTGTAGCTCAAACCGGCCTCCACCATATATGGGCAATTCCGCGGTAACACGCGTTACGTTTCAGCACGTCCTTCATTATTCTCCATTCTCTGGCTGCAAGACTAATTTGAATTTAGTGTTCATCTTTTGTATTTTAATACCAACAACTCAAAGCTAGATCCCCATGTTCACACAAAAATGAAAGATCAACTTGTGTAGCAGAGAGAGCTCTGCGAAAATTAGTAACACGCGTTTCACTGGATGGACAGGGCAAAAAAATACCAAACTTTATCTCAACTTTGTCCTAAAACTAACCAGTCTACAACAAATTGGTTTCTACTGTATTCAAGTACTCAGCTAAGCTTTATTATACTGGAATAATAACAATAATTAAAGATATACTTTTTCAGTAAACTGCAAAATTGTCAGTAACACACGTTACGGTAACACGCATTTCACTTTGTCCGGCTATATTGTTGATACGTTATTTCAATTGTAAAGTTATAAATTCTCAAAATTATCAACTAATATCAGTTACACATCATATCTGAAGATCAAATCAGTAAGTAGACCTTTTTATTTATTTATTTTGTTAGTTGCTCTACAGACCACAAAATTTGTAGTGCATGCGATTGTTTACTATCACTGGTTCTCCAAGTTTCCTGATAATCTGATTCCTGAAATAAAATGTCTTGTCGTCTGTAGGACTTGGCCACTTCCAATGCATAGTTCCGACCTGTCAATCAACCGAACCCGCCGACCAATCACAACAGAGCTAGCAGATATCACTGACATAGGTCAAAGTGCACTGTCTCACAACAACATGATCACGCGTGCACGCGATATGTTCTGCCGGCCCCATACAATTTGTACAGTGTTGTATGCGATGATCCGGGTGAATTTTTTGTTTCAAGGCCGGTCGTTTCGTTGTTCAAAGGTACGAAAGCACGTACATGTATGTCATGATATGACATCCCTGTATTACTGGCCCTTTACTCTGTGTGTTCTAAGATAACTGTCGACCCTGAAACATGAATGCCTTTGAGTTTTCTCCAATGAATCTGTGCTTTCCGTTGAAAGTCCCATTGCTTTGTGCGTAGTGTGTCGCCATTTTTGACGATAGCGTGTGAGCCATAGCAACAATATCCACGGGGGCGGGGCTAACTAGGCAAACTCGGAACTATGCATTCTTTCCAGCTGGGTGCATCACTGAAACACGGAAGTAATATGTAAAAATGAGAATCTTACCGGTCTTCTTTTAGGTTAGATTGAAATAGATTAGATTGATTCACTTTCACCCTTCACTGAAGTTGGATTACACCTTAAAACAATTAATACATGTGCTGATAATGAACCTTGAGGCATTGTGGGTATAAATAGTGTTATACTGCCCTCTTTTTACTTGAAAAAGAAAAGGCTGTGTTCACAGTCTACAATTACCATTGTACAGTATGTAGTGTACTGGGCATGGTAACACGCGTTTCAATGGTAACACACATTACTAGTAACACGTGTTACAATTTTTGCAGGCTCATTGTGAAGTGGTGGTTAAGAATTTATCTGAATGGTTACTATTTTTACATACGCCCTTACTAGTTGGAGGAAAATTATAAGTTGCAGCAACTAAAACCAGGTTATTTATTAAATATATTTAAAAAAGTGTATTTCGGTAACACGGGTTACGCTCTCCAAGAGTACCTCAAACCAAGTATTGACACAAGTGTACATTGAGTTGTATTGAAATTTTACTTATTGTTTCTGAAAGACTATTCTCCATACTTATACAATACATATATATTTTGTAAGAAGATTGATCTTGACTCTAAAAATAGGGCCAATTGGTAAAATCAGAAAAAAACATGATTTTTTCCCATCAAAGTGCACTATCGGAAAATTAGCTTTTTTTCACAGTAAACAATACCCAAACAGAATAAATTTTTTTCCCCTGACACTTGCACGTGTTTGGAATGATATAAAGATAAAAATTCAATTCTGGGAGCAATTTCATTTTTTGGAGAAAATTCCACCTTTTCATGGAATTGCCCATATACCCATTGCCCGGAGACGTTGTTCACGCGATAGACGTGGCATGATGCTGTTCACCGGATTAACCATGGTGGCCTTTTTTGGCCCTTTATACAGGCCTCCAAAACCAATCATCAAATTGGGCAGATACCCACTGAGTATTGCTCAATGTGTATTGGGTCCACTTTTGCAAAGAGACCAACCCATGTGCAATGAACCGTGACAACATGACAACTCATCATTATCGCAACTACCCGAGCACTAAGTCATCAATAAATCCACAAGGAATAATTACAACCCACCTACAAGTAGACATATGCAGACAGTTCTACCTCAAAGTTTCTATTGACTGTCAGTGTAAATCAAACCCCTCTGTTGGAGCTTGGGTATAGTCACCTACAATGTTGAATTCACTCTTGAGTCAGGTTCAATCTCTGGGCCTCTAACCAAGCTCCATACATTAATGTACATGTACTCTGCATAATTAAAGCTATCAATCATCCTACTTCTGGCCCAAGTGACAACGTAAACAACAGTTGTGGGCAAATAATGGCCTGACAGAGAAATATCCCTAGGGGACACTTCCAGAGTCTCCACTTTATATTAGCATCCATGGCCCCTTTACAGTTTTAAGTGTAGTTTAAAACCAGCCAACCACACAATTAATACCTTTATAAGCAATTTCAAAAACTTACAAAGTCCTCGGGCAGTTCAACAGACTTGGCAGCAACAAACCGCAGCAAATCTAAATCCACACCTACAGACACAACAAGAGTCCAAATTGAGAGGTCTTGTCTGTTACTTAATCCATTTTTATAAATTGTCGAGGTCCGAGTACATCTTTAAAATATTCCAGAAAATCACGAAACAAATTAATCTAAGTACCCTGGTATAATGAGGTTATGGGTGTTTCTATAAATTAGGGGTCCAAAAGTGTGACATTTGGTGTCCCCCGTTACACCTAATATGTGTTATTTTTCGTAAAAAAATCATTATAACGGCTTTTAAACCATTTTGTATGAATTGTACTTTATGTACTCACTCTTTGAGATGGAAAGTATTTAAAGAATGTGTCCTGAATTTACAAAAACAAGATGTAAAATGTAACGGGGGACACCAACACTGGACCCCTAATTTATAGAAAGACCCATGTCAAAGTTCTAAAATGTGGGCACTTTTGCTGATCACAACTTTGGTTTGTCTATTGATTTATAGTTGGCATTTTTTGATGTGCATGAAACAAACAAACGTGGGGCGAGAAATAAATCACAAGGTTCTCACCGGGATTCGAACCACAGATTTTCGTATTTTCAGGCAGATGTTCCAGCAGCTACATGTACATACATGTACATGTATGTAAGCTCTAAGGACACATGTACATGTACGGTACGTGTACAGTAATATTGTATACTCCCTCAGGTTTTCCTTACAAACCCAATTTTTACCGGCATTCCATGGGTGAAAAAAGTGGCTTTGTAGGGAAAGCCTGAGAGAGTAGTAATACCATGGTGTCTCTAAGCATCTGCCCTGACAGTCAAAGGTCTTGGGTTCGAATCCCGATGAAGACTATATGATTTTTTTTTCAACCCATGTTTGGTTATAGCAAAAGGTTATGAACGACTGTTTTTGATGGATTAGATATTAAATACCTTGGACAGTTGATGCATACACTGTACCTATTGGCCGAGAGCATGTCACGTGGCCAGTCTTAATCAGAAGATCAGCCCGGCCAGTATTAAACACTTTTAGCCTGGCCCGCGCCCACGCCTTAGTCAGTTCCAATGCATATGGAATACGCACACGGAAACTGCACACGCCCAAAAGCAAATTACATGTAGATGCACTGTGTCTGTGATCCCATCGTGTGTGTGCGCGTTACAACACGTGCCTGCATTACACATAAAGCGTGCGATCGAACACAAACAACTCAATGCACAGCAGTTTGATCGAACGTTACGTACATGATATGTAGGAAAGTACGTGTACATTGCAAAACGGCAAGCTAATTTTGGTGAGTTTTGTTGATTTACACAAAAAGGTATTGATGAATGGGAATAGAAGTGGGTTTGGCCAGTCTTAAACAATACGTTTAAAACCAGGTAGGGGGCCCAGACGAGTGATAATGGCCTTTGCCTTTTAGCTCGGGCCATTATCACTCGTCCAGGCCCCTATAGCCGGTTTTATACGTACAGTTGTGCTCAAAATTATTCATACCCTTGTAATTTGTACAGTATTTTGAATCATGTTAATAAATGAGTTAATTGTCTGGCTTACTTATGATAACTACATGTATGTGACAAACAACTGAAAGAATAACAACAAGTGACATTTTCTGTAATATTTTATTTTTGGGGTATTTTATTTCCAAAAATTGTCCATTATTAATTATTCATACCCTTAATCAAGTCACTCTTAATAATCAATTGAAAAGCCTTTGTTTTTTATCACTGCCTCCAAACGGTTCCTGTATCGGCTTACAAGGCTTTGGCATGTTTCCACCCACTCAAGGTTAGTGAGCTTGGAAGGCTTCCTTGCCATCACCTGAGTCTTGAGTTCCCTCCATAGATTCTCGATCGGGTTGAGATCCGGGCTTAGGCTCGGCCACTCCAGAACGTTCACATGGTTGTCCTCGAACTATGTTGTGACTGCCTTGGCAGTATGGATCGTTGTCCTGCTGGTAAGTCCAATGCTCACCCTGCAAGCTAGAGTTTCTCAGCGGACTACTTGATGTTTTCATTAATGATCTTAATGTACTGCTTCTTTTTCATGATCCCAACCACTTTGACGAGATTCGCAGTCCCATTTGCCGAGAAGCATCCCCACAGCATGATGCTACCACCTCCATGCTTGACGGTTGTACGCTTCCCCCTTCTTTCGTCAGACATATGCAACATGCATGTGCCAGAAAAGCTCAATTTTTGTCTCGTCTGACCACAGAATCGATGACCAGAAGCTTGGATCCTTGTCCAGGTGTGCTATAGCATGTATAGCAAAGGTCAGACAAGCTTCTCGATGTCTCTGCCTCAGGAGTGGCGTCTTTCTAGGTTGGCGGCCATGGAGACCTCCCTGATGCAATGTGCACTAAAGTGTCTGCCTGGATATCTTGGGTTTAGACTCGCCAAGGCTGTTCAGGATACCCTTCATGGCGATGCGGGGATTGTTGCTGGCTTCTCGGCACACTTTTCTTGCCAGACGAGGTGACACCTTCGACTTACGACCACGCCCTTTAAGGTTTCTCACGGTGTGGAACTCATTGTACTTCCTGACTATGCTCTGAACGGTGGAAATTGGCACTCTAGACTGCTTCGAAAGGGCCTTGTAGCCTTTCCCTTATTTGTGGCTATTGACAGTACATGTAGTTCTTTCTTTGCCATGCCGACCAGAAACTGAGAATGAAGGCATCAGCTCCCCTCACTTTATAGCCTACAAGCAGAGTGCTATTCTATGACATTCTTTGATTTAAATTTAATTGAACAGATATGTTAATGATTCAAATCTTATGCAAACATGTTAGGATAACTGTTAAACAACAAAAAGGAATGTCAAAAGCAGGTGCATTATCACAAAAAATTGCCTAAATGCTGAGATTTTGTAAGGGGTACCGGGTATGAATAATTTTGAACAGGCACAAAAAAGCAAATCTTATTACTATTGTTACTATTGTTATGCAAATGTAACTAACTGTATAGGGTACAGTGAATGTTCCTTCACAATAGTTTTTGAGAGGGAGGAAATTTGAAAAATTTAGATTTTTTAAAGGGTATGAATAATTTTGAACACAACTGTATGTTTAAAGGTACACTGTAGTCTTGGTGCAAGACGATACTGCGTGATATTTGTCACTGACGGCCGCGCGCTAACCAACATTCACCGACAATCGCCAAAAGAGGGCACCATACACACCAGTTTCCAGTATCGTCTGGGGACATTTCCTGATTCCACTCGGGAAAATCCAAGTGCATTCCAGGCATTATTCCCGGTCCACACACGCAAAATTCTGCGTGCAATGCTGTACGTGCGGCACGCACAGAAACGGTCTCGAAATCGGTTTATTAAATTGCACTCTCTGTAACAATGCAAGTCAGTCATTGTACTCGGCTAAAACCTCGATAGGCTACTTGTACCTCAAAAGGTGTACCAAGTGTATTTATGGCCATTTTGAGGTTTAAAACTGTTGCTTTTGTTGGGCGTGTGTGGATCAGGAATTGTGGCCGCGCCGCTTAAGTCTAGCTCGGCAGCGGAACATCTGAGCCGTTGTTTTAAATTTAACGTTGATGTTTCTTCCCAATTTGTAACACAGTTGATTCGTGTATAATGTATACATGTAATTACAAGTGGCTTTTTTTTGGCGGATATATGGGACCATGATTTCGCAGGAAGGAATTAAATAACCCTAGCTGTGCGGGCACAGAAAGTTGCCAGGCTCACTATGTGGAACTCTGTTGACCTCTATAGCTTAGGTTAGAGGTCACACAGTGTCACATACAACGTTCGACAAATGTCCCAAGACGATACTAGATACTGGTGTGTATGGCGCCCCCTCTTGGCGATTGTCGGTTAATGTTGGTTAGCGCGCGGCGGTCAGTGACAAATATCACGCAGTATCGTCTTGCACCAAGACTAGTTTAAAGGTAGAACACATGATTGGTAAAACCGTTCCAAATGGTTTTATCTCCTTGTGTATATGAATAATTAAAACCAACCTGAGCAAAAATCAGCTCTGTACTTTGTCTAACTTTTGAGAAAACAGTCAAAAAAAGCTTTACGGTCACTTCGCCCCAAAACCATTTCGCCCCAAAACCATTTCGCCCTAAACCAAGGGTTGTTTTTGAAGCGAAAGTGGTATTCAGACGAAGTGGTGTAAGGGCGAAGTGGTTTTGAGGCAAGGTGGCTTTTGGGGCGAAGTGGCGCAGGGCGAAATAGTTTTAGGGCGAAGTGAATTTACGTCTCGCGAGACGAAAATAATTGTTTTGCTCATTTCTAAAAGACTATATAGCACATCAGGGAAAGTTGACTTCTGTCATCCTGTTTATATTGTGTAAGTTATGTGTAAATCTGTGAACATTTTGGATTTTCGAGATTACCAATGATGTGTTTTAACTTTAAGACTGGCCAACTCCACTGGTTGTTTCCTAAAGTCACTTCTTGAACTTGCAGTGTGTGTGTGTGTGCTTGGGCACAACGAATCATCAATTAAACTGACCTGTATCCCATGCTGTGATGTGTGATGTTGGTTCTACACAGCTACTCCAGTGCTGTTGGAGTTGGGTGGGTTCTGGCTGGTATGTCTTGGCTGCCTTCAGACACTTATTCAATTCTTCCTGGTTCTCAGCGAGTGCTTTGTCAATGACTGTCCTGTCTACGTCACCTGCCTCCTGTGGTTGATAAGGTAGAACACATGATTGTATCTCGAAAATCAGAAAATGTTCACAGATAAGATTTACACATAACTTACACAGTATATGGGTCATTCCGTGTCAAATCACCTAAATTTCAGAAATGTTGTCTGGGGTCCTTCTCAGATTTGGACGAAAACCTTTTCTAAAAATACTTCAACCTATGTCATGAAAATGTATGTACACAATTTTAGAGGCCAACTCCAATCATAACCGTGCCATTGAAGTTTTTTGCATTGTTGGAGGCATGTATCTAAAAAATGCTTTGGAATTTTTGCATTTGTTTGCCTCCCTTGGTGCCTACATGGATAGTTGGGTTCATATTTTATATGCACACACACTACAAATATAGCACACTAGGCACATGGGTTTGCTTCCTATCAAGCCAAGGGCAAAGCAATCCACCCTTTTTTGGGAGTCTGGTCAAGGCTTAAAGTGGGTCCGCAAAGAAAAATGGCAAAATTAGCCTCCTCTTCTGAGGGGTTGATCCCCTGATAGGTCACTACCCAAACGATTGAAACTTACAAATCTTAAAATAATGTATCCAATCTGTCTTTGGTATAACATTTTGTTTGGTATCTTTTTTCTTTCATGGTTTTCTAAATTTTTGTAAAAGGTTATGATATTTTGCTTAATAACTATAGTTTAATTGCATTATATACGTGGCCGAGCGGTTTGGGTCATTGACGTACAACCATAGGTGAAAACTTGGGGTTGCGGGTTCGAATCTAGCTGCTGTACCTGTGCCCTTGGGCAAGGCACTCAACCACACTTGCTCCATCCTTCAGAAGGGATGTAAAGCCGTTGGTCCAGTGTGTTAGGTAACCCACTGTAAAGATCCCAGAGCATTCTTTCGTGAAAGAGCAAGGGGATTCCCCGGTGTCTCTGGCCATTTCTAATTCCAATTCTTCATGGGTTTCCTCACGCTTGCGAGTGACAGTGCAATGAGCACTATTGAGGAATCCTTGTATGAATACCAGAAAGAAATAATAATAATAATAACAATGTTACTGAAGGAGAGCAGTCTAATGTGTCATATAATATCTGTTCAATTCTACAGGTTGTCAGTTTAAGTCCAGGCAATGGCAATGTGCATGCATGTGCCCTTGGATAAGACACTTTGCAATAGATTACCTGGCTTCACCAGGAAGAAATGGATATCTGCATGTGTGAAAGTGTTGTGTTTGATCATGTCATGAGAGCCCAACAGGTATGCTCTCTAGTGATCCCATATATTTCAATAAACCCTAATTATGAATTGGGATACTGCCAAACCACGCTATATTTTAAAGACACATGTCGCTAGCCTTGTCAATACACCACGAACAAATTCAAGCCACAAATTTCACCGCGCTCCATACCTTGCCCGAGTAGGGCAGCTGCATGCTCTTACAATCCCAGAGGGTACAGGCTCATTATTTATGCGAGCTCGTGTGTTCATGCGTTGCTAGGCTAATCGAATCACGCACGCGCTTAGTTGTGTGTTGTTGTATATCGTTTGTACCAAAGAGTTCCCATATATACGGTCAATTCAACCATCTATATGACACCTAGAAGCAAATGTGACCATATCTGTAATATAATAGAAATATGGCTGAAACTAAATGTCATATGACTTTACAAAGGGGGTGTTTTCTGTGATAAACATTTGATTTTGAAAAGATACACACCCTATTTGCCTGCATCATGGCATATAGACAGGTAGATTTATGGTTAAAAACATACTTCTAACATGTCAAAAGGTTTTTTCAACAGTTTCTGGTCCTACTGAATGTGGATAATGACAGAAAAAAAGGCTGCAAAAATCAACCCACCGGAAATGGGTGAAATCTGGGTCAATTTCAAGATGGCCGCCGTTGATCTTGAAAAATCGCTTTAATATTTTGAGTAGAACAGTGATTTAAATGTCAACCCTAGAATTTTCAGGGCTAGGGAATTCACTGGTATTTATAAAATCTCAATCCAACCTTCGACAAACCAGAAAAGCCACATAGTCAAAATGGCGGTCATAATTACAGGCTGTGGAAGGGATAGAGTCAATAACGTATCCAACTGCTGTTGTCAGATGTATTCATCAGCCACAGTGCGAGCCGCTCAGGCATGGTCCGCCACTCTGCCAGAATTGCTTCCCTGACAACCGGCACTTCTAGGGCTGTTTTTGAGACGCGAGATTCAGAAGGTTAGCTCATCCCATGCAGGTTTAATCACGATAAAAACCAAACAAACCCGCCCAGCCCATCCCAGCCCAAAGCCATACCATCCCAACCCAGCCGAAAGCCCCAAAGCCCCAAAGCCCAGACCAAAGCCCACCACGAAGCCATCCCATTCCAGCTCGAAGCCCTCCCAGCCCAGCCCGAAGCCCTCCCAGGCCAGCCCAAAGCCATCTCAGGCCAGCTAGAAGGTCCGAAGCCAAAAGCCATCCCTTTCCAGCCCAGCCCAGCCCAGCCCAGCCCAAGCCCTACCCCAGCTCAGCCCAGCCCTAAATCCAATCCCAGCCCAGCCCAGCCCGACCTAGGCCCCACAGCCCTAGCCCGGCCCAGTCCGAAGCCAGCAAGCCCAGCCCAGCCCAGCCCCAGCCCCAGCCCAACCCCAGCCCAACCCAGCCCAGCCCAACCCCAGCCCAACTCAGCCCAATCCATCCCAGACCAGCCCAGTCCGAAGCCAGCTAGCCCAGCCCATGGCCAAGCCCAACCCCAGCCGTAGCCTTACCCCAGCCCTAGCCTAACCCAGAGCTGCCAACCCTCCCGGATTTTGGGGAATACAACTGGGAAAACAGGTTCATTCCGGGACTCCAAACACATCTCAAAATCCCCAATGTTATTAATTGACAATCCTAGGATCTTGATGATCCTTATGAAAAATGCATCCTTCCAAGGTGATGAAACATCACTTTTCACTAACGTACCGTACTGTTCACTCATCAGAGCACCACAGACAGACAGGGATTCTAGCCACCAACCTGTGGATTTAACCAAAATCTACACCACTCAGTTGTCGTGCCCCAATAACATATTACAGTATGCACACAAATCTACTTTAAAGATAGTATACATGATTGGTATCTCGAAGAATCAGAAATGTTCACAGATTTACACATAACTTACACGATATACATGTAAACATGATGACGGTAGTAAACTTCCCCATAAATGATTTTGTCTGAAGTGCTATAGTCTTTGAAAAATCAGCAAAACAATTATTTTTCGTCTCGCAAGACCTAAATTCAATTTGCCCCAAAACCATTTCGCCCTTGACCACTTCGTCCTGAACCACTTCGTCCAAAAGCCACTTCACTCCAAAACAACTTCGTGCACAGGTCGTGGTTCAGGGCAAAGTGGTTCCGGCCGAAATGACTGTAAACCCCTTTTTGACTGTTTTCTCAAAAGTTAGACGAAGTACGGAGCCGTTTTTGCTCAGGTTGGTTTTTATCCTGAATGTCTTTAATCACACAGGGAGATAAAACTATTTGTAACAGTTTCCCAATCATGTGTTCTGCCTTTAAGCAAGTGCCAACATTATTACCCCTGGTCACTGGGGTCACTGAGCATATAGCCCTAGTTAGCTGTTGGGCTTTCATGAGATAATCAAATACACAACACTTTCACTTCTCTCATACATGTAGGTATCCATTTGCTCCTAGATTCTGGTGAAGCCAGGTAAATGAGGTAATCTAGCTGTGACGAAGTGTCTTGACCAAGGGCACACTCACATTTCCATTGCCTGGATTCGAACTGACAACCTGTAGAATTGAACAGGTATTAAATATGACACATTAGATTGCTGTCCTTCAGTAACATGTTGTATATAATACAATTAAAATTAGCGTTATTGAGCAAAATATCGACCTTTTGTAAAAAAATCAGAACACCATGTAAGAAAACAGATACCAAACCAATTTTTTTACCAAAGATAGATAGCGCAGTGAAGTTTGTTCGTGGTGTATCGACGAACCTGCGTCTTTAAAATACAGCGTAGTTTGGCGGTATCCCAATTCATAACTACATGTAGGGTTTATTGAAATGTATGGGTTCATCACTGGAGAGCATTATACAGCCCTGGCTGCCCTGTTGGGCTCTGATGACATGATCAAACACAACACTTTCACACATGTAGGCATCCATTTCTTCCCGATGAAGCCAGGTAATCTATGGAAAAGTGTCTTGCCCAATTAAGGGCATATGCACATAATTGCCATCGCCTGGATTCAAACTGACAACCTGTAGAATTGAACAGATACATGTATTACATATGACACATTAGACTGCTCTCCTTCAGTAACATGTTGTATATAATGCAATTAGAACTAGCGCTATTAAGCAAAATATCAACCTTTTACAACAATACCAAAGATAGATTGGATACAGTATTTTAAGATATATGTAAGTTTCAATCGGTTAGGGAGGTCACTATCAGGGGATAACCCCTCAAGAGGATAATAACAAACGAGGGTTTTCGGGGAGCTACAAATTGTTAAGGAAACATGGTACCGTACTTTTGATAGCAGAATCATGCAGATTGGATGCCATTAAATGTGTACATGTATATCAATTTTCAGGTAAAAATTCCTAAGCATTTTTGAGATACAGGCCTCAAAAAATTCAGAAAACTTCAATGGCACGGCTATGACTGGGAAAAAGTGGGTAGGGAAGGGATTTTATGGAGGTCACTCATATCTCAGCAACTAGTTGGAGTTGGCCTCTAAAATTGTGTACATGTTCATGACATAGGTTGAGGTATTTTTAGAAAAAGTTTCGTCCAAATCCGAGTCGGACCCCTGACAACCTCTCGGTGATTTCACATGGAATGACCCATAAACATGTTGACGATAGAAAACTTCCCCTGGAATGGTTATGTCTGAAGTGCTATGGTCTTTGAGAATTGAGTAAAACAATTAATTTTTGTCTAATGAGACAAATTATTTTCGCCCCAAAACCACTTCGTGCGCAGGCTGTTCAGGGCGAAGTGACTGTAACACAGTTTTTGACCGTTTTGTCAAAAGTTAGACGAAGTACGGAGCAGGTTTTAGTCATGCATATCTTCAATCACACAGGCAGATGAAACTATTTGTAACGTTTACCAAGCATGTGTTTTACTCTTAAAGGTTGTGTTGAAACTTTGATGCAATTACCTGCGTGTTTAGGATTAACATTTCTCGAAACAGTAGCACTTGCTAGACAAATAATATTCAACTTTTCGAAAGACTTTTGAAAGTGTCATCCAACTATGGCATGAACAGGTGCCAATTTTATGGAGCTGTTTATTGGCAGCTGATTTTGTGCTAAAGAAGACTACTGCTATTTCATGGAGACCGCAACCTTAAGCATGCACTGCTATACATTTGCTAGCTTCAGAAGTAAAATTTGCTAAACACTAGCAAAACTTAAGATTTTATGACTGTTTTACGTGTTATTGTATATTAACCCATTGCGAATTTGGGAGTCCAATAATGCCGCACCATTGTTGAAGTGATGTGCGTCCGCATTGTGTGCCACTGGCGGGCAGAACACGGTTTATTTTAGCAATAGGAACCTTAGTACAGCGCACATGCATGCACATATAATGACCCCAAAAATGACGTAGTAAGCACAAGCCTAATAGTAATACCAAGGAAGTGGCCATCTGTTGGTTTCGTCTGCTTCTCATCACTGATGTAAGAAAAGTCAAGTGAAGTAGTAAACGAGTATAAAAGTCAACACTTCTTGATTTTATTACTGTCACATCTCAAACTATGAGGCATACAAATATTGCAATAACAAAATGAAGAAATATTTATATGCTACGTATTTACATAAGAAAATCATAATTCCTATTTAGTTATCGGACATAGTGAGGTGGACAAGATGACAAACAGTGCTCGCTTTCTTTGTGATATTTTGCTTTGACAATTTGCAACATATCCCTGAAACCCTTTCCTAAAATCTGTTTTGTTTGTGCCATCTTCAGTCCTGAAATACGTTTCTATTAAGTTATGATGACCCAAACACATGCTGCAACTTGTGACATGCCAGTCAAGCCGTTGTCAAGAAACAATTGCAACTCGTGGAACCCATCACAAGTTATGTGAAATAGATGGTGTGACGCGACTCGAGTTATGACATTTTGCAGTGTTTTGTGAAATCGGGTGGTGGTGCAACAAGTCTGGAGCTTTAGATGCTGTTTACCGTGACTTTCTTGAGGTAGATATCCGGTACACTGGGCCTGTTCCTGATGATGTTATACATGGCTGGCTGCGTGAAGGACGGATCGTCAATTTCATTGTGTCCTAAACGACGAAAGCACTGAAGATCAATGTAGACATCTCGACGGAACTTCCGCTGGTACTCCAGGGCAAACTGACTAGCCTTGACAACTTCCTGAAAAATTCAAGACAAAATCTGGGTCCACATTGACAACTTCCTGAAAAATTCAAGACAAAATCTGGGTCTAACATTGGACTAATTTTGGTATTTAACCTTCCAGAGATTGTAGCTATTTTTATAAAATTTTGGAGACAGCCGGAAAACATGTCGACTGTTTTATTTATTTTTATAACTTGTCGCTGGAAAAACTACATTTATTTTGTTTACATCGCTGGAAAGTCTCGTGTGCACAGGCATTGCAATATAAAACCATTATATAACATACTTTGTGGTTGTATATTAACTTCTGTGTAGACCTGAATGATGAGGTCACATGTTACTATAAGTTTTAGCAAGGTTTTACGTGGTGAAGGAGATTCTGTGGTCGAAAATAAATCCAAGTAAGGATGCACAGAAGAGTTACCAACATGCTGCAACTTTTTACAAGAATTACATGTACATGTAGTTCATTGTGGAAATGGAAGCAATCACTGTCCGTTGTCTCAATAAACCTTGTGCACATTCACAAAGACTCATACAGTTGGATGACAAACATTGCCAGTAAAGTGCATGTAAACATGCGAGTAGAAGACCAAATCAGCAACTTTTTTATAAATTTTCACGAAAACCAAAAGAGTTCAAGTATCAATCTTTTGGCATTTTTCATTATCAAACATATCAAACATACTGACCAACATATCTTGAAACAGAAAAGACAATTAATAGAAATACACATAGATGGGATTCCCTTTGTAGCGGCAATGAGTCCAAGTAGCAGCATACACAAGTACAATGCACTATGCTGAATGGCTCGAGTTGTATTGCACTTACCGCTGGTAGTACATATGTTACTCGAATCTTTGCCACTACAAAAGGAATCCCAAAGATTTGTCCCCTTTGCCACCTTTCTGTTTCGAGACATATGTCTATTGGTCAGAATTTTTGGTCAGTATTTTTTTACATGCAAATAAACCATTCATCTTAGCACGGTTTAACCAAGGATATTAAAACAATTATATTAATGATAACGATGGAGTCTCATATGTAGTGCATTTGTCCACCAAGCAAAGTGCTCTGGGCGCCAATAACATCATCATCCCTGGTCTTCGGGCTCTATTGTACAATGTATCATTCCTTAAACCTTATCAGCTTCCTATCCTGGCTGCCAGTTAGGTGCTAGATCATGGGCTTATTATGCACATCACATTCACTACCCTTGCAGGTACCTATTTATTCCTGGGTGGAGAAAGGCACATTATGTCAAAGTGCCTTATTACCCAAAGGCACATGCACAAGCCAGACTCGAACCCATAACCCTTACAATTAAAGCCTAGTTTCCATATAATCGTGGCGCGTGCACGCAGACAAGACACAAACAACTGCAACGCAAACACTGACGGAAACAGTCTGCAAAGTTGAACTTGTTTGCGGTACTCTCTGCGTTTGTTACGTCTATATATGGAAACCGGGCTTAACCATGGTCTTGAGTATGAGCCACCAGACTGCTTGGCCATGGCACTCCATATAAAACAAGCATACATTGTACATGTAAAACAAACAAACATTATGCACATACCTCAGGCTGGTCCCCATTTACATGAATTACTAGGTTTCCATTCATCTGAGCAATGTCTGTACAGTGGATGCAGGAACGCCCCCTATTTGCTGGAGTGGTGAAGCCTAACTGGTTGTTCACCACTAGGTGAATGGAACCTCCCACGTTGAAATGGGGGAGTTCTGCAAGAGCCTGGACTTCAGCAGCTACGCCCTAAATGTAAAAAATGCCAAATAAACATGAGAAAATAATGTTATACTACTGCTTAAACAAAAAGTGATGTCAAATACAAGAAACTTCTGTAAAATGGAAACAAAACCTCTGGGAACGAATAATTCCAAAAATGCCTAGTCTACATTAAACTGGACTATTGGCCTACTGCAGACAGCCATTTTGACGACTCATGCAGCTACATGTACTTTGCACATACACAATTGCAGCCAAGTCATTTTATGCAGCAAAGTATTACCCAAAGGCAATATGCAAGCATTACTGTGGAGTAGCATTCTGAGCCTTTGATTTCAGTACCAGAAAAACAAATTAACCTAGAGCTTCGCGTTTGTGTTTCTTACAAACGCAAGGTGATCGGGCGACATAAACATTGATCTGATGATGACGACACAGTTTTGAAATTGTTTGAAAACTGGAGTTGTTTGATGTTGCAAAAGAAACATTCACATATTGATTGCCAGTATTGGAATTCTCAAAACTTGACTATTCAACGCTAAAATTGTGTATCTGATGACGTCCTTATTGGCGCAGTCAATCTCATCATGTTCTTACATGTACATGTATATGGGGTATAAAAGAATCTTTCCAATATCTCAAGATTTTGTCATTTGAGATATTACGTAACCACCGAGCACATGATGACGTCATCATTGGTATAGTCATCAAGTCCACAATGTGTGGGAACAATTCGTTCCATAGAACCATGGTCAAATTCCCTACCACTTTGGCTCAGTGTATTTGCGTTTAAAATGCTAAAAAAATGGCACATTTTCGAACAACTTCCGGTTTGGACCGGAGGTTTGGGTCACACAGGGTCATGTCATTGTATGATTTGTTCAGTTCATCGAGACCTATCATGCTGTGAAAGAATTATTCAAGTATCTATTACGGTTCTTGAGATATTAATTTTTGAAGTAATAACCTTTGAATGTTTGTAATTTGACACTTGTGACGACATTATGACGTCATAGTTTTGTGCACAAATTGTTCAACAATTGGTTGAACATCAAGTTCTTAAATGTGGCGAATGAATCATGCAAATATCTGTTGTAGTTCTCAAGATACATCATTTTTAAACAATTCAGCTTCAACATCTTACGTAATTTGGCACCATATTACGTAACCACTGTGCATGTGATGACGTCACAATTGGTATAGTTATCAAGTCCATACGTGTAGGAACACTTCGTTCCGTAGAACAATGATCAAATTCCCTACCACTTTGGCTGTATTTACATTCAAATTGCTAAAAATTGCAAATTTTTCAACAACTTCCGGTTTGAACTGGCCGGAAGTTGTGGTCACACATGCAGGGGTCATTTCAACGTAGGATTTGTTCAGTTCATAATTGAGACCTACATGTATCATCCGGTGAAAGAAGTATTCGCGTAGCTATTACAGTTCTTGAGATATAAATTTTAAAACATATTTAACTTTGATTTTTTGTAATTTGACACCTGATGACGTCACACTTGTATGCACACCTTGGGATGAAGGTTGATGTTCTCACCAAGTTTCACGTTGGTATCTTGGTTCTATGACGATCTAGTATAGTTTAACGGTCAGTAAGTTGCCCAGTAAGTGCAAAAACTGAGATGTTCGTATTCGCTGAACTTTGACCTTGAATTGACCCCGGGAGGGTCAAACAAAAAACCCCACCAAAAGAAAGTTGTACATGTAGGCCTTGATCTGATCAATGTGTGTGCCAAATATGAAGCTCCTGGGTCACTTGGTTTTTGAGAGGGAAGCGTTTTAAAACATGCTTATTTTGGTCATTTTTGGGCTGTAATTTGATACTTTAAAGAAAAGCTCTAGAATCGTTTGAGTGGAAAAAAAAAATAGAACTGAGCGTTTGTTTTTTTACAAACGCAAGGTGATCGGGTGACATGAACGTTCATCTAATGATGACGTCACACTTTTGAAATTGGTTGAAAACTTGATTTGGTCGATGTTGCAAAAGAAACATTCACATATCGATTGCCAGTATTGGAATTCTCAAGATATGACTGACTATTCAACGCTAAAATTGTGAATCTGATGACGTCATTATTGGCACAGTCAATCTCATCATGACGTCACTATTGTGTGCTCAAATTCATTTAAATTACAAGTTCTTACGTGTGTATGTGGTGAAAGAATCTTTCCAATATCTAATATATATCTATGAGTTCTCAAGATTTTATCATTTGAGATCATATTACGTAACCACCGTGCACGTGATGATGTCATCATTGCTATAGGCATAAAGTGCACATGTGTGGGAACATTTTGTTCCGTAGAACTATGGTCAAATTACTTACCACATTGGCTCTATTTGCATTCAAAATGCTAAGCAATTGCACATTTTCAAACAACTTCAGTTGATGTTTCTCAAGTATCTATTACGGTTTTTAAGATATGAATTTTTGAAATAATCACCTTTGAATTCTTGTAATTTGACACCTGTGACGACATCATGATGTAACAATCTGTTGAACATCAAGCTCTTAAATGTGGCGAAGAAATCATTCAAATATCTATTGTAGTTCTCAAGATACAGCATTTTTTAAAAATTCAGCTCCAACACTTTGTAATTTGATACCATATTACGTAACCAGCGTGTATGTGATGACGTCACGATTGGTATAGTCATGAAGTCCACATGTGTAGGAACATTTCGTTTCGTAGAACGATTATCAAATACTCTCCCACTTTGGCTATATTTGCATTCGAAATGCTTTAAAAAGGGCACATTTTCAAACAACTTCCGGTTACAACCGGAAGTTGGGGTCACACAGGGGTCGTGTCAATGTATTATTTGTTCACTTCATCGAGACCTATCACGCTGTGCAAGAAGTATTCAAATATCTATCACGGTTCTTGAGATATGAATTTTTGAAGTATTTAACTTTGAATTGCTGTAATTTGACACCTGATGACGTCACGATGGCATCACACTTGATGTCATCATGATACTATACATGCTGGTGAAAGTATGCCATAGGGCCCATGTCTGTATCTAATTTAGTAAAGATTCAGCTCGGTTTCATGGGCATTGTTGCTCAATAAGTGAACAAATTGAGATTTTCGTTTTCGTTGAACTTTGACCTCCAACTGACCCCAAAAAGAAGGGTCTACACAAAGAAAATTGTAGCCCATGATCTAATCTATAAGCCTGCCAAATACGAAGATCTTAGGTCACGTGGTTTTCGACACGGAAGCATTTAAAAACGTGCATATTTTGGTTATTTTTGGGGTGGAATTTGATACTTGATGACGTCACAGTGACGTCACGCTGACGTCACGCTGACGTCACGCTCACGTCACAGTGACGTCACGCTTGATGTCATCATAATATTATACATGCTGGTGAAAGTCTGCCATAGGACCTATGCCTGTACTTGGTTTCTTAAAGATTCGGCTTGGTTTGATTGGCACTGCTGCTCAAAAAGTGCAAAAATTGAGATTTTCGTTGAACTTTGACCTCAAATTGACCCAAGAAGTAATGGTCAGATGACAATGCCCACTAAAACACAATTGTAGGTCATGATCTGATCTATAAGCCTGCCAAATACAAAGATCATGGGTCACGTGGTTTTGCAGACGGAAGCATTTTAAAACATGCATATTTAAAACATGCACACCTTCACATGGGGATTGATGTTCCTACCAGGTTTCAAGTTGATAGCTTGAGTAGTTTTGGAGAAAAGCTCTAGAATCGTTTAGGCAGGAAAAAAAAAAAAAAGACAAAGAAATCCTACAAGAGTAATAGGTGATCGGGCTGTTGGCCCGATCACCTAAAAAGACAAATAAATCGTACAATAGTAATAGGTGATTGGGACGAGTCCCGATCACCTAATTAAAATGTAAAATTAACTACCTGAGCGGCATATGCAGCGTCCCCATGGACAAAAGCACAGAGCACTTTGTCCCCGACCACAGAATCATCATTTGGGCTGACATAGTCACCTTCTTGTAAGGTTTGTTGGCGCGATCGTGCCTTGCCCATGCAGACAGGCAAGTTGGCCTGCAAGATATAGAACCAGTTTAGGCATTTTATAATACAGTATTCCACTAAGCAAGTTCCTTTGAGAGGCCATTTTTACATCCTTACCAAAATATCATGACCACCCTGTTAAATTTCAGGCTGCACTTTTGAATCATTACTTTACAGAGTAGTTTTACAACAAGTACAACAGTTCACAACTGCTTGTTTTTGCAAAGTACAATTAACCTCAGTACAATCTTGACTGATGATGTCGTGCATTCTCAAATTACCAGTGAATGGGAGTTTCAAAGTGAATGTTTAGACCCAGGTATACCCAGGTAACCTAGTACGTAACATTTTTAGTAGTCTTTAAACAGCTAGTATCCCCCCGTCCAGTAGGGGATGGGGAGGAGTCCCTTAGTTTGTTTTATATCGTGTTGGGTATAGTTAATGGAGTGCAGAAGTGTGACGTGTTGCTATGAAAATTTGCTCCAAACATCATGGCTGCCAGATTAAACGCCATTGCAAAAGCACAGGGAAACGGTTCAGTGATTTTGGTGTAGTGCCGTTGCCTAGGCAACTGACAATATACATGTATAGGATGACGTATTCACTTCAGTAGTCTATTGGCTGCGCTGAAAGACATACTGTTCGGTTATACATAATAACACGCACAATTCAACGTGAGACAAAGGGTGTTCGTTTACGTACGTCGACGGCACACGCCCTGGGTACATGCATCATCGTTGGTCGTGGCGAAAAAAAAAGATGTTTTATATTCACGATCCCGATAAAACTCGAGACAACAGGCTAACACCGACTCCCCTACCGTGCATTGCAATGTATTTCGCGGGAATCATTAGAACTTTCAAATTAACACTGGCAGCCTCGTTTCAGATGCTGAGCCATTAATACATCATGCGTCTTATTATTTGAAAATTTTATCACAAACGAAAGCACTGAGACCCTCGTTTTCGATGACAATTTGAAATTCCTCAAGAGTTTATGTGGCATCCGCGATGCGATGGCCTAAAAAACACTTCCAATGTCGGTCCTCATAAAGTCATAATCGTGTTGGTGTGTGGAATATGTGGACGGAAAACCAGTCTAAGCGAGCGCTAGCGAACCTCGCTCAGGAATATTTAAACTATTTTGGTAACTGATAAACACAAAATGCGTACTAATTAAGTTTTATACAATTTTTTTTATAGCACAACTTATATTGCGTGTATAAAATGTATGTGTATGAATAAATTAGTTGTTATTTTAGAAAGTTATTAATGAAATACCTTCTGGGCATGCGCGCTTATTAAATGTCAATTCTCGCTCGAATGGGGCGGGATTTTTAAACAAAAAACGCCGATTTCTCGCAGGAGCCTGATAGTTTGGTTGTGGCCTTTGTTGAAATGTTATATTTATGGTAAGTTCTATTAACCGTGGTGATTTGGCATTCCCCCCGGAGAGGTATTGCCGTGACGGGGGTAAAACAGCGGACTACAAAGCAATGGGTCAGAAACTCGTCCAGAAAGACAACTCGACGTCTAATGTTTAATAAGGTACGGTAGATTATATTACTGGCAAGTCGAGTTGGCTCAACTTTCGGGCAGCGTTGCATGCTCTCGTGAAGTCTTTGAGTCGAGTTGTCTGTATAGGCGCTGTGATACCGAATCGAGTTCAACTGGTTTTTATTAAATGTTGGGAATTTTAATGAGGTCTCAGCAGGTCTCGAAGAAAAATCCCGAGACTTTAACGGCCGAGACCGAGACTGAGACCTCAAAAAAAGGTCTCGAGACGTTCTCGAGACCGAGACCAGGTCTCAAGACCTCCAACGCTGGGCTACGCATTAGAATAATTGAACATACATTACCGTGTCGTTAATGTCGGGGTGCTTTCGGCCCGACAACATTCGGGGCGCTGGATCGTGCGATCCTTGGCGACTCTCCAAAAACCGACAATCGGGATCGACATATTGTAACCAAGGCATAACACAGACATGACTTCAATTTTGTGCTGCATGTACATGTACATGTATATGCAGGAATATGATTGATCTGTGCCAATTACCTCAAGATGTGATGGGTTGGGAATCGTTGAGAGATGTATCTTGCCTTCCTCAAACTCAAGGTCTACTGACTGAGCTGGAAACAAAAAAGAAAATGATTTTCACTAAGGGCATAATAAATGACACCATTGCCTAAATGACACCATTTCCATGACACTTCCCATCGTTTCGTGCGTTGTGTGTCACCATTTTTGCGATAGCTTGTGAGGCATTGCAACAATATCCAAGGGGGCGGGGTTAATTGGGCAATCTCGGAACTATGCATTGGGGTCAGGAGTTTACAAGTAATATTAAAGTAAAATTTTCTGAACTTTTTGGGTGGTTAATCAGTTAGTGTTTTCGTTACTTTGACCCGAGGTGCTTTCAAAAGAATTCCAACGGGTCACAAATGTATATACATGTACATCAACATTCCCGTTTTCTTTAGTGGCCATGTTATGGAAGTTACTGGAAAGTGACTAATTTGTGACTTGAACTGAAACATTTGTGATTTGTGGCTTAACATATTTTGTTGACAAGGTGTATTTTGACTCCAACCCTTATGGTGGATTCACACTGAGCCTTTTTGCATGTAAATATCAGAAAAGGCGGTGTGAAAAGAATTTGGAGTGAAATTACGTACTAAAAAGCAATCACAAGAACACTTTTCACCCAAGTTGATTCTGTGATTTTCAGTGCCTCATTTCCCTCCAAATTCTCCCTAAATCTCCTTTTTTGAAAGCGAAGTAGGTCAAAATTATGCGCGAAAAAGCCCAGTGTGAATCCACCCTAATAACAGATATCAGAATACTCACACATGTGGGTGAGTAGATCTCCAACACAGTTTTTAGACGTTGATGGGAATTCTGCAAGACCACTCATTTTTCTAAAGACAAGCGTGGCTGACAACTCTAACAAACCCACTTGCAGACTAAGCCTCCCTCGGTGCGGTGTGCATAGAACCATTTGCTCCAGCTCAGCTACATGTGTGATAAATCAAATTCATAAATACATTAGACAGTTTACACATCCTTATTGGCTGAGAGTACATACGTCAACGTGGGCAGTCTCAAATGGACGATAAAGGCCCGGCTACTTAAACACTTTTGAGCCTGGTTCGCGGCTGCGCCCTAGTCAGTTTCAGCGCGTATCGACGCGCACATGCACAAAATCAAATTTGTTGCAGTGCGTTTACTCAGCCTTGCTCGCGATCAAACAAAAACAACTCGACACACAGCACTTTGAACACATACAGAAAATACTCTGCAAAATGGCCAAACTGCAAATTTATTATTGAAGAATTTTTGGAGTTTTACTGATTTACACAAAAAGGTATTTATGAATGGGAATAAAAGTTGGTTTGACCAGTCTTAAACAATACGTTTAAAACGGGCAAATGGCCATTATCACTCGTCCAGGCGTTAGCCGGTTTTTAACGCATGTTTAAGACTGGCCAATAAACCCACCTTTATTCCCTTTATTCAAAGTCGCGCATGCATCGGTGCACATGGGGCACACGAAAAAGGCTGAATCTATCGAACTTCATTGCATCACTAGTGGCCGAATAATCCAGGCTTTTTGTCCAAAGATTGAAGGAATTTTTTTTTTACCTGAAAAAAAACCAGGGGAACATCAAATCATCTGAATGTTTCATTCCTACCGATGTTGTTCGTACAAGCGGTCACGGAGCATCGAGTTTTAGCTCAACGGCTAGTCATACGTACGTGCGTGCGTGCGGAAACATACAGACACCGGCGCACAGTGCCTCGAAAGGGCTAAAAAGCGGCAAAAAACGAAAATCTCAAAAGGCTCTATTGTGCCTATATGCCTTAGGACATATAGAATAAGAAAATATACACTGTGGGCATTTTTAAAATGTTATTTGGCCAGGCCAGGCTTTATAATATGCCAGTAATAACGACATACGCGAATATGTCGCGAATTTTCGCGACATATTTTGTTAACCTTTTTTAAGCCTGGGAGGCCCAAATTATTATAAAAGTTGCCCCCAATGTAGCAAAGTCTTTTATTGGCCTTGAGAGTTGAAATTAACTATTTAAAATTTAACATTAAATTTGGAAAAAAATGACAAAGCATTTTAAACTTTTTCAACACTTTTAAATTTGTTTAATAAAATTTAAAAAAAGCATAACTTTTTAGTCCCAAGTATTTATGTTCTAAAATGACTTATTTTATATGAAGCCAACAAGTAAAAAAAAAATGTTTGTTAGAAATAAATTTATCAAGATAATGTTTTGTTCAAGGAACACACTGGCTTTGTTGGGCTATTTTGGACTCGAAATAGACCCATACATTATTCTGAAGCGCCTTCGAGAGTAAATTAGATATATCCTGAGCACTTCCAAAGTCACGTGACTTTTTGGAACCAGATTTCCCCCCAATATTTATAAGTAATTGACAAAAGAGAGACTATTTATACAGGTATGAAACAAAGTTAAACATATGAAAATTTGAATTATGAAAATTCGAACATAATTTTTTTTTTTGGAGAGTCCGGACAACGGGAGCGAGCGCGTGCTACGGCAGGCTACCGTGGAGTGTAGGATATTTGCCCCATGCAGCACGGCAAATAGCCCGAGTGCACACACACACGGGCGTGTTGCTTCGATGTACGTTCGTGAAGAAAAAACATGATGCCAACTCCTCAAAAGAAAACGGAAATTCCTATTCGGTCGTCCGGGCTGTCCAGTGAAATCGTGAGCAGAAAATTTGAGATATCCTGAGCAGGAGAAGAGCGAATCGTTTGTGACAAAGTGGTGAGGCTCACGCGTAGTTGCAACGGCTGGTAAAGCGTATAACCCGTCTTTTGTTAATTTTGCACTTCTTTAGTAAATTACGGGATATTTTGATGATCTTTTTTCACAACGACCATCAAAAAAGTATTGTCAATGCTGCTACGGAAAGCAAGACTTAACCATTCAGCCATAATTTCGAAGGGTTAATTTGATGAAAAACCAGATGCACCACCTTCTCATTCGATCTGACCCTGTTATTTCTCCTATCAGTTTCAAAAAGTTCAAAAATCAATGTGGGAAGCCCCTGACCCCTGAAGTATTGGCTTTGTTAAAAAACTAGAAATACATGTATATGTTTTGTTGCTTTATTTGTTTTTTTCAAACTGAGAGAAACTTAGTGGTTAATCGATTAGATCAGAGGATATAAATCAGGGGAGAAAGAAATATTTGAATTTGCTACATTTATTTAGTGTCTTAAAGAACTGTAACATAATAAATTAACCAACTGTTGGAAAAGTATTGCCCAATTTCTGTGAACAGCATTTAAGTAAATTGCCCAATGGCAACCATTCTGGTATAACCAACTGTATGGTTAAAATTTGGCCAACTCACCATTAACCAACATGTTGGTTAAAATTTAATTAACCAATCATTGGTTAAACATTTTAACCAACCACATATTAAAATGTAACCAACCTGGGTTGGTTAAGGTTTTAGCCAACTGTTGGGATGTTAAAATTTTTTATTAATTCGATACAAATGTGGATAAATGTCCATGAGTTTGGGAAATCTGTATGCAGTTAATACAACTTAGCTCCACCAGGATTCAAACCGCGTACCTTCTGCTTTATAAACGTGTAGAAGTTGTTTTTCACTGCATCCAGATTTCCCAAACATTTGTCCACATTTCTATCGAATTTATTTTTTTGGGTCAGAAAATTAAAGCCTTGTGTGCACAGGTTGTACTTTCTATTAGCTGAGGTGGGTGGGTGGGCTCGTTTGATGGTGGGTGTGTATGCTTTGATTTTCAAAAGAATCATTTCAAAAGCCAGGTTTGTGAGGTTGTAGATTGGTAATTTTTAAAGGCCTTTTCAGTTTTGGAATTTTAACGAGAGTCAGATTTGCTCCCGACTGTCACCGCTTATAATTTGCAGTTATAGTGGGAGATTGACCATGCAGTAAGTCCCTGTTCATTTTGAGTCCTGTTTCGAATCATGATTAACGTGATGAGATTGACTTGTGACAGACTTCTTTAAACCTTGTGTTTGTTGGCCTACTATACTCACACTGTGCTGCTTGGCGTAGAAGCTGATCGAAGAATGCTATCATGCTCTCAGCACCTTCACCGCCATAACGTTTCACTGTGGTGAACTTCACTGCCATAAAATTCTCCAGGGCCTGCAGGGGAACAAATTGCACATAATAAAGTAAACCTTTCTAAACTTTAACTCTTCAACATACCATGTGGGGGGTGCTTTCGCAAAGCAGTTTTTGTTTGGCATTTTTTGAGTTTTAAAACACCTTTGGGCCAACTCTGCTCAAACTTTAGACCATTCCGGTTAAACTACTGTATCATATGAAAACCTTCCGTGCACATCTGCCATAGCTGGGACGCGGCCAGTGCATGAACTTCATGCATTACATGATGATGCTGAGCCGTTAAATTGAGTCGTCACTTCGAAGCATTTGCAGGTTGGGATCGAAATAGAACCATACATCATTCTGAAGGTTTTTCTGAAATAAACTGAAGAGATCCTGAAAAGAACCCACCAAATTTGACCCTTTTTGAGCATTTAAAAACAAAATCGAGGTCACATGATTTATCCGAACTAAAAATCTGGTTCGGATATAAATCACGTGTTCTTGTGGGTTAGTTTTGTTTCCAGTCGTATGAAAGCAGTATATTGCACCAAATTCAGCTCTAACTTTTTTTTCAAACTATATTTATGAGTATTTGACAAAGGACACTATTTATTTCGGTCATGAAACATAAGCCCCATGGCAGTAGACACACTGCTAACGGTACGGTGCCGTGCAGCTACCAGGCATGCATGCATTGAACATGTGAATTGGGCAGGGAGTCAGACCGCCGGGTGTTTTGTCATTAGGGGTTTTAGTTTGTACACCTAACTGCTAGCTCTACGCGGAACTTTCACAACAGCCGGTTGTTCCAGTGGTACGTTCGTGAAGAAAAACCATAAATGTCAACTCCTCCAACATGTCCAAAGAAAACGGAAAAACCTATTCGGTGGTCTGGTAAAGACCGTCCAGTGAAATCATCAGCAGAAAATGAGATATATCCAAAGGAAGAGCTGCCAAGAGGAGAGGGAAACAAAGTCATGAGGATCGCACGATAACTTTGCAACGGCTGGTAAAGCGTAATCACCCGACTATTGACCGTTTTTGTTTATTTTAAGCTTTTGTAAAGGTCACTATGGGACATTTTGATTATCTTTTTTTTCACAACGACCATCAAAACAAATGTGTCAATGATGCTACATTTTTTGAAAAACTTTATTTACATGTATGTAAAAGAGTGAGCCGGTGTGTTCCTTTAAACGCCACTACACTGTAGGTACGTCATAGTGAAAGATATTTGTTAAAAATACGGTGCAGCCAATGTGCGTCACAAATATTTACGCTCAAGTTTCTGATGGACGTGACAATCACCTAAAAAAACTGACAGTATATGTTATGGTTTTTAAATAATTAACAGAGTAGTGCTAACATGACATGATAATACCAGCCCCCTTAACCGTTTCTTGTGTCACCTGGCAAGTCTTCTGATGTAAAATAACTCAACTTTTTTAGCATTTTCACACCTGTGCTTTGGCTAACAGCAGTGCCAGTCTCGTCTTGTCCTCTTTAGAGAAGAATAATTGATGCAACTCCTCATATCGCTCTGCACACCACTCCCTCTCTGCCAATGTCTAGCAAAAAGAGGCAAAAAACAAAAACTAATTGCACCTGATTAAAGGGAAAGGCTTTTGGCCAAATCCCCACATACGTGTACATGTAGGTTAAATGTACCTGTTTTGGGATTACCGGTAGGTGAGCGGGGAAACCCGCAAAAATTCGCTTATTTTAGGAGTTTAATGTCCCCACCCTACACAAATCAGCACCATACATCATTGGGCAGCTTAATATCCCAACTTCACAGTTATAGCATGATGTGGAGCTTAAGAGTTGGGAGAAGGGTGATTTTGGGGCTATTTTTGTCCACAAAAACTAATTTTTGGTCAAAAATATGATTTTCCAGATATTGATATTTAGATAAATAAATGTGCTATTTTCTCAAAATCATGTTTTTTTAAAGGAAAAATAAAGGGCAAAGTTTATTTTTGTCTGAGACAAATATGTCCACACATACCCACATCATGGGACAGCTTAATAAATCTACCAGGTAAGCATGATGTGGGGCTTGAAAGTTGGGACAAAAGTTGATTTCACTTTTTCCCGATATTGATATTATAAACATGCGCACAACAAGCTTCATCCAGCAAACCCAGTTTTACAATGTAGGTCAATGTGAAGCTCCATAAAACCAAAATGGGAATATAAAAATTTTAAAATGCACAGTAACTATAGGAAACGTTGGTCCAAATTTGCATTTTTCTCATAATCCTATTATTGAAGTGAAAATAAAGGTTAAATGTTTTTTCTCCCAAATATATGCTAAATGTTTGAGAGAACCATCTTTAAATCGTTTAATAATCATTCACATACGGTGTATTAAGTCTGATGCGGAAACACAGATTTTTTTTTTTAAAACTGTGATTTTCCCATACATGTAAGTTTGCATTTTTAACGCCAATTTATAAGCCCCATCCGGGGAAACTAAGTTTTAATTCGATCTGTGATGCTCCATCAAGCCAAAATGAGCATCTGAAAATTAGAAAATGTACATGTACAGTAACTATACAATGTATGAAACATCAGATAAAATTTTGCATTTGTCTCAAATTCACATTTTAAAAATAAACAAAATTCCAAATAATAGAAACGATATTATTGACCTTTATCACGGTGCGTCCATCTTTGTCTTGTTCCCCATAGTACGTGTCGGGTCAATCAGTGCGTCTGTGCCACGTGTGATAGAGTAATTGAGAATCACTGTCCACGCTGCGCGCTCTCTTGATCGGGCAATGCCTGTGCCATTGTGATGTACACAATGAACATTTTCAACACGGTGCCAAACTAATTTTTCCTGCAAGCCTCGCTTTGGTTACGTTCATTTTAATAGGAGAAAAGGGAAGATGGCCGCACCGTGGTAAAGGTCTACTATGCTGTACGGAGACCAAAATGCTGGGGGGAGTCTAAAAATTGCCCTTTTATTTCGAAAATGTTCATAACGTCGTTATTCTGTTGATTTAGCTGTTCATTTTTATGGCCATTATTATTAGTTTTTATCATGCCCGGAAGTCACGTGACCTTTTGCATGCATTAAAAATCTGTAAGTACACAGTAGCTTACTACATTTTTAACATATGCAATGATTATCATGCCCAAAGACCCACTTGAGATGGTCAATGTGGTCTTTTCCAAGAATACAGGAATTTCCTCAATACATTTAAGTCCTGATCTTGGTACACATTTCTATAAAATAGTATGAGGGGTACAAAATATGTCACGGAGAACTAGCTGTTCTGAGGTCACAATTATGATTAAGATAACAGATCTGCAGATCTGTAACACTAACACACACATAATTGTGACTTCACCCAATGTATTTTTCACCCCACATATTATAGAAATGTCATACCAAGATCAGGGGCCAATTTCATAAAGGTGTTTATGAGAAAAAAAATGCTTAATCTAAAATCTGTTTGTTTTATAAAGATGGGTTAAAAGTCAAAATCGGATATGATGTGAAAACACAAGTTGACATACAAAAATAGAACCAACATCAATAAGACCCCAAATAATTGTTTTGGGCGGCAATATAAAAAAACTCATTTTTTTGCTGATTTTGATAAAAATGGTATCAAATGCTCAGGAGATCACATCGCATCAAATAAGCTGGTTCCCTGAGGATTTAAAACATCACCCTTTTTTTAACCCCTGTATAGCTCATCACTAGTGGAAAGGTGTAGCAGAAAGGAAGTTTGCTAAAAAGGGGTAAAAAACATACAAAAAATTACTTTTCTACAAAATATGATGTTTTACCTAAGAGATGTCAACTTATTTCATTTCAGTGACCCTTAAAAGATTTAGTTTGACACTAAACGCTAAAACCAGGCTAAACGATGGGAAAATTACCAAGTTATGGCCAAAAATATATTTTCACAGCTAAAATGGCGGCCATCTTGGATTGTTCATGTTTTCAGCTGGGGCACCCTAGATTTGACACTTTTTTGGGTTTTTTTTCTTTCACAAATGGTGACAGTACACATAATTCCATCAAATTAGGGTGTGATGAGCTTGTTTTGGAAATGTGACCTAAACTTGACCCTCTATAGCCCACTCCTAATGGACGTTAAATACAAAAACATTTGGGAGAGAAAGGGGATTGGAGTGTACAAGGCAAACTAATGTAGAGTCATTAAACAAATTGGCAATTAGGGGAAATGGACAGGGCACAAATACCTACTGGTAGATGCATGAATTCTACAGAGGTTGTACCACAGTATAGCTTTTCCAGGTGTCGGACAATGTCAACTACAGGAGCTGACGGCTGCTCCACATTCAGAATACCTGGTTGATCAATCCAATGATATAAAACAATTTGTGGGTGCAAAATGCAATCTTAAAGGGACACACCGGCTTACTGTTTACATAATGTAGGGATCTAGCATCCTTGACAATAATTTTCCGATGGTCGTTGTGAAAACAAATTATCAAAATGTCACCTAATTAACTAGAAGTTTAAAATTAACAAAAGAGACAAATAGTCTACCCCCCCGGTAGGACCTGTGACACTTTTGTATGCACTTCATTTAGGAGAGGATTTCTAGGCTAATTTGACCCCAAGGAACAACGTGGGATGTGTGCCTAATTCGCTATCCGGGACAAAATACCCGAAAATTACCACGCCCTTTTAAAGATTGCCACGCCCATTCTTTCATCAGAATTGCTGCTTCCGACTTAGTTGTTTCTACTGAATTCAACTGATATTAGCTAATATGACCCCAAGGAACAACTTGAGATGTGTCCCAAATTCGCTACCTGGGGAGAAGTACCCAAAAATTACCACGCTCTTTTAAATGACCCCGACCTTTATCAAAAGTGCTACTTACGACATAGCTAGTACACGTATCTACTGAACTCGACTGATATACGCAGCGTTCGAATTTAATAGCACTGGTCCGTTGGCCAAATGACAGTTGAAATGGTCTCGGGCCAGCTGGAAACCCTTCCCAAATGGTCCGGCTGTCCAGTTGAAATAAAACGAACCCACGCCATACTAAATTTAAAGGAGTGATGAAATAACTTTGATCTTTCTTCAGACTCCCACGGCCGGTTCCAATTTATTCCCCTGGAGTGAGAGACTGCACTTGCAGTATAGTCTCTGCGGCTGGAGACTTGATGACTAGTTTTTATTTCAAGTCGTAAATCAATATTATTTCCCAAGTCCAGTCACAAGTAATTTTCTCCAGAGTCAAGTCACATGTCAAAAACCAAAAACTGACTTGACCCCAAGCCAACAGGTTGAAAAAGACCTGCTCTGCCTGGGTAGTACTATAGGCTAATTCTGTATAACTGCCCCCAAGAGTATACTCGCACTTGGAACTGCAAATGCAGTTCCCTGTTTTGAAGGGGTTAATGATCACAAAAACATGCATCCTTGAGAATTTATAACAAAAGAGCCTTTCATCAAGACTCCAGAATAGCTCTAAAATTCACCAGAAAGCTCTAAAATGTACCACACATTTCCAAACCTTGAATGGGGAGAACCTTATGATAAATATTTAGAGACACTAGTCATGGGAAGTGCAACGCATGATGTACATTTATGGTACCCACTTCTACATGTACATGTACCGGTGTGTATATCTACAAACTTGTACGACAAATTATTGAAACCAACCTGTGAAATCATAGGTTGTAGAATTAGAGACTGATAATCCATACAGCTCTGGATCCAACTCAGGGGTGGGCCTATGATGAAGCAAATTAAAACTCATTTAAATACAATGTAGACTACCGTACCGTGCGATGTTTGTACGGTAGTTGTAATCTGAAATGTCTATTTATAGTCCTGGCGCCAGCAAGCATACATGTACACTATGTACATGTACAACCCCGTGTATAATCGGAGCGCAAGAATTTTTGACAACTGATTTTAGTTACTTGATCCTTTGGGATTGAAGAATCACCCAGGTGGTATCGACTTTCCAATTTTGTGGCTAGTGGCCGCTAGAGGGCGTTTTCCAAAATGGCTGCCACTGCCATATTGGAATAACAAGTTTTCTAGCGTTTGAGGATAAATGGCGTGTAATACCACTATTGTGGGGTTTCATGTGCGAGGAATTCAATTATGCCGTTAGTTTTGTGATTTGAGGTCACGATATAGTGATATTAGCAAGGTCATGGTCATGTTGGAACCAACATTTTGAAATACTACGCTAGGATGCTTTTAAAAGGTGGAACTTGTGTACTACAAGCTAATATTGGTAATTTGGGGGTCCTGAGACTACCGTACATGTACATGTACTGTACTTAACTCAAAATTACCCAGAATCCCCCAGGGGGACATGTTATCTGGTCCATGGGCTACATTGTAGGGTAAGGTTTGCATCAAATGTTGTGTTTAGACGGTTTCTCTGTCAACTATTGTTGAATGCGGGGTATGGAGACACGGAAAACGTAGGTGGACATGTGGCAAGTGGCATGCAAGGTCAGAATTGGGTCAAATCCAAAATGGCCATTGCCCCATCTGGCGGCCACATTTGGAGACCAATATACCATCGTAGGATTGTCCACTAAGTTGATTTGACTGGTTGAAAAATTTAAATCCTAGCATATGTAGTTGATGTACGAGGTCACCTTTTGTGATGTGTTAAATAAAACGACCAACATTAATGTCATATTGGGTCAAAAACCCTGTCTTGACCACTTAAGATATGGGCTTTCTGGTTGAGATTTTTCCTGACCTAGCTTTGGCCTAGCCCTGGAATAACCATGGCTTAGTCTCTGGCCTAGCTCACCTAGTTTCATAGCTCTGCCATAGGGCAAGTAGGGCAGTGCAAGGCCAGGACTGAGCCAGTGCAAGGCCAGGACTGAGCCAGTGCAAGGCCAGGACTGAGCCAGTGCAAGGCCAGGACTGAGCCAGTGCAAGGCCAGGACTGAGCCAGGGATAGGCCAGGACTGAGCCAGGGATAGGCCAGGACTGAGCCAGGATATAGGCCAGGACTGAGCCAGGATATAGGCCAGGACTGAGCCAGGATATAGGCCAGGACTGAGCCAGGATATAGGCCAGGAATGAGCCAGGATATAGGCCAGGAATGAGCCAGGATATAGGCCAGGAATGAGCCAGGATATAGGCCAGGAATGAGCCAGGATATAGGCCAGGACTGAGCCAGGATATAGGCCAGGACCGAGCCAGGATATAGGCCAGGACCGAGCCAGGATATAGGCCAGGACTGAGCCAGGGATAGGCCAGGACTGAGCCAGGGATAGGCCAGGAGCTAAGCCAGGCTAAAGCTTTAGCTAGGTCATAGGCCAGACCTAAACCAGGGCTAGGTCAGAATTGTCAACCTAGAAATCCCATATAATACTACCTTACAAGTGGTTGGAACGGGGTTCTTTGACTCAATGTGACATTGATGTAAAGAAACCCCTGCTCTGACAACTGTCCCACGACTATTATGAGATTTCTAGGTTAGGGATTTTATTCATCGTTTATAACCCTAGTGAGGCTCCTTCCTAGGACCTAGCTCTAGCCTAGGACTGAGCTCTGGCCTGCACACGGCAGACCCTTGCCTAGCCCTGTCATGGCCCGACCTAATGCTGGCTTAGCCCTTGGCCTATCCTTGGCAAAGTCATGGCCAAGCCTTGACTTAGCACTAGCTTAACTTTAGCCTTAGGGCAGAATTAGGGCAAGTTGGGCGAGCGATAGACTTGAGCTACATGTAGGCTCTAGGCCAGGTATCGAGCAGGGCTAGGTCAGGGACTAAACCGTGGGCCAAGACAGCTTGGGCAAGGACAAAACTAGGCAAACAGGCCAGTGCAGGCCGGATCCCAAGCTAAAGTTAGGTTGCAATCCAGAGTTGAAATTTGCAACCTAGACAGTCCATATACCAGTATCTTATGTGATCGGGTCAGGGTATTCTGACCCAATAGACAGTATAGAACAGGTGTCATCTTGTGGGGCACCTTTTGTCACTTAAACTGTTGAACAATGTGAGCACAATACGTGCAACCATGCATGTCCTCACGGAGGACAGTAGCAAGGACGGACTAAAGATGGCAGTGAAGATAACTACATGTACGAAAATACATGTAGCACTGAAGACGACGGAGGCAGTACAGCCATGAAAGGAGCATCAGTTGCACAAGGGAGAGGTCAGAAAAGAAAGCGGTCAGCACCTCAGCCAGACTCGGACAATGATCCTGATCCCCATGCACATACAGATGATGAGGACTACCCGCCTGATGAGCTAGGCTGGACGCGATCACTGAGCCGCATCAAAGTCCACAAGTTCAAGGGTCCCCAATTAGCCAATTACATGTAGGTCCGGATTTAAGATATATGCTGTGGCCGAATCGTCAAGTGGATACTTGGCAAATTTTATGGTCCACCCCTACGCGAAAGGAAAGCCAGCGAAGATGTCCGACATCGCCATGGAGGCCATTCGCCCCTTCTTTGATCGGTATCACTGCATGTATTCGGACAAAGTCGATTTGGTACGTCGTCTGCACTCACAGAAAACTTACCTGACAGGAGCAGTAAAGCTTGTGAGCAAGTCGCTGCCAATATATTTTTCCAGCAACTAAGCCAAAAACCCGCGTCACTTCAAGAAGATAAAGCAGCTCGAAAAGTTGCCAAGAGCAACTTTTTACACACGACAGCTTGATCAGCTTACTACCGTGGTGTGAAAGGATTCGCGGATCTTACCACTGCTGAGCTCCCGCCATCAGGGTTACTGGGACAAGACAGCAGACACACTGAAAAGAAAAGTCAGCCAAGGAGGATGCAGGGTGAAAGTAACTGTAGCTGCTCCCCACCAAGCCATCGATTACACCAAGAACATGGGCGGTCAAGAGAACCTCGGAACCTGCCAAGCCACTGCCGGCAACGAATGCCATCCAAGTGGGCCAAAAGATGCAAGCGATGCTTGAGAACTGGACGCAAAAATGCATCGGGCAACACACCCGTCACCAGACACGGATGCATGCTCTGTAATGTCCACCTCTATGAGGGACTCTGCTTCCAAAAGTGTCATGACCCCCAAATTACCAATATTAGCTTGTAGTACACCAGTTGCAAGTTCCACCTTTTAAAAGCACTTCTTGGCCTTCTTGCCCAACCGTATACCTGTAACCACTTGAAAATGACATTCTAGCGAAGTACCGGTATTTCAAAATGTTTGTTCCAACATGACCATGTTAACATCACTCTATCGTGACCACAAATCACAAAAGTAATGGCATATAATTGAATTCCTCGCATATGAAAACCCCACAATAGTGGTATTACAAGCCATTTACCGGGGTATCCCCACACGATAGAAAACTTGTTATTCCAATATGGAAAACACCCTCTAGCGGCCACTAGTTACAAAATTGGAAAGTCCACCTGGGTGATTTTTCAAGCCAAAGGATCAAGTACACTGTAACTGAAATCAGTTGTTAAAAATTCTTGCGCTGATTGTATACGGGATTGTAGGCTGGCGCCTGGACTAATTGCTAAATGTAGGGAAACCAGTTCACTGGTTTTAGTGTAGACCAGGTGACCATGGCAACACACGAAGGATGACATTTTAACTTTTGTGCTGTATTTGCTTTAAAATTTCTTCATTTGCTGTATACATACGGTACCGGTAGTTACATGTACCGGTACATGTACACATGTTACATTTTAAATTGTTTCTATTACAAAAAGGGTGTCCCGAACAGTGCACAGGGTGTCTGAACAATACCCAGACAGTGACACCCCCAAGACTGAAGTCTGAAGTCAAGTTCAAATTTATTTTAAATGAAGTCCAAGTCTCAAGTGGGACTTGAGTCCTTGGAAGTCAATGACCAAAGGTACTTCCTACGGTACATGCACGAACATAATTTTAAAAAACACAAATGCTAATGCACTTACTTGGGCTTCTGCATATCCAAAGCATCTACTTTGGCTTTCTTGTGACCATGGCAACGGTAGGCATCGACCAATCGGACCAAGGCTGCATTGTTTATTCGATTCTCCTGGGCTCGTGAAGTCACTAGGTGGAGATGGAATGTACATGATGTAGGATTACGCAGTGTGAAGAGAAGAATATGGTGTAAATATGGCGGGTCGGGCCAAACATACAACCACGCAACTATACTGGGCATATCTCTGGCTTTTTGGACGAAAACAATTCTTCAAAAAACACCATCTAACACAGACAGTTTTCCAAGTTTTTGGCGTGTAAACGTATGGAGCTAACAATCGTGTCGACTTCTCTTTCTCAGGATTGCATCACAGGGTCACGCGCATATCATTAATACCTAATGAGCGTTTCAGAAATCGTGAAAATCTCATTTTCGAAAAGCGCACTTTTGCTTGCAATTTATCCACTTAAAACCGACAATTAAAAATAATACAAAATCCACGTTGGCAAGAGGGATGTTTATGGGCATTGTTGCTCAATAAGTGCAAAAATTGAGGTTTTCGTTGAACTTTGACCTCAAATTGACCCCAGAAGGAAGGGTCAGATGAAAATGCCCACACGAAGAAAATCGTAGGCCATGATCTGATCTATAAGCCTGCCAAATACGAAAATCATGGGTCACGTGGTTTTCCAGACGGAAGCATTTTAAAACATGCATATTTTAGTCATTTTTGGGTTGTAATTTGATACCCGATGACGTCACAATGACGTCACACTTGTATGCACACCTTCACATTGGGGTTGATGTTCCTACAAAGTTTCAAGTTGATAGCTTGAACCGTTTTGAAGAAAAGCTCTGGAAACGTTTGAGTGAAAAAAGAAAAAAAAATAATAAAAAAAGACAAAGAAATCGTACAATAGTACTGATCGGAATGAGTTCCGATCACCTAATTATGCATATTGCACAGTTAGCCGGGCTCCTTGACGTCTCATGATCGAGAAGCGCCAGCATATCAGCTAAGATGGCGTCGCCCATAGGGATGCAGGTCACAACGTTGTCCCAATTTTGTCCAATGTTTCCAGACATCGTAGATGGCCAAATTGACGATTCCGTAAGCATTACTGTTATTTTATGAAACACTAGACTCTCAGGATTGCAATGGTGTATGTGAAAGTGCTCTGGTCTGATGTGCTTCGGACGATATTTGTATTGGAACTTTGTCAGATTTGAGCAGTTTGAGACTTGGTATTGTCGTACATACCTCAATTAGGGCTGTGAATTTGCGACTGTAATAAGTCAGATTTGAAAAGCGAGCAATTTACAGCCCTAATTTTAGGGCTAACGAGAAACCATCAACGAGTCCTAACCTTTAATAGGCTTCATTTGTAGCCCAAATATGTATGCTTAAAGTGGTCTAGTTTTTTTTCTTCAATAAATTCTGTTAGTGTTTTATAGACGATTTTGTGAAAAATGTTCCAACTAACCCGACTCTCTCCTACATACATGTACATGTAGGCTCGATCAGGCCAAAGGGTTTTCCCCCGACGATGCTGTTGCGTTTACCACGGCAGCTGGGATAGGTACATCAGCTGTATAACAAAAGTTTACCGTAACTGCATCTTCTTTATTGCTAATTTTACACCCCTTTGTCCTAAGAACCAAACTTTTGTTGCATACAGGTACGGGAGTCTAATGTAATGTACATGGTACATACATGTACATGTACATGTATGTATATAGGACAATTTTGAGACACAGTACACCTTATCTTGCATACATGTAGTGTACACTGTCAACAAGTGGGCCTAGCAAAACAAAGTTTGAGTTTTACCTTTGACATCTGCGATGTGGTTCTGCCTCCATGCAGTAGGTCTGTAACCATAGACGCCATTGTCAGCATGGTAACAAGCAACTCGAACACATCTACCGGTATATGTACATGTAGCCATTCTTGAGCCTCTGGTGACAGCAGACAGTCCCATAATGCAAGATAACATGCTGAATGTTGGTCTAGGGGATCTGTGCACGCTTACAAACTACTACCGTACAGTATGCAACTCTGCAATGAGTAAAATTTCACAAAACCTAAGACAGTGATTGGGAAAACTGTTAAAAAGCCATTATCTCCATGTGGGATAAAAAATGTGTGGAAAAAGTACACCCTCTGTAAGTCTATAATAGAAGAGCTGAGGTTACCTCAGCCCTAGCTTGATCATGTGGTTATTCTGATGTAGGGCTGAGGGAAGATAAAAACCTATTTCTTTTTGCTAAAAATCGCGATCAAGTAGAATCACTTTCGTGTTTACAAGCTGAGTGCATGCTCAATATTTTGAACGTATCGCAGCGCGGGCGTGCAGCATCTTCAAATGAAAATACGCTGGCGAGTATTGTTTTACGTGTGTTCATTTGCGTCTATTGGCGCGCGCGTACAAACATTCCCGGATGTTCTATGTCACGGAAAGCAATCAATAGACTAGGCCTATAGGCCCAGCCCCTGGGAGGATATTTATTTGGGCCTATACTTTCAGCATGTTCAGGATGATAAAATTGTTCTCCCATCCTGTTCGCAGCCCCAAACGGAATGTTTAACCACGTCCTTTCACACGACTCCTCAATTCAGTGGTGGTTCTAGCCTCATTAAAATACAGGAATACGATGGAATTCTGGCAGGGGGTCCGACCACCTGAGGCTTAAAAAAACCTTATCGACGTTCGCAATGCATCATGGTATTGGATGACAAAATTGCCCGGCTAATTGTGCATAAACCTATGGGGGCGGACATGAACTCGGCAACTTTTTTGCTCATTTTCACGAAAACCTCTTTATCTTCAAACATACTGACAAACATGTCCCGAAACAAAAATGTTGCAAATAGGAGAAATCATCGAGGATTTCCTACGTAGTGGGGGAGTTCGTGTACTGCGCTCGCAGCTCGGTATGCGCAATGCAACACGTGCCGTAGAGCCACAGCGTGGTTAGATTGAGTGTTCTGCACTGCGAGTCCGTGTTACCATGGTTACAAGGACTCGCCAGCCACGAAGGGAATCCTCGATGAATTATCGCATTTGCAACATTTTTGTTTCGAGACATGTTTGTCAGTACATGTATGTTTGTTACGAAACATGTTGTGTTTCTTAGATTATTTATACTGAAGCCTGCTTACCTGTCCATAGTTGACTGAACAATTGCATTCCTTTCGCGAGAATGAAATCACCCAAATAAAGACAAAAAACACCCCCTCTAGCCCATGTGGTCTAGCCCTATGACCCCAGGTCATGCCATGTGGCCCAACAATCGTCCTCACTTTACGTTTGGCCCGACAACATAGACGTACACATCTTGCTGTGGGGCGGGTACGGCGTGGGAGTCAACTATGGACAGGAAAAAAGGCTTCAGTATAAATAATCTTTCGTAACAGATTATTACACTGAACTGCTTACCTTGTTCCATAGTTGACTGAACAATTGCATTCAACTTCCAGACTAGCACACTTACATGTAGTTGGAGGTCGGAGCAAGATGTCAACAATCAAGGGCTCCGGGCACGTCAGGGCTAGGACATGGCAAGGCGCAGACAGGTCAGATTCAAAAGCCCCTGGAGAGTACGAACTAAGGGGAGACTCCACCCCGAGGAGGAGGACCTCCCGGAGGACTCTAGGGCTACTATGATTCCGACTGACTGGACTCTGTTTAGCAGCATGGAAATGGAAAACTCCTTCCGGGCAGGAATAATGCCCGAGAAGCCCGAAGAGAAGGAGTTAGAGCCTTCCACAGCACCGCTTCACAGAAGCGAAATAGTGACTCCGCGGCAGGAAGCCCAGGGCGACGCCACGTTATCGGTGGGAGGGGCTTGGACGGAACGATTCGATGCATCCGTCGCGAGGGAGGCAGAGAACCCGGTGCATATCCATCTGGTCGGCAACCACTAGGCCCCAGACGATGGGGGAATGCGTGAGCCAAACAGCAGCGGACTGACCGGGACTCTGACCGGGCACCAAGGCGATCCCCCGTTCCAGAGGAATAGTAAATTTTCAAGGAAGATAGCCGAGTGCAGGAAGGATGCAGACCTGTTCCACACAAAAGCGTCTTCTTGAACGGAGAACAGGGAGGCCTAGCCCTCGGAAAGTCTAGGCAACACCAACAGGATGTGGCCCTCGTGAGAACGTTTCCCGGAACGAGAGTACAGGCTTGGCGGCCTCAAACAGACATTCCTTCCAAGAGGAAGAAGCGAGAATCATCGCCGTAGATGTTCGAGCCTACCTCAGAACCCTCTATGAACCGCCAGAATTAAGGGCCGGAAGAGCCATGTAGATGACTTAAGGCCCGAGACAAGGCGTTCAAAGAGGGATCCCGCAACTAGAGCTACAGCGTTCTAGTGGGGGAGCAACCTCTTCCGTCACACCACCGATAGAAGGGACCCAAGCGTCAGAGTAATCGGCGATGGTAGACTATTCCCCCGGTGACGATGGTGACGAAGGCCCCCCAGGGAGGCCCTTCTCCCGGCAACGTCGCCGGGAAGTGGCTGTACAGTCAGGATCATACTCTCTACAGGTAGGATAGGAAGCAGTCCTCCTAAGCGCTTCAGAGAATTGAGCGGATCGGGACCATGGGGGGGACTCCCAAAAAAGGGGGTCGTCCTTCGGTCCGAGAGAGTGTTGACTGCGTATTCTCCTGGGTCGGGGACCCTGGAGCAATACCCTGGAGCAATGACCTGGGGGCTGGCGACTGATCGAGGAGGCAAGGAGATCGATCCCCGTGTGGAAGTCCGTGGAGATCTCCTGGGCTATATCCAGGTTCGGGATCCATTCTGCGCAAGACGCCCTGCCTCAAGAGAGGCCGTCGGCGGGCAGATAAACCGTTCCCGGTATATGGACAGCGGACAGAGAGGTTATTCTGTCTCTGCACCCGGCTTGGAAGGTGTTGCGACACAGGGACGAGGAAGTAAATCCCACCCTGCTAACTGTAACATCACCACTGGGAATATCCGATCGAACAAGGATGTTGCCTCCAGCCACCGTCGCTTCGAACTTCAGGAGCGGGGGCTGCCCGACCGCCTGTAGTTCAAGGAGGTTGGAGTATGAGCAAGCTTAATCCTGGGAGCAGGTCCCGGATACTCGTGCGCCTAACAGGCAGTCTGACCAGACGCGTCCAATCGAATGGATGCGTGTGCGGGGGAGACAGTCCCCGCGTCAGGTTGGATGGGAAGTTCCACGAGGCGAGCTCGTCCCTATCAGGACGGTCGTTGGGACTGATTGGGAGTCTGGGAGCCTGCTGTAACGCTTCAACCGGACTCATCCCTGTAAAAGCGGACATATGGCGAGAAATCGTATGCATGTACTTGCCATAAGATCCAGCAGGCAGAGCCATGGGCGGACAGGGCCGTCTAGCACCGTCAAAAGCGGTGAGCGAGGGCCCTAAGGGATCCATTTCCGTTCCGCCGATGGGTCCCCAGTCTAACTCAGATGTGGTTGGGCACCCAGGCACACCAGGACCTGGCAGGGAGCCATGAGGAATTATTGAGATAGACCAGAGATCCCAACCTTAACTGACTTCCGCCACCTGAAGTATGCTCCGTCCACCCTGGTGATCACCGTGAAAAACCGGGTGATACGGAAAGGCCAAAGGGGAGGCACGTCAGACGAACGACTGACCCAGGTGCCAAGCCTGAGTCACCGCTGGTCGCAGGCCATAATAGGGACGTGCTAGTAGGCATCCCTAGGGTCAAGGATGCCTACGTGCCCTAGAGCGGGCACCGAAGAGCGCTGGTTAATGTCCCCCTTCTGAACCCCCGTCCTGGGGAACGTATTCAGTGGCAGACATTCGGAGTGGGTCGCTCTTCTGTTCCGGTGCGGTGATGACTTTAGGGACAAAGTCACCGAGGGGGAAGAAAGTCGCCAACACGAGGCGATACCACCGGTTGCTGACCACCATAACCCATGGGCCCGGGAGAAATGGAGGCCCCTCCCGGGCGCGGAGACCTCGGCGACCGTCCCAAAGGAGTGTAAAAACGGCGTTCCGAGGACCAACCGTCACAGCCCTGCTTCGCCTTCCGCGGTCTCTTGACCTTTAAGAGAACGGTTCGTGTCAGGGGTTGACCCCAGTTACGGGGTCAGAATTAGGAACTGAATGGAGGGGCACGCCGGCGTTATTCCGTCTGACCTGGAATGCGCCTGAGAAAGGCCTCGAATGCCCCCGACTGGCAGGCCCGGGGAGGCCGCCAGGAGTGTGGGCTCATCCGAACATCTGACCAGGCCACGTTACTCAAGGACTGTCTGTGATCGTGGGCGACCAGCATCTGGTGGTCGCTTAGCGATATCGACATCCATGGGAGGTTTCCGTAGGAAAGAGACAAAGCACCGGGGACACAACTTATCCCGGCGTGCTGAGAAAAGGCAAGCTTTTCTGGGAATAGCCCACGAGGGACTGTCCCCACCTGACACGCCAGCTCTGATGTGGAGCTAGCAGGCGGCCGCACATCGGTGGAGCGGTCACGCTCTCCAGAGTTGTCCTGCGTGCTGTAGAAAGGTAAGCCTTCTTGGGGGTTGTCCCGAAGGACTGGCGCCGCCCGCCAAGCCAAATACGCAATGGAGCTAGCAGGCGTGCCGCACGTCGGACCGGAGCGGACACGCTCTGTTCCTTCCCCGGTGTGCTGAGGAAAGGCAAGCTTTCCTGGGAATTGCCCGTGAGGGCTGACCCCGCCCGCCACGTAAGTTCCGTTGTGGAGCCGACAGGCGGGCTGCACATCGGAGGCGCGTAACCGCAGGGGAGGTCCAAGCCTAGCCCGGAACCCGGAGGGGTCACGCTCTGCCATGCCCACAGCAGCACCATAAGGCACCGAGGACACGACAACTTCCCCGGCGTGCTGAGGAACGGCAAGCTTTCCTGGGAAATGCCCACGAGGGGGTGGTCCCGCCCGCCACGCCAGCTCCGCCAAGGAGCTAGCAGGCGGGCCGCACATCGGAGGCGCGTAACCGCAAACAATGGAGATCCAAGCCTAGCCCGGAACCCGGAGCGGTCACGCTCTGCCGTGTCCACAGCAGCACCATACGGTACCGGGGACACGACAACTATCCCGGCGTGCTGAGGAAAGGCAAGCTTTCCCGGGGAGTGCCCACGAGGGGTTGGTCCCGCCCGCCACGCCATGGAGCCAGCAGGCAGACCGCACGCCGGCGGCGCGTCACCACCGAAGTGGTCACGCTCTCCTGGAGTTGTATGGCGTGCTGCAGAAAGGCAAGCTTTCTTGGGGTTCATCCCGAGGGATTGACCCCGCCCACCACGCTAGCTCCCACGTGGAGCTAGCAGGCGGGCCGCACGCCGACGGCGTGTAACCGCAATGATCCGAGCCTTGTCCGAAACTCAAAACGGTCACGCTCCGTCAGACCGGAAAACTCTGCATCGGTGAATCCCCTGGGAGACTCCGAGCTGAGCTCAATCGACCAGCGACAGCGGCCCCCCTAGGGGGCCGCTTTGCTGATCGACGGCCGGAGGTGTAACGTTAACGGAAAGAGGAGGGATCACCTCCGTCCTCCGCGCAGATTGTACACCGCGAGTCCCTCGCTTGAATCGGCCTCACCGATCCAGCAGGGGTCTCGCCTTTCGTGCCCATAGCGGTACCAGCAGGTATCGCAAGCACGAGGACCGGAGCCCTGTTAGGGTTAGAGACGGTTCCGGAGCGCTCTTGGGCAACATCCCCATCAGAAACCCCCATTTTTCCTTGTCCTTCACCTAGCGCGCTCGCGGCGGAGGCTCTAACACCATGAGCAGTTAACAATGGAAATTAGGCACACACCATTGTTATAACGGTGAAATGCGCCAAACCTCCACCGTGAGTCGATCATAGTGTATGCGACTTACGCGGGGCCACAGATAAATCGTTTCATGGCTGAAACTGCGCGACGGAAAACCAGAGCACAGGAGCACTGGGCTTGCGGAGCACGGCCCGGGAGCGCGTAGGCAGGGAACGGGAAAAGGGACACGAGCAGAAGTGAATTGCAACATGCCGTGGCGGGGGCGGTACCAGGTGGATATGTACGCCGCTGAAGCTGCAATAAAAAAAATCTTAACCGAGTGTCGAAACTGTTCGATACTGACCGCTCACGAGAAATATCTAGAGCGAGGGGTTAAGGAAAAGTAACGCGAGATTAATTTGGTCTAGCGAGAAATTAGCCCGGGTGATATTCGGGCGGGAGTTTCCTTTTTTAAAAACATCCTCCGAGATGACAGGTACCGGTACCCACCTCGGTGCATAGTCTCTAGTCCACGCAAAGTCACGCGAGAATTGTCGAGGATTCCACCGCGCCTATCAGACACTTCATCCTCGCCTCAGATCTGTGAGGCGAGGTCATAAGACGAGGTCATGTTCACTGAACCATGCATGCGTGTACGCACGCAAAGTCACGCGAGAATTGTCGAGGATTTGCCTTTTAAAAAATATTCCTCTGACATCACAGCTACTCGTACGTCCCGTTGGAAAGTAACGCGAGATTCTCGACAATTCTCGCGTGACTTGGGGTGCGTACATGTACACGCATGCGTGACGTACACATTCGCTCAGCATGGTTCAGTGAGCATGACCTCGCCGCATGCACCTCGCCTCAAAGATCTGAGGCGAGGATGGAGTGTCCAGTGGCCCCGTCTTCTATAGTTGTACAAAATTTCATGTTTTTTTTGCGTCCACTGCCCGCATATCACTGGTGTGAAATTGTTATTATTGCTCGCTTTTCAAATCTGACTTATTACAGCAAAATCACAGCCCTAATTGAGGTATGTACGACAATACCAAGTCTCAAACTGCTCAAATCTGACAAAGTTCCACTACAAATATCGTCCGAAGCACATCAGACCAGAGCACTTTCACATACACCATTGCAATCCTGAGAGTCTAGTGTTTCATAAAATAATGGTAACGCTTACGGAATCGTCAATTTGGCCATCTACGATGTCTGGAAACATTGGACAAATTTCGGACAACGTTCTGAGCCGCATTCCCTGGGCGACGCCATCTTAGCTGATATGCTGGCACTTCTCGATCATGAGACGTCAAGGAGCCCGGCTAACTGTGCAATATGCATAATTCATATTGACGTCGCGTGTGTTTATCCCAGCTGGCAATTTGTCACGCGCGCAGTGCAGCTAGTTATCGAACTGTGCAAGTGACGTACTTGCCAGCTGGGATAAACACACGGACGTCAATATGAATTATGCATATTGCACAGCCGGGCTCCTTGACCGAGAAGCGCCACCACGCGTCCAGCATATCAGCTAAGATGGCGTCGCCCAGGGAATGCGGCTCAGAACGTTGTCCGAAATTTGTCCAATGTTTCCAGACATCGTAGATGGCCAAATTGACGATTCCGTAAGCGTTACCGTTATTTTATGAAACACTAGACTCTCAGGATTGCAATGGTGTATGTGAAAGTGCTCTGATGTGCTTCGGACGATATTTGTAGTGGAACTTTGTCAGATTTGAGCAGTTTGAGACTTGGTATTGTCGTACATAGTCATACCTCAATAAACCTTATCGACGTTCTCAATGCATTATGGGATTGGATGACAAAATTGCCCCGCCAAATGTGCATAAACCTATTTACTCATTTTCACGAAAACCAAAAAGAGTTCAAGAATCAACCTCCCACCACTTTATCTTTGACACATAGCAAACATTCTGACAAACATGTCCCGAAACAGAAATGTTGCAAATGCGAGAAATCTTTGGGGATTCCCTTCGTATCGGTAGAGTCCGAGTATCACGCTCGCAGCTCGGTATGCGCTATGCAACACACGCCGTATCGACACGGCGCGCTTGACGGATTGAGTGTGCTGCACTGCAAGTCCGTGAGTGCGGACTCCCCTGGTAAAACTGTTGAGTTTCACAACACATTCCTGCCGTTTCTGAAATAGCGCATCTTGAAAAACATCCTCTAAAATATCACAACATTGTGCAATTCAAACCTTTTAAATAGAAACTGAAAATAAAGCATAATTTCTGACGATATGCATTTTTTTAAACGATTTTCAAAAATGTATATTGGTGGGGGGAGTCCGTGTACACGGACTCGCAGTGCAGTGCACTGCATGCAGCACACTCAATCTGTCCAACGCTGTGCCGAGTACGGCGTGTGTTGCATTGCACATACCGAGCTGCGAGCGTGGTACTCGGACTCTACCGATACGAAGGGAATCCCCGATGATTTCTCGCATTTGCAACATTTCTGTTTCGGGACAGTATCCTCGAGTCATGATATTTCACGCACATAAGCCTTTATCACTGTTTTGACCACAATAAAGCAGCCAAAAAGAACCTTTAGGCTCCTTTGTCAGATTCCTTATGTCCAACCCTACATGGGAGTAAAATTTCAAGAAAGAGCAACGTCGCCGTACGACGCCAGCTTTGTTTTTGCAAACGCATGCAAAAGTAGACTTGCTAAAGTTACGTCATGTAAATTGGCAGACTAGACACATGTCACACTACGGTGTCCCCGTTGTGCCCAGTATCTGAAAATTATGCTTAGAACTACAAGAAGTGCTTTCTAATAACTATGATCCAGTACATTACTTAAGGACATAATTGAAAGATTATTTGAGTTTTGGAGATGATTAAGTCTAAAGTCATATAAACTGCACGCTTTTTCTGGGACATCTATAACCAAAACCAGCAATGAAGTTGACTAATGGAGGGCGTTGATTTCATTTTAATGTGAAGCCTTCTGTTTTTTTATTTTTTTTTATCATGTTTTGTTATTTTTATTCTCTCGGTCTGTCTCCCTTGTGGAATGAGAAAAAAACACGAAATTGTAAATTATAAGTATATTATTATGATTGACTGAAATTTCTTAAGCAGTATAATTTCGAATTGAAAAGCTATACCGGTAAGACGGGTGTCTTTTTTCCAGCTCCGTACCTTTCAAGGCGCCCTCTGTTGAAAAGTTTAACCCAATCAATATTGTCATTTAGTGCCTGGAGACGGAGTAGGCGGTCGGTGGTGAAAGTTTTTGTGTATTTTAAAGGATTTCTCCGACCATTTTGGCTGTAGTATATTTGTACCTTGTCTAAAAAGGTAGGATTTTGTACCCTTTATTAAAATATATTCAATTACTTACCGGGAAGGCTTTGATTTTCCATATCTTCGTGGAGAATGAAAGATAGTGAGACCAACAACTTTCAAGAAAAATCTGACGTCACTGCGTGATCTCAGTGAAAAGATACGCGAAGGAGAGCGTCCGCGCGCGAAATTACATGTGCGTGAATTTAGATGACTGCAGGATACATGTTTGTCAGAATGTTTAATATGTGTCAAACATAAAGTACGGTAGGCCTAGTGGGAGGTTGATTCTTGAACTCTTTTTGGTTTTCGTGAAAATGAGTAAAAAAGTTGCCGAGTTGGTGTCCGCCTCATAGGTTTATGCACATTTGGCCGGGCAATTTTGTCATCCAATCCCATAATGCATTGAGAACGTCGATAAGGTTTATTAGGGCTGTGAATTTGCGATTGTAAGTCAGATTTGAAAAGCGAGCAATTACAGCCCCAACTTCATGAACTTAGGGTAGCTAAGATAATCTCAGCTCTTTTTTTATAATTTTTCATTGGGATGTGGTCTTTTCACGTGTAGAGCTGAGAGAAGTTATGAACATGAACCCGCCATCGCAAAAACAGACTTGACGTCTGGACGTTAAGGTCAAGTCTGGTAACCAATGCGCATTGGTATTCCTTTGTACACAGACTAGACACTTGGTTGTTTTTGAACAAGACAAAAACGGCTAGGCTGTGAGCATACCGGTTTGTTTTGCTGGAATTGTTGGCAAAATAATCATCGTGGCTGGTTATTTCCCTCAAGGACCTGCGTAGTGGTTATGCCTGGCAAGGTTTGGGTGAGTTTTAGGGGGAATTAGTGTGTCACGGTGAGAAAATGACACATTTGTTTTGTCCTGTTTTTGCGATGGCGGGTTCATGTTCATAACTTCTCTCAGCTCTACACGTGAAAAGACCACATCCCAATGAAAAATTATAAAAAAAGAGCTGCGATTATCTTAGCTAAACTTAGGGCTAGTTCGCCTGGCCTAGTGTTGGCTTCCTCCATGGTCGGCCTAACACTAACACGTAACACACACAGAATTGTGACCTCACCCAATCCTTACAATTTAACCACAATTTTGTTTACAAAGAATTTATCTTAACTAACCTCCTTCTTTCACTTTTTTTAGCACATGTTCACAGCGTGATGCATCTTGAAAGCCGATCATGATCACTCATCACAAGTCTCACCAAGCTAAAGGCAGATGCAATTTAACCAGCCCCAGTTTTGTACAATAGACGTTTTACAAGAATACATGCACTGCAGGGTGGCAAAAGAAAAGAACCCAAATTGCCAAGGTATATACCGGTAGCAACCACTACCAGAGACGTGACAGAAATGAATGACTAACCACTCCATGCGGGCTATTTCTGAATGACTAACCACTCCATGCGGGCGCGCGCATTGCTTACAAATAATTATGTTGCGTCGAGCGGAAGCGCTGACCTCGCCTGTACAGCCATTTTCCGGTTGACCTTTGAGGCGATGTTTATATATGTGCGTATTATTATATATGTAATGTATTATTATATATGTAATGCTGCCGAGTTTCCTGAAATTGATGTTTCCACTGAGGGAGTAGAAATGTTACTGAACAACTTGCAGCCGCAGAAAGCTCCTGGACCAGATGGAGTATCACCTCGAATGGAGTATCACCTCGAATTCTGAAGCTGTGTGCATCAAGTGTAGCTCCTATTCTTCGAGTTATATTCCAAAAATCACTTGACACAGGTGTTTTGCCATTAGACTGGCTCCATGCAAATGTTGTCCCAGTTTTCAAGAGTGGAGACAGGGCTGAGCCGGCTAATTATCGCCCCATCTCGCTCACGTCAGTCCCATGTAAACTTTTAGAACATATTATCTGTCACACAATTATGGATTTTTGGGAAACACAAAATGTGCTATGCGACAATCAACATGGGTTTCGGAAAGGGCGATCCTGTGAGACACAGCTAGCTGCTACAATTGAGGATCTTGCCAGTGCACTGGACCAGAGAAGCCAGGTTGACTGTATAATCTTAGACTCTAGTAAAGCATTTGATCGAGTCCCACAACAACGTCTGTTAGCCAAACTTAGACACAGTGGATTATCGGAGTCCTTGGTTCAGTGGATGGGGTGCTTTCTTACCGAAAGAACTCAGCAAGTTGTCATTGACGGAATTACATCAGAGAAAGTCCATGTTTGCTCTGGAGTACCTCAAGGCACAGTCCTGGGACCAGCAATGTTTCTCTTATATATTAACGACCTCCCAGATAATATCCAGTCCACTGTGAGACTTTTAGCCGATGATTGCATAATGTATCGGAATATCGCCACTGTTGAGGATTCATTGATCCTACAGAGGGATGTTGACACCATGTGTGCCTGGCAAGATAGATGGCTGATGAAGTTTAATGACAAGAAGTGCTCTGTGATGCATATCACACACAAGAAGAAACCATTATCAATTAGCTATACCTTAGGGGGGTTACAACTTCAACCAGTGGAAAGTCATACTTACCTTGGCATTACGTTGAATAGTAAACTCACCTGGACTACACACATTAACAACGTCATTTCCAAAGCCAACAAGACTCTTGGTCTTTTAAGACGTAATTTCTACCATGGGAATCAACATGTAAAGTCAACAGCATACAAGACCCTTGTAAGACCTCAGCTTGAATACTGCTCAACTATCTGGGACCCCCACCATCGGAACTACATTAATGCTCTATAGAAGCTGTCCAAAACAGAGCTGCCAGATTCGTGAAGAAAGATTTCTCCCGGGATAATAGTGTTTCTGCTATGGTGCAGGATCTTCAGTGGAAACGACTTGAGGAAAGAAGGCTTGGAGCTAGACTGACACTTCTGTACAAAGCTCATCATTATATCGCCTCAATTGATCTCCAAAAGTTTCCTGTCAACCATCGGCGTATATACACACAAGGCAAAACACAGGATTATCATTTATACGTCCCCAAGTAAACAAAGATTGCTACAAATTCTCATTTCTACCAAGAACTGTGGCTCAGTGGAACTCTCTGCCTCTAACTGCTAAAGACTCTCCGAGCCTGGAGGACTTTCAATCACAAATTGACAAAATTAATCTTCTTGAAATTACGCGGGGGGTCCTTGACTAGAAGCTGCCAGCACCACGTCTGTACCCTGTGCGGGATATCCCTTGAGGGAGGTTGCACAGTACTCAACAGATGCAGATACCCCTAGAACTATGGGGGATATAGTATCCCCATAGGTAATGTTTTTTTTTTCCAATATGGCGGCGCCTGAACTTTAAGATATTGTGGCCAAAAAAGAAAGAGGGGCCAACCCATTCCCTGGAATCGGTCGGCCGATATAGGCACGGTATTCGACGATACTCTACGTACAGTAGTGCTTCCACCAGGCGAAATAGTTCAAGGCCTATTATTTACTATTTCGCGCATGCTCAACCGGAAATAATAAATTTCCTATTGAGCTGGCGCCTTTTGCTTAAAGGAACACACCGGCTTTGTTGGGCTATTTTGGGCTCGAAATAGACCCAAACATTATTCTGAAGCGCCTTCGAGAGTAAATTAGATATATCCTGAAAAGACGCCGTCAAATTTGGCCGTTTTTGAGCACTTTTGAAAAATTCAAGGTCACGTGACTTTTCGGAACCAAATTCTGGTTCCGAAAAGTCACGTATATGTGGTCTTGTGAGTTAGTTGTATTTCGAGCCGTATAAAAGTTTGTTACTGCAGAACTGCTGCAGCACCAAATTCAACTCTGATTTCCCCCCAATATTTATAAGTAATTGACAAAAGAGAGACTATTTATACAGGTATGAAACAGAGTTAAACATAAGTATGAAAATTCGAACATAACTGTTTGTTTCGAGAGTCCGGAGAACGGGAGCGAGCGCGTGCTACGGCAGGCTACCGTGGAGTGTAGGATATTTGCCCCGCGCAGCACGGCAAATAGCCTGAGTGCACGTACACACGGGCGTGTTGCTTCGGTGTACGTTCGTGAAGAAAAAAACATGATGCCAACTCCTTAAAAGAAAACGGAAATTACATTCGGTCGTCCGGGCTGTCCACCAGTGAAATCGTGAGCAGAAAATTTAAGATACCCTGAGCAGGAGAAGAGCGAATCGCTGTGACAAAGTCGTGAGGCTCGCGCGTAGTTGCAATGGCTGGTAAAACGTATAACCTGTCTTTTATACCGTTTTTTTTTATTCTGCACTTCTTTAGTAAATTACGGGATATTTGAATGATCTTTTTTTCACAACGACCATTAAAAAAGTATTGTCAATGCTGCTACATCACTAAATCATGTAAACAGTATGCCAGTGTGTACCTTTAAACAAAAGCACACAAAAAGACAAATAACCAACGACCTTGAGGGAGCACCGTTCTTCACGGCGTGCACTGCGAGCCTGCGGGCGGACATCGTAGGTGATGTCATGTGGACGTCCTATGATGACGGCTTGGTGCACATGTGTGTTGGAAATACTCACCAGAGAACATTTCAGTTTCCTTGTTTAGTGACTTTACACCTTTGAAAATCAATGTTTTGAAGAATCTCGCTTTGTCCTTCTGCCAAACAATAAAATATCAGTTAAAAGTTATGAACAACCTTTAAAATGAACAGGCTCGTGCTGCAGTGCCGAGGTGGATCTTGAACATCGCGCCACTATTCGCATATTATGCAAATATGGCTATAGCCCAATAGGAAATCATCAACCTCTGTGGTTGAGCTTTCAAAGGCGTGTGGGCTCTAAGGCGACCGCGCTTTCTCGTGGTCGCCTTGGAGCCCACACGCCTTCGAAAGCACTACGAAGCAGTTTCATTATTACACGCGGACAAAATATTACGTCATATTAAAGGGACACACCGGCTTACTGTTAACATAAGTAGCAATCTAGCATCCTTGACAATAATTTGTCGATGGTCGTTGTGAAAAGAAATTAACAAAATGTCGCGTAATTAACTAGAAATGTTTTAAATTAACAAAAGAGACAAATGTTGGGCTATACGCTTTACCAGCCGTCGCGATGTATTATGTACAATATGTTTGTAAATAAAGGTGGCGTTCGATATGGGTCCACACGTGTTTAACCTCGGTTCCTTGTTTTCCCCGACTCATCACACCTTGCATAATCCCTCAGGTCACCGCTGGCTCGAGGAAGCACATCGGACGCAACGTTTTGGTGTCTTTAGCGCCCTCAATAGGCCTATGCTGGTTTTTCTTCGGATATTATTCATCGCCGCGAACGCGAAGCGAAGACACGAAAATCTGAGAGATTCTTTCGTCCATATCAACACCCAGAAACCGGATTCTTATGAAATCTGTTGGCAAATTTGTGTACATATTGGAAAATACGGTATCCCAGCTAACCAAATAATAACGTCCCCCGAACGTTAGCTTAATAAACGTCCGGGGAACGTAATTGTGTGGAGTTTTCTGGACGTCTTGGGCACGTTCTAAACTAACGTCCCCCGAACGTCCGCGGAACGTTATTGTGTGGACGTCCTTTATTATGACGCAATTGTGATGTAATCAATGACGTAATCAGAATCAATGACGTAATCGGAATATTTTCAATGCGTAATTACATATCAACTAATCGTTTACCTGCAGTTCCAGGGCTATTGATACCAGTCACTTCCTCTTACTGGGTATAGTAAGGACGCTTGATATATATATCATTATGAGCAAAAACATGTACATGTTCATTGTAACCCCATTGTTAGTAACAATGGTGTGTGCCCAATTTCCATTGTTAGATGTTCATAGTGTATGCTCCTTGGAAATAAAATTGTTCTGTTATTTCTTCAAAACAATACCTTTTTAGACTATAGATGGGTTTTATTTACAAAAGTACATACGTTTGAAATCAGGCAGTGCGTGGTTACGACGTAAAGCTTAAAACAATGAATTTTTCCGGGAAATTTACGGGAAAATTATCTCCGCGCGATCTGCTTTGTTAACACGGTTCTCGGAACGTTCCTTGAACGTTACGCTGCAATAGATTCAAACGTCCACAGAACGTCCCCTCGACGTGCAAAACGAACGTGACAAAAAACGAACATTCTCCGCCGAACGTTATTAAAAAAACGTTATTTGAACGTTATATAGTGTAACGTTAGATTCAAACGTCCACAGAACGTCCCCTCGACGTTCAAAACGAATGTGACCCAAAACGAAAGTTCTCAGAACGTACTAAATAACGTTTATAGAACGTTATAGTGCAACGTTAGCTTCAAACGTCGGCAGAACGTCCCCTCGACGTTCAAAACTAACGTAACTTCCACGAACGTTCGGGGAACGTCCCTTCGACGTTCAAAACGAACGTGACTTATACCGTACCAGGGTCATTCTTCAATAAGTGTCTATTTTTGGCCTTAAGAAATCGTGGGAAAAAAGTTGTTCAAATGTTGATTATTTTTAGTGGAACATGATCATTAAGGTACACAACAACTATAATTAACGTTCGGCACAATCTTTAGGGGAGTTTTATTTAATTTCATTAACATTAACTTTTCAGTGTTGTAGCATAGGAAAAATGTGCTAAAATCATATCCATCACACTTTCGTGACGGAAATGACGAATTTTGACAGTGACTTTGGAAACTGAGTAAATTCAAACAAGAGAATTTAAAGTTTAAACATGGAATAACAACCAGTGACCGGAGGGCTTTGAACAGAATATAACGCAACTTATTGTCCTCATTTTATTGCCATTATTGGCAAATGAAAATGCAAAAAAAAATCAGATATGACACTCCAAAATATCGTGACGGAGATGACCCAAAATGCCAAAAAATCATCTCCATCACGGCAAAAAGTGATGGAACTGACTGTGACGGATATGACTAAATAAACAATTAAACTTTTATAACACCACCCACAGTCTGTTTGAAGCCCAAATACAACAGAAGCTTGGAAGTTTGCACAATTGTGATCATTTGAATGAATTCTTTTAAAGATTAAAAACACAAATAAGATATGTTATAAAGCGTTCGGAGATGACGTTGAATAAAGGTACTATTGTAATTTTTTGCGAAAGTCCACAATTCCTTGGCTATTACGGGTTGCAGTCTTCTTTAATGGGTTATTTCTTGCTCTATAGGCTCTGAGGTATCCGATGGACTAATTCAAGTCTTGTTCATGGTCAGTTCTCTATCATATATGATGCTCCAAAATACCGTGACGGAGATGACCAAAAATCCAGGGACACGATTTTTGACTCTTAAAATGTCAGATTTCATGCAATTATGGTTTAATGATGTAATTTTAAATTTTGCATTTGGAGGAGACCAACTATACTTGGCTTCTGGTAGTATAATTATTTTTTTAAGCTGCTTATTTTAAAAATTATGGCAATGGGGACATTTTGAGAGATACCACCGGGACATGCGTTTTTGGGGTATTTTGAAGGTTCATCGTAAAAAATAAGCACCCTGTCGATTTTTTTCAAGAAGTTGTACCACTGCATATAATCATAAATATGTTAAAGATTATTTTACCGCTTAAAAATAATATTTTCATTATAAAGTTTTTGAGATGTAGCATCTCGAAGTGTCGGGACACGAAAATAGACACTTACTGAAGATGCTTAGCGTGTTGCCGGCGTTCACAATCATTTATGCCCAACGATACTCTAACTAGCGCGCGGCAGCGTTTTGCCGACGATCACGTGTCGTAGCCTATAAAAAGGCTGCCGCTCGACGATTCAAATCATAACCGCACTAGACCATGGAGTCTTGAGGAGTATACTGACGGGTTCCTCCTGTGAACCCCATTTTTATATACTAATTCCCCTTAACGCTGCCAAATACGCCATTATACGGTAGCTGTAAGTTATAAACACGTTCAGTATAAGTTCTGTGGTCGTCCGGAACACGTCAAATTCGTCTACATACATGTACGTCAATCTGCGTTGGAGATAAATTCAACATTTTTATTTATTTTATTCAATTTTGACCATGTCATGAGTACAGTGAAAAAGGGAATTATCCCCGTTTTTCAATCCACTCCCCGTTTTGAAAATATCTAACTATTTATACATGTACAAAACAAACTAACAAACTACATGTACTAAGTATATACATAGACGTAAACAAGAACAGGGCAGAATAAGATACATATACACGAAAATGAATATACAAAATAAAATACACAGAATAAAGCACACAAATAAAATAATGAGTATTTACAATAAAAATTAGGAAGTTAACGAGAACTTGGAGAAAAACTTGTCTTTAAGGTTATCCTTGAAAACCAACAATGATGAGCTATTGACAATTTCTTCGGGCAAAATATTCCAGTCTCTTGTTGTGTGAACGAAAAAGGAGTATTTGTGACTTTCTGCTCGGGCAAACGGGATTTCCAATTTTAGTGCATGGTCAAGGCGACCAACTCTTGTTGGGGGAGAAAATGTCTTGAGTGTTGCGATGTTGAGACAGTTTTTAATTAATTTGTAACACATTACTAAGCGAAAATAAGTACGTCTGTTACTAATGTGGTCCAGTTTAAGTGATTTAGTAAAGATTCATAACTTGAACTCCAATCTTTGCATGCGAATCTACGAAAACCTTTTTGAATACGTTCAATTTTAAGTACATGCTTTACTCTGTAAGGGTCCCAAACAGTGCAACAGTAATCTAAAATTTGGCTAACTAGGTACTGAAAAAGCTTATACTTAGTACATCTACTGAACAACTGTGGAAATTGCGCTTGATTAAGCCACTTACTTTATTACATTTAATGTATAATTTGCTGCAGTGATTTTCCCAGTTCAATTTGCTATGAATGATAACACCAAGAAAGTTTGCTACCGGTGGTTTTTAACTGCTTATCCGCTATGCAGTAATCGCGTTTTTCTTAGATATATATGCATAACTTTACATTTATCAACGTTAAAACTCAAGTTCCACAAGCGGGACCAATCAGTCAACGTATCTAAGTCAGACTACAATATTTCACAATCCGAGGGCTCAGCGATAGATCTATAATATAGAATGCAATCATCTGCGTATAGGCGCATAGTGGATTTGACATTCCTGGGTATGTCATTGATAAATGTGAGGGGTGTCTCACATGTCTGGATTCTCTGTAGTACATACATGTACTGTCATTACCTTAGTAGAGTTGTTTGTGTGAAAACAAGCGAACCTAAAAAGTTAGTGCTGGTTTTAATTTTGTACTTGTAGTTGAGCCTTAATGATTGCTAGTGTGTAGCATTAATAACTTACATGACATGTACTGTACGTTCGTTGTACACCTCCCTAGCAACACACGCGGGTGGCGATATTTTTTTCCGTACCACTGTTTAGCGAACATTGCTTCCGATTGGTTTAACCCCTATGCATATGTTGCATACTGATGTGTTTTGTCGATAACTACCTCAACATAACCCCACACCATACCACACTCTTTTCTCAATTAATAGTAAAACAAATTTAATACGACTCTGAGGAGATTCGATCCTGCCATCTCTCGATTGATAGCACTACGTCTTAACCACTAGACTACCAAACGACTCGACAAACTCCTGAATATTCATTTACAATGCACCAATCGATGAAGCCCATAGCGAATATGTGGTACGGAAAAAAAAATCGCACGCGGGTGGCACGGCAGTGCCTGCCCAATTTTTTACAGGTAATGCATCGCAAATTTTTACATGATTTTCATCGCTGTTATTTTGCCAACAAATGTGTTAATTATTTTACATCTAGGCCATTATATTATCCGCTTGTTATTATAGATCATTTTGATGGTATTGCTAGGGAAGATTAAGGAAAGTAAATGGTGATTTTTGCGAGATAATTTCGAGAGTACCGAGACGATTTTGTAGCGGTCGCTAGTACTAGTAGTAATACCCACTTTATGCTAATGGTAGTCCACCTTGTATGCTAATTATGTTTGCCTTTATGTTAATAAGATTCTAGGTCAGCATAGCAAAGCATGCTGGGATAGTTCTTCTGTTGTTGCCAAGATGGAAGATCGCTGAATCACGAGGTTAAATAAATCAATGTTCCAATCCGTGTTTTAATCGTTACAAATTCGCATTTGGACTCCTGTTTGTGTGGCTGAGCAATCTTAAGGTAACGAAGATCCCGTTACAATTTGATGAGGGTCTGAGTGGCCCGTGTTTGCACTGATGGCGTGCGTAGCGTGCCATGTGCAGTGCACCTAAATTTTGTGATGCCTTAGGAATTTTGGTGGTTAATCAGAGGTATTAAGTGGACTTTCCGGGCAACTTAAATTTGTAAAGAAATCGTCAATTAAACAGTCCATTTGGGGATTGATTTTTGCGTGAATGTATTAATTGTGTATCAGAGTGTGTAGTTGTTGGTCATCCACCCGCCGGGGTCGACCTGAGTACTTGTGGTTTCATCCCCAGTTGGTAGACACAGTCCCCATGCCTATTTGACTACTTGAGATCTAGACATGTTGTAAAAATCTATATTTAGAAGTTGAGCTAATATTCATTAATTTACCAAGAATGTAAATGTAAACGTAATTGCAGATGTTCTAGTCCCACATTTGCACTTTGGGATTGTAACGGTGTGATCCAAAAAGGCTGTTTTTCTGCCAGGGCTATATATATTTGCTTTAATTAGTTGGCCTGGCTTTATACTGGCTAACAATTGCGAGGCCAAATGTTTTGAAATTTATGTTTGTGCATTCTGCTCTTGTAGAAATTTACTGCAGCCATTGACCTTTTTGACAAATTTTGTAGTTTCAATTAGTGACAACTTTTTTTTTTGGTCGTATTTTCCCTGCCGTGTTGCTGCACTAACTTAAAGTATGGCAGCCACAGTAAGAGTTCAAGGAGCAAAAGCAGTGCACCAGTTTCCCCTAGAAGAAGAAAATGGCCCCCCTAAATTTAGCAGTCCTACGTACAGGTGCAGCACCCTTCGGCCAAAGGACTCTAGTACAGTGAAGGTGACGAGAAGATTGTGGTACCATGCAGGGAATCATTAGACCACCACCTGGTGGCTGGGGACAACGTACGTATGGCATTCTACTTTCAGAACCACTTCACCCCGCCCCCCAAGAAACAGCACTTCTGGATATCCAATCACAGCTTGTGAAACTGCTACAAAAGCCCCAGCAGCAACTCATCCTGGCGCCAGAGAGGAAGATCCCCACCTTTGACGGGAAGGCTGGTGAAGTTCAGGAGTTTGTGTTAGGCATGGAGTATGCGTTCCAACGATATGCCGTACTCGAGTCACAGAGAGGAGCGTTCCTGCTTGATTATCTTCGTAGGGGGGCCAAAAGCTGAAGTTAAAGCCCTTTTGGCAGAGAAGAAAAGCATTGGTGAAATCCTCGTATTCCTAAAAGAGTTGTACACTGACAAAATCCCCGTCGGAGAACTCCAGCGGATGTTCCTAGAGAGAAGCCAAAGATACAACGAACCCATCCGAGATTACGCCGTCGAGTTGGGGAAGTGGTTTCTTCGGCTGACACGTAGGGATGCAAAACTGTATTCCAAACCGGACATGACCTTGGCCGAACAGTTTGTTGAGGGGATTCGGGATACGTATCTCCGCAACTCCTGCCGTGATCTCTTTGAGCGTGGGACTTTGGCCGGTTTCCGGGAGCTGAGAGAATACGCAATAAAGAGAGAAGGACAAGAGGAGGCCAGGAGCAAGATAGGTGGTCATGAGGAGGTACACAATGCATCTATTCAGTGGAGAGATGGCAATTACGCCAAACAAGATGACAACCTTGTTGCGCTATTCAAGGACATGTCTGACCGGATTGTGGAAGCAGTGAAGCAAGCCACCGAGCCCCACCAATATAAGTACCCAGCGGAGATGAGCACCATTCCATCAGAAAGACCAGGCTGGGGCCAGATAAACTACAGGCCTAATTTTGCTCCGTCAAACTCCCCCGTCCAGAGGAGTCGTGGATTCCAGAGGTACAGTGGCCAACCAGCTCGCCATGGCAACTGCTTCCATTGTGGAAAGCCTGGCCATTTCGCCAGAGAATGCCGTGAGGAAAGATGGTTCCCTCCGCCGAGAGATCAGAACAGGAGGCACTACCCAACTGATCGTGACGTCATTGAAAACCCGAGAGAGAACAATCTCCGTGGCGATACAACAGCATTTACACTAGGGCGTGCCGCAACAAGCAGTCCAGCGCAGGCACAATCCGTCGACAGTACACACCCACAGCGTGGCCAACCATTTTCCCCAGGATTAAACACCAAGCCTCCGCTGTAGAGAGCCATACGGCGGTCAGTATGGTTGGCTCAACTGCATCAGTTCCAGTAGACCATCAGTTCCTGTCGAAGGCAGTTGGAGAGTGTTTCTCAGTCGATGTTATGTTTTCTGATGTTTTGGTGTCGTGTCTTCTAAACCCTGGCTCTCAAGTCACAACAGTAGGAGAGCAGTTCTTCCGTGAGCATCTTGAGCCGAAGGGATTGAAGCTGCAGGAACTCCCGATGGCCTTCTCGATCCCTTGTGTCAGCTAACGGCACACATATCCCATACATCGGCTGCTTTGAAACATATGTCTCCGCTCTTGGTTATCAGGGACCGATCGTCTACCGTAAAGACCTGGAGCAACATCCATGGAATTTTGGGCATGAATGTCCTCCAAGGGTGTTTGGAGTTGCTGCTTGACGAGAGGTGGTCCAGATATTTAAAGAAGATTGAATGGCCACCACCTGAGCGAGCATGGCAGAGGGCACTTCAGACGGTAGAAGAGAAGCTGACCTTTGGCAAGGCAGATGGAGAAGTTGGTGGCGCCTTCGTTGGAGGCTCAGGTTGCATTGTAGTGACAGCCCGGCAGGCCGTTACTGTGAGATGTAAAGGACGTAGAGGTCCAGGTGGCGAACCGTACGAAGCAGTTCTAGAGCCCCCTATGGATGTGCAAACACCTTCAGGCTGTTTGACGAGACCAACAGAGAGGTGGTGCTCCCAAAGTCTACCCGACTTGGAACACTGTTTCTTGGTTCAACTGTGATAAGTGACAGTATGACCGAGGAGTCACTACCGCACCTCCCAGCTGATACCCCTGTGAAACCTGCTGCCGAAGTTGCTTCAGTGGGAGTGGAAAATAAACAATACCCAGTGCCGGTGCCAGTTGATGTTGACCCAGCTCTGCTGAATTCCGAGCGCCATGACAAGCTTTGTGACCTTCTAAATCGACATCGCAATGTATTTTCCCATAGTGACCATGACCTTGTTTTTACGACAGCTGTGACACATCGCATCGATACATCCACGTCATGTCCCAGCAGACAGCGACACAGACCGCTCCCGCCCTCTCAATACCAAGCTGTTCGGGATCACATCAAGAACCTCCTAGATATTGGCGTCATCCGTGAAGGCTTCACCTGTCGTTGTGGTACAGAAGAAAGATTCTTCAATTCACCTTTGTGTGGATTACAGGCAGCTTAATCGCCTCGTTAAACGTGACTCATTCCCTCTGCCAAGGATTGAGGAGTCTCTTCAAGCTTTTGGTGGAGCTCGGTTTTTTAGTGTCCTTGACCTCACTAGTGGCTATTACCAAGTTGCCGTGGCACCTGAAGATGTAGAGAAGACTGCATTTGCAGTCCCTTTTGGCCTTTTTGTTTAGTATTCCCGTCTTCCCTTTGGATTGTCGAATGCACCTGCCACTTTCCAGAGGCTCATGCAGCGGTGCCTTGGGGAACAGTGCTTTGACAATGTGCTCATCTACTTGGATGATATCATAGTCTACTCTGCAGATTTTGACAAGCATCTCGCCGATCTTGACACTGTGTTTTCCAAACTTGGCAGTCACGGGCTTAAATTAAAGCCAGCAAAATGTCACCTCCTACAGACAGTAGTACGCTACCTTGGTCACCTAGTCTCCAGCGAAGGAGTAGCCGTGGTTCCTGAGAAAGTGAGCGATGTTCGGTAATGGCCAGAACCCACCACTGTGCGTGATGTGCGTGCCTTTTTGGGGTTTACATGTTTTTTTCGCCGATTCATTAAAGGATATGCTTCGATTGCAGCCCCACTCTTCCGTTACTTGCTTTTCTTCTCTGCTTTTCCTACAGCCCAGAAGAGAAAAGGCAGCAAGTCGCCAGCAGAAGTAGTGTTCGATTATGCTGGAAGGGCCGCCTTCGTCGAGCTCATTGATCATCTCATCAGTGCACCCATTATAGATTATGCAGATTTCTCGAAACCCTTCCAAGTTCAGACAGATGCGTGTGCGACAGGCCTGGGGGCAGTCCTCTCACAAGAAGGCGACGATGGCAAACAGCATGTAATTGCATACGCCTCCCGTGCGCTGAGAACAAGCGAGCGGAGTGGCAGGTACAGCGCATTCAAACTGGAGCTGCTAGCAATAAAGCGGGCTGTAACAGAGGTGTTTAAGGATTACCTCCTTGGACTTAAATGTGAAATCATCACAGACCATCATCCACTACTGTTCATCGACAAGGCTAATCCTGGATGTACTGAGCTACGATGGGTGCAGCAGCTTAGCTCCTATGACTTTGAGCTCCGCTATCGGCCAGGACGAGAAAACCAGGCTCCAGACATTCTTTCTCGTCGGACAGTCTCTGAGGCCCCCACATCCATAGACGAACTTGAAGCCATACCTCCACCGTGCGTGCACCAATGCTTCGTCAGCTGTTGGTGCCTGTTTGACATCTCATCTCCGTGGTACTGAAGTTCCACCAGCAGTCAATCTCTGCATCAAGGCTTGTCGGGGAGGGACCCGTTGCTTCACTGGCTACACAGAGGAGGAATTAACCGTGCTTCAAACCAGCGATCTTGTCCTGGGCCCAGTGATCACTTCGTTGAAAGAGGGACAAAACCGAGTCGTTTGGAACGAGAAGAACTCCGTCATCAAGTTTTGGTTTGTCTTCGTGACTGGGATCGCCTCTCGATAAAGAACGGCATTCTGTACCGCAGAGTCGCGTCTCCAGGTGATCAGCAGATCCATTACCAGTTGATGGTTCCAGATGCCTTACGTTAGCAGGTTGTTCGAATGTTTCATGACGAGGCGGGACATTTCGGTCCCAAACGCACCTTTCGTCTTATATGGACTAGATTCTTTTGGCACAATATGGAGGAGTATGTCAAGGCGTGGTGTTCCAAGTGCCAGAGATGTGTAGTAAGCAAGCCTCCTGTCCGCCACACTAAGCCACACTTCTCGCAACTCGGTGCATCTGCCCCCATGGAAGTACTAGCCATGGACTTTACCCTTCTGGAGAAATCCCAAGATGGCTATGAGAATGTCCTCGTAGTAACTGACGTGTTCTCCAAGTATTCATGGGCAATCCTTACGAAGGACCAACAGGCTATGACTGTCGCAAAGACGTTGGTCAAGAATGTCTTTCTTCCCTTTGGGTGTCCCCTCCGTATCCACTCGGACTGTGGCAGGAACTTTGAGTCCAATGTTGTCCGTGAGCTCTGCGCAATGTATGGCATCCACAAGAGTAGAACCACCCCATACCATCCGGCCGGCAATGGTCAATGTGAAAGGTTCAACAGAACTTTGCATGGGATGCTCTCCACCCTTCCGGAAGACAAAAAGCTTCACTGGACTGAATACCTGCCTACCCTGGTATACGTGTACAACAACACAGAGCATTCCACCACGGGGGTCGATCCATTCTTTTTGATGTTTGGCAGAAACGGCAGGTTTCCACAGAGTCTATAATTAGGCAGGGAAGCCCCCAGGGAGCCGGCTAACAACTTGCCAACCTACATGAAAAGACATCGGAAGGCATTGAAGGAGACTTACAAGAGAGCCACGAAAAATACCAAGCAGGCTGCGATGATGCGTGAAGCCCTGAGGTCAAGACATGCCTTCGACAAACCAGTCGGAATTGGCCAGTACGTCCTGGTTCGTAAGCATGCACGTCGGGGTCGAGCAAAGCTCCAGGACTTCTGGGAGACTAAACCTTTACTCGTAGTAAAGCAGCCGTACGAGAACCAGCCTGTGTACGTTGTACGTAGCCAAACGGGACGAGAACGGATTGTACACAGGTCACACTGCCCATGGCTCCCACATGGTGACAAAGCTAATGAATCCTCAGACGAAAGTTCCTCATCTGATTTATCCAGTGACGATTCTGACTCGGTCCCACGAGGTTACATGCTTAGACCTCGTAGCCCAGCCTCTGAACCAGTGGCTCCAGCGCAACCTTCGCATGGTGAAGATGACAGTGTAAGACCGCAACGCCCCAGTGACGCTACTAAGATATACACGGTGGCATCACCACCTGAGGCAGCTATAGAACCTGGACCGCGGTACCCTGTTGCCTCCTCTTTAATGTTGTATCACCCAAGTGCAGGTGCAGTTCGCAAACAAATGAGTCATCAAGGGACGATGACTATTTAGGCAGGGAAGAGTTGTGAGGGGTGTCTCACAATGTCTGGATTCTCTGTAGTACATACATGTACTGTCATTACCTTAGTGGAGTTGTTTGTGTAAAAACAAGCGAACCTAAAAAGTTGGTGCTGGTTTTAATTTTGTACTTGTAGTTGAGCCTTAATGATTGCTAGTGTGTAGCATTAATAACTTACATGACATGTACTGTACGTTCGTTGTACACCTCCTTAGCAACACACACGCGGGCGGCACGGCAGTGCCTGCCCAATTTTTACAGGTAATGCATCGCAAATTTTTACATGATTTTCATCGCTGTTATTTTGCCAACAAATGTGTTAATTATTTTACATCTAGGCCATTATATTATCCGCTTGTTATTATAGATCATTTTGATGGTATTGCATGCTAGGGAAGATTAAGTAAAGTAAATGGTGATTTTTGCGAGATAATTTCGAGAGTACCGAGACGATTTGATGAGGGTCTGAGTGGCCCATGTTTCCACTGATGGCGTGCGTAGCATGCCATGTGATGCCTTAGGAATTGTGGTGGTTAATCAGAGGTATTAAGTGGACTTTCCTGGCAACGTAAATTTGTAAAGAAATCGTAAATTAGACTGGGGATTGTGTTGTCCATTTGGGGATTGATTTTTGCGTGAATGTATTAATTGTGTATCAGAGTGTGTAGTTGTTGGTCATCCACCCGCCGGGGTCGACCTGAGTACTTGTGGTTTCATCCCCAGTTGGTAAACACGGTCCCCATGCCTAATTGACTACTTGAGATTTAGACATGTTGTGCAAATATATATTTAGAAGTTGAGCTAATATTCATTAATTTACCAAACTTTGACACTTGTTTTGGGTTTATATAATTTATTTAATTGTGATTGTATGAAACAAAACATTGAGTGCCTGCCCAATTTGTACAGGTGGCCCTGGGCCCAGCAGTCAGCTGGTGTCCTGTTCTGCGTGCCTCTGCCCCCTCCCAGCTAGATCACCCCAACCCCGAACCGAACAGAACCGAGCTAGCCTGTCCCCCCCCCCCCCCCCCCCCCCGCTCCCCCTCCTCACAAGTACATGTACAGCCACATGCAGTAGACAAAAGAAAGAAAGAGCACTCTCATAAAGGCACTTTGAAGCAGGCATTGTCACGTCTGGTCTTTCTTTACTCGTCAAAATATTGGTGGTAGCCGGAGACATATTTAACGCAGACCGTGAATGGGATGGTGCATCAAGGTCCGGAAACGACTGGATACACCAAGACGCCGAAGCCCTCTCGACACTGGGGTGACAGGAGCCAAGAGAGCATAAACAGCATAAGACTTGAACCTTGACGGGCTTTCCCTCCACCGGCAAAGCCTGCCGCAAAGACTTCGCAATTTTTGCGGCTATCTCCGAAGCACCTCGGCTGGCCGGCGCAGCGGCGCAACACGGCATCAATGGTTGTTGCCCCAGCAACCAGTCGCTGCAGGGGAGTGGGGGCGGTGATCACAAGGATGTGCTGGTTGCTGAAGACCTTCCCGTGCCGAACACACAGCCACCCGGGCCGATTCAGCTCCGGATCGTAGAATGTGCCGTTACCGAATGGACTGTAGGCATGCGCCATGCAGTGGTTCAAGATGTGTAAAGATTCTTCGGCCGAAAACGGCAGCGACGCTTGGTTCACTCGTCTCCACCCGTACTCCATCTCTTCGTCACCGCATAGGTGGGCGCAGTGGATGAATCTTCATGCAGTCGAGTCAGTGCAGAATTAATGGATACCACTGCAAAAGCTGAACGATCACGGCTTTTAAATAATAATGTATTCGTTCCTCAAATAAAAAGGAGCTTCCGCGACCACATCGTTGCACAAAACTTCCCTCCATATCGACAACGATAAGACATCTTTGCAGGATTTATAGGCGATTGTTTGTTATTGTTTGTATTAGGCCGACTGAAGACGATTGATGCAACTACCGATGATTGGTGTTGATTCCTTCTGGGAAGTTGTAATAGGATTTACGAAATGGGGTCACACGCGTTTTTTTTGGCCAATTTATTGTAATACGATTACAATCGGATTACAATTATCGAACGAAATTGGGATGTCATAATTCGTCTGACCCCGCCCTTAGTTGATCGAACTTTGCCTGGTGACTTCCATGATACAACATACTTCACGTAGGCGGAAACGAAGTTAGTGAACGCAAATATGCAATTTACAGTAAGGCCGGTTCATAATTCATACTGAACGCAATTTCGATGTCCCATCAGGGGAGATTTGCACAAAATCATCCACCACTGACATCGGACCTGGGGTCGATTTCACAAAGAAATAATTTTAATAATTGTAATTCTTCGCAAAGTTAAGACTACCAAACAGGTAGGCTAATCGCAACTTTGCGAAGGGTTGTGCCACTGTGACTGAGCGCCTCGTAGCAGTTGTGCCCACAGTTTGCAACGTGTACCCGTCGTAAGTGTTTTATGAAATGAGACTATACCCGCGCGTCGTAAACCGACGAAGGGTATCGGCGAGTTGCGATGGATTTAAACATTTAAACGACGCGTCGCAAGTCTTTGTGAAATAGACCCCTGGTATGATCGATCATCACGAGGGTAAGAGTTACCTGCCGTAACCACTGGGCTATACCTCAGTCGCATCAAACCTCGCCTTTTTAATTAATTGAACTATTAGAAGGTGTGCAGAGATCGTGACATCTCTCATTCAAACCTCGCGATCCTAACTCCCGCCCTTTTTTCCCGCCATGGGTTTGGAGAACATTGGTTCCGATTGGCTCATGCATATGTTGCATACTGAAATGTTTTATCGACAACCTTTATTTACCTCACTCTAGCTGAGGTTAATATAAAAAATAAAAAAACACCACTCAAAGCAGAATCGAACTTGCGTTTCTTGATTGATAGTCCTACGTCTTCACCACTAGACTACCAAGAAACTCACAACCCTACAATTTTCTTTAATTTAACAACTGCACAAGGGCGCTGTTTTGGTTTTTTCCCCCATTTTATTTACGAAAGAATATTCAGTGAAAGTGAATTCAGGACCATTTTTTAAAAATAGCCTCTCAAAATGGACGCTGTGATACACATGCAACATGAATGTTCAAGTGTACGTGTTGGACGGCGCCGCGCCGCTACATGATGTACCTGCACACACATTCAACTGCATGGTAGTATTTTGTGCAAATAAATATAAAAAAACCAGTAAAATGTGCGCGCTTTGACATGGCATTTGTAGCTCACAAGCAGCAAGAATCTCAACCCGGGGCGAACTTAACCCTGCTCATTTCACACTACCATTTTCAACCGGGGCGAGAGTTTTCATCTCGGTGCGAAAAACTTCAACCCTGCTGGTCCCGAGCAAGGTTGAGTTAAACCCAGTGTGAAACGTCGCTTTTTTTAGCCCCGCGCCAACCCTGAGATTTTTCAAGTGTTAAAAGGCCTAAAATGAGGTCCACGAACACAATTGACGAAGTGTCCTATTCTGACCAATTAATGGGCGTGCGTTAAAATGAAACACAAAAATATAACTTATTATCCCGTCTGTACACAAATTGCGACCATGGTTTATAGGTAAGAGCACGGGAGTTCTCTTCCTACATGATAAACATATATTTCAAAGTTCTACTAAAACGTATACCGCATGAACATCACGATACATTATCAGCAAAAGCCTCTGTCCAAGACCTCATGTGGTACCACGTAAAACCATGTTAAGAATTTAAATACGATATGTATATATAGCGAACTTGAACAAAATCGTAAGTCGCATCATGTATGACAGGTGTGTAAAGTTGTACCGTCAAACCTGCTATTAAGGCCACTTTTATAAATAGGCCACCCGCTTAGTGGCCACCCATCTTTGGTCCCCACTGTCATGTGTATACCGGTATTTTTATTTATTCACCACATCCAACAGCGGAGGGACCGCCAATTACAGGAATGGGAGCAAGTGTGGTTGAGTGCCTTGCTCAAGGGCACAGGTACCACAACCCGTCGCGGCCCGGAATCGAACCTACATTCTAGTACTAGCACAGGAACTTAAGTTCGACGCACTATAGACCGCTCGGCCATAACACCCCATAGGCTAATGCTAAGCATCCTTTATGAAGATTTAAGCAACCTGTGTATGTTTATAGTAGGGCGGTCGGGTTGGCGTAGTGGTTCTTTCCTCGCCTTTCACCTCTGACGTCCCGGTTTCGAATCCGGGGCGTGTAGGTCTATGTGTATTGGGTTTGCAGTCCCTACTTGACAGCGTGGGTTTTCCCCTGGAGCATTTCTCTGGGGATTTTCCTCCCACTTCTAAAACTGCAACTCCTCCTTCGTCATCTTAAGTTGAAACTAAAGTATAGTTAAAGCTAAAAAACCGTATAGTTGATGGCATAAAGGGCCTCAGTTGCCGAAGATGCCATAAAATTAACAACAACAACAACAACATGTTTATAGTAAGTGACCAGTTTTTACGCCTTAGTTACGGTCCCGTAGCCGTAGGTGAACACTGTATACAAATAGACTGGTTCTTCAGCCACAAATTCTACATACGAACACGAAAGCAAACCGGTTCACTGAATTACATCGTTCATTACCATAAACGTTGTACGGCCGAGGAAGAAATAAGTGCAAGGTGAAAGGTTGTGTGTGCAGCGGCATCACCAGACTGTTCAGAGTGAAAAGCGCATCGGTCTGGCCAAAGGGACGGCACATGGCCCTCCCCAAAAAGTGGTGTACTTCCCTTGTATTCGCTCCCCCACCCCTCCCCCAAATGACACTTGAGGCTTGCACAGTCGGACAGCTGTATGTAGTGTAAAGCCCCTTTCACATATCCACTCCGGGGCCCGTACGGCAAAGTAAAAACATACATTTTGGCCAATTTCGTACGGTGCCCGGCCGGCTCCCTTATGTTTCCCACGGGCACCCACGGACATTTTTCACCAGCCGTTCGGGCGCCGCGGTGCTGAGCTGGCTGCTCCCAATTCTCCTGGCGTTTTCATCTGACCGTTAGTCCGTAGAAGGCCCGTGGTGGCACCCTAGGGGTCCCGTGCGGGCTCCGACCGCGAAAAGAATTGTCGGGCGCCTTGCGGTGCTCAAGGGTGTCGCACGGCTATCCTGCAACCCCCTCCGCGGGCCCCTGATGAAGGGTCCCGGGCGATATGTACAACACCAGGCGCCTGACGTCCGGGGTCCGTTTGATGTAAAAATTGCCCGTGCGGCCTCCTCATTCACGGCGGCTATAAATACAGGAAGCACGGACATCGGAGGACGCAAACAGTGCACCGCACGGCACCCGGCCGGGCGCCGGCTGGGCGCCGTGAGGACCGGGCCCCAGCCGGGCGCTGTGAGGACCGGGCCCCAGCCGGGAGCCGCGCGGTGCACCTGTTCATCGGACGGAGCCCGGAAGCTTACCGCACGGCACCCGGCCGGCACCCTTACGGTTTGTTGACGGGCGCCTTGCGATTACACTCCACCAATTTCCACCGTAGAATATGTGACCACACACGCCGTAGAAATGAAAATCGTAAGGGACCCGTAGTCTCTAAAATCCACGGCAAGCCGCCGGGTGGGGAAAATCGTACGGGGCCCGGTTGATTTGTGACTTAGGCTTAAGCTAGCTGCTTTGCATGCCCCCTTCCAAAGTTCTTTGCCATCACAACCATGCACTATTGTACTTTGTCTTTGTGTGGTATTAGTGATGACAGCTCACAACTATTTTATTTTGGGCAGTTGCATTACCAAACATGGCCTCTATGTTCGTACATGTGGAATACAGTGACAAACTTACATATAGTGGCCACCCTCGGGACCGCAAAAATGGTCACTATAAACAGGTGGCATTTTATAGAGGTTGATTAAGCATTATACAAATGACATTGGGGACCAAAGACGGGTGGCCAGGGCCCATGTGCATAAAAGGCTACTAGTTTAGCTGCCAACTAGTGCTTAGTAAGATTATAAATTCCCTAGTTTATACCTACGGAGTTGGCAACTAATTTGTGTTGCATAAAACCTCACTAGGCACATTGCTTACTAGTTGCATACTAGGACAATTTGGTTTGTAACTGATTTGGGTGCTATGGCCTTGGAGAGGAGGTGATTATGTCAGATACAATAGGCTTGTAGACAAGTTTATTGTGTTTGAGCTTAGAACCACATTCCAACTGGGCATAACTCATTTCTAAGGGTCTTTGTAACATTGCATTACTGCCCAGTACTTACAAGTAATCCGTCATTGTGAAGCAAAGCTTAGGCACAAAGTTGTTTAGCTCCATGATTCTACGAGCCATGTTGTCCAAAGGCAGACTAATTAGTTGTCATCTAGTGACTTAGAGGTACCCCAGATCAACTCTAACTTTTGCCAGAATTTTAGAATGTTACTATATCTAGTTGGGTTTTATGCATCACAATTAGTAATCAACTAGGCTTAGTAAGCAACTTAAGTCCATTTTAGTTGCCAACTAGGCCTAGTAGCCTTTTATGCACATGGGCCCTGTTTATCAAGGTAGCGCGTATTGCATGCAGTGTGTATGTGACTCAGCTCATGCAGCGAGAACAGAGCTATAGAGAGCGCGAGCCAGCACGAACGTTTCAATGGCTAGGTCACTTTAGGGGTGGGGCGTAGGGGGACTGGTGGGGGTACTGCACGTACCTGGGAGGTTCACTGTGAGGGGGATGCGAGTGATTGGGTGGGGACCTACATGGGAAAACAAAATTTGGATATAGCTTATTCCTTGCTGTGCCATTTACTTGCTGTGACATTTTCATGCTAATTGTGCAAGAGTGCCAAAAAACGAAAATCTTATAAAAACCAACTGTTCTTGTTTATCCTTTTTTTGAAGTTCCACATATACATGTACATTGTAGTAGCAGATCCAGTATGTTTGTGGGAGCTTTAGATAAGACATGTTTTGCAATGCACAAAATAATTAAGCAGGCACACAATTCACAAACTCAGCAAAATAAGTTATCGGTAGTCTTATTTAAATTAATATTTGACACAAGAGTCATCTAGTAATCATTATGACCTGAACATTCATTTAACAACATTGGGTGTGAAGCAAAACTGCAATTAAGTGAGCAGTCCATTGAATCCATTCCTTCAAATTTGGAAATCTCATGTATCTGTCTCAACTTGCGAAGCACAAAACTAATCAAATCATAAGGATGCTTGATTTTAGGGTTTTCATTAACATAATGTACTCTTTCAACCAGGGATGGGACGTTTAACCGGTTAACCGGTTAACCAAAGAAAAAAAATGAAAAACCGTTTTGCCGAACGTTTAAACGAAACCCAATTTTAAATTGACAATAGTTTTCAGAGGTTTTTGTAATTACTTCATGAAATTGAAATAAATTTATACGGAGTCGTAGTAAAATTTTCACCAGATAAAGATTCAACGATTATTTTGGGGGCCTAGGGGTATTGTGTGCATTGCAAATGCATCTATAAAGTAGAACACCACCAACAACTTTGGTGTCGGCCGAACGGTTAACCGGTTAACCGACACTGAAAATAATTGAAAACCGGTTTCTGAATTAACCGTAAATGCCCATCCCTACTTTTAACAGATGGGAATGTTAATCTGCAAAAAATAGAAATTATTTATCTTTCAGTTGAAATTTTTAACAAAACTGAATTCAGTATGACGTACATCAAGTTTTAAAAACATGCATTCTGAATTAAGACTCTGAGCTACACACTTGAGTTTATTTGTGTTAAATCCTTCATTTGCATGATCCAGTATTGTTGAAGGGGCCTTTCAGATAACAGACATTCTTTGCAATGTGCAAATAAGCAGGCACACAATTCACAGGAAATTTTCCCCTCCTGTAGAAAAAAGGCCGGCGGACTTCATAACTATGCCACCTCAATACAGACTCAACAAAATAAGTTCCTGGACATTTATTCAAGTTCAAACATTTCAAATTAATATTTCATACAACAATCCTCAGCCAGTAATTGCATCTATAGGTAGGCCTAGGCCTATATGACCTAAACATTCATTTAAAAATGGCATGGGGTGTGAAGCAAAACTGCAAGTGAGCATCTTTATTGAGTCCATTCCTTCAAATTTAGAAGTCTCATATGTATCAGTGTCTCAACATGTGAAACACAAAACTAATCAATTATGAGTATTCTTGAATTGAGGGTTTTCATTAACATGGTGTACTTACAAAAGAAGGGAATGTTAATCTGCAAACAAACCAAAAAATATTCATCTTTCAGTTGCAATTTTTAACAAAACTAAATTCCTGAATACAGTACGAGTGCATCAAAATTCAAAAACATGCATTCTGAGCTACACAACTGCAAGACTGAGCTACACACATGAGTGTATTAGTGTTCAATTTGCCTTTCACGCCCATTTTTCAATGTGACCTGCAGCCATGCACAAAATGTTCATTTATAAACTCCTCAAAAAAAGTTCGGAAAGTCAAGTTTGACTGACGATTTATCTCTTGTTACTAAATCATTTCCCTTGAATTTGGTATGATTGGAAAACCCTGTTATTCATCTTTACAGTGATGTATCATTTGTTATTATTAATCAATTGGGGGATGTGCAGTATAGCGGAATACAGGGGTGTATGGGTGGAAAGTGAAATGTCACAAAATTCACTGCTATTGTCATGCAGTGCATTCCCCTTTTGCTTAGGGGATGGGAATGTGTCAATGCACTTTTTGACAATAGCAATGCATTTTGTGACATTTCACTTTACACCCGCCCCCGTATTCAGCTGTGCTGCACATCCCCCAATTGCTTAATCATAACAAATGACACATCATCCTAAAGAGGAATAACAGGGCTTTCCAATGATTGGAGAGAAATCGTCAGTCAACCTTGACTTTCCAAACTTTTGTTGAGGAGTTTATATGTACGTGCTGCTGCAGAGGATAACTGTCTGTTCAGTTCTTTTGATATGTACTTGTTTTCTGTTATTTTAACTTTGCTAAATAGTGGGGATCAACTAACATGCGTAATAATTCATGTTTATCAGTGCAAATAATACAGGTGGTTTCATGAGGTCATAGATCAATGCTCGAGTCTATTCATGTCATGTTTTGTGTATGCACACCAAACAAATATGAATGAAATATGCACAACTTTCTGCATCTGCCGTAATTAAATTTGGAGCAAAATTACTTAGTAGACAACAAAATATCTGCAGTGTAGAATGAATGCAGCTTTGCACAGGTCAGGAAGTTGTAAAACTTGCCCCTTTGCACAGGAATTTCTCCAAAAAGCTGCAGAGCAAATCGGAAAAGTATGCATTTTCTTTTCGAATGTAACATATTTTCAGGGTGAGATAAAGTGCACAGACAATGAACCATCTTAAAACATAACACTATTATATACAAGTGAGTGATTTTTCAAATCAGGGCAGTGGTCATACAGCCTATCATGTGTCAGAATGCTGCAGATAGGCGGACACATATAATGCAATACATGTACATTTTCTATTGTTGGTGTGAGAGCTGAACCACGCCCCTCCTCCCACCCCCGATTGTTTTCAGTCAAAATGGCGTCAGAACGTGAGCCGTGAGAGTTGTTTTCTCCAACTTTTTATATTCACACCGCCTCAAGCAGTGATCGTAAGTACCCGAAGAAGGCACTAGAATGATCTCTGGGAAGTCTAAAATGCAGGAAGTGCATTTTCTGCCAGGTTAGAAGTCTGTTTAGTTGTTTTTGGGGCAGGACATTTAAAGTTCTGGATAGTATTTACGCGTATATGTATTGCCCGAGTCGTTAGCACCCCAAAAAAACCAAAATCGTCAAAAACGGGGCCAACGACTCAGTTACTGGGTCTAACATAGGCCTATATATCCTTTTTTTCATCGAATATGCACATTCCATTGCTTAGACAAGTCGTTTTAATAAAAAAAAGACTGATCACTTCCCAACTCTTACCAAAAATATTACCACAAAATGTTAAATTTGTGTCAGATTTTTGAGTTTCCATCAAATCTACACTTATACCAATGCTTGATGGATAATTTTCTGGTCTTTTAGCATCAAACCTTAGTAGGCCTAAGTGCAGATTTGATAGAAAAACCCAAATTTAGAAGTAAGAAAAACTGAAGATTTTAAAAATATAAATAAATAAAACCAAAACAAATTTCCACAAAAAAAGAAATTAGGTAGTCTCATATGTTTTGTATACAAGGTCTGGGCTAAGAATTTACAAGTTATATATTTTAATGGTGGACACAATACATTCTTTCTCTCTGGCTTTGATGCCATTTATAGTACTGTAACTTGGACGTTGAAGTTCGTCTCCGAGGAAACTGAGGAAAGGATTGTGATACTCGTGGAGCCATGCCACGAGGGACAGCAGAGCACAGGCATCTTACAAGGACCATATTCTCTTGCATGACCTTGTAATGAGGAACTTCGTGATAAAAGAGAAACATGCGATGCCTGTAAGTTGACAACTTGTATATGGAATGACTGACAACATTAAGCATGTTGGCATTAGCACAAGCCAACATGTTTATAAAAATGTTTCAATAATTTAAAATTTAAGCAGTTATATAAAAATGCAAAATTGTCCTTTGAGGTGGCATGTTTTTGGCACTCAAAAGATAGTTGACAGCACATTTTAAAATGTCAATATTTTGTAAAACTGATGTAGCCAAAATAATTGTTGATGTCTCTATTTGTTTCAAGTGACTTGTAGCATGTATCGTCTTCCATACTCATCAGGTATGATGACAAAGAAAAATGTCAAGGCCCTTGAACGTTGGGGAAGTGGAGCAGTGGCCGGTTTAGGAACTGTGTTGGAGCTATACAATTACTGCATTTTACCGCATAGACGATACAATTATTTATGCCGAGCGAACGCTGTCATTGTTGATCGGGGATTCGGCGCGGTTTTGTTCCCCTTCGAAGCCAATTTTGCACACGAGTTTCTGCACGGTTTGCCAGCCGGAGTTTGCGGACGCAAGCGAAGTCATTCTGTGGGCCATCCTACTGAATATGCAGTGGCACTATGCGAAAGATTCTGGGCAGCCAATCACTGCAGGCCTTTCAGCCCGCACCGCCAAACATTTCGCGCGCGTAAACAATCACAAAGTCGTCGTACAAGGATGAGTTAACATGCTTAATTTTTTAACGAATTTTAATTCGAGCCTTTTGGCTCTGTTTGTGACAATTGTCTCACAATGCTTATATGATCGGACGGAATAGGGAACGTCTTTTTCATCAAGTGCAAGTAGTGGGTTCTTTTGCGGATTTCTCGGTGCTAAAATCTTACGAAACCATGGGTATTTTGAACGAGAGGATTTTGCAGTAGGCCCTACCGCGTGCATGTTAGCCTTTATTAAGGCCTCACTGCTGGGGCGGCGAGTCGAGCGCCAGAACGAGAGCGCCACCATGCGACGAGGACGGAACGAACAGCGTCAGCTGTGAGGCCTTTACGGACTGGGAATTTTGCTACCTGAGAGGTAGCAGAATGCTCATTATCGTATACACAGTGGGCGTGTTGCGTTGAATAGCTAACAATGCGAGCCAATCATGTTCGCGCGCGCCGGTTTGTAATCACGCGCGCGCGCTTTACACAAACATACATTCGCAGCACAACAACGCATGGATGAATAATGTAACAGGGGCTGTATACATTAATAAATAATTATTCCCAGTCAGTAAAGGCCTCACAGCTGACGCTGTTCGTTCCGTCCTCGTCGCATGGTGGCGCTCTCGTTCTGGCGCTCGACTCGCCGCCCAGCAGTGAGGCCTTAATAAAGGCTACGTGCATGTGTGTGTACGTACCTATGTGTATTGACATGTCGTCTGGCAGACCGGAACTTCCCGGAACTTAATCTGATCGCCCTTGGAGGCACGCGTGTATTGCACTGCGAGAGTAATGGATGACATATTTGAGGAAGTTATACGGCGGAGTTCTTGTCTACCTGCTGAACTTTAATACGACATTTGGGACTATAAATGCCGAGACCGTCGCCCATTTCAGCATTCTTTCCAGCGGGTGAATCCCGGAGCGTTTGCCGACCGGAACGGACGGAAGCGACGGTGCTGAAGGGAAATTGCAGGATTCACGCTGATGATTCAAGATGTCCAGAACTGAAATTGTGTCGGAATCCTGGTCATGAGCTAACGACCGTCAGAACACATGGACATCGGCTTGGACACTGCCGGACGTTGGTGTTTCGTGCTCAAGTTGTACCGAGATTCAAGGAACAGTATTGGCTATAGTGTTGGCAATGTATTTTCTGTGACGTTAACCCTCATTCCGATCAAATCTCATGTTGTTGTTTTTTCAAACAAGTACTGAGCATGCTGAGTGAGTATTTGTCATTTTGAATTTATCAATATTGGTACAGCGGCACACATGTTTACAATTTGAAGCACTTATGCAATAATTGAGTCTAAGGGATTGTTGTCCGTGGCGATGGGCGGGCATGGAGAATTTGCTTGGTTGCCAGAAAGCATTGCTTTGGAGAAAGCATTGCCTAGGAGCCGGAAGGGAATTTCCTCTATTTCCCTACAAGGGTTTTGAGAGGTTTTCGCCCTTCCCTGAGCCCCGCCCATTTTGCCAGTGTGAAACAAGCTCCCGTTGACTCGGCCACGTGTTGCTATTGGATACAGTGGTTACATTTAAACTATGTTTTTTTGGTTTTGCTTCACATTCCATGTTTATGTTGGTGTGTTAAGGGCACAATTCATGCTCACGCTGTCTTTGAAGTTGCTCCCGCTTCCGCAGATTTTTACTGAACATGTTCTTTTTCTTTTTTTTGAAGTCAATCTGATGGTTTTGGGTATTGATTAGCCTACCCTAGGGAGTATTGATCGGTCTATCCGATCTTCGGTTTTCTAACTCTGTTATTCAACAGTTAATTTGTGTCAACATTTCAGGGGTGAGAATTTTCCGGATTTCTGGAATCTTACCAATTTGTAGCGGTATTGTTGTTGTTGTGGGCTCCGCGGCCGCAATCTATTGTGTTTTTTTTTATTACTTTTGTTTTTGGCCCCCTTTTTGCACACCATACTTTTTAACGAGCGCCCTCAATTGATTCAGTAATTTTGCAAAAAAACTAAAACAAAACTTGTGCGAGACTAGTTGTCACGCAAGTGCACGTATACTATGTACTGTGCATGCCGAGTCTGCAACGAGTAGCGAAGCGGATGTGTACATCTTCGGTTGATGTTGCCTGGATTCTTTTTTTTTCTATTATCCACATTGTTGACCTACAAATGTATTAACAAGGTAATTTTTTCAAACAAAACTGGTTATTGTGATGCCTATTTAAAATGTTGTTGACATTGCATTTTGCACGATGACGATGGTACGGTGTTTTAAACGATCCTATGAAAAGTTGAAGTTTGCGTGCGTGGTTTTCCCCTCCCCATGGATGCCACGCCCCTTCCCGGATGTTAGTTTTCCTCCAATCTCCCCCAAAAATTTGCGCACGCCAATTAAACCCTGTGTATTGGCATGCGCTCATGTGACATTTTATGGTTTGACCATGTTTGTACATGTGTGCTCTAGATGAGATTTATGCAGTTGCATTTGGCTATTTGAGAATTGAAGCCACGTCTTTCTAGAACATGTACATTTTGCACTTGAGGTCAAGCTGATGGTTTTGGGTATTGATTTGCGTACCCTATGGATTATTGATCGGTCCAGCCGATCTTCGGTTTTTCTAATTTATGTTATTTAACAGTTTATTTTGTCAAACATATGCGCACGCCCATTAAAACATGTGAATGGGCATGCCCTCACGTGACACTTAATGGTTTGACTTTGTACACGTGTGTGCGCTAGATGAGATTTGCAGTTGGCTATTTGAGAATTGAAGCCACGCATTTCTTGAACATGTACATTTTGCACTTGAGGTCAAGGGTATTGATTTGCCTACTCTTTGGATTATTGATCGGTCCAGCCGATCTTCGGTTTTCTAACTTATGTTTTTAAACAGTTAATTTTTGTCAAAAATGTGAATGGGCATGCGCTCACGCGACAACTGAATGGTTTGACCATCGATGTGGCAGTTGGCTGTGCATGGCGGATAGTGGTTTCAATGTTTGACGTCGTTACTTTCACAGGACATTGGACGGAAAGTACGGAGGCGTTCTTTACCGCAATCTGTGATTTCTTACAGGTTTGCATCCTATTCAGTTCGGAGACCTCCAACGGGGGTTGTTGAGTGGAGGTGGCGGATTTATTTCGCTTAATTATATGCATTTATTTTCTATGCATTATTCTGTGTTTTCTATGTATTCTGGTTTTTGCTTCCAGTAGGTTCTTATATAGCTTGCTTTCTCAGCGTGGGTTAAAGAAGATGTTCCATCGTAGTCAAGCAATCTTCGCAGGTTTGTATACCACGTACATGTACATGTACATCAATTTGCCTAATTATTATGCTAACGCACACTGATCTTTTCCAGGACAAGACTGGGTATATGCTTAGTTATGTAAAGTTTAATAGGCTATAGCAAATTTTCTGCAGCTGTAGTCGGCCGGTATTTTTTATTCGTGCATGTTCTGTCTGTAATTGTCTGTACGTGTACGTGTCATCCGTTTCAAGTTCGTGCTCCCATTTGTAAGGTGCTGGTTTGTGCTTTTAGTAACTTATTTTGCTTGCTCTAATTTGCAGCATAGAATGAAGAAGATGTGCACTCTTCAAGCGTTATCCACAGGTTTGTACAGGTATACCACGTACATGTATTTTTGCCTTCATGATGCTGGCATTAACTGTTCTTTACCATGGCAAGGCTTGGCGTATGCCAACGAATTTATTTCAATTGCATTCATAATTATGTACATGTGCATTCATATTTTTGTACATAGGCGATAGCAACAATTTTGTTTTCTTGTTTGTATCATGTATAGTGGACTTACTAGGATTCTCCGGTTCTGCACGAACTTACAAATGTGGCTGTCATTTACTGCGCGGTTTCGTTGTTTGTTTAAAATTGTAATAATAATTTTGATCAAAAAAATAAATTAATCAATAAAAAATAAAAAAAAAAGAGAAAAGAGCTGTGGTCCATTTAGGTCCATGTTGTATGTTCATTGCAGTAATGTCCGTTTGCAATGGTTTTTGCTGCATCGCGTTTTAAAATGTATATCTCGTGTTGCTAAATTCATCTCTAATTGTCCATCCCATTTTAATTCACAAAATAAAAAAGAGACAATCAAGAGATTGTGGTGCTGTAATTTTTGACAACTGTACAGCCTACTTCGAGACATTTTTCGCGGCTTCATGAAACAAAGTTGACATGCTTTCCACAAAAAATTGATTTCCAATTTTACAGCCACACATTGTTTTGATTCGTGTTGGCGTAATTGGGCCTTTGATCCAGGTGTTAATCGCCTTGTGGATGGCAGTCAGAACTATCTGAGATTGTGATAGCAGCTTCGCTGCTTACATGCCATTTCTTTTGGACTTTAACCATGTAACTCAGTCATGCTTTGTTGACGGGTTTCACTTCGCACGCGATGAACCTAACGTTGCTTTCTCTAAGTATGCGTCTCGGGTTGACCTCAATTAAAACTTTAAAAAATAAATACAAACAAACAAACAAACAAAAACAAAAACGTCAATCACTTGATTTTTGTTTCGATTGCTGTGCTGTGGTTCCATTTTCTTTGCGTGCTTAGCGTTCGGGCTGGTTTGTCCTGGTTGTGCGCCTTGAGCTGTCGTTTCCTTTGGGCGCGCGCAGCGCGTGTGGACGTTTTGGCAGGAAACCAACAGCAACTTTGCACAACTTGTGAATTGTTGTTCTTCTTGCAATAATGTTAACAAATTACACAGTTAAGGCTCAATCTGCAGTGCATATGCGTACAGTATGACTGCTTACTAAATAAATGTAATCAAAAGTAATCGAGTAAACTAGACTTTACAAAGCACATCCACTTCCGCTGAGTGTACCGTACCGCTGCGGAACATGGATGTGCCTTGGACGTAATTGTGCAGGGTATACATGTATTGATAAGCCTACCCAATATCATCAATTGTAGTAATAAATGTAATCAAAAGTTATCGAGTAAACTACATGTAGACTTAACAGAGCACATTCACTTCCGCTGAGGTACCGCTGCGGTACCGCTGCGGAACATGGATGCGCCTTAAACGTAATTGCGCAGGGATAAGGTGAAAACGTCACCCTTTGTGTGTTGGTAACTGACGTCACACTTTTGTAGTCTGTTGTAGTAAACTAGACTGAATGTAATTAAAAGTAATCGAGTAAACTAGGGTATTGTGCAGGGTATTGATATGCCTACCCTGTGGGTATTGATAAGCCTACCCAATCTCATCAATTGTAGTAAACTAGGGTATTGATATGCCTGTGGGTATTGAAGTACCCAATCTCATCAATTGTAGTAAATTAGACTAAATGTAATTAAAAGTAATCGAGTAAACTAGGGTATTGTACAGGGTATTGATATGCCTACCCTGGGGGTATTGATAAGCCTACCCCATCTTCGGTATTCTATCAACAGTTATTTGGTACAGTGTATTATATATAAACACTTGTTTGGTAAACCGCTGTGCATTCATCTAAATCTGAACTTTTGGTCACATGTCATGTTTTAACGAAGACTCAATAAAACCTTGTACGCCGACAGAGAACAAAAAACCATTTGGCGTTTTGTCTCGTTCGTTTGTCTCAGCATAAATTGAGGATAATGATGCAAGACAATAACACTGTGTATGTAAGTACACTGTAAACAATTGTGTTGTGTTACAGTCGTTTGTGTTGTTGTAAAAGTAAAAAACGAACAGTAACTTTTACTGTTTTTGGAATTTGTTGTTATTGCACAAACATTCTTCCGTCTGTGTACATTTTAAACATATTTGTCTGTTTGATTACAGACGATTTGCCGTTAAATTACAGTTTTGTTCAGGAACAAGACACTTTGAATACTCTTTTGTTCAAATACAGACAGTTTACTGTTCACCAACAGTTAAATATACTGTTTTCCGCCCATGTTCCCTGGTACGCGGCAGCAATTGTGCGGCGTTGATAGCGAGTACCAATGTATACGCTGTCGCGCGCGGGAAAAGACAACAGCAAAATTCAGTCATTAATTAAAGGAGCGTGACCAGAGTTTCTGGAAAATAGTTTTCGATGTAACTTACCAATATTATCAAGTAACTCCCATACACACCTCCCATGTCCCAAAAACTCGAAAACATTCGCAATTTCCAGTAAAAAATTGAACAAAACTATCGAGTATGCTTTCAGCGGATAAACGTTGATACTGGAAAATTAGTTTACAAATAATCGGTGGATTTTCGACGATATCCTCGGAAATATGCGGCCTAGAAGCGCGGGAGTTTCAGTTTCGTAATCAGAAAAATATAACGGATGTTATGATATACAAATCTCATGACCCATAAGGTAAGTCCCGGGGAGTTATGGGTAAAAAAAAGTGATCTGGTACACTCCTTTAACTGCACCGTGCATGTCTGAAAATGCCAGCGTTTGCCAGGCGTTTCATGCCGAAATGTGTACTGGAAATTCCTCAGTGAAGTGCTGATTTAACTGTGAAGTAGCTGCTCTACATGTCGTGAAAGGCAAGTCGGTATTTCTCTTACGTTTTTGGTTTTTATTTGCGTGTTATTTGTAATGTAGTGCAGTGTGCTATACTGCCTGCAGTGGGGGTACTGCCTCATAGTACGGGAATATTATGGATTCAGACGGAAATTGCCGCTGAATTCATGGTATTCCTGTATTTTAATGAGCCAAGTTAAATCCCCGGTATACTGAACGTTGTGTTGACCCTGCAATACATTTCAGCATGCAAATAAAAGCTACGAAATTGAGAGGAAAATGCCGACTTATTTTCCACGAGGTGATGGTACATCTCCAACACAAAAAGTGAAGGGCAAACTGTGCATATCCAGAATCAAACGTCTACAACAAGAAACAGTCGTCAATAACCATAGGCCTATGCTTCGTTCAGTTACATCATAGTTACATAAAGTTGTTTCTGGACAAAAGGCTATTATATGTTCAGGAACAAAACCATGCACAAAACGAAGACTTAGTCGTCTGTTGAAAAACAGAAGAAACTTCTGTATATTTACAATTCCAAATAACAGTAGCATCTACTGTATGCAAACGGAGAAAACAAAAAAGTAGAATGTACTGTTCAAAAACAGTACGCTATGTAATGCCAATTTAAATGAACAGAGATTTTTTAACAGTGTACCTCATCACGGTTCGTTATATTTTATGCTTATTTTCCCCAACTAGTTACTGCACAGGTCCATGGTCGAACATCATGTTTGGATGTAGGGATCCAGGCAGACACCAGCCCCATGTATTCTAGTGAGGCTATAGATTTGCCATGGCGATCAGTGTGGTAGTTTGAAGGGTAACATACTCATAGTATAAAAGTCTGTCTTTGGAATGTGTCAACACTCATTTGCTCTTCATTACTTGATACAGATGAAAGCCTTGATAATACGAGCAATCCACTTATAACAAGGACAATTGTTTCTCAATCCTTTGTTCTTTATCGTTTTCATTTCTCAGGTTCCTGTTATAACAGGATAATGTATACAAAGTATTAACAAAGTATGACTGTATTTACTTACTATGCATACATGTATACTGCTAGTGTACGTGCACTAGCATGGCTATTTTGAAAGTAGAAGAGAGGGACAAAAATATTAAAAAAAAAAAAATTGTTTTGCATTATTTATTGCAGTTCTCTTAAAACCAAGGCTTCACTGATGAACTACTGGGAATCATAATGGATCACTCTTTGGGCAGCAGAACAAGGAGAATATTGCTTCTACTTGGTGACCAGCTTTTTGCAATGGGACACTTTCTCCAAGATGTTTAGCCGATATACAATGTATTTAAATTATCAACAAGTTTAAAGAGTACAACTGTTGATGGGGTAAAGCCGTTGACTTGGAATACTACGGTAGGTTTGTTGGTCTACTGTCAAATATCCAGGAGCCATTTTTTGAAAACCCTGAGGAAGTTTACTAATGTACCATATATACGGGCATTATGCTACAGCTCAGCTACACTGTTAAAACAATCTCTGTTCATTTACAGTAGGCCTACATTCATATGTCAATTGGCATTACATAGCGTACTGTTTTTGAACGGTACATTCTCCTTTTTTGTTTTCTCTGTTTGCATACAGTATAGATGCTACTGTTATTTGGAATTGTAAATATACAGAAGTTTCTTCTGTTTTTCAACAGACGACTAAGTCTTCGTTTTGTGCATGGTTTTGTTCCTGAACATAGCCTTTTGTCCAGAAACAACTTTATGTAACCATGATGTAACTGAACAAAGCATACTTTTATTGACGACTGTTTCTTGTTGTAGACGTTTGATTCTGGATATGCACAGTTTGCCCTTCACTTTTTGTGTTGGAGATGTACCATCCCCTCGTGGAAAATAAGTCGGCATTTTCCTCTCAATTTCGTAGCTTTTATTTGCATGCTGAGATGTATTGCAGGGTAAACACAACGTCCAGTATACCGGGGATTTAACTTTGCTCATTAAAATACAGGAATACCATGAATTGTAGAGCAGCTACATTGTACTTCACGTTTAAATCAGCACTCCACTGAGGAATTTCCAGTACACATTTCGGCATGAAACGCCTGGCAAAAGCTGGCATTTTCAGACATTAAATTGCACGTCCAACTACATGCACGGTGTCATTTTACGGAGACGTTTTTAGCCAAAAAAGGCTCGCGCACGATATCACTCCGCGCGCCAATACAATAGTCTGGTGTCGCACACATTGTGTAAGAAGAAACCTGTGTTTGGTCTTGATCCCACCGCTATGGTCGGTATGCTCGCCCGCGTGCGTGCGTGATCAAGTGCTTTGTGAAGTACACGCCGAACGAACGGCCCGCCAGCCGGTATAGTTTCAGCGAGTGCGCGCTGAACATTCTCATTCTCGTAAACTTGTTACATTGCATGACACAGTCACATCACAAGACGCCCCCAAAACACTGCTGGATAAATGTTCTAGTGTTGGGATTAAATTTAACATACACAAGTATCAAATGAAGAGGAAAGAACAGGTCTAAGTTTTTCCATCAAACGGATATTTTAGGGTTTGGTTTTCGTCTCAACAACGTACGTTCATGGTAAGTTTTACGATGAATATAAATTCCACATTTACATGGTCTAAAAATTTAGGCAATCGGCTCAAGCAAACATGGTACATTTACCATGAAAACGTCCAAGGACGAAAAAGGGTTGAGAAAAAGTTGAGAAAGAAAGAGAAAGCCGAGGCAGTACCGTTCCAGTTTCCTGTTGTCGATTTCGGTCGTCGATTCGAACACCGGACTCGCGTTGTTCTCGGATTTCTTCCTTGATTAACATGGTTATTTCTGGCTCAAACTGATACGGTTCAACCGTAGAAAATTCACTGGATGATTCTTCATCGCTGTCGTCGTGAAATAAATGCGATGAGCAACAACAAACATCGCTATCTCCATCGGAAAAAAACGTCAACACTGGAGTCAATTGTCAACATGTTGTTCCAAAACGCCACGTTGTGGAATAACAAGAAACAGCCGTCGGCCGGACGCGTCCGTAAAATGACGTCACGAATCCGTTGATTTTCCAATGTCAAACTTTTAGGCCCGACGGCTGTTGTTCAGATTTTGCTTCGAGTTTGGGCTGAAAAGTGGGCCAAAAACTGCTGTTGTAAAGAAACATTCGCACAGTCTAATTTTTTTCTGAACAATTTTCCTGGCATAATTAGATGTATTTAATGGTTTAATGTGTAATTTTGGTAAATTCCTCTCTCCACGGCATAACATCTTTAATTACTGAATTTTGCTGTTGTCTTTTCCCGCGCGCGACAGCGTATATACATTGGTACTCGCTATCAACGCCGCACAATTGCTGCCGCGTATCAGGGAACATGGGCGGAAAACAGTATATTTAACTGTTGGTGAACAGTAAACTGTCTGTATTTGAACAAAAGAGTATTCAAAGTGTCTTGTTCCTGAACAAAACTGTAATTTAACGGCAAATCGTCTGTAATCAAACAGACAAATATGTTTAAAATGTACACAGACGGAAGAATGTTTGTGCAATAACAACAAATTCCAAAAACAGTAAAAGTTACTGTTCGTTTTTGACTTTTACAACAGAAAAACGACTGTAACACAACACAATTTTTTACAGTGTAGTAGAGCTTCAACCTGACGTGTCAGAGGTCTTGGGTTAGAATCCTCATGAGGACCATTAATGTCACCTGATGTTTACAATTAAATTTATATGGTGATCAGGCACCATACCAAATTGTACATTTGTTTGCTTTTTGTGATGAGCTGGATTTCCAAGGGAAACTGGTGGGGGTGAATAGACCCTTTGCCCCGAAGTGGTCTTGGAGGAGGGGGGCGCAATCACATTTGCACTGCGCACCATGCAAGAGCAAGGATCTATTGTTATAAAACTGATATATCCCGACGAGGAGGTTGTTGCAGTATTTGACAGATACAGACCCCAAATATGGCCACTGTTGCAAAGGGTCTATACCCCTGTACATAATGGCTTCTGTGGTTGAATATTTGCTCTGTGTCAGAAGTCTCGGGTTCCAAACCTAATCAGGGCCACATGATTGGTTTTCCTCTCATTCATGTTTAGTTATTTCATTTCCATGGTGATTAGGCACCATGCCACGCATATATTGCAATCATTATGCACAGTTGTTTGACCCGATCCTCCCGAGGGCTGCCCCACATAACTAGGTGGGGATGAGACACAATTTCAAATGACGAAATACCCACCGGGGGTGCAAAACATGCACTTTTTGCTCCCAAATGCACTGGAAATTTGATTTTGGTATGTCAAAATCCCCGGTTAAGCAAAAGATTGGGGTTGAGGTACATTGTAGGTGTAAGGACTCTTAAAGGCATCATACAAAGTTGGTTAGGTTAGTTTAGCGGAAGGGGGTTGCATTTAATTTATGCATTCTTTTTTTGTCATTGAATATCATTTTTCTTAAATTTGGCCACTTTTGGCAGCCATATTGGTCGCCAATTTTGAATTTAGAGCATGACATATATGATAGAAAAATAGGGGATGCCAGAAAATTTTTTTAAACAGTCCAAAGCATATAACTAGCAATTTTATAAATGATTTTATTATATTATATTTGGCTAATATATGATCTTTTCCATTTTTGACATATTAGCGGCCATACTGGCCGCCATCTTGGTTATCTCCAGAGCTTTTTTTTTCTTGTTAGTATGCCAGATATGCTTTGAATCATAAAAGACACCCTAAAAGGTTGTAAGTTAATTCTGGGGATTGCATTTAATGTACATGTATTTTTTTGTCCATTATACATGTATATAATTTTTCTCATGTTGGCCACTTTTGGCAGCCATATTGGCCGCCATTTTGAATTTGAGGCATAATAGAAAAAAATGGGACCCCAGAAATACATTTGCGAGGGTCAAAACATATAACTTTTGTTATGTATGTGTTTATCATTATTTTTGTTCATTATATATCATTTTGCTCACAGTTTGCCACTTTTGGCAGCCATATTGGCCTCCATATTGGCCGCAATTTTGAATTCGAAGCATGATACAAAAAAAGGGACCCCAGAAATGAATTTGCGAGGGTCAAAAACATATAACTAGCCATTTTGTAAGTGCTTTCATCATATTATTTGGCCAATATATGATTTTGGACCATTTTGGCGGCCATTTTGAATAACCCGAGTGCCTCGGTTTTTTTTACTGTTAACATCAAAAATGTGTTTTAGGACCAGAAAATGCACCTAAAAAAGTTGGTTTGGTTTAGTTCTGGGGGTGGGGGGGGGGGGGGGGGGGGTGCATGGGGGGTCCCCCATAGATACCCCATAGTCGTTTTGATTTATGTTGTAATAGACTGGTACAACTGTACTCGCCATATAATCTCCACGGGTATGCACGTAATTAGTGCGTGCATGCATCGTTGGTACATTTCATTGAAAATATCATGCTGTACTAGGACAAATCTAAGCTCTGGTCCAAGTGTGTGATAGTACCCGTTTGATAGTAAAAACTATCACACGGCTGAGTTGTAGTCAGGCAGCATGTGGTAGGAAATTAAGGCCCGTGGGCATCGGATGATTAGAAAATGCCACATAGCTAGATGTCTTAATTACACCCCAAGGAACAAGAAAAACCATGTTGGCAAAATCTAAGTTGTTGCAGACGGCGGCCATCTTGGATTTAAAAATGGCCGACATTTTATAACCATTTTCTGCTATAAATTCGGGTATATTTCATGAAAAAAAGTTCCCCAACCTCCATACTGGCCGCCATCTTGGTTATCTCCAGAGCATTTTTGGCTGTTCCGACACGGTCAGGAACAGCCTTTGTTTTCGTTACGATTTTGTTTTTTCTTTTCCTTCTTCCACTTTTTTCAGACGCTATTTCGGGCACTTGCACATTCATGATTGACTTCAAACTTCACATGGACATTTGTCACTATGTAAAGTTGTGCACATTACTAATGACGTCATGATGACGTCATCACGTGTCAGATTAAAGGGGCATGAAGTTTAATAAATTAAATATTCAAAAATCAACTAGAAATGTGTTCGTTGAAAACGAACACATGGCTGTTCCCCTCCTTTTTATAAACATATGTGGTGTTCGGGATGACCTTTGTTAGTGATTGTATATGAAGAAATCACGATCGTATGTCAAACGGTTGAGTTTTTATCGATTTTTAAATATTGAATATTATTACATGCCACTTTAATCTGACATGTAGGGAAGATCAAAGGTGTTGCTATATGTTTGGATACCCCACCCTAGTCGAAGTGTAACACAGTTGACCCCATCGTGATATATTGTACCCCTTTCAAATGGCAAGGCAAAATCTGTTTGACCAATAGGAAACGAGGTCAAAGGTCAAGCCATGTGCGCATCTTAAAGACATTTGTTAGTGATCGTATATGCAGAAGGAATCAAATTTGTAGGTCAAACGGTAGATTTTTTATTGATTTTTGAATATTTAATTACGTAATCATCTTGTCGCTAGAGGGCGCTATTTCCTACGATGACGTCATCACTTATATTTTTGGAAAGCTTAAGGGCCTCTGGTAATAACACCATTGACCCTATCTCAATACCTCCTTTCACTTTCAAACTAAGGGCCACTTCCGGTTTCGACCGGAAGTGAGCAAGGTCAAAGGTCACGGCCATATTTTTTGGATACACCACCCTAGGTCCAAGTGTAATACAGTTGACCACATCCAGATATCTTGTACCACTTTCAAATGGCAAGGCAAAATCTGTTAGACCAATAGGAAACGAGGTCAAAGGTCAAGCCATGTGCGCATCTTGAAGACATTTGTTAGTGATCGTATATGCAGAAGGAATCAAATTTGTAGGTCAAACGGTAGATTTTTTATTGATTTTTGAATATTTAATTACGTAATCATCTTGTCACTAGAGGGCGCTATTTCCTACGATGACGTCATCACTTATATTTTTGGAAAGCTTAAGGGCCTCTGGTAATAACACCATTGACCCCGTCTCAATACCTCCTTTCACTTTCAAACTAAGGGCCACTTCCGGTTTCGACCGGAAGTGAGCAAGGTCAAAGGTCACGACCATATTTTTTAGATACCCCACCCTAGTCGAAGTGTAACACAAGTGACTTTGTCCAAATATCTTGCACCACTTTCAAATGGCAAGGCAAAATCTGTTTGACCAATAGGAAACGAGGTCAAAGGTCAAGGCGTGTGCGCATCTTAAAGACTTTTGTTAGTCATCGTATATGGCGAAGGAATCAAGATCGTAGGTCAAACGGTTGAATTTTTATTGATTTTTGAATATTTAATCTATTAAACTTCATACCCCTTTAATCTGAAACGTGATGACGTCATCATGACGTCATTAGTACTGTGCACAACTTCACATAGTGACCAATGTCCATGTGAAGTTTGAAGTCAATCATCAATGTGCAAGTGTCCGAAATAGCGTCTGAAAAAAGTGGAAGAAGTAAAAGAATTTAAAAAAAAAAAAAAAAAAAAAAAAAAAAAAAAAAAAAAGGAATAAAAATCGTAACGAAAACAAAGGCTGTTCCGACCCGAATCGGAACAGCCAATAACAAATCAACCGTTTGACCTACGATCTTGATTCCTTCGGCATATACGATGACTAACAAAGGTCTTTGAGATGCGCACACCCCTTGACCTTTGACCTCGTTTCCTATTGGTCAAACAGATTTTGCCTTGCCATTTGAAAGTGGTGCAAGATATTTGGACAAAGTCACTTGTGTTACACTTCGACTAGGGTGGGGTATCTAAAAAATATGTTGGTGACCTTTGACCTTGCTCACTTCCGGTCGAAACCGGAAGTGGCCCTTAGTTTGAAAGTGGTAGGAGGTATTGAGATAGGGTCAATGGTGTTATTATCAGAGGCCCTTAAGCTTTCCAAAAATATAAGTGATGACGTCATCGTACGAAATAGCGCCCTCTAGCGACAAGATGATTACGTAATGAAATATTGGAAAATCAATACAAAATCAACCGTTTGACCTACGATCTTGATTCCTGCGCCATATACGATGATTAACAAAGGTCTTTGAGATGCGCACACCCCTTGACCTTGGACCTCGTTTCCTATTGGTCAAACAGATTTTGCCTTGCCATTTGAAAGTGGTACAAGATATCTGGATGTGGTCAACTGTATTACACTTAGACCTAGGGTGGTGTATCCAAAAAATATGGTCGTGACCTTTGACCTTGCTCATTTCCGGTCGAAACCGGAAGTGGCCCTTAGTTTGAAAGTGGTAGGAGGTATTGAGATAGGGTCAATGGTGTTATTATCAGAGGCCCTTAAGCTTTCCAAAAATATAAGAGATGACGTCATCGTACGAAATAGCGCCCTCTAGCGACAAGATGATTACGTAATAAAATATTTAAAAATCAATAAAAAATATACCGTTTGACCTACGAAATTGATTCCTTCTGCATATACGATCACTAACAAATGTCTTTAAGATGCGCACATGGCTTGACCTTTGACCTCGTTTCCTATTGGTCAAACAGATTTTGCCTTGCCATTTGAAAGGGGTACAATATATCACGATGGGGTCAACTGTGTTACACTTCGACTAGGGTGGGGTATCCAAACATATATTAACACCTTTGACCTTCCCTACATGTCAGATTAAAGGGGCATGTAATAAAATTCGATATTTAAAAATCGATAAAAACTCGATCGTTTGACATACGATCGTGATTTCTTCATATACGATCACTAACAAAGGTCATCCCGAACACCATATATGTTTATAAAAAGGAGGGGAACAGCCATGTGTTCGTTGTCAAGAACGAACACAGGTCTAGTTTTTTTTCTTTTCCTTCTTCCACTTTTTTCAGACGCTATTTCGGGCACTTGCACATTCATGATTGACTTCAAACTTCACATGGACATTGGTCACTATGTAAAGTTGTGCACAGTACTAATGACGTCATGATGACCTCATCACGTGTCAGATTAAAGGGGCATGAAGTTTAATAAATTAAATATTCCAAAATCAATAACAAATAAGCATCGAAATACTTGCAATGTTTTGTTGCATAAACTGAAACAACCGTTTGACCTACGATCTTTATTCCTTCGGCATATACGATGACTAACAAAGGTCTTTGAGATGCGCACACCCCTTGACCTTTGACCTCGTTTCCTATTGGTCAAACAGATTTTGCCTTGCCATTTGAAAGTGGTGCAAGATATTTTGACAAAGTCACTTGTGTTACACTTCGACTAGGGTGGGGTATCTAAAAAATATGTTGGTGACCTTTGACCTTCCCTTAGTTTGAAAGTGAAAGGAGGTATTGAGATGGGGTCAATGGTGTTATTACCAGAGGCCCTTAAGCTTTCCAAAAATATAAGTGATGACGTCATCGTACGAAATAGCGCCCTCTACCGACAAGATGATTACGTAATTAAATATTCAAAAATCAATAAAAAATCAACCGTTTGACCTACGATCTTGATTCCTTCGGCATATACGATGACTAACAAAGGTCTTTGAGATGCGCACACCCCTTGACCTTTGACCTCGTTTCCTATTGGTCAAACATATTTTGCCTTGCCATTTGAAAGGGGTACCATATAACACGATGGGGTCAACTGTGTTACACTTCGACTATGGTGGGGTATCCAAACATATAGCAACACCTTTGACATTCTGTACATGTCAGATTAAAGGGGCATGTAATAATATTCAAAATTAAAAAATCAATAAAAACTCAACCGTTTGACCTACGATCGTGATTTCTTCATATACGATCACTAACAAAGGTTATCCCGAACACCATATATGTTTATAAAAAGGAGGGGAACAGCCATGTGTTCGTTGTCAAGAACGAACACAGGTCTAGTTTTTTTTTCTTTTTCTTCTTCCACTTTTTTCAGACGCTATTTCGGGCACTTGCCCATTCATGATTGACTTCAAACTTCACATGGACATTGGTCACTATGTGAATTAGTGCACAGTACTAATGACGTCATGATGACGTCATCACGTGTCAGATTAAAGGGGCATGAAGTTTAATAAATTAAATATTCAAAAATAAATAAAAAATCAACCGTTTGACCTACGATCTTGATTCCTTCGCCATATACGATGACTAACAAGGGTCTTTGAAATGCGCACACCCCTTGACCTTGGACCTCGTTTCCTATTGGTCAAACAGATTTTGCCTTGTCATTTGAAAGTGGTACAAGATATCAAGGTGGGGTCAACTGTGTTACACTTCGACTAGGGTGGTGTATCCAAAAAATATGGTCGTGACCTCTGACCTTGCTCACTTCCGGTCGAAACCGGAAGTGGCCCTTAGTTTGAAAGTGGTAGGAGGTATTGAGATGGGGTCAATGGTGTTATTATCAGAGGCCCTTAAGCTTTCCAAAAATATAAGAGATGACGTCATCGTACGAAATAGCGCCCTCTAGCGACAAGATGATTACGTAATTAAATATTCAAAAATCAATAAAAAAATCTACCGTTTGACCTACGAATTTGATTCCTTCTGCATATACGATCACTAACAAATGTCTTTAGGATGCGCACATGGCTTGACCTTTGACCTCGTTTCATATTGGTCAAACAGATTTTGCCCTGCCATTTGAAAGGGGTACAATATATCACGATGGAGTCAACTGTGTTACATATAGCAACACCTTTGACCTTCCCTACATGTCAGATTAAAGGGGCATGTAATAATATTAAATATTTAAAAATCGATAAAAACTCAACCGTTTGACCTACGATCGTGATTTCTTCATTTACGATCACTAACAAAGGTCATCCCGAACACCATATATGTTTATAAAAAGGAGGGGAACAGCCATGTGTTCGTTGTCAAGAACGAACACAGGTCTATTTTTTTTTTTTTTATTCTTTTCCTTCTTCCACTTTTTTCAGACGCTATTTCGGACACTTGCACATTGATGATTGACTTCAAACTTCACATGGACATTGGTCACTATGTGAAGTTGTGCACAGTACTAATGACGTCATGATGACGTCATCACGTGTCAGATTAAAGGCGCATGAAGTTTAATAAATTAAATATTCAAAAATCAATAAAAAATCAACCGTTTGACCTACGATCCTGATTCCTTCGCCATATACGATGACTAACAAACGTCTTTAAGATGCGCACACGCCTTGACCTTTGACCTCGTTTCCTATTGGTCAAACAGATTTTGCCTTGCCATTTGAAAGTGGTGCAAGATATTTGGACAAAGTCACTTGTGTTACACTTCGACTAGGGTGGGGTATCTAAAAAATATGTTGGTGACCTTTGACCTTGCTCACTTCCGGTCGAAACCGGAAGTGGCCTTTAGTTTGAAAGTGAAAGGAGGTATTGAGATGGGGTCAATGGTGTTATTACCAGAGGCCCTTAAGCTTTCCAAAAATATAAGTGATGACGTCATCGTACGAAATAGCGCCCTCTAGCGACAAGATGATTACGTAATTAAATATTCAAAAATCAATAAAAAATCAACCGTTTGACCTACGATCTTGATTCCTTCGCCATATACGATGATTAACAAGGGTCTTTGAGATGCGCACACCCCTTGACCTTGGACCTCGTCTCCTATTGGTCAAACAGATTTTGCCTTTCCATTTGAAAGTGGTACAAGATATCTGGATGTGGTCAACTGTATTACACTTGGACCTAGGGTGGTCTATCCAAAAAATATGGCCGTGACCTTTGACCTTGCTCACTTCCGGTCGAAACAGGAAGTGGCCCTTAGTTTGTAAGTGGTAGGAGGTATTGAGATGGGGTCAATGGTGTTATTATCAGAAGCCCTTAAGTTTTCCAAAAATATAAGTGATGACGTCATCGTACGAAATAGCGCCCTCTAGCGACAAGATGATTACGTAATGAAATTTTGGAAAATCAATAAAAAATCAACCGTTTGACCTACGATCTTGATTCCTTCGCCATATACGATGACTAACAAGGGTCTTTGAGATGCGCACACCCCTTGACCTTGGACCTCGTTTCCTATTGGTCAAACAGATTTTGCCTTGCCATTTGAAAGTGGTACAAGATATCTGGATGTGGTCAACTGTATTACACTTCGACCTAGGGTGGTGTATCCAAAAAATATGGTCGTGACCTTTGACCTTGCTCACTTCCGGTCGAAACGGGAAGTGGCCCTTAGTTTGAAAGTGGTAGGAGGTATTGAGATGGGGTCAATAGTGTTATTATCAGAAGCCCTTAAGCTTTCCAAAAATATAAGTGATGACGTCATCTTACGAAATAGCGCCCTCTAGCGACAAGATGATTACGTAATGAAATTTTGGAAAATCAATAAAAAATCAACCGTTTGACCTACGATCTTGATTCCTTCGCCATATACGATGATTAACAAGGGTCTTTGAGATGCGCACACCCCTTGACCTTGGACCTCGTCTCCTATTGGTCAAACAGATTTTGCCTTTCCATTTGAAAGTGGTACAAGATATCTGGATGTGGTCAACTGTATTACACTTGGACCTAGGGTGGTGTATCCAAAAAATATGGCCGTGACCTTTGACCTTGCTCACTTCCGGTCGAAACAGGAAGTGGCCCTTAGTTTGAAAGTGGTAGGAGGTATTGAGATGGGGTCAATGGTGTTATTATCAGAAGCCCTTAAGCTTTCCAAAAATATAAGTGATGACGTCATCTTACGAAATAGCGCCCTCTACCGACAAGATGATTACGTAATTAAATATTCAAAAATCAATAAAAAATCAACTGTTTGACCTACGATCTTGATTCCTGTGGCATATACGATGATTAACAAGGGTCTTTGAGATGCGCACACCCCTTGACCTTGGATCTCGTTTCCTATTGGTCAAACAGATTTTGCCTTGCCATTTGAAAGTGGTACAAGATATCTGGATGTGGTCAACTGTATTACACTTAGACCTAGGGTGGTGTATCCAAAAAATATGGTCGTGACCTTTGACCTTGCTCATTTCCGGTCGAAACCGGAAGTGGCCCTTAGTTTGAAAGTGGTAGGAGGTATAGGCCGTATTCCTGAACGTGGAGGGCGCTGTCAAGGGGTCCGCGCCTGGTCCGCGCCCATCGTGCGTTATGTTCGAACACAAAACGCGCTACGCGCACACGCCTTCCAAACGTTTACTTTGAATGGAAATCTGTGCGCGCGACACAGGTTTGCGCGCTCCGCGTACGCGACTTTTCCCCACGTACGTATGCACGTACCCCCACTTTTCTACTGTCGTCTATGGACATTTCCCCCCAAATCGCCTTGTTCGAGCGCCCTCACGCGTTCAGGAATACGGTCTATTGAGATAGGGTCAATGGTGTTATTATCAGAGGCCCTTAAGCTTTCCAAAAATATAAGAGATGACGTCATCGTACGAAATAGCGCCCTCTAGCGACAAGATGATTACGTAATTAAATATTTAAAAATCAATACAAAATCTACCGTTTGACCTACGAAATTGATTCCTTCTGCATATACGATCACTAACAAATGTCTTTAAGATGCGCACATGGCTTGAACTTTGACCTCGTTTCCTATTGGTCAAACAGATTTTGCCTTGCCATTTGAAAGGGGTACAATATATCACCATGGGGTCAACTGTGTTACACTTCGACTAGGGTGGGGTATCCAAACATATATCAACACCATTGACCTTCCCTACATGTCAGATTAAAGTGGCATGTAATAAAATTCGATATTTAAAAATCGATAAAAACTCGACCGTTTGACATACGATCGTGATTTCTTCATATACGATCACTAACAAAGGTCATCCCGAACACCATATATGTTTATAAAAAGGAGGGGAACAGCCATGTGTTCGTTGTCAAGAACGAACACAGGTCTAGTTTTTGGCTGTTCCAACACGGTTGGGAACAGCCTTTGTTTTCGTTACGATTTTTTTTTTTTTGGCTGTTCCGATTCGGGTCGGAACAGCCTTTGTTTTCGTTAAGATTTTTTTTATTTTTATTTTTTTTTTTTTTAATTCTTTTACTTCTTCCACTTTTTTCAGACGCTATTTCGGACACTTGCACATTGATGATTGACTTCAAACTTCACATGGACATTGGTCACTATGTGAAGTTGTGCACAGTACTAATGACGTCATGATGACGTCATCACGTTTCAGATTAAAGGGGTATGAAGTTTAATAGATTAAATATTCAAAAATCAATAAAAATTCAACCGTTTGACCTACGATCTTGATTCCTTCGCCATATACGATGACTAACAAAAGTCTTTAAGATGCGCACACGCCTTGACCTTTGACCTCGTTTCCTATTGGTCAAACAGATTTTGCCTTGCCATTTGAAAGTGGTGCAAGATATTTGGACAAAGTCACTTGTGTTACACTTCGACTAGGGTGGGGTATCTAAAAAATATGGTCGTGACCTTTGACCTTGCTCACTTCCGGTCGAAACCGGAAGTGGCCCTTAGTTTGAAAGTGAAAGGAGGTATTGAGACGGGGTCAATGGTGTTATTACCAGAGGCCCTTAAGCTTTCCAAAAATATAAGTGATGACGTCATCGTAGGAAATAGCGCCCTCTAGTGACAAGATGATTACGTAATTAAATATTCAAAAATCAATAAAAAATCTACCGTTTGACCTACAAATTTGATTCCTTCTGCATATACGATCACTAACAAATGTCTTCAAGATGCGCACATGGCTTGACCTTTGACCTCGTTTCCTATTGGTCTAACAGATTTTGCCTTGCCATTTGAAAGTGGTACAAGATATCTGGATGTGGTCAACTGTATTACACTTGGACCTAGGGTGGTGTATCCAAAAAATATGGCCGTGACCTTTGACCTTGCTCACTTCCGGTCGAAACCGGAAGTGGCCCTTAGTTTGAAAGTGAAAGGAGGTATTGAGATAGGGTCAATGGTGTTATTACCAGAGGCCCTTAAGCTTTCCAAAAATATAAGTGATGACGTCATCGTAGGAAATAGCGCCCTCTAGCGACAAGATGATTACGTAATTAAATATTCAAAAATCAATAAAAAATCTACCGTTTGACCTACAAATTTGATTCCTTCTGCATATACGATCACTAACAAATGTCTTTAAGATGCGCACATGGCTTGACCTTTGACCTCGTTTCCTATTGGTCAAACAGATTTTGCCTTGCCATTTGAAAGGGGTACAATATATCACGATGGGGTCAACTGTGTTACACTTCGACTAGGGTGGGGTATCCAAACATATAGCAACACCTTTGATCTTCCCTACATGTCAGATTAAAGTGGCATGTAATAATATTCAATATTTAAAAATCGATAAAAACTCAACCGTTTGACATACGATCGTGATTTCTTCATATACAATCACTAACAAAGGTCATCCCGAACACCACATATGTTTATAAAAAGGAGGGGAACAGCCATGTGTTCGTTTTCAACGAACACATTTCTAGTTTTTATTCTTTTACTTCTTCCACTTTTTTCAGACGCTATTTCGGACACTTGCACATTGATGATTGACTTCAAACTTCACATGGACATTGGTAACTATGTGAAGTTGTGCACAGTACTAATGACGTCATGATGACGTCATCACGTGTCAGATTAAAGGGGCATGAAGTTTAATAAATTAAATATTCAAAAATCAATAACAAATCAACCGTTTGACCTACGATCTTGATTCCTTCGGCATATACGATGACTAACAAAAGTCTTTGAGATGCGCACACGCCTTGACCTTTGACCTCGTTTCCTATTGGTCAAACAGATTTTGCCTTGCCATTTGAAAGTGGTGCAAGATATTTGGACAAAGTCACTTGTGTTACACTTCGACTAGGGTGGGGTATCTAAAAAATATGGTCGTGACCTTTGACCTTGCTCACTTCCGGTCGAAACCGGAAGTGGCCCTTAGTTTGAAAGTGAAAGGAGGTATTGAGATGGGGTCAATGGTGTTATTACCAGAGGCCCTTAAGCTTTCCAAAAATATAAGTGATGACGTCATCGTACGAAATAGCGCCCTCTACCGACAAGATGATTACGTAATTAAATATTCAAAAATCAATAAAAAATCAACTGTTTGACCTACGATCTTGATTCCTGTGGCATATACGATCACTAACAAATGTCTTTAAGATGCGCACAGGGCTTGACCTTTGACCTCGTTTCCTATTGGTCTAACAGATTTTGCCTTGCCATTTGAAAGTGGTACAAGATATCTGGATGTGGTCAACTGTATTACACTTGGACCTAGGGTGGTGTATCCTAAAAATATGGCCGTGACCTTTGACCTTGCTCACTTCCGGTCAAAACAGGAAGTGGCCCTTAGTTTGAAAGTGGTAGGAGGTATTGAGATGGGGTCAATGGTGTTATTATCAGAGGCCCTTAAGCTTTCAAAAAATATAAGTGATGACGTCATCGTACGAAATAGCGCCCTCTAGCGACAAGATGATTACGTAATGAAATATTGCACAATCAATAAAAAATCAACCGTTTGACCTACGATCTTGATTCCTTCTTCATATACGATCACTAACAAATGTCTTTAAGATGCGCACATGGCTTGACCTTGGACCTCGTTTCCCATTGGTCAAAGAGATTTTGCCTTTCCATTTGAAAGGGGTACAATATATCACGATGGGGTCAACTGTGTTACACTTCGACTAGGGTGGGGTATCCAAACATATATCAACACCTTTGACCTTCCCTACATGTCAGATTAAAGGGGCATGTAATAATATTTAATATTTAAAAATCGATAAAAACTCAACCGTTTGACCTACGATCGTGATTTCTTCATATACGATCACTAACAAAGGTCATCCCGAACACCATTTATGTTTATAAAAGGAGGGGAACAGCCATGTGTTCGTTGTCAAGAACGAACACAGGTCTAGTTTTTTATTTTTTTTTTATTTTCCTTCTTCCACTTTTTTCAGACGCTTTTTCGGGCACTTGCACATTCATGATTGACTTTAAACTTCACATGGACATTGGTGACTATGTGAAGTTGTGCACAGTACTAATGACGTCATGATGACGTCATCACGTGTCAGATTAAAGGGGCATGAAGTTTAATAAATTAAATATTCAAAAATCAATAAAAAATCAACCGTTTGATCTACGATCTTGATTCCTTCGCCATATACGATGACTATCAAGGGTCTTTGAGATGCGCACACGCCTTGACCTTTGACCTCGTTTCCTATTGGTCAAACAGATTTTGCCTTGCCATTTGAAAGTGGTGCAAGATATTTGGACAAAGTCACTTGTGTTACACTTCGACTAGGGTGGGATATCTAAAAAATATTTTTGTGACCTTTGACCTTGCTCACTTCCGGTCGAAACCGGAAGTGGCCCTTAGTTTAAAAGTGAAAGGAGGTATTGAGATGGGGTCAATGGTGTTATTACCAGAGGCCCTTAAGCTTTCCAAAAATATAAGTGATGACGTCATCGTACGAAATAGCGCCCTCTACCGACAAGATGATTACGTAATTAAATATTCAAAAATCAATAAAAAATCAACTGTTTGACCTACGATCTTGATTCCTGTGGCATATACGATCACTAACAAATGTCTTTAAGATGCGCACAGGGCTTGACCTTTGACCTCGTTTCCTATTGGTCTAACAGATTTTGCCTTGCCATTTGAAAGTGGTACAAGATATCTGGATGTGGTCAACTGTATTACACTTGGACCTAGGGTGGTGTATCCAAAAAATATGGCCGTGACCTTTGACCTTGCTCACTTCCGGTCGAAACCGGAAGTGGCCCTTAGTTTGAAAGTGAAAGGAGGTATTGAGATAGGGTCAATGGTGTTATTACCAGAGGCCCTTAAGCTTTCCAAAAATATAAGTGATGACGTCATCGTAGGAAATAGCGCCCTCTAGCGACAAGATGATTACGTAATTAAATATTCAAAAATCAATAAAAAATCTACCGTTTGACCTACAAATTTGATTCCTTCTGCATATACGATCACTAACAAATGTCTTTAAGATGCGCACATGGCTTGACCTTTGACCTCGTTTCCTATTGGTCAAACAGATTTTGCCTTGCCATTTGAAAGGGGTACAATATATCACGATGGGGTCAACTGTGTTACACTTCGACTAGGGTGGGGTATCCAAACATATAGCAACACCTTTGACCTTCCCTACATGTCAGATTAAAGTGGCATGTAATAATATTCAATATTTAAAAATCGATAAAAACTCAACCGTTTGACATACGATCGTGATTTCTTCATATACAATCACTAACAAAGGTCATCCCGAACACCACATATGTTTATAAAAAGGAGGGGAACAGCCATGTGTTCGTTTTCAACGAACACATTTCTAGTTTTTATTCTTTTACTTCTTCCACTTTTTTCAGATGCTATTTCGGACACTTGCACATTGATGATTGACTTCAAACTTCACATGGACATTGGTCACTATGTGAAGTTGTGCACAGTACTAATGACGTCATGATGACGTCATCACGTGTCAGATTAAAGGGGTATGAAGTTTAATAAATTAAATATTCAAAAATCAATAAAAATTCAACCGTTTGACCTACGATCTTGATTCCTTCGCCATATACGATGACTAACAAGGGTCTTTGAGATGCGCACACGCCTTGACCTTTGACCTCGTTTCCTATTGGTCTAACAGATTTTGCCTCGCCATTTGAAAGTGGTACAAGATATCTGCATGTGGTCAACTGTATTACACTTGGACCTAGGGTGGTGTATCCAAAAAATATGGTCGTGACCTTTGACCTCGTTTCCTATTGGTCAAACAGATTTTGCCTTGCCATTTGAAAGTGGTGCAAGATATTTGGACAAAGTAACTTGTGTTACACTTCGACTAGGGTGGGGTATGTAAAAAATATGTTGGTGACCTTTGACCTTGCTCACTTCCGGTTGAAACCGGAATTGGGCTATATAGACTGTGCACTACTAATAGGGAAACGCGAAATTGAGTATTTCACTTGTACACAGGCAATGGCCTATTGACTGTGCACTTCGAGGAAACATGAAAATACGTATTTTGGTTGTACACAGGCAATGCCCATTGACTGTGTACTTCGAGGAAACGAGATAATACGTATTTTGGTTGTACACAGGCAATGGCCCATTGACTGTGTACTTCGAGGGAACGGGATAATACGTATTTTGGTTGTACACAGGCAATGGCCCATTGACTGTGTACTTCGAGGGAACGGAATAATACGTATTTTGTTTGTACACAGGCAATGGCCTATTGACTGTGCACTGCGAGGAAACATGAAAATACGTATTTGGGTAGTACACAGGCAATGGCCCATTGACTGTGTACTTCGAGGAAACGGGATAATACGTATTTTGGATGTACACAGGCAATGGCCCATTGACTGTGTACTTCGAGGGAACGGGATAATACGTATTTTGTTTGTACACAGGCAATGGCCTATTGACTGTGCACTGCGAGGAAACATGAAAATACGTATTTTGGTTGTACACAGGCAATGGCCCATTGACTGTGTACTTCGAGGAAACGGGATAATACGTATTTTGTTTGTACACAGGCAATGGCCTATTGACTGTGCACTGCGAGGAAACTGGAGAATGATTATTTCGCGTATACACAGGCGTCTTATTGACTGTGCACTCCAAGGAAACGGGAACATTGCACATTGATGGTTGACTTCAAACTTCACATGGACATTAGTCACTATGTTAAGTTGTGCACAGTACTAATGACGTCATGATGACGTCATCACGTGTCAGATTAAAGGGGCATGAAGTTTAATCAATTAAATATTCAAAAATCATTACAAAATCAACCGTTTGACCTACGATCTTGATTCCTTCGCCATATACGATGACTAACAAGGCTCTTTGAGATGCGCACACCCCTTGACCTTGGACCTCGTTTCCTATTAGTCAAACAGATTTTGCATTGCCATTTGAAAGTGGTACAAGATATCTGGATGTGGTCAACTGTATTACACTTGGACCTAGGGTGGTGTATCCAAAAAATATGGTCGTGACCTTTGACCTCGTTTCCTATTGGTCTAACAGATTTTGCCTTGCATTTGAAAGTGGTACAATATATCTGCATGTGGTCAACTGTATTACACTTGGACCTAGGGTGGTGTATCCAAAAAGAATGGTCGTGACCTTTGACCTCGTTTCCTATTGGTCTAACAGATTTTGCCTTGCCATTTGAAAGGGGTACAATATATCACGATGGGGTCAACTGTGTTACACTTCGACTAGGGTGGGGTATCCAAACATATAGCAACACCTTTGACCTGTACATGTCAGATTAAAGGGGCATGTAATAATATTCAATATTTAAAAATCGATAAAAACTCAACCGTTTGACCTACGATCGTGATTTCTTCATATACGATCACTTACAAAGGTCATCCTGAACACAATATATGTCTATAAAAAGGAGGGGAACAGCCATGTGTTCGTTGTCAAGAACGAACACAGGTCTAGTTGGCTGTTCCAACACGGTTGGGAACAGCCTTTGTTTTCGTTAAGATTTTTATTTATTTTTTTTTTTTTTTTTTCTTTTCCTTCTTCCAATTTTTTCAGACGCTATTTCGGGCACTTGCACATTGATGATCGACTTCAAACTGCACATGGACATTGGTCACTATGTGAAGTTGTGCACAGTACTAATGACGTCATGATGACGTCATCACGTGTCAGATTAAAGGGGTATGAAGTTTAATAAATTAAATATTCAAAAATCAATAAAAAATCAACCGTTTGACCTACGATCTTGATTCCTTCGGCATATACGATGACTAACAAAGGTCTTTGAGATGCGCACACCCCTTGACCTTTGACCTCGTTTCCTATTGGTCAAACAGATTTTGCCTTGCCATTTGAAAGTGGTGCAAGATATTTGGACAAAGTCACTTGTGTTACACTTCGACTAGGGTGGGGTATCTAAAAAATATTTTTGTGACCTTTGACCTTGCTCACTTCCGGTCGAAACCGGAAGTGGCCCTTAGTTTGAAAGTGAAAGGAGGTATTGAGATGGGGTCAATGGTGTTATTACCAGAGGCCCTTAAGCTTTCCAAAAATATAAGTGATGACGTCATCGTACGAAATAGCGCCCTCTAGCGACAAGATGATTACGTAATGAAATATTGGAAAATCAATAAAAAATCAACCGTTTGACCTACGATCTTGATTCCTTCGGCATATACGATGACTAACAAAGGTCTTTGAGATGCGCACACCCCTTGACCTTTGACCTCGTTTCCTATTGGTCAAACAGATTTTGCCTTGCCATTTGAAAGGGGTACAATATATCACGATGGGGTCAACTGTGTTACACTTCGACTAGGGTGGGGTATCCAAACATATAGCAACACCTTTGACCTTCCCTACATGTCAGATTAAAGTGGCATGTAATAATATTCAATATTTAAAAATCGATAAAAACTCAACCGTTTGACATACGATCGTGATTTCTTCATATACAATCACTAACAAAGGTCATCCCGAACACCACATATGTTTATAAAAAGGAGGGGAACAGCCATGTGTTCGTTTTCAACGAACACATTTCTAGTTCTTTTTCTTTTTCTTCTTCCACTTTTTTCAGACGCTTTTTCGGGCACTTGCACATTAATGATTGACTTCAAACTTCACATGGACATTGGTCACTATGTGAATTAGTGCACAGTACTAATGACGTCATGATGACGTCATCACGTGTCAGATTAAAGGGGCATGAAGTTTAATAAATTAAATATTCAAAAATCAATAAAAAATCAACCGTTTGACCTACGATCTTGATTCCTTCGCCATATACGATGATTAACAAGGGTCTTTGAGATGCGCACACCCCTTGACCTTGGACCTCGTCTCCTATTGGTCAAACAGATTTTGCCTTGCCATTTGAAAGTGGTACAAGATATCTGGATGTGGTCAACTGTATTACACTTCGACCTAGGGTGGTGTATCCAAAAAATATGGTCGTGACCTTTGACCTCGTTTCCTATTGGTCTAACAGATTTTGCCTTGCATTTGAAAGTGGTACAAGATATCTGCATGTGGTCAACTGTATTACACTTCGACCTAGGGTGGTGTATCCAAAAACATGGTCGTGACCTTTGACCTCGTTTCCTATTGGTCAAACAGATTTTGCCTTGCCATTTGAAAGTGGTACAAGATATCTGCATGTGGTCAACTGTATTACACTTCGACCAAGGGTGGTATATCAAAAAAATATGGCCGTGACCTTTGACCTTGCTCACTTCCGGTCGAAACCAGAAGTGGCCCTTAGCGTGAAATTGTAGAGGGTATAAATATGGGGTCAAGGGTGTTAATGTCAGAGGCCCTCAGGCTTTCCAAAATATGAGTGATTACGTCATCGTATAAAATAGCGCCCTCTAGGGACAAGATGATTAAATAGTTAAATATAACAATATAGGTGATAATAGGTCGTCTCTAACACCAGACATGTTCATAAAAAGGAAGGGAACAGCCATGTGTTCGTTGTCAAGAACGAACACAGGTCTAGTTATTTTTATTTTTTTACTTTTCCTTCTTCCACTTTTTTCAGACGCTATATCGGGCACTTGCACATTCATGATTGACTTCAAACTTCACATGGACATTGGTCACTATGTGAAGTTGTGCACAGTACTAATGACGTAATATGACGTCATCACGTGTCAGATTAAAGGGCTTGAAGTTTAATAAATTAAATATTCAAAAATCAATAAAAAATCAACCGTTTGACCTACGATCTTGATTCCTTCGGCATATACGATGACTAACAAAGGTCTTTGAGATGCGCACACCCCTTGACCTTTGACCTCGTTTCCTATTGGTCTAACAGATTTTGCCTTTCCATTTGAAAGTGGTACAAGATATCTGCATGTGGTCAACTGTATTACACTTAGACCTATGGTGGTGTATCCAAAAAATATGGTCGTGACCTTTGACCTCGTTTCCTATTGGTCTAACAGATTTTGCCTTGCCATTTGAAAGTGGTACAAGATATCTGCATGTGGTCAACTGTATTACACTTAGACCTAGGGTGGTGTATCCAAAAAATATGGTCGTGACCTTTGACCTCGTTTCCTATTGGTCTAACAGATTTAGCCTTGCCATTTGAAAGTGGTACAAGATATCTGCATGTGGTCAACTGTATTACACTTAGACCTAGGGTGGTGTATCCAAAAAATATGGTCGTGACCTTTGACCTCGTTTCCTATTGGTCTAACAGATGTTGCTTTGCCATTTGAAAGTGGTACAAGATATATGCATGTGGTCAACTGTATTACACTTACCTAGGGTGGTGTATCCAAAAAATATGGTCGTGACCTTTGACCTCGTTTCCTATTGGTCTAAAAGATTTTGCCTTGCCATTTGAAAGTGGTACAAGATATCTGCATGTGGTCAACTGTATTACACTTCGACCTAAGGTGGTGTATCCAAAAAAACATGGTCGTGACCTTTGACCTCGTTTCCTATTGGTCTAACAGATGTTGCTTTGCCATTTGAAAGTGGTACAAGATATATGCATGTGGTCAACTGTATTACACTTACCTAGGGTGGTGTATCCAAAAAATATGGTCGTGACCTTTGACCTCGTTTCCTATTGGTCTAAAAGATGTTGCCTTGCCATTTGAAAGTGGTACAAGATATCTGCATGTGGTCAACTGTATTACACTTCGACCAAGGGTGGTATATCCAAAAAATATGGCCGTGACCTTTGACCTTGCTCACTTCCGTTCGAAACCAGAAGTGGCCCTTAGCGTGAAATTGTAGAGGGTATAAATATGGGGTCAAGGGTGTTAATGTCAGAGGCCCTCAGGCTTTCCAAAATATGAGTGATTACGTCATCGTATAAAATAGCGCCCTCTAGGGACAAGATGATTAAATAGTTAAATATAACAATATAAGTGATAATAGGTCGTCTCTAACACCAGACATGTTCATAAAAAGGAAGGGAACAGCCATGTGTTCGTTGTCAAGAACGAACACAGGTCTAGTTATTTTTATTTTTTTACTTTTCCTTCTTCCACTTTTTTCAGACGCTATATCGGGCACTTGCACATTCATGATTGACTTCAAACTTCACATGGACATTGGTCACTATGTGAAGTTGTGCACAGTACTAATGACGTAATGATGACGTCATCACGTGTCAGATTAAAGGGCTTGAAGTTTAATAAATTAAATATTCAAAAATCAATAAAAAATCAACCGTTTGACCTACGATCTTGATTCCTTCGGCATATACGATGACTAACAAAGGTCTTTGAGATGCGCACACCCCTTGACCTTTGACCTCGTTTCCTATTGGTCTAACAGATTTTGCCTTTCCATTTTAAAGTGGTACAAGATATCTGCATGTGGTCAACTGTATTACACTTTGACCTATGGTGGTGTATCCAAAAAATATGGTCGTGACCTTTGACCTCGTTTCCTATTGGTCTAACAGATTTTGCCTTGCCATTTGAAAGTGGTACAAGATATCTGCATGTGGTCAACTGTATTACACTTAGACCTAGGGTGGTGTATCCAAAAACTATGGTCGTGACCTTTGACCTCGTTTCCTATTGGTCTAACAGATTTAGCCTTGCCATTTGAAAGTGGTACAAGATATCTGCATGTGGTCAACTGTATTACACTTAGACCTAGGGTGGTGTATCCAAAAAATATGGTCGTGACCTTTGACCTCGTTTCCTATTGGTCTAACAGATGTTGCTTTGCCATTTGAAAGTGGTACAAGATATATGCATGTGGTCAACTGTATTACACTTAGACCTAGGGTGGTGTATCCAAAAAATATGGTCGTGACCTTTGACCTCGTTTCCTATTGGTCTAAAAGATTTTGCCTTGCCATTTGAAAGTGGTACAAGATATCTGCATGTGGTCAACTGTATTACACTTGGACCTCAGAGGCCCTCAGGATTTCCAAAATATGAGTGATGACGTCATCGTATAAAATAACGCCCTCTAGGGACAAGATGATTAAATAGTTAAATATAACAATATAGGTGATAATAGGTCGTCTCGAACACCAGACATGTTCATAAAAAGGAGGGGAACAGCCATGTGTTCGTTGTCAAGAACGAACACAGGTCTAGTTTTTTCTACTTTTGTTATGTATGTGTTTATCATTATTTTTGTCCATTATATATCATTTTGCTCAGTTGGCCACTTTTGGCAGCCATATTGGCCTCCATATTGGCCGCCATTTTGAATTTGAAGCATGATACAAAAAAAGGGACCCCAGAAATGAATTTGCGAGGGTCAAAAACATATAACTAGCCATTTTGTAAGTGCTTTCATCATATTATTTGGCCAATATATGATTTTGGACCATTTTGGAGGCCATTTTGAATAACCCGAGTGCATCGTTTTTTTTTTTTACTGTCAACATCAAAAATGTGTTTTAGGACCAGAAAATGCACCTAAAACAGTTGGTTTGGTTTAGTTCAGGGGCTGGGGGGGGGGGGGGGGGGGGGGAGGGGTGCACGGGGGGTCCCCCATAGAAACCCGACTATATTTATTGAGCAATAATTTATATTTGCATGTTGAAATAACAAGGAGCCCTGAGCCATTATGCTGTTCCATTTTTACTGCTCAGTGAAAAGTGGCGCTAGCAAAATTAATTGCAATTGTACAACTAAAGGAAAAATATTCCGGAAAAATTTGAACAATTAAGCTCCTTTAATGTACTATAGGTTCTTGGAACTCTTTTAGCAAAAGCTATTTGCACTGAAGAATTATTTCTTTATTAACTATATTTATGAAATCCATTTTTATTTGAACAAAGTCATACCATTAACAGTTAGACATACGGACAGTAGTCTCAGAGTTTATATTTGGGCCAAATCAATCCATAACTTATAAAAAAAACCAGAACAAATAAATGGAAACTTTAATTTACGTGCCAAATTATGACATACGTTTTGTAATGTACAAATACAACATGGTTTTGCGCCCCGGGAGATATTCCCAATCACCCAACACCTCGTGGTCATTAGTTTTCACTATTTCCCATCAAACCATGTTGTATTTGTTTTAAATTACTATACCTCATACATATTCTGTTAGGCGCCGTGGTATTTCATGGATACGAACCTCTATATCTCTAATATCGCAAAATGATCGGGCACCACCAGACGTCGTTTTGATTTATGTTGTAATAGACTGGTACAACTGTACTCGCCATATAATCTCCACGGGTATGCACGTAATTAGTGCGTGCATGCATCGTTGGTACATTTCATTGAAAATATCATGCTGTACTGGGACAAATCTAAGCTCTGGTCCAAGTGTGTGATAGTACCCGTTTGATAGTAAAAACTATCACACGGCTGAGTTGTAGTCAGGCAGCACGTGGTAGGAAATTAAGGCCCGTGGGCATCGGATGATTAGAAAATGCCACATAGCTAGATGTCTTAATTACACCCCAGGGAACAAGAAAAACCATGTTGGCAAAATCTGAGTTGTTGCAGACGGCGGCCATCTTAGATTTCAAAATGGCCGACATTGTATAACCATTTTCTGCTATAAATTCGGGTATATTTCATGAAAAAAAGTTCCCCAACCTCCAACAAAATTTAACGAATGATTTTTCAGTGGTTATTGGTCCTACTGAATGTGGTGAATGACAGGAAAAAAGTCTACCAAAATCAAGTAACCAGAAATGGGTGAAATCTGGGCCAATTCCAAAATGGCCGCCAATGACCTTGAAAATCGTTCAAATGGCTGTAACTTCTGTAATATTTGGAGTAAAACGGTGACTTAAATGTCTACCCTGTGGTTTTCAGTGTCGGGGGAATTCACTGGTATCCATGATATTTCAATCCAACCTTCGACAAACAATAAAAGCCACAAATTCAAAATGGTGGTCATAATATATAGGCATGGAAGGGGGTGGAGAAAAAATGGCTTCTCTAACTGCTTATGTCAGATGTAGCTTCTTTTATTGGTCAGTAACGTGCTTAACAAGACACCACCCCCCCCCCCCCCCCCCCCCCCCCCATCGTGGCAAGACTGGCTGCATCAGCCACCGTACGAGCCGCTAAGACAGGGTGCGGCACTCTGCCAGAATTGCCTCTCTGACAACCTGTATTTCTAGGACTGTTTTAGAGACACGTGGTTCAGGAGGTCAGTTCATCCCACACAGGTTTTATCAACAAATGACCAGCCCAGCCCAACCCTACGCCATCCCAGCCCATCCCGAAGCTCCGAAGTCTAGCCCGAGGCCGTCCCAGCCCAGCCCGATGCTACCCCATACCCGATGCCATCCGGCCCAGCCAAAGCCATGCCATGCCATCCCAAAGTCACCCCAGACCGAAGCCACCCCAGCCGAGCCTAAAGCCACCCAGCCCAGCCCCAAGCCACCCGACCCCAGCTGGAAGTTCAGCCCAGCCAGAAGCCACCCCGAATCAATCCCGCCCCAGCCCCAAGCCACACCGGCCCAGCGCAAAGCCACACCGGCCCAACCCAAAACCACCCCGGCCCAACCCGAAACCATCCCGGCCCTGCCCGAAGTCACCCCGAAGCCAGCCCAAAGCCACCCCAGCCCGTCCCCAAGCCACCCGACCCCAGCTGGAAGTTCAGCCCAGCCAGAATTTAAGCCACCCCGGCCCAACCCAAAGCCAGCCCGAATATACCCCGGCCCAGCCCCAAGCTACCCCGGCCCAGCCCAACCCAAAACCACCCCGGCTCAGCCCGAATCCACCTCAGCCTAGCCCGAGGCCATCCCGGCCCAGCCCGAAGTCACCCCGCAAAGCCACCCTAGACTGAAGCCATCCCAGCCGAGCCCAAAGCCACCCCATCCCAGCCCCAAGCCACCCGACCCCAGCTGGAAGTTTAGCCCAGCCGGAAGCCACCCCGGCCCAACACAAAGCCAGCCCGAATCCACCCCGGCCCAGCCCAAAGCCACCCCGGCTCAGCCCGAATCCACCTCAGCCTAGCCCGAGGCCATCCCGGCCCAGCCCGAGGCCATCCCGGCCCAGCCCGAAGTCACCCCGAAGCCAGCCCGAAGCCACCCCGGCCCAGCCCCAAGCCGCCCAGCCCCAAGCCACCCCGGCCCAGCCCCAAGCCACCTGATCCCAGCTGGAGGCTCAGCCCAGCCGGAAGCCACCCCGGCCCAACCCACAGCCAGCACGAATCCACCCCGGCCCAGCCTTAAGCCACCCCGGCCCAGCCCATAGCCAACCAACCAAACCATCCCCAGCCCATTCCGCCCCAGCCCCAGCCCCATGCCAGCCCATCCCAACCCACCCCCCACAGCCGCAGCACACCCCAGCACAGCTCAGCCCCCACTAGCCCCAGCTCGGCTCGGCCCAGCCCGGCCCAGCCCAGCCCAGCCCAGCCCAGCGCCAGCCCAAGCCCAGCCAACTCAGCCCAACCCAGCCCCCAGCCCCCAGCCCAACCAAGCTTGCCAGCCCAGCTCCAACCCACCCCAATACAGTACAACAAGGCACTGATCGACAACCACTCTGAAAACGTTTCAAAACACTTAGTCCAGTTAGTCCTTCGATTCAAACAGCAATGAATTATTTTCTACTTCTGGTGGAGAATTTTGCAGTTAAAGGCTCCAATTAAAGGGTTTTTATCCTGATTAAACCTGCGTGGGATGAGCTGACCTCCTGAATCGTACGTCTCAAAAGCAGCCCTAGAAGTGCATTCATGCAGAGTAGCGCACCCTGCCTTAGCGGCTCTTACGGACGCTGATGCAGCCACCCATGCTACAAGACGTAATCATCCATGTTACTGACCAATAATTATAAATATTACGTATCCAGCACCAGCAGTTAAAGAGAAGTATAACTAAGCACGGGCGTTCGAATTCTCTCTACCCCTATACCACTGGGGATTTATGACCGCCATCTTGAGATTGTGGCTTTTATCGTTTGTTGAAGGTTGGGTTGAAATTTCATTGATGTCAGTGAATTGCCTGACCGTGAAAACCCTAGGGTAGACATTTAAATCATTGTTCTACACAAAATATTAAAGAAGTTACAGCCATTTCAACGATTTAAGGCCAACGGCAGCCATCTTGGAATTGACCCAGATTTGAAGTTGACCTCATCCTTATCACGTGACCCTGACCTCTCATAGTTTAAAACCTCAGAATTCCATTTAGCACCTCGGAAAACCATATATAGTATCAACAGAACGATCTTTAAAATCGGCTGATGATGTACCTACACCTGACACTGCCTACAACTGGCACATGTTAATTTTAATGGCCGCCATATTGGAAATGACCCAGATCCTCTGTCTAATCACGTGGCCCCGACCTCTCATCATTTTGAAAATTTCGGAATTGCATTCGGCACAACGGAAAACCATAGTATAAACACCATGATGTTTAAAATCGGCTGTAGCCTTGACCAAGGCCGTCTCCGGGTTTTTTGCTGTACGAGAGAATATTGGGTCTAGCACATGCAAACTGCACACGGCATCAAAACGAGCCACTGTGAGATAACGACTTCCGTAGTAAACCCGTACGGCAACACACTGCATGGCTGCGTATACTGCGTACTAGCTACGTACGGCCTGGCCTAGCTCGAAAGACAGCCTTGACGAGTCTGCACTTCCGGGTTTAATGTGTTTCTTTATATTTTCGGCCAGTATTGGCCGAAAATGGGCGGGATTTGGATATGCGGGTATGCAAGGTATGAATATTTAACATTTGTCTTGAGCCAATCAAGAGCTTCATGAGTAGCACGTAATGACGCGATGCATACATGTGTATGGCGTCTGACATGTTTAATACGAAAACCGTGGCATGATCGATAGACGAAAACAACAAATATTCTCGGGTTCGTAGCATTTATTGTGCTTGTCTGTTTACGTATTTGATTACACTTCTAGGGGACAACGGTCGTAATATGACAGCTTTCCTGAATGATTTGTGGGAGCTCTTAATACTGCCTCGGATGAACAAACTGGGGATCGCAGATCATAGCGTTTTTCAAACATAGCCTGGCGTGCGTCGACCAATGAAATTTTAGCTCACGCTGGGGTGGTTTCCCTATTACTGTAATGAGTTTCGCTGGCTGAATGCAGAACCATCAAGGCTGTTGGGTTTAGGACCGATACATGTACAGTACGGTATATACTCGCGGCGTACAGTGTACGTACGTACATGTAGTACGCCGCGCTAGCAGATTATGCGCACAGCTAGTCAGCGCTATGGCGGGCAACAGATTCTCCCACAGCTAGTCCAGCGCTATGGCGGGCATGGCGAGTCGTCTTAAAGACAATCCCAACGCCTTGATCAAGGCTAAATCGGCTGTATACCCAGCACGATATGTGGCAGAGGGAATCCCTCTAACGCCCCTATACCTCAACACACTCTTCCCTTTTGTTAACGCACTAATCCCCCCTAAAAATTGAAAGGAATTCCTTGGAAATTCCTTGGATGTTTGAGACACAATAGGGGAACAATGGTAGGGGGAGTCCGTTTGCCACATATCGTGGTGCATATGATCGGCTGAGGTACCTACACCCGACACTGCCTACACCTGACACCTGTTAATTTTAATGGCGGCCATATTGGAAATGACCCAGATCCTCATCCTAATCACGTGACCCTGACCTGTCATCAGTTTGAAAATCTCAGAATTGCATTTAGCACCACGGAAAACAATATCAACACCAAGATCTTTAAAATCGGCTGATTAGTTGCCTACACCTTACATAGTTATATGCAATAAGGCTTAAACTGGCGGCCATTTTGAAATCCAAGAAGGCCGCCCTCTGCAACATTTTTGAAATTGCCAACAATGTTTGTTGTGCTTCCGAGCACACTTGTAATACATCTAGGTAGGTGAGACCTAAATCATTATGTTCCCACGGGACACCACATGCTGCCTGACTATTGCTAGAATGGACCAATGAAATACCGCGGCTGCCTGATCAATATTTATGAGGTATAGTAATAATTTATAAATTATCTATATGTTTCTCATTGTAATATATTTAACATTTATCTTCCCGGCCAACAGAAAAAAGTACTAGTATTTGATATTTGAAAAATCTCTCTTTTCCAAGTGATATGTCCTGGCGACTTTTAGCGCCATAGTACATTACGCAAAATACAGTAATGTGCCAAGTTATTATAAACAAAGTTTCACACTTCTTAATTCTTTCTTACGTTTTAGTTTACTCGCGAAAGAGCCGCCTTTCGCGAGGAGGTAGTTTTGTAAAATGAAGGGCCTCATAAGATACTCTACTTTGAGTGCGCCTGATCCTCCACCCTATATCTGTACAGGCGCGGATCCAGAGGGGGGGTTTTGGGGGTCAAACCCCCGCCCCCCACCCCACCCCACCCCACCCCACCCCACCCCCAGGTTAATAAATACCACTGGTCCTCACAGCTCAGTAAAGCAGAGCATCTGCCTAGGGTGTCAGTTTCAGGTTTGAGTCCAGATGAGGGCCATACAACTTTACTATCAATCCGTATTTGCTATGGAATGTATAACCAACAGTTGATATTTGACAATTTTTGGAGTTTACCGACCATCCACACTAGACGTAGCATGCAGTTTTAAGTGCAATGCTCAGGCCTCACCATTATGAAACACCAATGGGATGCCTAAATTTTGACTCCCAAAATGAGTCTGCACAGGTGAGGTGGTTTCCACAAGCCCAATAGGGCATGATGCTGGCCAAATTAGCCTCAAAATGTTTATATCTTGAAGGGGTATTGAGGCCAAGACAGCAGGGGCGGATTGTAATAAAATCGACTTAGCCACTGGTGTAAGACTGGTCTTTTATAAACCGTATCAAATAGCTGCCATCTTGTGGGGCACCTTTTGTTACTTAAACTGTTGAACAATGTAAGCACAATACATGTATGTGCAACCATCCTTAAGGAACAAAGAAACTGCCCCACAAGATGGCGGCTATTCGATACGGTCTATAGCCGGCTACCCAACTTAGCTAGTCTTCGCTTAGTCGCTGGTTTAGCCCATTAGTCGAACTAAACTACAGCACCGCCAGCTGAAAAACACACATACATTAATGGAAAGTGACGCAGCCGACTATAAGTTTGCGTAATTTCAAGCCAAGCAAACATCCTCACGAAGCCACTTGACAGCGCATGCGCTTCCACAGGATTAGCAAAGAAACCGACTGCGAAAGTTATCAAATAGCATGAAAAGGTACCAATGGGCATAATGTGAGTTCTGTTCACAACACTCTTCCGTCTTCTTTCAGCACAAATCACAAGACCATGATATTGCAAGCGGTCTATAACTGTAGACCGGTCTTAGTGGGCGCCGCGTTAGCCAGCTAAGGCTATAGACCAGTCTTAGACCGCATATTGCAATCTGCCCCCTGGGCTTGTGGATATTGGCCGCGGTGGCCTTGGTTAACGTCAAGGCTTGAATGCAACACATCTTAGACATCAGGCTCACCATCCTCATCAGAGTCGTCACTGAGATCATCAAAATCAATATCATCATCACTAGACAGCAACAAATCTGAGTACGAGTCTGAAAGCATGTCATCATCGTCTTCCTCCATGTCCTCGTCCCAATCATCATCATCATCATCTACTTCGGCAAGATTGAGAAGCCGTTGGATTCGCGAGCGCTGTACCTGGTGCTGAATCATTTCCATAAAGCCAGTCCACATGCTGCCATCACTGTTGAAGTAGTACTCATTGTTGACGGCCAGGTCCAGCTCTTCCAGCGGATGGTTGGCAAAGTTGCCCCAACTGCGCACCCCTTCTTGTGCCTTCTTCTCCTGGTCTGTTGAGGTAAGGAAAAATCAGTTACGCCCTTCTGCCAGGCAGATTTACGGTACCAGAGCTATTTTATGCCATTCTGCCAGGCACAACGATATATACATGTATCACAATAATCCTTGAAATTAGTACCTATTTGATGGGTGCTTGTACCGGTACCTTAAAAACCTCTACAAGTGTGGGCATTTGTACAAGTACCGTACATATGTAGTACCGGTATGAAATCTGGTCGTGTTGGGAGAAACCAAAGATCTTGAAATGTGAATATTCAAATTCTTGAAAACCAATAGAATATTTGATCCTCCAATTTGGCAAAGTTTAGTACCCACGCACGCGAGGACCGAATGTTTACAAGTGCACCACACTGCGCTGACGGATATTCGGTTTCCAAATTTGAAATCGGAGAGTAAAATAAAAACCGAATATTCGGAAATTCTGTCTTAAGTTCCAACACTAAAAACTGGCAGGACAACTGCATTTTTCTGCATGATTTCATGTATCTGCATACATGTAGCTAACCATGGTTATTTTATTATGCCTCAATTTATATAAATGCATACAACTGTACGTGTGTGCACATGCATAATTTTTACAAGGTTGCCCTCATGTGAACAAAACAAGGTCCCTGAATATTGTGACATTATATGGCTCCATTTTCCGTGCAGCATAGCCAAGCATCCAGCCTAAATGGGACAGTACATGTACCTTGGCAGAATTTCACAATTTGTTTAAAGCACAGTTTACAATGTTTTCTTGAAATGTACATGTAGAGAAAGTACTGAGCTGACTAATGCTCCGCTCACACATGAAAAAAAACCTCAGGTACGATTTGGCACGAGCATTAAGAGTTGGCAAATTCAAGAAACTCCAGACAACTCGGGATGATTCGTGTAACTGGAGACCATTCAAAGCACTCATAGCAACTCGTAGCAGTGTGCAACTCCTGGCAAAACTCGTGGCCACGAGTTGCTAACTCCTACCTAATTTGCAAAACATACATGTAGTTAACTCGTAAAACTTGTAGTAAACTCGGGACTACTCCTACCATGCAGGCTCGTATCAGATGCCTGCCTGTCCTACTTTGGTGCAGTTAAAAAGTACTCGTCCTGTGAGTCGAGTTGATACATCGATCGGGTTGGTACAACAGTCGAAATGACCTGCAGCGACGCACGTGATCACGACGATAGGATAACAGCACTACCGGTACAGTCAAGTGGGGATATTGGTAAAATGCGGAATGGTGGAACGGCGGAACAGACGGTGGACACTCTACACTGGTATGCGCGGTCCTGCGCACAAACACAAAGCAGTTACGGACACCAGCCAAGTTGGAAATTGTGATACATGTGATGCGGTCACGTAGGGCACAAGAGTCGCGACTCGCGAGCAAACATACCACGGCCAGCTAGTGAAACGATTTTCCACATTTTTTTTTACTTGAAGAGTTGAAAATATATTCTCCATATATTTCCGGCCGTTTATTTTCCGGCCTGGAAAAAGGCTTTGCCGGATTTATTTTTTGCAAAATAAGAAAAAGCCGGAATTCCGACTATAGCCGAAAGACTGGCATCGCTGCAGCATAGAGGCTGCTGTTGAAACATTACTTTTTTGCTACAATATTCACGCCTTTTCGGCTAATGCTTACGACAGTGCAATGAAATTGGCCCCTGGATGTACGCGCATCTCGACCTACATCAGGGGTGAGATTTTTCCGGATTTCCAGAATTTTACCAATTTGTAGCGGAATTTTATTGTTGTGTGCTCCGCGGCCACGATCCATATTGTATTTTTTATTTTATTTTTTGCCCTTTTAGCAGGCCATACTTTTTTAACAAGCGTCCTCAATTGATTCAGTAATTTTGCGAAGAAAACTTGTGCGAGTCTAGTAGTCACACAAGTGCCATGACATACAGCGCTTTACCATGTGTACTGTGCCGCTCGGCAGCCTGACCGAGTCAGCAACGCGGATGTGTACAAGTCTAATCTATAAGCAAGCGCCATCTTTGCCTGCATCGCAACGGCCGAGCGTGTGGTGTGTGTGATGCGTGCAGTGCTGTGCGGGCCGCGGCTGGCGCGATGTGGTACGGTACATGTATATATATACTGTGCATTGTGCGCGGCTGGCATGATGTGGCAAGCAGCCAACGAACCGATTTTACCCTCCGCTTTCGCTACACCGTCTTCAACGGTAGATGTTGCCTGGATTCTTTATTATCCACATTTGTAGGCCTACACATGTACATGTATAAACAAATATTTCAAACAAAACTGGTTATTGTGATGCCTATTTAAAATGTTTTTGACATTGCATTTTGCACGATGCCGATGGTACATTGTACGGTGGTGTTTAAAACGATCCTCCGAAAAGCTGGAAGTTTGCGTGGTCTCTTCGTCTCGCACCCCTTTCAGGAGGTATAATATTCTTTGTTTAGCAGTAATACTGATTCAAAAGTTGCCCACCTGCAGCTACATGTACATGTAGATGATTGATACAGTGCACATTGTAATGCACTGTATCAATCATATTATACCTTATAAGTTTTAGTTAATGAGTGGGAGATTGAATTTCAGGAAAGGTCATTTTAAGATCAAGTAATCCACAAGGTCAAATTTGAGGTCATAGCAAAGGTCAAGGGTCAATGCACCCCAACATAATTCAATCCCAAAACTAATGGCAAATTCGGAATCCTCGACTAATCCCCTTTCCAACAACACCAATGTTGTGAATATTCGCTCAGTAGTTCTTGAGATATAAGGATTCAAAGTGCACATCCATGCCGCTTTTAGCTAAAAATTCCAAAATTCGGGGAGCCGCATCTTCGGAACCACTGGTCCGATTGATCTAAATTTTGATATTTGGTGCTGTGGGATCCTAATTAACAAGTATACTGTAACGAGGTTCATTCCGCTACTTGTTATGGACTCTCGACACGAAGTCAAACACACAGGAACGCAAACTCTCTAGGTACAAACTGAGGTCTTTATTTTCACGTCCTCACACAACCACATCCAGTACCAAAGAAGGCGCAGGGATCGCGTTCCCACGCGGAACGGATATCCCGATCCCCCAGCAGGGGCTCACGCCACCCGGCTCCGTGGAGCTGTGATAGCGCCCTCAGCACGTCGGGCGGACCCACGGTGAAACGGTGCTGGCGCCCTCGTTGGTGGATCGGGACGGCCGTTACACCGTCCCCTCCGAGGACCCTGCTTGTCCCCAAAGCAGGCGGCGATGCCCACGTTCCGCAGGAGAGACGATCCCTTCACAAACAAGAAAAACAACAAGGTTACATGAACAAAAAGGGGGGAGAACACCTATGGTGTTAGAGAGTCAATTATGGGGGAGGTGGTCGTCACTGCGCCGTAGTGCGCCGGAACAGTTGATGTCCATGGGCATCCGCCCCCACCCTAGTACGCTGCAGCCGCCATTCGTCCCTCGCATGCTCGCAGAGGGGCTCCGTCATCTCGGTGGCAGCCTCGCGGGACGCTCCGTCCTGTCGGAGGTGACTATTGGTAGGAACTTTCCAGCGCGCGCCACCCGGGAACGTAAGAGTGGTCCCGGCCGGGACCCGGTGTCGTGATCCCTTCTCCAGCTGCAGGGGTGGCGGGGGACTGGCGGGGCGCTCTCGATCAGTCTGTAGCCCCCTTCCTGTTGCGTGGGCCTCCTTTGACGCTCACATCTGAGGGGCATCGGTGCGGGGAGCTATTGCGGTGCGGGCACGCCGCCGGCCCGTCCAACGATGGTGCGTCGTCTCGGGACCCAGGGTAGGCGAAAACGCGGGAGCGAACGGGTCCCGGACCGGCCCCGTTCATCAAGCCGATGTCATGACGAAGGCATTGCCGGTGATCGCGAAGCGCGTTCTTCCTCTAGGGGGCCGCTGTCGGGGGGAAGCGGGGCCGGTTGAGGTGCCGCCACGATCGGGGGTCGCTCCGAAGTGGTGCGATACCCCCAACGAGCTGGTGCATGGTTCCGGCCGGGTGGACTCCAGGGGGTGTCCCGTAGCAGCTGGGGGCCGTTCCGAGTGGTCATTGGCCCCCCTCCGCTCCCTGCCCTCACCATCCAGCTGCCCTCACCATCCTGGGGGTCCTCCACTGGCCGTCCACTGGGTCGACCTACATGTAGACTCATTCTGTCCTCTTCTCTTCTTTGCGGACAATCACGCCGAAAGTGACCGAACTTGTGGCAGCCGAAACACTCCACCATCGATCGGTCTGGCGGTCTCCGCGCGTAGCCTGTGCTCTCGGGACCAAAGTTGGCTCCAACCAGAAAAAGGTAAAAAAGACCCCTCCCGTCTTAACCCCGGTTGACCCCGCGATCAATTGAATTTATTTTTGAAATTTACACCACTTAAACATATATATTATATCTACTTATACACTAAATTTTAGCACTCAACTCCTTTTTCCTTGATTTGCAAAAATGCGTATTTGTCAAAATGCGTAATTGTTTATTTATTTGTTAGCTTAAGATGTAAGGAATATTGGTGAGCTTATAATTGCTTATGGGTATAGACATGCACCCATACATGTACAGTACCTAGGGAATATAGGATTTATTTGACCCATCATGTGGGCACAAGGTGACCCCAAAAAACATTTTCGGCTGAATAAAGTGCCTACTTTGGGTGACCATAACCAAAAAAATAAAGGAGATACCGTATAGTTAAATTGAGTGCAGATTCAAGAATTTTGCCAAGAAGTAAGCTAGAATACCAAATTTGAGCTCTCTACCCGATACAAAGACTGAATTACATGTATGAGCTTTCAAAGTCGGAAAATATCACCAAAATCACTTTTCACGACACGCGCGAGCACAAAATGGCCTCGAATACGACATGGAGAATGATCTTACGTGTTCATTCGGGCCACACTCAATCATTCTTATGAAATTTCATCAAAATCTGAGGGGTCACCTGGGGACCACTGGTTGATTTGACATGGAATGACCCTACCGTTAATCGTCGGGTACAATTCGTCATTGTTTCAAGAATTTGAATTGACGTCACGTACGCGTGCCGCTGCGTGTGTATTTATGGTGATGCCACGGATTTAAAACTACGCAGTTGCTATCAGTGGCTATAGTTACGGTAACCGTATGAATGGCTATAGTTACAGGATTGCAACAGCAGATTAAAACTACATGTACAATATGGAGCTCACTGGGTGATGCAGACAAGGTTCGAATTTTCTATTGATCCTACAGTAGCCTGTATACATGTATATTAAAATGGGCATATTTCATATTTTAAGGTTAATATATTAAATTTGTATTGGTCAAATATGGAATAACCCCTTTCAAATTGTTGTACACCCATGCCATATAGCACGCAGCGCGCTTTGAAAATTAACGGTTTTGTGCTCCTAAAAATAAATGCATGACGTAATGCTTAAAGTGCTATTTTAAACAAGACAGTAGCCAGTCCTTATATTCAGTCGTTGTATGTGGAATATGTGGAGCGGGAACCAGTCTATATAGGTACTAGTACATGTCAGTGAGTTATTTCTTATGTATCGCCAAATGCGAACCAATTTCGATGATTTTTGATCCAAATTTAAAAATGGATTACGCATTGCCTTTTATAAACATTTACAGTGTATCTTGTTCCCTAAGTTTGCAACATTGTCGAGTTACTTATTTGAATAATAAACTTAAAATAACTCTAACTTGTGTCGTTTGTCTTCTGTTCTTCCATCCTGATTAGCTTGAAAAAGTTGGTTATACATGTAGACGCTGTGTATACCGGTATGTAGCGCGCGGCGTAAATGTACATGTAGGTGCAAGATCTAGACCTCTGACTCTATGCGGACCTCCGTAGTATGCAATGGAGCCATTTTAGTTTACAAGCAAGACACTCCTCGTGTCTATTTGACATGCTCCTCGCGGATACTGCTGTAACTAGTATTCGCCACAACACAAATTACACCGCGAGAGGTACATGTATGATACGCACGTTGTGTGTAGTAGGCACCGGTAATAGTGCATGCTGCATACATGTAAGTAGGCTTACAACCTGCTGCTTGCCCAGTGCTAGCTTCGCACCACATGTAAATCAAATTTTGTTTTGTCCCGTGCGCGGCGTGGCCCAGACCAGCATTATGGCATAGGGCTTGTGTTAGGTTTGATTTCAAGTCGATTCAGCGATGCATTGTGACGATCGCTCTGAAAATTGTTGTCACTTGATCTTTGACTAGCAACAAGTCGAATGCAATTTACATTTTACAAACTCCGTCGTGCGGCAAACAAATCTGGGCTTGGTAAAGGGAAGCAAAGGTAACTGGGGCCGGGCATGCATGGGGTGCATGAAGCTGGCGAGCTCATCGCAAAATCACAACGGTTCGTACACGTACATGTTCCCATGCATCATGTCGAATATCAACACTGTAAACAATTTTAGGAAATGGACGCATGTATTTATACAACGACCAGAAATGTTGCACGTGCAATGACCATACCGAATGTGCACTATAAAATACATGCTTTATTCCACTTCGACCGTCGTGCAACATGCATCCATGGAGGAAGGAAAACAACCCGGTTGATCATCAGTCAATCATGCGTGAATATTGAATATTTCTAAAGGCTACATGTACTTCGTGTTTTAGAGAATCTTGACTGTCCACCCAGGACTTTTTGAACAGTGTTTTGACTGGTCCGCGAGTGTTTTGACTGGCATTTGGCCACCGGACCACCGTTATGTTCGAGCCCTGCTGTATGTAGCCTTGTCCAAGTCTATGGCATGAGCGACCTCTCGCGATAAACTGTAGCCAGCGACAAGGATGGTTACCAGAATATCTTGGTCTGAAAACCAGACTTAAACGCGCGAGACTAATTCATAGCCTTGTTCTTTCTGTACACGATGTGTTGTGTTTCTTTCTATCTGCGTTGGAAATCCGACGCAATTACGTATGCAAAACCCGAGTGGTTATAAATATTCATATCTTACATAACATCCAATCAGAGCTCACTATTTCAAATAGTGCGTGTGACCGGTTTGCAAGCATAAACGTTTTACGTCATATTATGTAGTGTAAAGTATGTATCATGGTGACATCATCACGTAGTGTTACAACTGAGGAAATCAACGGTAGTTTGAATTATGCAGCCGACAAATTCCAAATTGATGACTTTCACGTAGACCAGAAGATAGCCCTCACACATTTTCTGTAAAGGCATGAAAGGTATGACGTGTTTGTGAACTTACCAACTGAGTATACGTACGGAAAATCTGCTGTTTTTCAAACAGCACCGTATTGTTAACCAGTGAGCTTTTACGTCTGAGTGCTCTCTTTGAAAAATTTGCATAAAGAGTCCCCGCCCATAAAACAGGTCGAGTACAGAAAGAACAAGGCTATGATTTAGGCTCGCGCGTGCGAGTCTGGTTTTCGGACCAAGATATTCCTGTAACCAGCCTAGTCGCTGGCTACAGTTCATCGTGAGAGGTCGCTAATGATGCCACAGCTCACGTCATACATTGTAGACTTGGACAAGGCTATGCTGTATGTAACTGACTCGTACCAAAATATTAAAAAACTCCTTGCTAAGCAATGTTCTTTTAAACAAATTCAAAAAAAGATATCTACATGTATGTACCTTTTCTTTCTTTGACGGTCTCCGTACGTTTTTTCTCAACTTCCCAGCCCACCCTACGAACCAACTTTGTGATGAATGCATCCAACTTGATGACGGGGTTCCTGGTGGCAATGTTTGTACGGCAGATGGGACACCGATTGGTTTGTTTCTTCCACTGGCTGATGCAGTAACTGCAGAATGTGTGCGAGCAGTTGAGAGCTACTGCCTGTTTGCAAGGGAAAGAATGCTTACAATTTGGCATTGTCTGTCCTTTGATGATGTAATTTTATTAGGTACAGTGCTTTCCCTGAGATGACGCTAAAACTTCCTAGCATGTTTGGGTGGGAGAAACCTCATTTGTGTTAGAACGATTAAATCAAGCCTTAATAATTCTCAATCAGTTCTGTAGAGTCCATACTGATGTTTAGAAAGGTGGCAGACTACTTAAATGCATTCCAATCCTCGTCTTCAGAGCAAGATATAAAATGCATGTAACTGGCACCTTTCCAATTGGCCATTTGCATTCTATACAGGGTGGTTCAAAAAAGTTAACCCAAATTAAAACTGATTTTTTACCCACTTCCTGCAATTTCAGATAATTTGTTTGTACCCAGTTTTGATTAGTACACAATAGGTTGTTTAGCACTATTCCTGAAATGTATAAAACTGGCTTGTCCACGGGAGCCTCATTTCTCATAGCACGATTGAACACAATTAAGACCTGCAAAGGGGTAAGAAGCTCCAGTGGACAAGCCAGTTTTATTTATTTTTTATTTATTTATTTATTCATCAGCGGAAGAACCGCCAATTACAGGAATGGGATCAATTAACATAGATATTCGAATAACTATCAACTTCTAAGTTGAATTAGAAATGGCTAGAGACCCCGGGGAATCCCTCCCCTTGCTCTTCACGAAAGAATGCCCTGGGATCTTTAAAGTGTGTTACATGTAACACACTGGACCAACGGCTTTACATCTCTTCCGAAGGACGGAACAAGTGTGATTAAGTGCCTTGCTCAAGAGCACAAGTGTCACGGCCCGGAATCGAACCCACATTCTAGTACTGGCACGGGAACTTAAGTTCGACGCGCTAGACCGCTTGGCCATAACACCCCACAGTTTTGTACATGTCATGTACAAAAAGATGAACAAGCTCCTTTAACAATACCCTAAATAAAGAATTCAGAATTTAGTGGAGAGTATTACTCACTGATATGAAGACTTCAGAGCAGATGCTACATCGAAGCTCGCTGTCCAGGACTTCGAACAATTCCATAAACATCTTGTGTTTTGTCTCTTTGTACAACATCCCTCCACTTGGCGGAGTCTACAAATTGAGATACGAATGACAGCGAGTCCTACTTTACATACACATGTAGAGTTAGTCTTGTGCACGCATTGATAGACCACAAACAGGTTGTAACATTTGCTTACAACTGCTTTATTATTTCAATGTTGAGTTACATTATAACATACATGTACATGTACATGTATGCACAGGTTGTCTCAAAAATAGTGTGGAAAGTACATGTAGTTCATTGAAATCGATGTAAAAATGCATTCATACATGTACATAAGGCCGCACCGTAGCATGCAAGTTTTTGCCCCAAAGCATAGTTTTCGATTACAATATTGTAGAGTATGGACCAAAAAAAGAAGAGCAATGGAGCGTTTCGTTTGTTCGCAGGGTTCACGTAATTATAAGAGTATGTATTTTGCAAGTTCCAAAGACTTCTGATGAATGTTCGATTGTACCGTACATACATACATGTACATACATGTAGAGCAGTCATACGCTTGGACGTCATTGAAAAAAACATTAACATTGGTGGGTGCATTTACCCAGCGTATCAACAAGTTAAGGCTGTACCGTATTCCATATGTACGTGAATGTTACCAATGTTCGCAACTGTCAGTGTTTTTCTGCACTTAAGCTACAGACTGCAGCCCAGGTTTGAGCTTGACCATGTTGACATGGACTGCATGGACTGCACTGTCCAAATTAAAGGTGAAATCAAACTGACAATTTCTCACTCCTAATAGCGCACATAAATTTGATCCTCATCACCTCGAGAAAATGCGCTATGGAGGGAATACATGTACATGTATGATGCGAAACAATGCAATGAAATCCACAGAATCAACTTGAGTTATAATTTGTTTTTGATTCTGAGATTTTAAGTGTGTTGGTTCACATCAAATTATGACCTCCACCCCATATTTTCTTAAGGCAACGCATGTCATAATTTATGCGCGTCAAGCGTAGAAAAGGTCCGTTGTAAATTCACCCCAATTGATGTCTAAAATACTTTGTGCAGTCCATACCGGTACTACCAGGTAAGTTGTGGGGTAATCTCCAAGTTGTCTATTTTATTTCACTTACAAGCTGTTGCTGAGCCTTCCGTCTGTTCTTCTTTGCAATCTTGAAAGATTTGCGGCCGATGCAGACTGTACTTCGACGCAGACTGTACTTGCGTTTCCCCATTGCAGCTGTCCAACCGTCACTGTCCAACTGTTCGCTGACTTTAGCCATTTCCACCTCAACTCCGTCTTTTTTGGACTGGAGTTTGTCTAGCTGCACAGACCAATCGTTTTGCAGCTTCTTCAAAAGTTGTTTTTTCTCAACCTCATGCTTGCGGATTTGTTCTTTGAGGATGGTCTTGGCCTTCTGTACCTGTAGTTTTTTTCGCCGGAAACGGTCCTTCCATTCATTGATCAGCTTAATACTCATGGAGATGCGGTCGCTCTCAGCCTTACGCTTGCTGGCTTCGAGTTCTCGCTGTATGCGTGCTGCCTCTGCTTTGAGTCTCTTTCGGTCCCTAGACTGCATCTGTGCTTTGAGTCTGATTAGCTCCTTCTGGATACTAATCCGGCGGCAACTCAGCGATGCACGGTCAGCATGCTTGTTTCTTGCAAGTTCCTCTCGTAGCCTTGCCACAGTGGCACGTTCCTGAGAAATACGCTGATGCATTTGACTTACTCGTGTTTTGACCGACTGTCCACTGGGTGTACATGTAGTCTGCATGTCAGCTCCGCGAAAGTCCACGCAGGATGCACCCTGAGCCTTGCTTGCACATTTCTCTTCCTCACGAAGTTTCCTTAGCAACATACATGTATCTCCTAAGACATTTTCTTTCTTTTGGGGACTTACCCTGGTGTTTTCATTTTGTTTACCTTTTGCATATTTTCGAAACTTTTTTCTTTTGATACCGTCACAAAAATTCTTCTTTTCTGCTTCTTTCTTTGGGTACATGTTGCTTTCTTTAGATTTGGACCTGTTGGGGACATTTTTAAATCTTCTTGTGACTGCACCATCCGAGTGATTTTGATCAAGAAGTTCATTCTCAATACCAAGCTGCTTGTTCTCCTTGGATCTGAGTGCAGTTTGTGAGCGTGTGCATCTTGCTATACTATCTTCAGTCCATGGTAAATTCTTGGCCCTTGTTTGCATTTGTCGAGGCTGCTTACCAGATGATTTATTAGCACATACCTGGCTTTTGGCATGCTGACGAGATGACCGTCTAGTTGGTGGCATTTCTCTGAGAAGGGAAACAAGTTTTCAAGCTCAGTATACATGATTTATCCCATAGCGAAAGGGGTCTCAGTGGGTGTCCGTGCATGGTAATCTTCCCGCACTCAGCACGTTCCGAATTTGTTTGTAACTTGCATTTTACGCCAGTGTTACATGTTCTGAATACATCTATACTGAAAAATAAGGTTTGGTCATTTATCTTGATGTACCGGTACATTGTAGTACAGTATAATACTTGGTACAAGTTGCTCCTGAAAACATCCTCTTGGGATCTTGGATAGGAGGTACAGTAAATGTACAATGTAGGTACCGGAATGTGACAATTTGTTGTTAAATCACTCTAGTTTAAAAAGAACACCCTGGCTTACTGTTTACATAATGTAGCAATCTAGCTAGCATCCTTGACAATAACATTTCGATGGTCGTTGTGAAAAAAAAAATTTTATCAAAATGTCACGTAATTAACTAGAAATGTTTAAAATTAACAAAAGAGACAAATGTTGGGTTATACGCTTTAGGCCAATGAAATTAGATCACGCACCAAAAACCGCACCAAAAAATGTCATTATTCATTATTTTGCAAAAAAACAGTGGAAATCCGACTCAAACTACTCCCAAGCGAAGTTTCTGTTTCGGTTGCGCGGTCAGTGTTGTGCAGCTAGCTTCGCAAAATGTATCACAGAATGCAGTATACCAACCTACCCCTGCACCCAGTATTGGCGTAGGGTACCTGCGAAAATCGTTCGTTGCAGGTCGAGTTCGGGCGGTCTGTTCTTAATTAACACAGGTAACTCGTTCTCGATGGATAGATGATGTGTGATCCTGTTCCGAGTGCAGTGTTCTCGAGTCGCGTTCCCGTCGTTCGGGCGCAAGAACACTGTTTGCGTGTCAAGAACAGATCGACCGCCCGAATTCGACATACGGTATTTGTGACCTCGTTTCCAGATCGCGTTATCTGCAAGGCCTTTGTACATGGAACTCGGGTTGTATATTTTTGCCGTGGTCACGAGGTTGGACCGATCGATTGTTTGCTTATTATTATACCATTTGTTCTGGCGCGCATTCACATTCAGATTTTTGTGTCTTTTGCAGTTTTGTGTGGATTTTTCCCGCTATAGAATATGTTTTCCCTGGCGGTTTATCATGAAGACAGGTGTGTGGTTAAATAGAGAATTGTGGACATCGGGGATGTGAGCGATTCATATGTTTTTATTCAACTTTTCGACGAACTGAAGGCCGGTTTGGTCGATGGCATTGACGAAGCAACGGAGTAGTTTCGCAATCGGAACTGTGCATTGGTTGACACTATACAGAAACAGTGACAGCAGCGTCCACGAATTTTGGAACACATGCATCTAGAGAAGGTTTTTGTGGGTAGGAACTGTAGGTAAATGATCTTATGGAATGAACACCCTCTTATGGAATGCACACCCTCTTTGGGGGCCGTAAAGGCCTGCCATATTAAAAAGTATTGCTCTTTCAAAACACTATTGTCATTTCCCATGACTTTTGCCATCTCAAGTTCTTCCTTCAAACACAACCCAAGCTACATTTGTACATGTATGTATAACTCCATTGAACTGATACTGGCACTAACTTTCTGGGCGACAGTACTTTTAGAGCCTAAATCAGTTTCAAAATAGCAGTATAACGGGTTGCATTTTTCATTGATAAGAAATAATGAATAATGAATAATGAAAAAAAAACCTCATCAAAATTTGAAAAGTGGTTGACGAGAAACTAGTAATCTAATTTCATTGGCCTTACCAGCCATCGCGATGTATTATGTATAATGTCTTTGTAAAAAATGGTGGCGTTCGATATGGGTTGACACGTGTTTTTGTTGTTATTTGAAGGTCTATTTCATGACAAGCCTATTTTTATGTCGGGAATTTAACATTACTTCGAGATATAAACGGAGTTTCGAGGTATCCGGTTTCGACTTATCGAGATTTTACTTACCAGCTTTGTTGGGCCATTTTGGGCTCGAAAAAGATGCATACATGATTCTGAAAGTCTTTCCTAATTAGACTGATAAGAACCTGTTGTGTGAAAGTGGTTTTAACTCAAAATATATATTTAGATTTTTTCCCAAGTCGCTAACGACGGTCGTATTGGTTCAACTTCGAGTCGAGTTGGCAAACGGTTGAGTTGACTCTAGCCCTACAAATAGGGCTGTAAATAGCTCATTTTGAAATCTGACTTTTTATACAATTGTAAACAAACCAAGTGACCTCGAGCGTTTCAGAATTTCGGGTGATGATCGAAGAGGCCAGGGTAGGCAGGCATGCGGGTAGGAACTGAATTGCGTTTTAAACAAAAGACTGTCGGTTTTTGGCGGAAAACACGTTGTAATCGCGTTGTAGAAACATAAACCTCCATTATAAACAGAAAAACTAAAAAAATGTGAATGGGGGAATTTTAGCTGTTTAAGTCGAGTTGTCGATCAGCATGATCACTAGATCAGTGGCCCGTTTACCGCCAGTGCGTACTGCAGTTTCGAGTCAACTCGGTCCCAGGTCAACTCGGTCTCAAGTCGACTCGTTTCCAGGTCAACTCGGTCCCAACGAACTAAGGCCCAGGACAACTCGACCGCTCTTGAAAATGTACAAGATTTCTAAGCAGCCCGATCTTTTCCCGATTCATTTGACGCAATATGCCGAATTACTTCAAATGTTTGTACACATGGTACTAGACCCGTGAACGTGGCTTGTAAACTACGCCACGTTCACGGGTCTAACATGGTACATGACAAATTCATACGCGAGGGCTTGTAAAAGCGAAGTTGACTCGAATTTGAGTTTGCGCCACAAATTTGCTTAGGCCTATTAAAGTTAAATAGGCGAATGTACACTGCAAATTGTCAGATTTACAGGCAATTTTGGTGGGGCGCGGACATGGCGGATTGCATTAAACGGTATAAACATTTTGAGTTGTTAATGTAGGCCTACTCTCGTTTTAAGCATGAATCGTGCCGCAAACCTTGATAATTTTTTGGGCCGATGTCGTGCGCATGCGGCGTAATGCGTTACTTTTATCATGTTTAATATTGGCGACTACGCCGATTATGATCTTCAAACTTTTCTTTACGTAGGTTAGGCTACATTTATTTGCCAATGACGATCGAGTTGTCCTGGGGCTTATAGTTCGTCTGGACCGATCGAGTTGACTTGGAGCCGAGTTTAGCTTGGGACCGAGTTGACTTGGGACCGACATGACCGAGTTGACATGTATCCGTGCGTACTACATGTACTACACATGCTACAATCTGACAATTAACGGTCGAATTGTAAAAAAAAGTATAAACGCCAAAACGGAGTTCACGGACCTGGTGACTATTTTTTAGTTTAGGCCTAAATAAAGCGTAATAAAACTAGGATGCATAATTTGTAAATCATTAGGTCTTACCGTTTGGCAAACTAAGCATGCTACATATGTCATGCATGTAGATTGCCTACCGACGTGACCCAGGAGCTAGCTAGGCCGGCCCAACGTAACAAAATATAGCGTTCATGCACACCAGTACGGAGCTCTGGAAGTGCCATCCGACTTGTTGAGATCCCGTGATAATTTATCGCAGGATGACCATACGTAGTTCAACCATGGAGCTATAAAAGGAGTTCAACTCAAGTGCTCCAAAACATATAAGTTTCTCCTGCCGGAGAATTCGAAGTGTCGTATGTATGGAATTCCATATCTGCCATTTTGTTGTTGTTGTTGTAAGTTTAATGGCACTTATGGCAATCCGTGTGCCCTTTGTGCCATATGCGCAAGCTCAGCTCAGCTCGTCAGAATCGATACTAGGCTTATCGACTGTCATAGAACTTATTGAACCCAGAATTTCAAAGAGTGAATATGGTTGCAAAGAAGAGCGATGAGAGACTGCGAGTGCTGAAAAAGGAATTAACAAGAAAATGCATGGGGTTAAGGGGCGAGGAGCGCCAGTAATTGTCAAGACAACAGTGCCACAAGGGGTCCCGCAAGGCCGGCCGTTTCCCAAGTGAGAGCACAAGGCTCCCACCCGGTACTTTTCGCAGGTCCGCATACCTCCGGGTGATGAAAGGGCGGCACTGTGCCCGTCCAATCACTAGTGCAACTGTCCTCCCATGATCCCTTGTCCATGCGCAACATTAAGAAAACAAAAAGGCCGTTTCAATAATACTAAATTCTAACATGACAGTCCTGTATAAATTTTAAAATGTGATGGCAGTTGTGTTTTTGACCAAGGATATGGGTTAATGTTATTTGAGTAGAAGATAGATTTAAAGCATTTTGGAGGACTCGTCTCTGTCTATTAAATTTAGCACAATCAAGGAGAAAATGACCAACATCGTCACTGACCCCACATGTTTCGCAGATACCGTCAATATGTTTTCCAGTATAGAAGAGAAATGTATTGAGGCCTTTGCAGACGCCAAGGCGGAGTCTGTGGAGAACAATTTCTTGAGGGCGTTTTTTCCCAAACTGGTGAAAGTAAAAGAAGTTCCGAGTTCACAATGTTTGGAGGGGTCAAGTCTAGGGATAGTATTGGACCATTCATCAATAAGTTGTTTTTTGAGAAATTGTTTAATCTCGGTATCTGTATAGGGGATACAGTGATCGTTGGATACAGTGAAGTTTGGCTATATAGCGTCTACCTTTTCATTACCGGAAATCCCTCAGTGGGCCGGTACCCATTCAAAACAAACCGTACTGGCTTGGTGTCGGATGTTTGTTAGGGTATGACGAATGTCACATGATATGATTTTGTTTTGTGGGAACGGTTTAGTGATGGCCTGTATAGCGCTAAGGCAGTCACTGAAGATGCATGTGTAAAGTGGCTTAACTTCCTCTATCCATTCGAGTGCTAGTAAGATGGCAAAAAGTTCTGCTGTAAAAATGGAAATCCCGTTATTAAGCCGGACACTTTTAGAATAATTAAGTTCTGGAATATAAAAACCGCATCATACAGCACTTAAGTTAGGATTGAGGGAGCCATCGGTAAAAATGTGAAGGAAATTCTTCAAAGTGGTATTATAATTTCAGTGCTAATACTACATTTGTCATAATTGTCTGTCAAACAAGCCACCCGGTCAAACATTTCTGTGGAAACTACTGGTCTATAATAATGCCAATAAGGAAAGTGATTATGCACGGGGAAAGTGATTATGGGATAATTGGCAGATCTTGCCTCAAAGGGAGTTTTATGGTGGGTACTGCTCCACTTTTCGGCAAAGTAATGTTTCTGCCAATAATCTGCCTCGAGATGTTGGTTGGGATGGTTGGTGTGAGCTTTAAGTTTAATGCTATAGAGATTAGTAAGGAATTGTCGGCGTAATAGGCCAGAGGTGGATCTCCGCATTCCAGTCGAAGTTTATACAGGGGAGAACTTTGAATGGCACCAGTACATATCTTAAGGGCTTGGTACTGAATACTGTCAAGTTTTTGTTTGATACTAGTGGAAGCGGAGTCAAACGCTTCGCAGCCGTACTCAAGGTGGGGCTTAATGAGGGCAGAGTAGAGCTGATATAGGGTCTAGTCTGCACCCCATGAAGTCCCACTGATACAGCGGAGAAGGTTTAATTTCTCTTTACATTTAACCAGGATGTTATCTATGTGATCTTTCCACGAGAGTTTACTGTCAAAGACCACTCCCAAGAATTTGACGGATTTGAGGATTTGGACGGCACGATCCTGTAATCGAAGAGAAATGTTAACTTTGGTTTTGTTAGAGAAGAGAATAGCGATAGTTTTGGAAGCAGAGAGTTTGAAACCCCATTTAGTACACCAGGAGTGAATATTTTCGAGACTCTTCTGAATTTTCTTTTCAAGAAAGTTGGTATTTCTATTGGATTTCCAGATAGCTATATTTTTTCGGCGTGCTGGGAAATGTGAACATCAGGCAAATGTTGGGAGAGGTCGTTGACAGCGATATTGAATAATACAGGGCTAATAACACTTGCTTGTGGGACACCGTTTTCCAGCGTTCGTTCTTTGGATAAGCTTTTATGGCTTTGGCTGCGTCAGCATTGGAGATGTTACAGGAGATCCTTAACCCCTGGATTTTCTTCTCCTGTTTGATGGTGTTGCAACCTCCATACGCAGAAGAGTGGTTTTCCCCGCAACGACAGCATTTGACTTGATCGCGTTGTTGGCATTCATCATACGTATGGGCTCCACCACAGCGTACACAGCGTGTTGAACTGCAATTTGATGCAGTATTAGTAGGGTCCAGAATGGAAGTCCCGTTCTCGATGTCTTTACCAGAAGTTTTGAAGGTGTTTTCTTATGGATTTGAGGGTGCAAAATACAATGAGAGGGGTCTGACCCATCGAAATATGTGGGGAACTCTCGCTAGAGGGCGTTTTTCAAAATGGCCGCCAAAATCACTTAAAATCACCATAACTTGGTCAGTAAAGCATGCACCCAGCAGCACGATTCTGATGTCTATACTATTATTATTATTATTATTATTATTTATTCGGCCAATACATCAACAAAAAAAACAAGAGCACACAAATTACAGGCTGTGAACAATAAACAAAAGTTACAAAAGAAAGCGCAATTTACGATGTAATACTGAATAATGCAGAGAAAATAGACAGGAGTGAACTAGGATAAAACAGTCCAAGCCGGCCAGGGTAAGCAAAAGTGAACCTAAACACTGTAGCCCTAAAGCCTGCTTACCCAAGCTTGATCTGTTCACATAAAGAGACAAATAGAAAAAAATATATATATTTATATAACGGCAGATTAACTTGTGGATAAAATAAGGTGTTACAGAAAAATGCAATTAAAATGATATTTAGTACGAAAAAAAATCAAAGTGATATGTGTGTGGTCAGGCAAATACATTTAAATGTAATGAATGAAATTAGAATAACAAATTGGCAAGAATGTGGAATAAACAAATTAAACACTCATTTGTTTTTTTTTGTTTTTTTTAAAAAATACCACAGGAAATATTGTACTAAAGTGTGACGTCAGTTGCCATGGCAATTGGGTCTAAACACGTCCACCGGTATAGCACAGGAAAACAGTTCACTGGATTCAGTGTAGACCCAACAACCATGGCAACACACGAAGGGTGACGTATTCACTTTAGTAGTCTATTGGCAAAACACAAAACACAAAACACAAACACTTCGAGTAAACAAGTAAACATTCAGAAAAGACCAAGGAAAGAACAAACAAACACAAACACCAACAAGTCAAAGTCGAAAACAATTCACTTCCAGTACCCCTATCCCTCCCCCCTCGCACCTCCCCCTACCCCCACTGCACCCCTCGCCCACCCTTCCCCTTTCCCTCCCACCACCCAAACCCCACACCCCCCCACAGAGCCGCTCCCCCAAGACCCGCCCCCTCCCCCCACAAGAAACAAACAGCCCAACAAACAAACATCAACAACCCAAAAAACAAACAAACAAAACGCAACAACAACAATGGGAATGAGTGAAGATTTATCCCAGATCCTGAAAGTAGCTAGACAAGGTTTTGTTGAATGAATTGAAGCTGTCCATGATAACAGAGTCTCTGATATGTGAGGGAAGGCTGCTCCAGATCCGTGGGAATGAATGAGTGATGGAGTTCTTAAGGGCAAGTGTTCTGGCATACTGGTGGATGAAAACGAGATGATCCTGGTGGCGCGTGTTTACAGTTAAGTTATCATGAATCGAATGACAGTCAATAACTCGAAATAGGGACTTCATAACAAATGTGATTGCTTGCTTGTCACGTCTGTTCCCTAAGGACGTCCAGTTGAGGGCTCGAAGTCTTTCCTCATAAGACATAGACCCCCTTGCAACCTTTAAGCACATCCTGCTGGCACGGCGCTGGACCCTCTCCAGTTTGGATTTGTCGACCGCGGTGTATGGGGACCAGGCTGGCAAACCATATTCCAGCACTGGTAGCACAAGGGATTTGTAGAGGGATGCAATGGCCTTTGTTGACGCACCACCTGCCACTTGCCATATGAAGCCTAATGTTCGGTTGGCTTTCGAAACAACCGTGTTGATGTGGTTAGTCCAGGTCAGGGTACTGTTGATAGTAATACCAAGGTATTTGTGTGTTGTAGTGATGCTGAGAGGAGTGCCGTGGAGGGTGTAAACTGGTAGTTCCACTGGTTTCCTCGCTCTTGTCATGTGCAGTACTTTTGTCTTCTTTTTGTTGATCTGCATGCCGTTCATTGTACTCCATCTGCCAAGTTCAGTGAGGTCTGCTTGGAGGGCAAGCTCATCATCTGGTGACTGGATTGGTTGGTAAATAATTGTATCATCGGCAAATAACAGGACGTTTGTCGACAGGTTGTGGGAAATGTCATTCACGAAGAGGTTGAAAAGCAAAGGGCCTAGGACGCTTCCTTGTGGGACTCCGGATGTTACTGGGGCCCAGTCCGAACAGCAACCGCGATACATAACACGCTGCCTTCGGCCAATCAAGAAGGATTTAATCCATGCCCAGGTTTGTCCACGGATGTTGTAATTACTTGCAATTTTTTCAAGCAGGGTGTGGTGAGGCATGACGTCAAAAGCCTTGCTGAAATCGAGGAAGATTATGTCGATGCGAGGAGGACGCGGTCTATCGAGTATGGTTGCCCAGTCAGAGATTGCATTTGTAAGTTGGGTGACGCAGGATCGATGTGCAGTGAAGCCGTGTTGTTTGGGGTTTGCAAGGCAAAGTGAGGTGATATGTTCATTGATGTTCTCTCCCAAGGAATCCAATAAATCCACTTACAAGAGCCTAGGACCTACCAATCCAAGATGGCTGCCAAAATTTCAAAATGGCCGCCAGTGAAAATTAGTTTTGCCTATATCTCGGGTGCAGACAGTCCTAGAGGTATGATTCTGGTGTCTATACCCACTTTTACAGGGTCAAGGAATCCACTGAAATATCTCAGAACAGCACAGGACCTTAATATCCAAGATGGCTGCCAAAATTTTAAAATGGCCACCACTAAAAATGCAGAATTTTGCCTATTTCGTGGTTCCAGAAGCTCATAGAAGTATGAATAAAGGTTTTGATGTATTTTTAAACATGTTCGAGGATGCTGAATAAAATGAGAGGGGTCTGGGTTTAGAGAAAATGTAGGGAACTCTTATAGGGGGCCTAGCTAGGACCTACCAGTCCAAGATGGCTGCCAAAATTTCAAAATGGCCACCAGTGAAAGTCTGTATTGCGAATGATACTCAGCAACAATACCCAAACAAACTAATAGTTATCCTAATGTAATAAATACAATAATTGACAGTGTTACAGTGGTGCATACTATGTACTTGTTCATGAAATATTATATATGTCTCATTTTGCTTGCCATAGTCCATTTTTATTCCTATGGTATGTTTTCAGGTACCTAAAGGCTAGGCCTAACATGGAAAATCCCACTCCTTCTAAAGCAGTTCTCCTTCCAGTAGGAGGAAGGTCATCAAAAGGATCCAAACCTACATGCCTACTATGCAAAAAAGAATGTGAATTAACTGAAAATATAACACAATTTGTTTGGAACAATCTGAAAACAAATGCAAAGAAATGGTCTGGTTTAGACAAGTATGGAGAAGTTTACGACCAACTTCCTTGGGCTAATGGACCTGCAGGCTTCTATGTGCATCATAAGTGTAAGCTTTGTGTTAGTTCGAAGAAGCCATTGTCCCAGGCCTTGGACCGCAAAAGGAATGCCGAACAGATTGAAGATCCATCTACACCCCAGAGTTCTGAAGAACCGTCGGCCCCCAAAAGACGGAAACGAAAAGATGGTCCAGTCAGCTTGAAGCATGTATGAGAGGTAGCCCAAATGTTTTCCCAAAGAAGGAGAATCCAGTTCCGTCGCCTAGATGTTTTAACAGCTTCTTCAAGAATGCAATGAACAAAGAGAGACTTCAGCGATTCCTTCTTAGTGAATTCCAATCATTGGCATCAGCTCTAGGAAATCAAGTCACCATGTTTTACACCTTTAAGGAAAAGTGTTTTAATGTAAGCACTGGTGGCGAAGAGTCACACTTTACCTGTCACCAACATGAAGCAGACACAAGACTTTTCTTCCATCTGGCACTTGTAGAGAAGCCAGGTGTGTCAGCCATAATTGATGCTGAAGACACGGATGTTGCAGTTATTGCAGCACATGTGGCACATCACACTCCTGCAAAACTCTATGTGTTGCGTCGAAAGGAGACTCATGAGTGCAAACAATTATGTTCACAAGAACTGGCACAAATCATCATACCACTCCATGCATTCACAGGTGCTGATGCTGTTAGCGGATTATATGGACAGGGCAAAGCACGCATATACAGCAAGGTGGAGAAGAGTGGTGATGCACGCAAATTACTGCAAGATTTTGGTACGAGTGCGGATATTTCCTCAAATGTTAAGCGAGATATGACCGCGTTTACAATAATAACAATTTACAATGACACGGGAAGTGAAAGTCTTGCTGAAGCCAGAGAATGTAAGTGGAACAATATGAAGAAGAAAAGGACAGCAATGCTACCCCCGGACCCTGAATCATTTGATTTTCACTTGTAACGAGCTAACTACCAGGCAAAAATATGGTATGACTATGACAGTCCTAACCCACCACCGTCGCCATTAGACAACGGTTGGCAATTGGAAGCAGGTATGATCATTCCAATTATTTCCAAGTCACCACCAATGCCAGAGAATTTGACGATTCTCCTTTAAAGCTCTGCAGAAGAAGAAGAAGAGTCATCAGGAAATGAGTGGTATGATGATTTGTGCCATTTCTTGTGAACAGAATTGTTTGCACTCATAATTCCTTTCGACGCAGCACATAGAGTTTTGCAGGAGTGTGATGTGCCACATGTGCTGCAATAACTGCAACATCCGTGTCTTCAGCATCAATTATGGCTGACACACCTGGCTTCTCTACAAGTGCCAGATGGAAGAAAAGTCTTGTGTCTGCTTCATGTTGGTGACAGGTAAAGTGTGACTCTTCGCCACCAGTGCTTACATTAAAACACTTTTCCTTAAAGGTGTAAAACATGGTGACTTGATTTCCTAGACCTGATGCCAATGATTGGAATTCACTAAGAAGGAATCGCTGAAGTCTCTCTTTGTTCATTGCATCCTTGAAGAAGCTGTTAAAACATCTAGGCGACGGAACTGGATTCTCCTTCTTTGGGAAAACATTTGGGCTACCTCTCATACAAGCTTCAAGCTGACTGGACCATCTTTTCGTTTCCGTCTTTTGGGGGCCGACGGTTCTTCAGAACTCTGGGGTGTAGATGGATCTTCAATCTGTTCGGCATTCCTTTTGCGGTTCAAGGCCTGGGACAATGGCTTCTTCGAACTAACACAAAGCTTACACATATGATGCACATAGAAGCCTGCAGGTCCATTAGCCCAAGGAAGTTGGTCGTAAACGTCTCCATACTTGTTCCAAACAAATTGTGTTATATTTTCAGTTAATTCACATTCTTCTTTGCATAGTAGGCATGTAGGTTTGGATCCTTTTGATGACCTTCCTCCTACTGGACATGTTTGGAGAACTGCTTTAGAAGGAGTGGGATTTTCCATGTTAGGCCTAGCCTTTAGGTACCTGAAAACATACCATAGGAATAAAAATGGACTATGGCAAGCAAAATGAGACATATATAATATGTCATGAACAAGTACATAGTATGCACCACTGTAACACTGTCAATTCTTGTATTTATTACATTAGGATAACTATTAGTTTGTTTGGGTATTGTTGCTGAGTATCATTCGCAATACAGACTTTCACTGGTGGCCATTTTGAAATTTTGGCAGCCATCTTGGACTGGTAGGTCCTAGCTAGGCCCCCTATAAAAGTTCCCTACATTTTCTCTAAACCCAGACCCCTCTCATTTTATTCAGCATCCTCGAACATGTTTAAAAATACATCAAAACCTTTATTCATACTTCTATGAGCTTCTGGAACCACGAAATAGGCAAAATTCTGCATTTTTAGTGGTGGCCATTTTAAAATTTTAGCAGCCATCTTGGATATTAAGGTCCTGTGCTGTTCTGAGATATTCCAGTGGATTCCTTGACCCTGTAAAAGTGGGTATAGACACCAGAATCATACCTCTAGGACTGTCTGCACCCGAGATATAGGCAAAACTAATTTTCACTGGCGGCCATTTTGAAATTTGGGCAGCCATCTTGGATTGGTAGGTCCTAGGCTCTTGTAAGTGGATCTATTGGATTCCTTGACCCTAAAAACATGGGTATAGACATCAGAATCGTGCTGCTGGGTGCTTCACTGACCAAGTTATGGTGATTTTAAGTGATTTTGGCGGCCATTTTGAAAAACGCCCTCTAGCGAGAGTTCCCCACATATTTCGATGGGTCAGAACCCTCTCATTGTATTTTGCACCCTCAAATCCATAAGAAAACACCTTCAAAACTTCGGGTAAAGACATCGAGAACGGGACTTCCATTCTAGACCCTACTATATGGCCTAGTCTTTGACAGTTAAAACAGCGGATCACATAGTACAGGGGGGATGTAGGGCTTGACGGTGAAGAATTCATAGCCGAGTTGAATTTTAGCTGGGAGGGTTGGCGAACTAAAGGTCAAGCATATGGACACGCTTTTCTCCAACTGCCCATCTCTTCTGCGCATTAGGCGTCTTACGTCTAGGACCCTGTCTTTATCTAGGGCTTGGCGCAGGTCGTCATCGGTGATGTCAGTTGGAATACCGGTGATGACTCCCTTGCTCTGGGTCTCGGATTTGGCATATTCGGTGGTCACTGTCCATTGATCTAGTTGCGAGATCCCTTTAAGCTTCTTTGCTTAGGTCGAGCGTGGTTGTTCATCATAATATTTAGGGGCTTGTGTATCCATGGGAATATTTTGGGATAGCTGGTCCCATGGAGTATCTGGTTCTTCACCATTATCGGCCATTTCCGACCGATTTTAAATCTAAACTACCATAAATTAAAATAGAACGGCCTCTTTGTTTCTTAATATTGTTTACCAAATTAGTTTCTTTGGAGGTTAGATGACAGGAAGACTTGACGTAGTAATATAGGTTGTGACTGTCAGGTAGTCTGTGACGCAGATAAAATTAAAGTGTTCGCGCGCTCTAGAGCAACCAATAGACACGTCCGATCGGTTCTGAGTCTCAAGCTGGAATCCTAACTATACCTTTATATACGCTGTACCTAGAAAGCCAAGAATGACCAGTCATGCTGTTGTTGTTGTTGTATATTTTATTTTATGGCATCTTCGGCAACTAAGGCCCTTTATGCCATCAACTATACGGTTTTTAGCTTTAACTATACTATATTATCAACTTGAGATGACGAAGAAGGAGTTGCAGTTTTAGAAGTGGGAGGAAAACCCCCAGAGAAATGCCCCAGGGGAAAACCCACGCGGTCAAGTAGGGACTGCAAACCCAATCCACATACACGCCCCGGATTCGAACCCGGGACCCCAGAGGTGAAAGGCGAGGAAAGAACCCGTACGCCAACCCGACCGCCCCGACCAGTCATGCGTAGCACATTGTGAATACATACCGATACACAACAAAGGACCGTATAAAGCCTTTATATACGATTATTCAAACGAAGGAAACTACATATATTTTCGGCCGGTTTTGGCCGAAAATGGGCGGGCTTCGGATATGCGGGTATGCAAGGTATGAATATTTAACATTTGTCTTCAGCCAATCAAGAGCTTCATGGGTAGCACGTAATGCCGCGAAGCATGCATTATGCATGTCATGGCGTCCTCATGTTACGAGAACCGTGGCATGATCGATAGACGAAAACAACAAATATTTACACTTCTGGGGGACAACGGTCGTAATATGACAGCTTTCCTGAATGATTTGTGGGAGCTCTTAATACTGCCTCGGATAGCTCCATGGATGAACAAACTGGGAATCGCAGATCATATCATAGCGTTTTTCAAACATAGCCTGGCGTGCGTCGACCAATGAAATCTCAGCTCACGCTGGGGTGGTTTCCCTATTACTGTAATGAGTTTCGCTGGCTGAATGCAGAACCATCAAGGCGTTGGGTTTAGGACCGTACCGATACATGTACGTGCATGTATGCATAGTCGTAGCGCGGCGCGTTGTGAGCCAATACGTGCAACAGATTCCGTAGCTTGTAAGCGCTTTGTTCAGTTTTATCTTCAGCGGGCCGTCTAGAAGACAATCCCAACGCCTTAGTCAAGGCTATACGCGTGGATGCCGGGGCAGATTTTTAAACTGTCCAAATTTTTGCCACGGCAGTCACGGTGCGGATGAGAAACCTAGTAGGCCGTATTAAAACGGGGTGAACGCAACAAAACGTGACAGTACGTAATAGGCCGTAACAACACTTGGAGGCGGTCCGTAGTGGGACGGGAAGCATGTGTATTCCCCGGCATCTCACGGTCCTTTCAAGTTTTGTCACGTTCTGCCGCGTTTAGTGCGCGTTTTGGTCACGGTTGTTTCACGGTTGCTGCGCGTTTTGTCCCGTTTTGCAACGTTTTGTCACGGTTCTCATGGCAAGCTAGGGTGTATGGTAGCCGTTTCGTCGCGTTCAATCACGGCGCGTCCCGGCGTGTGACGGTTTACGGGCCCGGCGCGATAAGGCGCGTTGCGTTTTACTACGGTATGACACGGCGCGCGCGAAGTCTCAGGATACAATGATTGCTATTGCTTGGGAGGCCTTCCTTTTATACCGTGGGCACAAACGTGCTCCAGAGCTGCCCGGCGTCCACGTTTCATCCGTAGAAAGCCTTGACAGAACGTGAAAAACGTGTCAGACCTTGATCGGAACGTGAGAAACCCCATCAGAACGTGACGGGCCGGGAGGGAACGTACTGGCATCCGTGGTAGACCGCGGGCCGAACCGTAGTGAGCCTTTGAGCCTCCGGGACTCAGCCCCCCCCCCCCCCCCCCCCCCCGCCCCCATCCCCGATTGTAGTAGCACATGGAAATCTTTCATGCTCACGATTGCTGCTTTTTCGTGTTGTGTTCAGGCATTCTTGATGTATTATTATTATTTCTTTTTTCTTCACACGAAAGCATTTGCTTTTACAGATAAAAACAGCAATGATTATGGTGAAAAAGTATATTCCGAAAACTCTTTATTTTAGTCAACAATGACTAAACATGTAGTTTCTTTGGAACATGATCACATTGTAATTTGTGGAAAATGAAAATTAACTTTCGTTATACAGCATCACAGCCACTCACGGTAGAACATTACAATAAGTGGTCTATAATCGTACCCCTGCCATTCTTGGTGCACATTAGAGTAACTAATTTGTCAGTCTCGCCAGTCCTTCTATGCACGTACATTAAAATAACGTTCTTTGCTCATACTCCGGCCATTCTCAATGTACATAATAGCCGGTCAATTCTCATACTCCGGCCATTCTGAGTGTACATAAGAATAGCCGGTCTATGCTCATAATCCGGCCATTATAGAAGAGCCGGTCTATGCTCATACTCCGGCCATTCTAAATGTACATAAGAATAGCCGGTCTATGATCATCCTCCGGCCATTCTGAATGTACATAAGAATAGCCGGTCTATGCTCTTACTCCGGTCATTCTGAATTGACATAAGAATAACCGGTCTCCGATCATACTCCGGCCATTCTGAATGTGCATAAGAATAGCCGGTCTGTGCTCATGCTCTGACCATTCTGAATTGACTTCAGAATAACCGGTCTCTGTTCATACTCCGCCCATTCAGAGTGGACAATACAATAGCCTGCCTGTGATCTTATTCTGACAATTTTAGTGCACATTGCAAAAGCTGGTGTCTGATCATACTCGGGCTATTCTCGTAGCATTTTGTACACCCTCTCTGTTCTGAAATTTATTATAAAGTAAACGTTGAGTTGCATGATTGATAATCTTACTTATTTGCCTTACAATTTTAGCTGTTTGATTTATGCATGAGAAATAAACCATTGTAGATATGGAAAAACACTGAAACGGAAAGCGTGTTAAGTTCATAACATTAATTTTATGTGGACATTTTTGGCAATTTCCCTGTTCATGTAACAGATGCCCGAAAAGCTGTATTTATCACATGTGCAAACAAGTCAAAAAATGTAATATTATTTAGTGAGCAAAATAAGGCCCCAGTGGAAATATTATTTTCAGAAAATACTTTTCACTCTGTTAATTATAAAGCTGACATTTTACTTTCCGTCTCTGAGATAAACTGGTAACCCCTGCCTTGACTTATATAAAAACCACGCAGTGCGCGCATTGCTGGTAGTCCGCAAGTGGCACGAATATTTTTGCGCGTGTATTTGACGCGAATACGTTGCAATGTAGCCGTTTTCAAAACCACTTAATTGATTCGGCTTCGAACGGACTTTGCATTTTTATGTCCTTGCAGTGTACGTACTTATTTGTTCAGGTTTTCTGTTGGTGGTTTTATTTACTCCCAACAGAAGTGATCGTTGAAGTTGACGTTTAAACCAGATATTTGTTTAGCCACGTTAATATTTGTGAGATGCACCAAGCCTGGGCCTCTATTTCGTAAAGGTACTTGCAAACCGGAAACGAAATGTCAAACATTTGTATTTGTTTGTGACAAACTCGGACAACATTTTGTTAATTTCATTTATTGAATCGACATTATTATATTTTAATGTGCCTTTTTCATTTATCGGTGTTTGGGCGCTTACAAACGCGGTACGGTAATGTGATAATTCAAAGAAGATCGTCACAACGTTAAAACCCCATTGCCATTCCCTGACTGGCGAGACTTACACGGTTTATTTGGAAGAGGAATATTTTTTGGGGGTTCTTTTGTGAAATTAATCTTAACACGTCAATCGTCAGTCACTGCCTGAAATTTGCGAGTATCGTCCTTTGTGTGCACCATGCATATCTTTTCTTTGAGTTTGTCTGTTCCGATTCCCGTATAGAACACGGGAATGTTCTGACCCTTGGGCTCCGTGTTCTCGGAAGAGGCTAGTCGGGGAAACTCGGTGGCGGCAGAGCGGTCCTCGTGTTTCGGCAAGAGTTGTGGAAATGAGTTTCCATAATCGTTGGCAGCCTCTTGAATTTCCCTGACGACGCCTTGATTCACGGTTTTGATGGCCTGGCGTCGGGTGAATAGTAGGTTCTGCTTGGCTCGTAGGTGCGCCGGTGTGGTGACTGCTTCGTCGATTTGACGAAGGAGTCTATTGCGGCGATGGTCCAAGTTCTCAAGTGACTTCTTAAACTGTCTCTTTTGTCGGTCCATAACAGCCGTGCTGTAGGCTCGTTCCCCGTCGATGCGCTTCATGACGTTGCCGAGTCGACTCCGCTCTACGTCATTCAGCACCGATACGCGCGAAGCAGTGCGTCTGGTTTGACGCACTATGTTCATATACTTGCTGTACGTGGCCGACTCAGACTTGCCAATGTTAACACCACTTTCCCCGCTTAGTGCACAGGCCTTAAGAGGATCCAAATATGTCCCTACCCGAAGGAAAGAAATCAGAACAAGAGTAAAGAAAGATGCGGGAAGAGTGGCGTTATCGGGCAGTGAGACCTCACAACTCGCCGGTAATTTATAGTTATATGTTAAGCCTTCGCGTTTTCTAGCTTTGCCTTCACCCCGTTTGCTTGATTTAAACAGTCACTCTCACCCCATTCAAATTTTTTTTGTTTATCATAAAGGTATGTGTTGCTAAAACTCGATCACATCGCGTTTTCTACTAAAAAGCGACAACCGTTTGTAAAAGTAATTCAGTTCTGACCCTTAACCACCTTAAATTATAAAACAATCGAGGTAATTTGTCTCCAAACGGAGTGGTTACGTCGTCCTTGGAAGAACGCATCACGACCTTAAGGTGCAGTATTGCACGGAAAAAATGCGTAGTGTACGTTTATAATGCATATAAATCCCCCTTAACAGTGGGGTTTCACAGGTCTATGGCAATAGGAACTACCTTTATTTGAAACTTAAATTTTACCATCGAAAAAACATCTTGTTGCGCCTAAATATAAATTTTAAAAAATTGTTATAAAGATTCATATCGTCAGAAACATGCTTAAAAGTTGACAAACAGGGGCCAATTTCATAAAGCTGTTTAGCAGAAAAATTTGTTTGCTTTATAAAAATGGGTCAATAGTCAAAATTGCATGTCAATTTGTGTTTTTCACAAGAATATCTGCTATTCTTGCTAAGAACACAAGTTGACATAAAATGGTCAGATATCCATGGTGCACTTTGGTCGGGCAACGGGACTGTGTCTAACAGTTACTAGGGATACGTTACTTTTAGCACTTACACAAGCCATTGCTCCAAAATTTCTTGGTGACTAAACAAAAAGGATGCTTATCTAAGAAAGTCAGAGGAAATAATCATAACAACAAATTATATTCTTTTTTTAAACTTTAAATTAGTACTCACCCCGTGGCTTAGACGTTGCATTGATGGCGTTGGCACCATCGTCTGCTTTTGCTTCCATTGTTATCTGGTATTATCTACATTTAAGACTGCTGGTGGTTAGAATAATTATGTAACCCTGCATGAAGCAAAAGATAAAACGGTAGGAGTTTGTTTAAAATTATCAGCAGAGGAGGGCGTTAAATATTAAATTGGGACATGAGCTAGAACTCGAACCTGAAGTACAAGATATGCAGGATAATAAGATACGCTACCGCAACTATATTTTTTATTTATTTTTTTTTACTTTTTACATTTATTTGAGAACTGCCGTGTAGATTACAGTTGCATTGGATGAGATCATGTGAGGACTTTTAAGCATGTGTGCCCTCCGCTTGCTGCAATGCAGGCTTGTATTCGTCGGCCGCATGGACTGATCCAGCCTTCTGAAACGATGCTGTACGTGGCAGTGCATGCCCATCCCTGCGCCTGCAGAGCTTCAACCATGACCAGCTGCTGAACATTGATGGGTGGAACAGGCATAGAATGAGGTTCGTCCCAAGCATGCTCAATTAGGTTAAGATATGGGCTAAAGGCAGGCCATTGGATAGTGGTGACATTTTGTTGCCGAAGGTACTTGGTCACCATTCTAGCGACATAAGGGCGGGAATTGTCTTGTTGCAGAAGACTGATGTTAGGGTACTGGTTAAGAAAGGGCACTGCAACTGCTTCGATAATTTCATCGCGGTACCTTTGCCCGTCGAGGTTGTAATCAAGGACAAACAGATCTGTGCGACAGTTGGTATCGACACCCATACTATAACACGTACTTGGAGTCTTGGACCACCCCATCTGTCCAGCTCTACCACATTACAGTCTGCCCAACTGTGACCACGTCGTATATATCAAGTATATGTAACTAATGCACCTATCAATTGTTTCCCCCCTGTATGGACTTGCACAGGTCCGCATTAAAACAGGGACAAGGGGTGAGGGTGGGGGTTTAAAAAAGGATAAGATGTGTAATGACGCCCTTCATTGTAAAGTTGGGCGAAAACCTGCGAAGAAAAAAAGGATTTTCGGCAAAATTTTCTACAGTGCACAAGAAGAAAGAGAAGTCAGGTGTTGGGGGGGGGGGGGGGGGGGGGGGGGGCGGTGAGTGCGAGACTGTGTGTATACACACGTGTGCGACCATCATTGTGTGAGAGGCGAAATCGTGATTCGTCAGTAATACCCCGTTCACACATAGATGCCGCTTCTACTACGATGGAAAAGTGGCCGAGATCGTGCCCAATCGTGGGCCAAACGTGGGAGGATCTCCATGAGCGTGGTTTGGTCGGGGTGGGATCTCCTAGGCTGCACGCTCTCCCCACGCTTATTTTTAACGTGCACAAAATAAGCGTAGCCGGTTCGTGGCCTAATGCCCCGATTTGATAACTTTTTCAGATCGGTCATTTCACCAAGGATTGTTTTTTCCAATCGACCCGATCTGGACCAAATTGTCCCCGATGAATCAATTTTTTTGATCGGCCCGATTGTCGTCAAGAATTGCCTCCAATCGTCCCCTTTTTTGACCCGATTGAGTCCCGACCAATGGACCATGGCTGGGGGACGAATCACGGACGTTCCTCGCGCGATCGACACGTTCCCGGGGCGCAAGTAAGTATGCGAAAGTACGCGCAAGTACCCGCAGGTATACGGCAAAGGCCCGGTAGAGACCCGCTTCTCGCGCGCAAGTGAGCGATCTTCGCGCGTTGTTCGGTCGAGAGAGGCAGAGAGAGGCCGAAAATGGGCGATCCCGGCTCGAGAGAGGACAATATCTGCCGTTAATCCGCCGTTCTTCGCGCGAGAGTGGCCGAATGTAGGCGTATGTTGACGCAGGGAGCCGCAGGAAGCCGAAAGTAAACGGTCTTCGGACGATTTAAACGATCTTCGGACGTTCTTCGGCCAACCAAATTTGCCTAGATCGGCTGGAGATCGGTGTTTTGGGGGCCCGACTGGAAGCCTTTCATCACTTTCTGACCAGCCATGCAGGTCGGTCGTCCGATGATCTGGTGAGGGTCGGGTGCTTACACTCCGCCGACACTACGACGACCCTCGGTAGAGAGCGGCAGAGGCTATACGAAAGCTCCAGAGGGCGGGCGAGACAATGGGACCTTCAGGGGACCCTCGGACGACCACGACGACCACGGGCCGACGGTTTTTGATCGGCTAATGTTCTTCAACATGTTTAAAAACAGTAGCCGATCACTTTTTCGGTACCCGACCCTCGGAGGACTGAGGCGATCGCGCCAGATTTTCTCCGAAGGTATAGGGTAGTGCTCGACAGTGCGCGCAGGTTCCCGACTATTTTCGCAAAAATGCGGCCGATCGACCAAAAAAAGGATTGGGTACTATCGGGACCAAAACAATCCTTGGTGAAATGACCCCTTAAGGTCGCAGAGCTGTGTGAACGGGGTATAGATAGCGCTTGCCTCCACTTCACATTAAAGGTACACACCGGCCTACTGTTTACATAATTTTGTGATGTAGCAGCATTGATAACACTTGTTTGATGGTCGTTGTGAAAAAAATCATCAAAATTTATCGCGTAATTTACTGAAGAAGTGCAAACTAACAAAAACAGTCAAAAGACGGGTTATACGCTTTACCAGCCGTTGCAACTACGCACGAGCCTCACGACTTTGTCACAAACGATTCGCTCTTCTCCTACTCAGGATATCTCAAATTTTCTGCTCACGATTTCACTGGACCGAATAGGAATTTGCGTTGGCATCATGTTTTTTTCTTCACGAACGTATAAACCGGAGCAACCAACCCGGCCGTGTGTGCACTCAGGCTATTTGCCGTGCTGCGCGGGGCAAATATCCTACACTCCACCGTAGCCTGCCGTAGGACGCGCTCGCTCCCGTTCTCCGGACTCTCGAAACAAACATTTATGTTCGAATTTTCATACTTATTTTAAACTTTTTTTCATACCTGTATAAATAGTCTCTCTTTGGTCAATTACTTATAAATATTGGGGAAAAATCAGAGTTGAATTTGGTGCAGTTCTGCAGTAAGAAACTTTCATGCGACTGGACACAAAACTAGCTCGCAAGACCATGTGATTTGTCTGAACCAGAATCTGGTTCCGAAAAATCACGTGACCTCTGTTTTTTGAAAATTGCTCAAAAACGGCAAAATTCCGTGGTTTCTTTTCAGGATATGTTCAGTTTATTTCGGAAGGGCATTCAGAATCTTGTGTGGGTAAATTTCGAGCCCAAAATAGCCCAACGAAGCCGGTGTGTACATTTAACTGTGCCCGTCGGTGGTGGTAATTAATGCATAGTTCCGAGATTGCCCAGTTAACCCCGCCCCCTTGGACATTGTTGCTATGTGCTCACAAGCCATCGCAAAAAAATGGCGAGACTACGTACAAAGCAACGGGACTCGGCATGGAAAGCACAGATTCATTGGAGAAAACCCAAAGGTATTTATGTTTTGAGGTCGACAGTTAGCGTAGCACACACTGAGCGAAGGGCTAGTAATGCAGGGATGACATATCTTTCATAAAAATGCGCTTTCCTACCTTTGAACAGCGAATCGCCCAACATTGAAACCAAAATTCACCCGGTCACTGGCGCATACAACATACAAACTGTATGGGCAGAACATCGCGGATTGTTTGTGATGATTGCATCACTTTGACCTATGTGGGCGCCGTCTGCTAGCTCTGTTGTGATTGGTCACGGGTTCGGCTTGATTGACAGGTCGGAACTATGCATTGCACCACTGGTAGCGACGCTGCCTTCGCTCATGGGTCAGTTGTGGTCCTCTATGTAGGGACGCTGACTACGAAGACCCACTGCGCGGGATCTGTTGCGGACTGTTTTGTTATTATGTGGCTGTTTCTGCCCGGTGTCTCCAGCGCAGTATGTACGGCAACACGATGGCGTTCCCGCAGGAGGAGGAGCATGGTGACCCTAGGTCGGCCACTCCTTCTGCAGTCCTTCTGGAGTCCGATACATTCCCAGTAGTCTGGAGTCTGTCCCCATGATAACCAATAGTGGAACGATGCACATTTAAAGCACGGGCAACATCACTGGGTTGCATGCCAGCATCCAGCATGCCAAGAGCACGGCAGCGCTCTGCTCACGGAATAAACTAGTTTTTGTGTAAGTCATGAAGTCCAACAAAAGCATCCTCTTAAAACAGTGCCCCTTTAACGCACTCCACGATCGTGCATACCGAGGCCCTGTTGAAACCGGCCCCATTTCGCTGGGGAACAAGCGACAGAAATCTTGTCGCCTCCTCTGGACCAATCAGGAAACTTGGCAGTGCATTGCAGGCATTCAAATGTAACGCGCGCAGATTGTAAGTACGCACTCGGTAATGCTGGCCGTTGTCCGTGTCGGCGATTGGCTGCTATTTAAAGCATACTGGGGAATCCGTTCTATTCAATTCGTCAGCATGCATCCCTGTTATTAATTTGAAAAGCTGCGGAGTAGGCTAAATAAGATCGTCGCCAGGAATTTTGGTAGGAATGGGACAGTCGTAAGGAACAGAACCCAATACAATTTCTGGAAGGTATAGAAATTGTTTGTTTTCGGCAGAATAAGACCAAATCGATTAAATTACATCAAAATGACTCGGGCGTGTGTTTGCTACACGCAACAGCCGTGTTACTTCGCAGATTTTCGTGGATTTCCTCAGGGTATTGTATCGTCGCTTCGCAGAGTGGAAATTCCCTGAGATCTCAGGATGGACAAAAGGGTGGAAATGAAACTGGGACAATTTCATGTTACGTAACTCTGTTCAGCTTTATCAGTAGACACTGAGGTTTAACCCTTACATGATATCCAATCAACCGGAACAATTTCCATTGTTGCTGGAAATCCTGTAGGTCACTTAGTGCAACAATAATTTTGCGCAATGATTTCGTCCTTGTTCTAAAATTATTGTGTTTAAAAAAAAAAGCGCCAGTTAGTCTAATTGTAGGTCTTAACCCCTCCCGGTCCACTACACTCACAATTACCATTTTAGTTCCCATGACTGTGGTCTCGCTTCCCTGTTCGTCAATTATTTTTGCAGCAATCGGGTGACAACGTTACAGGACGCTCAACTGTACTGAGTTGAACACACAGACAGAAATTAACAGCCGACTTTCAAAATGTGAACCAGGCAACAGGTTCAAACTACAAGCCATGCAGAGAGAAATGAGACAAGCCTTAACAAACGAAAACTCTTTAGAAACATTTCGGAAACGATAGGCTTGGCAGACTAAGGTTGGCCACGAAAACACGGGAACTGCGACTGAGGAGCTTCACTAAAACTATAACCTTTAGTCGGGTATCTATGGGGACCCCCCATGCACCCCCCCCACCCCCCCCCCCACCCCCCACCCCCCACCCCCCACCCCAGTACTAAACCAAACCAACTGTTTAGGTGCATTTTATGGTCCTAAAACACATTTTTGATGTTAACAGTGAAAAAAACCGATGCACTCGGGATATTCAAAATGGCGGTCAATATGGCCGCCAAAATGGTCCAAAATCATATGTGACAGGCTCTAGGAAAATGAGTCATAAGTCGCGCTGGCTAGTATTCAGCGGCAAATCCACGCTGAATAAAATACCAAAACACAATGGAAATTCCTGGCGGTGCCCAGATACCGCCTGGAATGTCTGTGTTCCCCCTGGAATGTCTGCGTTACGCCTGGAATTTCTTTTGTGTTTAGGTATTTTAATGAGCGTAGAAATGCCACAGATTTCTTTTTATGGTCGCAAAAAGAATACTAGCCAGCGCGACTTGTAACTCATTTTCCTAGAGCCCGTCACATATATTATTGGCCAAATAATATGATGAAAGCACTTTAAAAATTGCTAGTTATATCTTTTTGACCCTCGCAAATTTCATTCTGGGGTCCCTTTTTTTCTATAATGCTTCAGATTCAAAATGGCAGCCAATATGAGAAATATGATATATAATGGACAAAAATAACGATAAACACATATTTAACAAAAGTTATAGGTTTCTGAACCTCTCAAATTTATTTCTGGGTTCCCCTTTTTTCTATCATGCTTCCAAATCAAAATGGCGGCCAATATGGCCGCCAAAAGTGGCCGAAATGAGAAAAATGATATACATGTATAATGGACAAAAAATATGATAAACGCATACATGTACATTAAATGCAATCCCCAGTATTAACTTACACCCTTTTAGGGTGCTTTTTATGATCCTAAAGCATATCTGGAATGTTAACAATAAAATGAAATGCTCTGGCGATATCTATATGGCGGCCAGTATGGCCACTAATATGTCCAAAATGAAAAAGATCATATACATAGCCAAATAATGACAAAATCATTTATACAATTGCTTGAACTTTTATTTTATGTTTCTTACCCTCGCAAATTTTTTTTTGGGTTTTCTACCATGCATGATGCTCCAAATTAAAAATGGCTGCCGAAAATGGCCATGTATGAGGAGAATGCTATATAATGGGCCAAAAATTATGGTAAACACGTAGATTTAATGCACCCCCACAACCAACCCATACCTTTTTAAGGTCCTTTTATGATCCTAAATGGTATTTTGGATGTTACCAATTACGCAAAATGTTCTTGAGATATCCAAGATGGCAGCCAATGTGCCTGCCAAAAATGCTCAAACATGAAAAAGAATTAGCCCAAAAAATATGCTAAAGGTAAAGTTGTTTTCCCCCACAATATAATTTCTAGAGTCATTTTTGCTATCATGCTCAAAATTTAAGATGTAGCTGTCAAAAGTGGCCAAATATAAAATAAATTACACATAATAAATAAAACAAAAAAAAACTGACGCCTAAGCTTTAGGGTGCCTTTTGAGGTCATAAAACATGTTAGTTAAGAAATGGTCTGGTGATATCTAAGATGGTGGCCAGTCACCAAAAATTTACAAAAATAAAAAAAGTCATATTGCAAAATAATGATACAAACGTATAAAATGATTAGTTATATATTTTTTTATCACAATTGTTTTATCTGGTGTGCTACTTTGCTACCATAATTTAAATTCAAGACGGCGATCAATATGGCTGTATACAAAAATTATAAAAGCATAAATTAAATGATCAATTGTTTTGGTAATCTTACCATGTTTCAAACTAAATGAGGCTGGTATGACCAACAAAAATTGTTTTTTTAGGTCTACAAAATTTTTTTTAACATCCTCAGTATTATTTTCATGATCACAACAAATATGATCTGAGAGACACAGATATGGGATGAGACAATGGAGTGGCTGTTGTTCGTGAAGAGGAAGTCAAAAGTGGGAGGGAGTGATTCCAGAAACATTAACGGTATTGAAGTGTGCAGAATTATTGGGGCACACAAAATGTGACCAACTCAATACAATTCTAAATTGGATATGCTTATAGAGCAGTTTAATTGTACACTCCTCAACATGATAGAAACCAGCAGAATACAGAGGGATTAGGATGGACATTTGTCCTGTGCGATATTTCCATGAAGATGCATCCCTTGGGTATACTGGGGAGACACCTATCCAATACATGTATGCCAATGCTACAGTGAGGGAAGTTTTAATAGTGGAGGATCATTTCAGCGAGGAAGGGAAAACGCACTATATAGCCCAGCCAGCACAGCAGACATTTTTCTCATATTAGGCCTCTTTTGGCAGCCATTCTGATCGCAATTATGAAAGTAAAAAAGGGATAGCATAAACATGATTTTTGAGGGTAGAAAACATATTGGCTGCAGCCATATTGGCCGGCATCTTGGATATCTCGAGGGCTGCAGGTTTTTTCTCTGTTAAAGGAACACACCGGCTTTGTTGGGCTATTTTGGGCTCGAAATAGACCCATACATTATTCTGAAGCGCCTTCGAGAGTAAAATAGATATATCCTGAAAAGACGCCGTCAAATTTTGCCGTTTTTGAGCACTTTTGAAAAATTCAAGGTCACGTGACTTTTCGGAACCAAATTATGGTTCCGAAAAGTCCCGTGGTCTTGTGAGTTAGTTGTATTTCCAGCCGTATAAAAGTTTGTTACTGCTGAACTGCACCAAATTCAACTCTGATTTCCCCCCAATATTTATAAGTAATTGACAAAAGAGAGACTATTTATACAGGTACGAAACAAAGTACGAAACATAAATGTTTGTTTCGAGAGTCCGGAGAACGGGAGCGAGCGCGTGCTATACGGCAGGCTACCGTGGAGTGTAGGATATTTTCCCCGCGCAGCACGGCAAATAGCCTGAGTGCACACACACACGGGCGTGTTGCTCCAGTGTACGTTCGTGAAGAAAAAACATAATGCCAACTCCTCAAAAGAACACGGAAATTCCTATTCGGTCGTCCGGGCTGTCCAGTGAAATCGTGAGCAGAAAATTGGAGATATCCTGAGCAGGAGGAGAGCGAATCGTTTGTGACAAAGTCGTGAGGCTCGCGCGTAGTTGCAACGGCTGGTAAAGCGTATAACCCGTCTTTTGACCGTTTTTGATAATTTTGCACTTCTTTAGTAAATTACGGGATATTTTGATGATCTTTTTTCACAACGACCATCAAAAACGTATTGTCAATGCTGCTACATCACTAAATCATGTAAACAGTAGGCCGGTGTGTACCTTTAATATCCAAAATGTTTTCATGGATCAACGCATCCAAAGGTTGTTATTTATTGGGGAGGGTGTGGGTATGTGTGGTCTAACACGGACACACTTGTGGGGTACCAAACACAATGGAACAATGGTACCCCATAAAGAAATTCAAAAGGAACAGTGGTACCCCACAGAGGAATTCTAAAGAAAAGGGGAAATAGGACAACAATGCATAAACCCCTGTGTACACAGAATTGTGCGTGTGTATGCGTGTGTGTGGTTGGGGGTGGGGGAGGTCAATTTAATTCATTGATTTAACATATTTTGGCTGATATGTATCACTTTTGGCAGCCATATTGGTTGTGAGCTCAAATATGAAGCATGATAGAAAATAGGAGACCCCACCAATAAATTTGTGAGGGTCAAAAACATATAAATATATATGCTTTTATCAAATTATTCGGCTTATGATCTTTTGGCCACCATCTTTATCTCCAGAACATTTTATTTTAATAATATTAACATTCAAAACTGTTTCAGGACTCTAAAAGCCACCATAAAAAGTTGGTGAGGTTAGTTCACCGGGAGGGGGTTGCATTCAATGTATGCATTATTTTTGTGGTTATTGTATATCATTTTTCTCATATTTGGCCACTTTTGGCAGCCATTTTGGTCGCCAATTTTGAATTTAGAGCATGATAGAAAACAGGGGACATAAGAAGAAAAAAAATGTTAACGGTCAAAAACATAACTAGCAATTTTATAAATGATTTTATCACATTATATTTGGCTAATAATATATTATCTTTTTCATTTTGGACATATTAGTGGCCACACTGGCCGCCATATAGATATCGCCAGAGCATTTTATTTTGCTTTAGGATCATAAAAAGTACCCTAAAAGGGTGTAAGTTAATACTGGGGATTGCATTTAATGTACATGTATGCGTTTATCATATTTTTTGTCCATTATACATGTATATCATTTTTCTCATTTCGGCCACTTTTGGCGGCCATATTAGCCGCCATTTTGATTTAGAAGCATGATAGAAAAAAGAGGACCCCAGAAATAAATTTGAGAGAGTCAGAAACATATAACTTTTGTTAAATATGTGTTTATCGTTATTTTTGTCCATTATATATCATATTTCTCATATTTGGCCACTTTTGGCAGCCATATTGGCCGCCATATTGGCCGCCATTTTGAATCTGAAGCATGATAGAAAAAAGGGACCCCAGAAACAAATTTGCGAGGTTTAAAAACATATAACTAGCAATTTTGTAAGTGCTTTCATCATATTATTTGGCCAATATATGATTTTGGACCATTTTGGCGGCCATATTGGCCGCCATTTTTAATTAACCCGAGTGCATCGCATTTTTTTTCACTGTTAACATCAAAAATGTGTTTTAGGACCATAAAATGCACCTACAAAAGTTGGTTTGGTTTAGTACTTGGGGGGGTGGGGGGGGGGGGGGGGGGGGGGGGGGTGCACGGGGGGTGCCTCATAGATACCCGACTACTTACAGCACTAGGCAATTTCCACAGAAAATACACCACTAACTATTATCACGCATATCATTCGGCTTACACATTTCACCGAGTGTCAAACGCAAGTTGTTGACTCCAGGAGTTAATTGGCGAGTCCTCTCTGATTCGAGCGGATTCTATTGACAGTATCCGGCGGGAATCTAGCTGTGATTCACAGTCAACGAAATTAAGTCGCATATCGACATATCGGTGCTTTTATTCCACCTTGGCACTGGCATTCACACCAGCAAGCTTGAAGTTCCGTAACATACGTGCACATAATCCAAAATACGATTGACGTTGTATGTCCTCATAACAAAAAAGGCAGCGAACCGGCATTGGGTCCCACTTTACACAATTACGACGACCTTCTCCCTCAATAATCTCGGCGAATAATGAATGAATTATTTATACCGTAACCCAGGGCGACGTTGGGAATGCGCAGGACAAAACCAGGCCAATAGGGTTATACAAAGCCCGTATCTAAATGGTTTGTTGATATAAGTGAGCACTATTATAACAGGTTGTGTCACCATCAAGTATGGCTCGGGAAATCTCAGTCAGTTTCGGACGGAAAGTATGAGTAATGTAAATACATCACCTTTGCAAGAAAAACAAAAGTAATTACGCATAGTAGAGAGCAATATGATAATTTAAATATTAAAGACATGATCGGTAAACTGTTGAAAACGGCATTATTTCCACTCATGATAAAAGCCCACGTTGATAAATACTTCAGAAAACCTGAAAAATTCATGCATGGGGTTTGGGCATGAAAAAAGCAACTTGAGTTTACAATTTCCCTCACTACATGTAGGTCCCCCTTTCAAGGGGAAAAACGTTGTGTTTGTTACCATTCACTTTTATAGTCGGGTTTTTCTTGTCAACTTTAATAATTGTGAAGAAACATTTTGGGCAACTGCAAATGATGTTATTATTATTTATTATTATTATTTATTTCTGGTATTCATACCAAGGATTCCTCAATAGTGCTCATTGCACTGTCACTCGCAAGCGTGAGGAAACCAATGAAGAATTAGAATTAGAAATGGCCAGAGACACCGGGGAATCCCCTTGCTCTTCACGAAAGAATGCTCTGGGATCTTTAGAGTGCGTTACCATTACCTAACACAATGGACCAACGGCTTTACATCCCTTCCGAAGGGTGGAGCAAGTGTGGTTGAGTGCCTTGCCCAAGGGCACAGGTACCGCAGCCGGATTCGAACCCGCAAACCCAAGTTTTCACCTATGATTGCGAGTCAATGACCCAAACCGCGCGGCCACGGTACCCCAATTATGATGTATTGGACTTTAAGTTATACGCGCAAAAAACACCTTCAAAAGCTAATTAGTGAATGCTTCAGCGGAGGAGAAAAACAGGCTCCTGACATAAAAAGGCGGTACTGAGCTAGCTAGGAGCAATACTGGGTCAAATGTTTCTAGCAATTTTTTTTGACAGCTCCATGTCAATGAGTCAACACGTCACTGGGCTGTGCAGGTCCATTAACTATTACATACGCAACATCACAATTCAATATGGTTGTTCCACCGGGCGTTTTCCATCGCCGGTCCTCGAAGTTGGAACTCTCTCCCCATCACCATCCGGAATTCTTCATCAGTCGAACAGTTTAAAAGACTCTTAAAAACACATCTGTTTAATAGTACTTTGTGAATTGTAATTCTGTTTTGTGTGTCATGTTTTCATGATTCCTGCATTCTCCTCAAGCGCTTTGTATCCTTTGGAAATGGCGCTCTATAAATATGTTATTATTATTATTATTATTATATTATTGTTATCGTTTCCTTTAAAAAATGACAACAGCATTGTGGTTTCAAACGATTTGAAACCACAGTTTCAATACAGTTCAGAGTATATTTCATAAATAATTTACAGGCTAATTCGGTAAAAGGTCCCCGAGGCCATATGTATTTGTACGTACTAGACAACACATCGGTTACGCCTTTCTTTAACATCTACGAATATGCTGCGGCTAAAAGCTGAAGTCACAGTGATAAATCCACTTGGGTGTCGGCCTAACCATTTCGAAGGGCAAGTGTGTGTGCCCAATATTAAGGATTACAGTAAAACGGGTTTCCTTAAGCGGGCCTCCCACTGTGCGAATTTTGCCACGAATTTCCAACGATTAGCTACGATCTGGTGAGATTACTAGAGACTGTCTATAGACTCTATAATCGTACCAAATCGTACCTAATTGTTGGAAAATCGTGGCAAAAATCGCACTGTGGGAGGCCCGCTTTAGACTACGGTTTTTGTGAATATATCGCAGTTTATTTTTGTATTTCAATACCATCATCAAACCGCAATATGCATTCGAATATGCATTATAAAATGTCAAGTGGGTCGCCGGATGCGAGGTATACTTGTGAACGGTAGGATTGCACACGGTGTGATCTGAACTGGCACGCGCGTGTATATACAAGCTGTTTCTACAATGAATGGTATCACGAATGAATGAGTGAATTGCATCCAAATTCCAAAGGTTGGAAATACACTTGACCTACCGTTAAAAAGAAGGAGATATTCATGATCATACATCACTGTGGGTCCACGTTTGACGCGGTTAAGTTTCTTTCAGAAACAACACGGCAGAATGATTAATTGTTGTAATTTGTCACGGACGTAAACGTCGCGTTGCTAGCAGCAGTGAAGAAGGCAACAATTAAGTAGCGAAGATAATGATGTAAATGATACTGTAGAAACCCTTAGAGCGATATACTGTCAAAATGTTTTGATATGACTGTACAATGATCAAAAGTGCCACAGGACCATCTTCCTTTCGCAAGGGTCTTTGCTGCACACCGAGTTTCACAAAACCCTTGCTGCATCGAGTTGACCTAAACTGTATTAACCCCCGGGCTGTTCGACCAATGAGAGACAAGGAATTTTTTTTACCTGGAACCTTTGACCTTTTAATGAATCAGTTTCGACCAATCATCTCGCGCGTTGTATCAGCTCGAGACATTTTCAAAAGGAAATGTGTTTGTGAATTAGATTGCCTCAAGCAGCAGATCCATTATTCAACAATTCCAAAATAAGACATACTAATAATTCGACCTTTCCGTAATTGGCTCAAGCTTAGTTTTTGAAAAAATCAATTCAAAAATCGTAGCCGACAATTACCACAATTCTTATGGGGGGAGATATTTTTATGTATATGTATATTATTTTACCGTGCACTATGTACGCTGTGTAGATGTTTGTGACTGAAGGAAGACTTACTATGTTTCGCGAAAAGCTAAACGCAGTTTATCTGCAAGATAAGTAGCTATTGAACATTTTCCTGAGTGTTCATTTAAACATTATACCCTCCCCCTGGTAAAATTGGGGGGGGGGGGGGGGGGGGGATGGCACCTGGGGGAACTTGAAATTCGTGGGGAGCCCTGAAGGAAGACTTACTATATTTCGCGAAAAGCTAAACGCAGTTTATCTGCAAGATAAGTAGCTATTGAACATTTTCCTGAGTGTTCATTTAAACATTATACCCTCCCCCTGGTAAAATTGGGGGGGGGGGGAGATTGGCACCTGGGGGAACTGGAAATTCGTGGGGAGCACGTGACCCCCCCCCCCCCCCCCCCCGTAGCTACGCCCTTGATGTGGAACGCAGCTCCGTTCCCTCACATGCATGGCTGCCGGTGGAAAGGTTCTATACTATAGATAGATTCTTCCGAAATCGGGAAGAATCTATCCCACTTTAGGAATCGGAATCGCAATTCCAGATTTTTGAGGAATCGATTTCCAGTAATTACCTAGCAATTCCGAAGGCAAAACTCCAACTTTTGTAAGAATATTTAGCCTCTGATCATGTCCACATTGTTAAAGAGCTAGTATCCCCCTTGACGAAAAATCCTGCATTTACACCTTTTTCGATAGTCCACATATCCCTCTAGCCGATTTATATCGCAGTTTAATTTAAATTGTCCGTTTTAAGTGAATAAATCGCAAGTTAAAGTGCTATTTTCGAAAATGAATTTTTCGCGATTTCTTAAACGCTCATTAGGTATTAATGATATGCCCGTGACCCCGTGACGCAATCCTGAAAAACACGAGTAAACACGGTCGGCAGTTCCATACCTTTACACGCCAAAAACTACGAAAACCGTCTCTATTCAATGGTGGAGTTTTTTGAAGAATTTTTCTAGGCTTAGTGCAAAAAAGCCACAGAGGTGCCCAGTAGTTGTGTGTATATGTATGATTTACCAGACACCAAGAGAGAGAAAAATGAGTCGCTCGTTCTACCGGCCGATGTGCAAACCGTGTTGTGCCAATTTCAAACACGTGGGAACTACGGCCCGCAGGGACCGTTCGCACTGTACACGGAAGTCTGTATGCCGTTCGTTCCGTGACAAAACCACCGGTCGCAATGCACCAGAATTTACTTCAAAAGAGCTTCACAGTGAGCCACAATTTCACCGCTTTTTCACAAAAAAAGGTAATAGTAGACTATTGTCATATTACATCAAGTGTTTTCCACGATTTTATTTTGAATTACAAGGACAAAACAGGCATGATGAACATTCACTCAGGATGACGTCAAAACCATGTTTATCAATAAACCAAGTGACCTCGAGCGTTCCAGAATTCAGGGTCGGAACTGCTTTGCGTTGTGATGGTGTTGTAGACACATACACCTCCATGATAAACATGAAAACTTAAAAAAATGTGGACGGGGGGATAGCTGTTTATGTTGTTGTTGTTGTATATTTTATGGCATCTTCGGCAACTAAGGCCCTTTATGCCATCAACTATACGGTTTTAGCTTTAACTATACTATATTATCAACTTGAGATGACGAAGAAGGAGTTGCAGTTTTAGAAGTGGGAGAAAACCCCCAGAGAAATGCCCCAGGGGAAAACCCACGCGGTCAAGTAGGGACTGCAAACCCAATCCACATACACGCCCCGGATTCGAACCCGAGGAAAGAACCCGTACGCCAACCCGACCGCCCCGATAGCTGTTTGAGAAAGTGTGTGTAGTACATACAGGCTGGCATCATTTCGGGGACGTTTAGTGCCACTCGGTGCCAATAAATAGACCAGTTGCGTGATAGATTTACACTAAATTCTAGAGTCACGCCTTATATTTGCATAAATGCTACTAGAGTCCCGCCTTCGCGCTATATGTCGCTCGAGTACGAGTGAGTCAAGCACCATGCTATACCTGGCAAATCGGGCCGTTTCTAGGTGGTGCATGCTGGGTAAAAAGGCAAGTTCTTGGAAATATGACCCTGATCCCCAGCCTAATCACGTGACCCTGACCTTTCATCGTTATAAAAACCTCGGAATTGAATTCAGCACCATGAAAAACCATAGTATCAACACCAGGATCTTTAAAATCGGCCGACTCTAGGTACATATACCTGCACCTGACACTGCATACACCTGCAGGGCAGCTGTTAATTTCAATGGCGGCCATCTTAGAAATGACCCTTAATCACGTGGCCCTGACCTCTCATCATTTTAAAAACCTCAGAATTTGATTCAGAACCATAGAAAAGCACAGTAGCAGCACCTTTAAATCGGCTGATTAGTAAACTATCTGCAACACTCTCGGGCTCCAGTCCCTATGACTTAGGACTGGGGAGGAAAAGCTTTGCGAGTAGAGACTGGAGCTCGAGTACGTAATCAGTGCAAAATGAAGGGGCGAGAGGGTGGGGAAAAAAGGAGTCCAACTGTATACTTTTGCTCCTCACCCCTTCTCAGTTAAAATCTCAGACTGATAGTTGCCGTCGCCCTTTAACGTTTAGGAGTGGTGCAAATAAGAAACTGTTTACTAAAACGTGAGCATTCCCCATCCACCCCCCCCCCCCCCCCCCCCCCCACCACCACCAACCCCCAAACGGCATGCTGTCACATCAGAATATGGATGACATAGCATTTATATTGCCTCAAACCGCATACTCGATCAACTCGAAACCCATACTTACACTGGGAGTAAAACAATAAGCCAAGCTTGCTTTTCTCCTATCACAATAAAATTTATATACTTTAGGTACATGTAGGGCTTATGTATCTTCCCCAAAATTGTAATGTGTGTATGCGGTAAATTGATGGAAATGCAAGGTGGAAGAGGGCTGGCTGTCAACACAGCTTGTATATTGATCAGCGGCAGCCGAACCAGAGGCAGTGGCCGAAATCATGTAGTTAGAAAACTAAAATATGAAATTTGAAACGTGAAGACGATCTCAAAACTTGCACAACCAAACAAAGCGGTAAAGAGCATTAAAACTAATCTCAAATAAAGTTTGCAGCTTCGAGCCCTGTGAAAAAGGATGCTCCCGTCTGTTGCTACCGTTGTACCGTGACTAAATATCTCGCATCCATTGGCCAAGCCTTGCAGAATGATTTGTGAAAAGACGCCTAAAAGCCCGATCACGTTGATTACATGTATACGCAAACAGCAAAACTGGGCGCACTAGGGTGATGCGGAAAGGGGGTGGGTGACAAATAAAACACGGTCTATGAATGGTCCTTCGAGGGATTAGCCGTTAAACGAACGGATTAACCGTGATTGACTGGGAATGATGAGTATCATGCCGCATGCCTGCAGTTCTGCTTACAAATCCGCTACGTTATACATGTACATATGTACAATAAAGCACATGTTATTTTCGATGACACTTGAAACTTATTGAAATTTCAATACAAAACATGTTATTATTAATGAATGGTTTATCATTCGAGCTACAAACACCACTACTCGTGTAACATCAAAGAACTCGAACCTTCCACAGACATTGAATAACATCTGAGGTGGACTAAAACGCACCAGATGCCCTCAGTTGACCTGACATAGGTCAAGTTGACCTGCATCTGCAACGCCAGTACAACTCCAACCCCCGGGACACTAACATTTCTATGCGAACCGCGAGTTGTCGAGGGTCGTTACAAGATGGTGCAGAATTATAGTCTGGGTAACAAAGACAGGGGCGACGAATTCACTGCGACAGTTTTATATACCCCTGGGAGAACCGTAACCGAAGGCTTATGCCTCGTGAATCCACTATTTTCTTGGACCAAGGTTTTGTTAAAGGAAACTAAAACCCACTTGGTTCTAAATATGAACTAAAAGATTAAATTGTCGCAAAGGGCAGGCTCAATATTTTCTTGAGAGAGAAAATAACTCTTCAGCTTGAACATTCTGCTGACAGAAGAGGGCGCTGTTCAGGCGTAGAGGGAACCTATAGTTTAAAACAAAAAGATAATGTTACACCATACTGCACGGCGGTTGCTGCGCGAGCGATTTGGCAACGATTATATGATATCGGAAGCATGGGTTCGCAAGTTAACGGATGGACCGCGCGTAACACCAGGACACAAAGCGGCAATACAAAAGCTAGCCGATGAATTGCAAAGTTGCATGCTGGCCCTTACGGCTATGGATAAACTTGACGAGGTTGACACGCGGAGGAGTTTGGGAATGATTGTCAAGAGACTTCCCCAATTTCTCCAATCAAAATGGCGGTCTAAGGCCATTGAAACACTTGAACAGACTGGTGGGTACCCTGATGTTGAACGCCTTGTTCGGTTTATCAGTAAGGCTGCTCGTGAAGCCAATGACCCAGTCTATGGGTTTGAAGACAAAGGCTCCAAGGAAGGCAAAAGGGTCTCGTCCTTTAGTACATATATATGCAAACGCGCGCGCACCCAGTCAACACAGTTCTATATCTGAGAACAAGGGTGTGGGTAGGGATGCGCAGAAGAAATGGTGGCGACTTTGTGCGGGCACGCACAAAATGAGTGCCAAACAGCGTCTAGACGTTGCTCGCCAGAATAAGCTGTGTTTCAATTGTTTAACTGGCAAGCGGCACTTCTCTAGGAATTGTGACCAAGGGGTGTGTGGCGTTAATGGCTGCAAGATCAAGCATTCCAAGTTGTTGCACGAGGCTTTCGCGTCTTTCCGTGATGCTTTAAGGTTCTTGTGGTGGCCTGATGAGGGAGACCTCACTAAAGCACCTGAAGTGCTACGCATGACGGCCCATCTATTTGGGGCGTGTGGAGCCCAAGCTGTGCAAGTTTTGCTTTGAGACACACAGCAGATGACAATGCTGTGGATTTTGGCACCAGCAGTACGGTACAAGCAGTCAAGGAAAAATGTCTATGTGGATGACCTTCTTAAGTCATTCAAGTCAGACGACGAAGCCATTGCCATGGTTGACCAGTTGACGAAACTGCTAGCTATAAAGGCGGTTTCCGGTTGACAAAATGGGTGAGCAACAGCAAGAAGGTATTATAGCAGCTATACTACAAGCTGATAAAGCCAAGGTTGTCAAGGATCTGGATTTGGATCAAGAGAGGGCTTTGGGAGTGCACTGGGACATGAATGGGGACTGTCTTGGGATCAAGATAAAAATCGAAATCAGGAGTCACACCAGGAGAGGTCTGTTGAGCGTGATTAGCTCAGTATATGACCCGCTCGGTTTTGTATGCCCATTCATCCTGAGGGCAAAATTGCTCTTTCAAAATGAGTGCAGGATTGTTGGAAAGCGCTGGGATGACCCCCTGGAGAGTGACACTCAGCAAGAATGGATAAGCTGGCTGAAAGACCTTCCACTCTTAGGTAGATTCTCCCTCAGGAGATGTCTCGTCCCAGATGACTTCGGGGAAATTTGTGAATGCCGCCTGCATCATTTTGCAGACGCTTCACAAGTTGCCTATGGTGCGGTGTCTTACCTGCGCATAGTCAATGCCAAGGGAGACATCCACTGCGCGTTCTTGAAAAGCAAGTCGCGTCTTGCACCATTAAAGACAATGACGATCCCAAGGCTGGAATTGTCGGCCGTATTTTTAGCATATTGCGCGTGATTACGATTTAAGTGTTAATTGACTACTAAATCGCATGCTTACCTGATGATATTGGGTAAATGTGCGCTTCGTGAGCGCCACATTTAAGGGGCCGGAATGTAACGCATGCTATTTAATTTCCTCAGTTTTTAGTTGTCCTACTTTGGTCCTTGTGTGTCCTACAGTTCTTACTGTGTGCCCATAAATCAATATTTGATTACCACGACTAAGAGCTTTGACCCAGCTTTGTGAACAGGTCAATGCTACATGTAAAATCCCCAGGTAACCACTGGTCCTGACATAATGTACTTCACTTACTTGGGGTACCGTGGCCGAGTGGTTGGGGCCATTGACTCGCAATCGTGGGTGAAGGCTTGGGGTTGCGGGTTCGGGTCCGGGTTCGAATCTGGCTGCGGTACCTGTGCCCTTGGGCAAGGCACTCAACCACAAATGCTCCATCCTTCGGAAGGGATGTAAAGCCGTTGGTCCAGTGTGTTAGGTAATGGTAACGCACTCTAAAGACCCCAGAGCATTCTTTCGTGAAGAGCAAGGGGATTCCCCGGTGTCTCTGGCCATTTCTAATTATAATTCTTCATGGGTTTCCTCACGCTTACGAGTGACAGTGCAATGAGCACTATTGAGGAATCCTTGGTATGAATACCAGAAAGAAATAATAATAATAATAATAATAATAATAATAATAAAAATAATAAAGACATTGGTCCACGAACAGTCTTTCAGTACGATCTCCAAGCGAGCCCACACAAACTCAACAAAGTTGTAGGTGTATTTTCTATTATTTGGCCATTGTAACTTCATTTGTTCGTCTTTAATCTTTAATACCTTGTTTAATTGTTAACGCAGATAATTGGGTACAGTTTCCCCATTCTGTCTCTTATTGTTTTACGTTTACTTACATGTAGTTTAATTAGTCCCATACTATCATTAGTTTGGAATTATTTTTTAATTCCAGATTAAAAGGCTTTTTATGACGGCTTTTCATGACGGCTTTTCTACGGCTTTTACGACGGCCTTTTCACGGCTAAGTTAACCAGTTTGGTCTGCCAATGTTCAATAAGGTCTGTGTACTTCAAGCTAGTTTATGACGAACAGTGTGTCGCTCGTGGATCATTTGGAGAATCTGCTACAGTTATGTTCTTGCTAGCGAATGTGGAAACTCACATTGGCAAGCGCCAAATTTGATGATCGAAATTCATTTTTGTGTTTTTTAAATCATACTTCACCCATCTTTCACCACTATATCTCCAGTCGCCACGAACATAATGAGCAACGCGAGAGGGAACGAGCAGGCTCGATTCTGCTTGACTGCGGTGCTTGTACTTGCAAGCCCCAACCCACTGTGTTACCACTCGATAACTGCATGGTCAAGCCACTCAAACATGTTGCAGGGTTTTCCCTTGCATGCCGTGCCAATTCTCTGAACCCTTAATTCAGGGATCTACTTCCAAATCGAACCCTCGTCGCTGTACTTTGTATTTCGCCTGGGCACTGCTTAATAGTGGCAGCGCCCTTCCTCTTGCGCCTGCCCCCTATTGGGGTTCCCGCTTTGTATGCAATCTGGAGGTAATTGTATATTTAGTTCCAATGCGGAGCCCGTCATTGCCGACATCAACACCACCGATCGGTTTCGCCTGCGAGACCGTCAGTCAAAACCCCAGGGTAATTGCACGCGTTGCGCTGGGATTCTACAAAACGCAGGTTATTCGCAATGCAAATTTGGCTCACGGAGTTAGCTAAGTGTTCTCAAAATTACTGGGTGTATATTCTGGAGCTTGTACCTAATACTACGGCCGTAGTTGTGGCTGTGAGAATGGATGAGATGCTCAAGAGAGAACTCGGGTTAGAACTACAAGAGTCAGTGTTCTGGACTGAGTACGCTTGTACTTCAGTATATCACAAATCTCGACAAGATATTCCATACGTTCGTTGCCAATAGAGTGGCAGAAATACACAGAGCCTCATTGCCTAACCAGTGGCGACATGTAAACACTGAAGCTAACCCAGCTGATGACGCCTCACATGGGCTTAATGCAAACCACATGGTCTCCAATGATAGGTGGAAGAAAGGCCCTGGTTTTCTCTGGAAACATCAAAGCAGTTGGCCCCCTCCTCAATAAAGATCGAGAAGTCAAACAACAAGCTGTTTCACGGGCCGTGAATGTTAATAAGAGTCCTGATGTAATTGACAGGCTCATCGACAGACATTCTTCTTGGCTACGCCTTACGAAGGCTGTGGCATGGATCCTCCGTTTCAAGAGCTGGCTCAAGAACCACTGACGAGAACAAGGATCAGGTCTGACTGTCGGTGAGCTGGAGGCTGCTGAGACGGCAGTTGTGAAATATGTGCAGGGAAGGAGCTTCCGGCAGGAAATCATAGACTTGCGTGGAAGTCACTCAGACAGACGACACAGCTCCATCTATGATCGTTGTCCCCATCTTGATGAAACTGGCATACTCAGGATTGGTGGCAGACTTCGACTCGCACCGATCAGGGAAGAGCACAAGTTTCAGGCAATTCTTCCCAAGAATCACCATGCATGTATCGCTTCTTCTAGTGAGACACATTCACCAGACATTGGCTGGGCATAGTGGCAAGGATCATGTTCTGACCCTCCTGAGAAGGAATTATTGGATCCCTGAACCAAGACCTTTGATAAGTCGGATTCTCAAAGGATGTCTTGTTTGCAGAAGGTTGAATGGACGACCACAGTTTCAGCGTATGGCCGATCTCCCTGAAGGAAGAGTTACTCCTGGGAAGCCACCCTTTACTTACGTTGGTGTGGACTGTTTTGGTCCGTTCTTGGTTAAGCGTGGTCGTACCAGGGAGAAGAGATATGGCTGCTTATTCACCTGTCTAGCAACGAGAGTGATCCACCTGGAGGTGCTTCATTCAATGGAAGCTGGCGCTTTTCTGAATGGTTTGGTGAGGTTTAGTGCACGGCGAGGCACACCAGACGTTCTCTATTCAGACAATGGTACCAACTTTGTGGGTGGTGAAAGAGAAATGAGAGATGCTATCTCTGAGTTGCGAAGGAATGACAAAGTCAACGGGTCCCTTCTTGCCAAGCACATTGACTAGCAGTTTAACCCACCTGCGGCATCCCATATGGGTGGGTGTTGGGAACGCTAGATCAGAACAGTGAGGAAAGTGTTATCTTCACTCCTCCAAGACCAAGTTCTTGACGATGAGAGACTCTGCACACTCTTTTGTGAAGTTGAATCCATCGTTAACGACATGCCCATAACACCTGTATCTGATGACCCAAATGATCTTGAAGCCCTGTCTCAAAGTCACTTGTTGAAGTTCAGAACCGGGCATTTAGTGCCTTTAGAAGGGCTGAGCGAGAGGGAACGCTTCAGGAAAAGCTGAAAGCACGTTCAGCTTCTCGCAGAGAAATTCTGGAAGCGCTGGATATCTGAGTATCTACCAAGTTTGCAGCGTAGACAGAAATGGGTTGAGACAAAGACCAACCTAAGTGTGGGCGACCTGGTGCTTGTGGTGGATGATCAAGCTTCTAGGACCCAGTGGCCTTTAGCTAGGACCATAAAGAACTTTGCTGGTAGTGACGGTTTGGTCAGAACCGTTCACAAGTGAAAACGGCTTCGGGTACCCACATCAGACCCGTTACCACGATATATCTAGTATACTAGAGCGCGCGTGAGTTTGGAAGTGTTTTCTTTGTTTTTTATTTAGCCATGTAGTTTGTTAACTGTTCGCGCATGAGCAAGTTTGATATGTCGTAGGCGTAGCTTCGAGAATCAAACGTCTTCGCATTGTTATTGCTAGTCTCGAAGTTTTCATTATCGTATTTTTAGCATATTGCGCGTGATTATGATTTAAGTGTTAATTGACTACTAAATCGCCTGCTTACCTGGTGATATTGGGTAAATGTGCGCATCGTGAACGCCACATTTAAGGGGCCGGGATGTAACGCATGCTCTTTTGTTGCCCCAGGGGAAAACCCACGCGGTCAAGTAGGGACTGCAAACCCAATCCACATACACGCCCCGGATTCGAACCCGGGACCCCAGAGGTGAAAGGCGAGGAAAGAACCCGTACGCCAACCCGACCGCCCCCGCATGCTCTTTAATTCCCTCAGTTTTTATTTGTCATACTTTGGTCCTTGTGTGTCCTCCAGTTCTTACTGTGTGCCCATAAATCAATATTTGGTTACCACGACAACCCAGGCAGCAAGCCCATATGGGGCCCATATGGGCAATACCTGGGCTATCTGGGCATTGCCAAACCCATATGTATCCCATATTGGGCCCATATGGGTTTCCTCATATGGGTGTCCATATGGGCTGGCCCGTATGGGTAACATATGGGATAAACCCGGGCAAGCCCATATGGGATTAACACGATCTGGCCCATATGGGATTCTTATGGGATAAACCTGGGCAAGCCCATATGAAATATAGCTGTGCTGACCCATATGGGAATCGTACGGGATAAACCCGGGCAACCCCATATGGGATATACACGGGCTGGCCCATATGGGAATCATGTGGGATAAAGCTGGGCAAGGCCAAATGGGATTAATACGATCTGGCCCATATGGGATTCTTATGGGATAAACCTGGGCAAGCCCATATGAAATCTAGCTGGGCTGACCCATATGGGAATTGTATGGGATAAACTCTGGCAACCCCATATGGGATCTACCTGGGCTTGCCAGTATGGGAATCATGTGGGATAAAGCTGGGCAAGGCCAAATGGGATTAATACGATCTGGCCCATATGGGATTCTTATGGGATAAACCTGGGCAAGCCCATATGAAATCTAGCTGGGCTGACCCATATGGGAATTGTATGGGATAAACCCGGGCAACCCCATATGGGATCTACCTGGGCTGGCCAGTATGGGAATCATATGGGAAAAACCTGGGCAAACCCAAATGGGATATACACGGGCTGGCCCATATGGGAATCATGTGGGATAAACCTGGGCAAGCCCAAAAGGGATATACACGGGCTGGCCCATATGGGAATCATGTGGGATAAACCTGGGCAAGCCCAAATGGGATATACACGGGCTGGCCCATATGGGAATCATGTGGGATAAGCCTGGGCAAGCCCAAATGGGATCAACACGGGTCGGCCCATATGGGAATCATATGGGATAAACAGGGGCAAGCACACATGGGATTTATATGGGTTGGCCCACATGGGATTTATATGGGATAGACATGGACAAACCCATATGGGATATACACGAGTATGCCCATGTGGGAATCATATGGGATAAACATGGGCATATCCATATGGGATCTACGCGGACTGGCCCATTAGAGAATCATATGGGAAAAACCTGGGCAAACCCAAATGGGATATACACGGGCTGGCCCATATGGGAATCATGTGGGATAAACCTGGGCAAGCCCAAATGGGATCAACACGGGTCGGCCCATATGGGAATCATATGGGATAAACAGGGGCAAGCACACATGGGATTTATATGGGTTGGCCCATAAGGGAATCATATGGGATAAACCTGGGAAAGCCCGTATGGGATCTACACGGTTCAGCCCATATGGGAATCATATGGGATAAACAAGGACAAACCCACATGAGATTTATATGGGTAGGCCCACATGGGATTTATATGGGATAGACTTGGACAAACCGATATGGGATCTACACGGGTTGACCCATATGGGAATCATATGGAATAAACATGCGCAAGTCCATATATGGGATCTACACGGGTTGGCCCATATGGAAATCATGTGGGATAAACCTGGGAAAGCCTATATGGGATCTACGCGGGCTGGCCCGTATGGGAATCATATGGGATAAACCTGGGAAAGCCTGTATGGGATCTACACGGGTCAGCCCATATGGGAATCATATGGGATAAACAAGGATAAGCCCACATGAGATTTATATGGGTTGGCCCACATGGGATTTATATGGGATAAACATGGACAAACCCATATGGGATCTACACGGGTTGGTCCATATGGGAATCATATGCAATAAACATGGGCAAGCCCATAAGGGATCTATACACAGGTTGGCCCATATGGAAATCATGTGGGATAAACCTGGGAAAGCCTAGTATATGGCATCTATGCGGGATGGCCTGTATGGGAATCTACAAGGCACGTTTTATCATGTTTTTAGTGGGGAGTGGAAATATCGCCGTTTTTAACAATTACCAATCATGTAGGCCAACTCTATCTTTAGAAAAATGAGACCATCAGCCATCTAACACTAGTTGCACATATAATTACGATCATGGGGATATTTGCTACCTTGTTACCAGAATAAAAACAATGAGTAAATTGTGACCTAGTTATTTCCCTATTAAAAACAGTACATGTATTTTAAACAGTAGGCCTACGTGCTATTATTTATGAGGATTGGCTATTTTTTGCAGGTCACACAGCTTGCTGTACTGATGTGGGGCAAAAAGGAGTTCCAACGCCTATAACATAACAAAATAATCTGCGTAAGTATGGTTCGAAACTGTTTTCAACTTTTGTAATACACTCTGGCAGCAATTAATGGGCTACATATTGAATGGCCAGTTAAAATAAGCCTCGTATACTGATGGATGTTTACATATTTACTTGTTGGGCCCCTGAACTAAGAAAAGTATGACATAATAAGAGGTTCAATAAGAAATTATAGAAAGAATAGATGTTTGCAACTCATTGGAACACAAAAAGTTGAACAAGTATTAATTAGCCCTGGTCTTATGTTTGACTTTAGACTTAATATGGCAAGCAATACCTCATCATTGTTTTTTAGGGTCGATTCACACTGAGCCTATATACACACATTAGGGTGGATTCACGATAACGCCCGTAACTTTGATGCACGGCAAATTTACGTGCAAGGGTTGATTCACGTGTGTGCATATAAAATATGAAGTCAATCCGACCATCCATATGTGGGCACCATGGGTTGCCAAAAATGAAATAAAGTTACCACGATAATCAAAAATGAGAGTTTTCGGGGAGCGACTTCTCGAAAAGAAAACGTGGTACAGATTGGATGCCAATCTGTGTGTATATCAGGTAAAGATTCCCAAGCATTTTTGAGCTATACAGGCCTTCAAAAATTAAAAAAACTTCAATGGCACGGCTATGATTGGGAAAATGTGGGTAGGGTAGGCATTTTCTGAAGGTCATATCTCAGCAAGGAGTTGGATTTGGCCTCTAAAATGTTGTACATGTTCATGACATAGGTTGAAATATTTTTTGAAAAAGTTTCGTCCGAGTCGGACCCCTGACAATCTCTAGGTGATTTCACACGGAATGACCCAAAAACAAGTAGATCTCAAGCAGTGATTCGTGTACACTCGGGATAATCCAGCTTCCTTGGATATGATGCTCATCATTCGTCCCAGTTGTGTCTCGCCCACTGGTGATTTGCAGTACCATGGCGTTACATCATCTGTTAGCCTTGTCCAAGGCTATGAAATTGTGTGAATCCGTGAAGAATTTGCATGTATGCGATTCTCTGTAAGTTTTACGTGGAATTACGAAAGTGCGATGGTGATTACTACAAAACGGCATCAATAAACGGTATCCGTGCCGGCATTTGTCGATATCTAAAAGACAACGGAAAATCTGGAATAGATATTGTCTTATAGACACTGAATTTGCAGAATCCAACATTCGCGCGGTGAATTGTAGCCAACTGCAAAATAGTCTGGTTACCGAAATATCTTGGTCTGAATCCTGACTTCACGCGCGAGGCTGGATCATAGCCTTGTTCTTTATGTACTCGATCTGTTATGTGTTTCTTTATAACTGCGTTGGAAATCCGACGCAATTACTTATGTAGTCTAGGCCCTAGACGTTGTTATTGTTTCGTTTTGAACGTCCGTCCCGAAAACCGATCGCCACGAGACAGTCAATAACAACGTCTAGGGAATCTCGTAGTGACAGCGCCGTGCGCGCGCACCTGTTATGCATAATGTTATGCAGAGCGCACTGTCGCCTGCTTACTATGCATGTATGCACGATGTCTAGTCCCCTGTGTCCTCACATCATGGCATGACTGCACGGGGAAGCCGCGGGCTGGAAAAAGCGTAATGCCCTCGGCAAACCTTACGATTTCGACACGGCAATTTAGAGATTTTGTTGTATAGGACATTGCAAATGATAGGTACTGTTCCACAGATAATCGAGGCCACAGTTGAACCTATTTGCCAGTTTAAAACCCGCCGGCTCGGGAAAATAATCTTTCAAGCTGTACATTTTTTTGGAATGAAAAAAAAACCGGGTGAAATTAGAACACTGCTTGTTGCCGTAGCTTGATCGTGTGTTGAACAGTTTATTGGCCTAAATCTCCATGGCTCAGAAATTTTCGGAAAATATGCCGATACGTGCCATTCAATCTACTACAACAACAACATCTTCGGAAATAATCTGGAATATTTGACAGATACACATTTCATTTTACCATCCCATAACAGAGAAAATCGCTCACACCATGGAGCTATAAATAGCTCCATGCTCAACGAAATCTGGAAGAAAGGAACTCGCAAAAAGCAAATACTGCACACCGGGCGACTCACCGCGTGCGGGCACAAAAACATAGGATCGACAAGAGATAAATTTTTTCGTGACATAAGTTCCCCTTCCGGCCCTCCCAGTGGGTTTTCAAAATGTCAACTTAAAACCAGCAATAGCACTGTCATAAGATAAATCCTTAGGCCTATGCTAGGGGCTTTGAAATCCGTGACATCATCAGTCGTGCAGTCGCGACACTATTACATCAACTTGGTCAAATCCGTAACCGAAGTTTGCAAGCTTGATAGACTACTGCGTGCAAATTGCGTGCAAATCTGCCAGGCTGATTTATTTTTGGTACAGGCCTATTGGGGCTGGTTTTCTTTGTACTTTGTGCCAAATATCACGCAAATCCACCTGTGCAGTGGTGAGATTTTCCGCCCCAAAATATCACCAAAATCACATCACAATTTTTGAAGTCGCTGTCTATGTTTTTTATTGACGATTCCGCACGTAAATTTGGCACATTTTAACAAGCATAAAACAGGAACTGCTTGATGAATTTTTGCAACAATAGTATCTTTGATAGCTGTTGCAACTTGTCTGTTGTGTGAAAATGGTTTTAACTCAAGATAGAAATGTTAATTCTCAACTGATAAACTATGGTATTTTTTGTTCGTTGGGCTCTCGCTTATCGGGCCGGTATATAATTTTTTTATTTTTTAAAAATCCTTTTTGTTTTTAGTCGGGCTCTATGCAAAATTCAAAACTCGTGCGGTCTAGATGGATTTTTCCCTAAGTATTTTTTCAGACCGACCGAAGCCTAACCGCCAACGTCGGCCAGGTTATGTTGCTTCGCCACACGTCCGTTGCAAAGAGTCTTCGCCTACCCTTGCAACCGCGCGAGCCACCCGACGAAATCAACAACGCGTACCATTACCGGTTAAATCATGGAGGAAGCTTTCATTCCTCCATGGTTAAATCAACCACGGCGCCTACAAAACAACAAGAAATTTTCAAATCAACACGATAAGCGCCGAACGTACGGTGCATGTACCAGGCTTTTTGCTCTTAAGTTCGCGTGCGTTAAGAAAAATCTAACCGTATCTGCATACAAAACTAACGCATGCGCACAAATTCCCCCCCCCCCCCCCACCCCCCCGTTTCGGGGGGGGGGGGAGATTTTACGAGTTTCCCTAGACGGTCATTTTGACAAAACGATATGGTGATTGGACTACGAACGAGTCTATTGCGTGATTACGCCCTCTTGCGGCAGTCGGGTATCCAACACATAATGACCGTCTAGGGCCTAGACTATTACTTATGCGAAACCCGAGTGCTTATAAATTCCATATCTTACATAACATCCAATCAGAGCTCTCTACTCGGGTCAAATGGTGCGTACGTGACCGGTTTGCAAGCATAAACGTTTGTACGTCGTACATGTGTAGTGTTGTTGTTGTATATTTTATGGCATCTTCGGCAACTAAGGCCCTTTATGCCATCAACTATACGGTTTTAGCTTTAACTATACTATATTATCAACTTGAGATGACGAAGAAGGAGTTGCAGTTTTAGAAGTGGGAGGAAAAAACCCAGAGAAATGCCCCAGAAGAAAACCCACGCGGTCAAGTAGGGACTGCAAACCCAATCCACATACACGCCCCGGATTCGAACCCGGGACCCCAGAGGTGAAAGGCGAGGAAAGAACCCGTACGCCAACCCGACCGCCCCCATGTGTAGTGTACAGTATGTAGGCCTGTCTGATGCAATTATGGCGACATCACACGTAGTGTTACAACTGAGGAAATCAACGGTAGTTTGAATTATGCAGCCTACAAATGGCAAATTGATGACTTTCACGAAGACCAGAAGATATCCCTCACATATTTTTTGTAAAAGTATGACGTGTTTGTGAACTCACCAACTGGGTATAGGCTACGTATACGGAAAATCTGCTATTTTTCAATCGGCACCGTATTGTTCTGTCAAAACAACCGTTAACCAATGAGCTTTTACGTCTTGGTGCTCTCTTTGAAAAATTAGCATCAAGAGTCCCCGCCCATAAAACACATCGAGTACATAAAGAACAAGGCTATTTGCACAACCGCCGACGTTGAGGGCTGCGTAGGAATCTACGCAGTCTCGAGTATACCAACCCGTCGGGTGGACGTGTGTGTGATCGCTCGGGATAATCAATGGTTTTGAATTATCATCCATTAGCTGATATATTTCGAGGAAAATGAAAGTGCAGCAGTGTGTTACCTAGCGTCGAGTTTGGGATGTTTTGTAAGGCGAAATCAGGTAACCAGAGTAATTTAGAGGCATTTAAACATTTGCGAGGTGTGGGCAGCACCGCGCACCAGTATCATTACGCAGCTTCAAGCAATCGCCGTTACCGCACGCATGGTTGGCACTACGTTGGGTAAAGCCTATACGTACGTACATAGTCAAATTGGCTCTTTCTTAACAATGGTAGAGCGCGCTCCAGTAATTCCTTTTGAATTTTCGCGTGCCTTAAGCAATGCACCCCTCATTGGGCTTGCGTGTGTATTATAGGCTATAATAGTGCCAATGCTGTGTGCGGGTTATGCTGCCTCGTCGTGTTTTATGTACCGGACAAGTTTCCAACTACATGTACTCGTTTGCTGAATGTGCTGAAGATGGACATGATTTACGCCTTAGTTGAGGTACGAATTGCTTCAATGCTTTATATGTCATAAGATATTATTCAGTTTTGGTAAAACATCTGTCAGGCCCATTAATATGGCGAATTAGGCCTAGTAGCCTCAGGCTCGTATTTTATAGGTATCACCCGTGTGGCGACGGGGGCCCAGCCATTCGACAGGTATACAGGTATACAGCCAAATATTTTGTACGTATACAAATGCATACGACTCTTTAATTAAGTTTGGGCTACTAAGCCCACCATGCACAAGTACGCATTATAACAATTTAAAAAAAACAAACAAACAAAAAAGGCTAAGGGCAGTTTAACACACGCGTCTCCGAAACAGTGCTTTTCTCCGCCTTTTCATGGAGCCAGGCGGCCAAGGTACAGCGTGGGTCGGAGAAGGCATGGGCAGGTGAAATGTTTTCGATAATAGGCGTTTATACAAACAGTTTCCGAAATTTCAATTTTCTTTGTTGCTTTTTTCGTGCTCCCTATAGGAAAAGGCGGATGCCAAGGATGGTTGGCAAGACATCGACCAATTGCAAGGTCTGGAAGACCGCTGGAGGGAGAATTTGTTCACCTTGGCGTCCTATGGATCTATATGGAGGACAACGCCGAAATCTGGAGCGAATGCTCCAACGGGTAAACAAGGCTCAGGGTGCAATGCTAGCATGTTTATAAACGGGGCACGCCCTTGAATCATGGGAATTAAAATACCAGTTTGGCAGGTTCGTTAGATGATAGAGGGCGGGCGTCTTTCAAGATTCGTAGTTCGGAAAGTGCCCTCACAATTCTTGTTTTGTTATTGCTCGAGCATGTATAGCGAGCGCAATAAAGCAATAAAAAAGGAGTCAGCCTAGCATTTGGGAAATCTGGTTCTGGCCTTTTGTTTCAAGGTACCTGTGTTAGCGCCCTCATAGGTAATGGAACAGGCCCTAAGTGGCAAGTGAATGGACTCTTGCTTACTAAATGTATGAAGTGGAGGACGGGCCCCCAAACGCGCAGTGTAAGCGCATATTTTGTTAGGCAATTTACGAAGCACGGGTTGGGCGTCCGAGTATCAAGGCCTAGATCGTATTTCTATGGACCAGGACTGGTCTCTGAGTACATGTGGGCTATTTCACAGTGGGTGGTCATTTGAGTAGATTACAGTATAACCCATCCTGGATAACTTTATCAGTGCATATACATGTTATGAGTGATTTTATATGACGGGTAATATGAAGGACAAGCTACAGAACTATTTTTACATAATTCTACGAGTTATTCGTTTTGAATTTCTCTATTTACATGCACTTTTAACACCATTTTGGAGTCTCATTTCAAGTTTTGCATTAGTTTAAGTGCAATCATTTGTTGATGATGTATTATTGTGGTGATCATTTGGTGATCAATCATGGATATATAGTGTTCAACAATATTGTGAAACTTGGGTTGGTGTAATTCGGTCAAAAAAAAATAAAAATAAAAATAAAAATAAAATTAATTTTATGAACCTTTGAAAATAAAGTGAATTTCCCGTTAAACAAAATATGGTAATGTCCTCTCCAGGTCAAGGTATTCCACACAATGGAATAGTTTGGAGATATGTACTCACAAAGATGTTTGTATCATCACATGACACATTTGATGGAGTAAATATGACAATTTGATCGTGGAAGAGATTTGAGTAAATTTTATCAAGATCATATTCAGGGTTTTGGAAAATCCGTTAAACATTTGTCCTCTCCAGGACAGCATTCAATTGTAATATAACATGTCAACCATGATTGAAATATTTCGTTGTTATGTTTGTAAAATTAACAGTACCATTCCTTCTAACAGGACAGTGCATGGCATTACCATTTCAACATTTAGTCTGGCCATTATATTGTGATATTCTGTGTTTAACAAAATGTCCTCTCCAGACAACCAATTACAAATTATTATTTCAGTGGAAAAAATAAACACGTTAATCATAATGCCACGCTCTGATATTTTTTGAATTATTAGTATACATCCTGAAGTTTTTAGATCAACAAAGTTTTGTGAGTTGGACAAGTTTGAAATTTTACCCCGATTTGCCAGTGAGACTGAAAGTGTACACTTATTGTGAAATAGCCCATGTCTTAATTTCCAGTTCCTTCGAGGAGGCAGAGGATGGGCCTCTGAATGCTATGCTGTTGTTCGTGAGCACGTCAATTAGACTGAATGATAGATATGTGTCGCCATTAGGCAGCAAGCATAGATGCACTGGGGGTTTGGCTTGACAATACTTAAAGTTTCGTCATAACCCTAGTCAGAATCTGTATATAGGCCGAGGACGGGCCTCTAAAGGGCAAGTTCAAAGTACCCATAGATTACATGTGTACTTGCCGAGATCGGGCCTCTGAATACTAAGTGCTTATACATATTCCACATGTACTCGGTACTAGACAGAGGACGGACCGAGTAAATATTGCCCACGTACTCTATATACTAGATAGAGGGCGGGCCTCCCAATGCCAAGTTTAATATGCTCATAGCTTGCATGTGTACTAGGCAGAGGAGGGCCTCTAAATGCCAAGTTGAGATGCCAAGTTCTGATGTGACGCTAATTTTGGCATGGGTACCCTTTACTAGACAGCCGACCTCTGAATTAGCGTATCCCTATTAATATGCGCTCTTATTTGGTATTGGTACATAAGGGCGTGTACATAGGCAGAGGACGGGTCTCTGAATTCAAAATTTCAATAACAATCAATTTTATGAATGCCAAATTTTAATGTGCCCATGTTTTCTATGTGTACAGATACAGGTACTAGGCACAGGACGGGTCCCTGTATGTCATTTGGTCGTTTCTTGTTTTTGATCGACTGGCGTTGGTCCTTGACGGATTTTTTACGTTCTTGGTGCCAAGCGGGGGCTGATAACTTTTTTCTATTCGGGAAAGTTACCTATTTTACCGATACACAGAGGGCGGGCCTCTGTATGAATGTACCCTTGATTTGCATGTGTACTCGGTACCAGGCTGAGGGCGTGCCTCTGAATGCCAGGCTTATGGTACATGTGCAATGTAACCATATTTTGCGTATACACCGTATGTACTCTGTGCTAGGCAGAGGACGGGCCGCCTCTGAATACCAGGTTTATTGTACAATGTACAATGTAACTCTATTTTGCATATACACCGTATGCACTCGGCATTAGGCAGAGGACGGGCCCATGTTTATGGTACAACGTACTTCTATTTCGTATATGTACTCTGTGCTAGGCAGAGCACGGGCCTCTGTATGCCATGTTTATGGTACAATGTACTTCTTTTTCGCAGATATGTACTCTGTGATAGGCAGAGGACGGGCCTCTGAAAGCCACGTTCATGGTACAAATGTACTTATATTTCGCATACAGGTGCTCTGTACTAATTGGCAGAGGACGGGCCTCTGAAAGGACGGGCCTCTGAATGCTATCATATGAACAACTTTGCCCTGATTTTGTGCAACAAACAACGGACCCTGTGTGTGTAGCGCATCCAGCGTGGCCTCTGACCTTGTGTACACAGCACACACATTCTTTGTGAAGCAGGTCAAATGGACTGGACCATTTCACACAATGGAGGGGAGGAAGAGATTATAGCTACTGTAGACAGTATGCAGTAGTACACAATACAAGATTTTGGAGTTTAAAAACTGTTCAGCTAAATGAAATTTTATTTCATAAATACTGATGTTTTCTTCATCACATTAACAACGGTATGAATGCAAGGTTTGATAAACAAACCCACTTATTCACGTAATATGTATATTACACCCCTCCAAGGATTAATGCTTTGGTCTGACTAGCATTGACGGCAAATAAACCTCGTTTTACCGATATCCAGTAAATGTTACGAAAATAACAGAAAACCTATGGTATGAAGACATATTCATTTACTAAAAAATGTAGTTTTGAGGCGATGAATCGGTAAAAAAAAGAACAATCAGGAGGACAAAGCGAACAGCTTTCCAACGTGCTTCTGTTTCGGCGAGACGAATACGTGGCCTGATCTAGTTCCCCGTTCATCCTACCAATATACGCGTGATTATAAGAGGATATGTGTAGCCAGACTATAGAAACAGTTGCATATTACAATCGGGTCATGGTCTTAGATGAGAGACATTATATGATTTGAAGCAAAAAAGCCCCTTTTCCCCCTTGTCCAATCAAAATTATTTATATATGAGTGGGACGGGAATTTTATGTAGTTTATTCATAAGTGCGAGTTGAATCTGTGTGTCACAGAGAACGACCGTGCCGTTCAATTCAGTGAGACAACCCACTGAAAAATGATCAGTAATCGTGTTGACCTCCATTGACTTTGCCGATTTTGAGGTTCAACACCCGTTCTTTGAGTGAAAAAAGCCCCTTTTCCCCGTGCATCATATATTTTATGAAATAATAACCAAACTAAAGGTAATACTCTGTACTTTGAAATGCATAGCGAGTTGGGGAGAAACATAGACGTACTTTTTTTATGTACTCACAAAAGTTCGCAGTGAGGGGCTGTTTTCCGTGTCATTTTCCTGCGCTGAGCGTAGGGTCACGGAGCTCAGTGAGCAGATGCGCGCAAGTTCATGGTGCAAATGTACTTGGCAGAGGACGGGCCTCTGAATGCTATGTTTATGGTGCAATGTACTTGGCAGAGGACGGGCCTCTGAATGCTATGTTTATGGTACAAATGTACTTGGCAGAGGACGGGCCTCTGAATGCTATGTTTATGGTGCAATGTACTTGGCAGAGGACGGGCCTCTGAGTGCTATGTTTATAGTGCAATATACTTGGCAGAGGACGGGCCTCTGAATGCTATGTTTAAGGTACAAATGTACTTGCCAGAGGACGGGCCTCTGAACGCTATGTTTATGGTGCAATGTACTTGGCAGAGGACGGGCCTCTGGATGCTATGTTTGTGGTACAAATGTACTTGGCAGAGGACGGGCCTCTGAGTGCTATGTTTATAGTGCAATGTACCTGGCAGAGGACGGGCCTCTGAATGCTATGTTTAAGGTACAAATGTACTTGCCAGAGGACGGGCCTCTGAACGCTATGTTTATGGTGCAATGTACTTGGCAGAGGACGGGCCTCTGAATGCTATGTTTGTGGTACAAATGTACTTGGCAGAGGACGGGCCTCTGAATGCTATGTTTATGGTGCAATGTACTTGGCAGAGGACGGGCCTCTGAATGCTATGTTTATGGTACAAATGTACTTGGCAGAGGACGGGCCTCTGAGTGCTATGTTTATGGTGCAATGTACTTGGCAGAGGACGGGCCTCTGAATGCTATGTTTGTGGTACAAATGTACTTGGCAGAGGACGGGCCTCTGAGTGCTATGTTTATAGTGCAATGTACCTGGCAGAGGACGGGCCTCTGAATGCTATGTTTAAGGTACAAATGTACTTGCCAGAGGACGGGCCTCTGAACGCTATGTTTATGGTGCAATGTACTTGGCAGAGGACGGGCCTCTGAATGCTATGTTTGTGGTACAAATGTACTTGGCAGAGGACGGGCCTCTGAATGCTATGTTTATGGTGCAATGTACTTGGCAGAGGACGGGCCTCTGAATGCTATGTTTAAGGTACAAATGTACTTGGCAGAGGACGGGCCTCTGAATGCTATGTTTAAGGTACAAATGTACTTGGCAGAGGACGGGCCTCTGAATGCCGTGTTTGTGGTACAATGTACTTCTATTTTGCACATATGCGCGCTATACTTGGCAGAGGACGGGCCTCTGAATGCCATGTTTGTGGTACAATGTGCTTCTATTTCGCATACTCTGTATTTGGCAGAGGACGGGCCTCTGAATGCCATGTTTGGGGTACAGTGTACTTCTATTTCGCATATATGTACTCTGTACCTGGCAGAGGGCGGGCCTCTGTATGCCATGTTGATGGGCTTTCGCTAGCACGCTGATTTTAATGTGGTCCAGGGGCACCTCTTTGTGCCATTTTGTGAATCCCAAAGTTCAAGTACCCCGTTCGCAAAGTTTTGCTAAAAAAAAAAAAAAAAAAAAGCAAAACAAACAAAACAAACAAAAAAAAAAAAAAAAAAAAAAAGGGCCGTGGTTTGTGCGTTTATGAAAGGTCGAACGAATTATGTGATGGTTTGTTCCATACATGCAGCCCAAGTCGGCTCTGGATGTCCACAAGCCAAGACGCCTGCAGCTGCTCAAGCGGGCATGGAGACGAGCTATGATCGCAAGGTAGTCTACGTGATGTCTGTGTTTAGAGAATACGTGGACGAGTTCGAGCCTTTGTTTGCCGAAGATGTCAAGGAAAAACATTTGAGTACCAGTGGTATTTGAAAATGCTGGAGAGTCATCTGTGTGAGAGAGATTTTGATCAATCTTTTGATCCCATCGCTACGCACGCAGCGAAGCCGAAACGAGGCACCTCCCAGTCGGTAGTTTTCAATGGCAAACCAAGTGGCTTGCCAGTCCCTTTTACACCCACCCCGCCTGAAGTTCTCTCTGGTAGACTACAGGTAGATTTATAGGCGCTCGGATTCAGAGATCCAACTATTTTGTAGCCGGCACATTAAGCAATGATCCTGGTGCTTCGGGACGATATCTTAGCAGAGTCACCCAATAGGGACGAAGTTCATGGTTGGCTTCATCATGGAATTAGTCTGTATGATTTTTTCCAGTCGTTTCATGGCAGATACAGGGGCAGGAATTGCTGTTTATAATTGCCCACCGAAAGGTATTTTAAATGCGCTCATTTGTCAAGATTATGTCGCCTTTTTCATAGACACAATCACCAGGCGGTGGATAGAGGGCTCTATATACGTTGTGGGTAGGGTCAAGGAAGTACAGCCGCCGAAATGTGTGAATGCTTTGACAATTGAACCCAAGAAGCCGCGTCTGCTTCTATATCAATGAAGGGACCTAATCTTTGGCGCAAGGACACACCCTTCAGTGTGGTACCTTTAGGCAATGTTGTCAGACCCATAACCAAAGGCGATATTTTCTCAAGTACCGACAACAGCCAGGGATACAAGCAAATCTTCTTGACCAAGGAGTCCAGAACCTTTTCCGGCTTCGAGTGGGTTTGGTTTAAAAAAAAAAAAAAAAACAGTGCATAAGTTTACTCATCCATTGGCTTTTGTCTTCCTGCATGGCTTAAGAACAGAGGTATACATACAGAAATCTGGATAGACGACCGTTTCATTGGCGAGTGCCATCCCAGCGATGGAGGGCCAAAGTATACGAAGGTTTAGAACACTTCACTCGTGTTTGTTTTATTGCGGTGTGAACAGGACATGCATGGGGACGGTTCCTACATCAGAGCTCTAAGGGCCGTTTACGTCGTACGCTACATACAGTTAAAGCTCGGCTTGTTCAGCAACTTAAAGAAAAGTCATCGGCAGCCATCGAACAGCATGGTGCATCTTGGGTTCGGCATCTGCTCCTAACCCTATCATTTCCGATTCCTGAGCATAATAATAATAATAATATAATAATAAACCAACATTTATATAGCGCATTACAGATCAATGATCCCCCAATGCGCTTCACAGTAAAACACTTTTTAAAAGACGAATAGACTGATGCCGAACAGACCAGCTGCCGACCATTACATTTAGTAAAAAAAAACACCTACTAAAAATACGTCCAAATTACACAATATCACAAGACAAAATCGCCATCACATCCGCGAAAACGAAAAGAAGAAAAAGATACAGCACAAGAAAGCGAACACAAAAGAACAAGCAACAGTTAAAGTGTAAACAAGTATGTTTTCAGGGATGACTTGAAGCTTCCTAATGAATCAGCACACTTGATGTGCATGGGCAATTCATTCCAGTGTGTTGAAGCAGCAGCTGCAAATGACCGTTTTCCGTACACTGTTGATGTCTGTACTGTTTCAAGTAAGTATTTGTTACCAGACCTAAGAGAGCGTGTGGGCTTGTATTCAGAAATTAAGTCAGATATGTATTCGGGTGCAAGCCCATTCAGTTACTTATAGGTTGTAAGTAGGATCTTATAGATGATCCGTTTTCGTACTGGCAACCAGTGCAACTGATGAAGAACTGGACCTATATGTTCCCGTCTTCTTACGCAGGCGACAATCCTAGCTGCGGTATTCTGTACTTGCTGCAATTTAGCAATTTCGTAATCTGGTAGTCCATATAAAATGGAATTGCAACAATCGAGACGTGAACTAACAAAGGCGTGCACAAGCCTCTCGGCAGATGCCTGATCAAGGTACTTACGAACTTGACCTATTTTCCGAAGAGCAATGTTCGCGGCTGTACAAATGTTGTTTACATGAGATGACAAACATAAATGGTTGTCAATAATTACACCAAGGTTTCGTGCAGATGAAACAGTGTGCACTAATTCTGAGCCAATCTGAAGTTGATTAATGGAAACACTGCTTCTTAAGAATTTTGAAGTGATATGAAGAATTTCAGTCTTGCCGCTATTCAATTTAAGCTGATTGTCGGTCATCCACTTCTTGACATCAGAAATGCAAAGCTTAAGTTGTTCAATGGCGGAAGAAGCATTAGCAGGATTGAAAACCATGTACATCTGCGTATCATCGGCATACGTCATTAGTTCAACACCAGGGTGAGACTTAACGATGTCTTCCAATGGCGCAATGTACATGGTAAAACAAAGAGGGCCGAGCACGGACCCTTGTGGTACCCCGTCAATAAGTGGAGAAAATTCTGATTGAGCACCATTTATGACAACAGACTGAAACCGCTTATCTAGATACGACTGAAACCAACGGCGAACAGTGCCATCAATGCCATACCGATTAGTAAATCTCTGCAGCAAGATGGTGTGATTAATCGTGTCGAACGCTGCTGTCAAATCAAGTAAGACCAGCACAACTTCACCATGTGTGTCAACCGCACGAAGAAGATCATTACAGACACGTATTAAAGCAGTCTCAGTCGAATGGTGCTTACGATAAGCCGACTGTCTAGTACCGTGCAGATGATTTAAATCAAGATGTTCAGTCAGTTGAAGTGCCACACATCTCTCAACAATCTTAGAGATAAAAGACAGATTGGATATGGGTCTATAATTACTCAAACATTCGGGATCAAGATTTGACTTCTTGATGAGTGGAGTCAGCTGAGCCATTTTGAAATGATCGGGTACCACACCACATGTAAGTGACTGATTAACAATGTCACAGATGACAGGTAACAGCTCGCTGAGACACTGCTTCAGTAGCCAGGATGGTAGGGGATCAAGTGTACAGTAAGTAGATTTTGAGTCCCTAATAATGTTACGGACACTCTCATCAGAAACAGTCTCAAATTCACCAAATACAGGCACGTCCATTATTTCATCTCGTACCTCACCGTTGGAGATATGACCCAGTTCAACCTTCACCTTCTTGATCTTATCACGAAAGAAGTCAGAGAACTGAGATGCAAGACTCTCTGCTGATTCATGCCTCGGTAAAACTTTAGTAGAGTTTACCGAAGACACTAAATTGTCAATGAGATGGAAAAGTTTACCTTGTTCACATTTTGTAACCTGAGATCTATGATAATCAGTCTTGGACTTTTCAAGAGACTCCTTATACTTATTACACTGATCATAGTAAATCTGTCTGTGCACTTCCAAACCTGACGTAACCCACTTTCTCTCGCAGCGCCGCTTCGCGCGCTTCTGTTCACGTAATTCATCACTATACCAAGGCGCGTGCGGTCTCAGCGTGATAGATCTAGTGACGAGCGGCGCATGCGCGTCAATGAGCTTAGCGAGAACCCTGTTATATTGTATGATTAGTGAATCAACGTCAGGAGCAGGATTAATGAGGTCTGATTCCAAAATATCCCTCTTAAAATATTCTACATTCATTTCACGTAGTTGGCGAAAGCTGATCGTGTGCTTCACAGGATCAGGACGTGACATATTCAAAGAACACTTTACAGCGGAATGATCCGACGGTAAATCACTGTGAAGTGAAATGCCTGAAATTACATCATCAGGGTCCCTAGTTATCAACAAGTCAAGTGTATGACCTCCTTTATGGGTTGAGCTGGTAACATGCTGAGTAAATCCACCAACGGCCAGCAGTTCATGCATACGATTAGCATCAGAGTCACAGAGGTCCTCCATGTGGAGATTAAAATCCCCTACCATCAAAATACGTCCAGGAATAGTGTTGATGAATTCCATGAGAGCGGAAAACTCGGAAAAGAACAGCCTAGTTGTGAACTTGTTTTTCTTAGAGTATGGTGGCCTGTACAAGACAAACAATCTAGTACTGGATGACTTTGCAGTTACTGTTATGTCCATGTACTCGAATGACTTATACAGGGGACCAGTATTTACAGATGTGGAGAAGCCCTTACGTAGTATAACACAAACACCACCACCTACAGTATTTGCTCTGGGGACATGAAGTAGATAATAACCCTGCAACGTGTTATTAATATCAGAGAGGGCACGATTAGAGCGAACATCGGATGTGAGCCAAGATTCAGTTATGGCAAAAATATCCAGCTTGCTCGATATCACAAAATCACAGACAGCAGCAACCTTTGGTTTTACTGATCTAGCATTCCATAAGGCAAAACTCACAGATGATGCGTGAATTGTTTTCACATGTACAAGTGGTATATGTACAAGATTATCAGAATTGCAGCCATGTCCACATCCGGAGAACCCAGGAAAACGCTCAAAACGGGCAATGCAAGTGGTTATCTGTCGTTGTTTCAGCCTACCACCTCTGCTGCCACGTCGAAATCGACTAATTCGCAAAGTATTAATCGTGTCCCAAATAGGAGCATGAAGTTTTACATTTCGATTCACGATGTTTCTTACTGAAAGCAAAAACTGTCTAGAGTAAGACAAAGGACCCATTCTAGCTAGACAAGTATTTAAAGAATCCCTATATTAACACTGGCTAGAATTTACTGAAATCTCGGCACAAGAACATAATGTTAACCACTTGAATTACTGTAACATAAAACAGAAATACAAATTAAGATGAAAAACACTCACAAATAAACGACAGAGTCCAAATACAAAATTCATGCGTTACTCAACAGCGCCCACTGTACTACCATCCATCGTACGTACAAAAGACAAAATCACAACACGCGGAATGGAAATCAACCAAACAAATCAAAAGAATCACGTAATAACACTCACAAATCAACGTATCGAAGATCAGACGCCAAAGTCCATAAAGTGCAGAAAAGATACAATTGAAAACTGTTACAAAAATTTGAAAGAAAATCGAAGAAATACAAGAAAAATGTAGTCAAAACACGGAGCGAAACCAAAACATGTCTTGGCTGCTGGATAGCGCCCTCAAAGGTATCATTCGCTGAGGTACGAGAGACAATTTTGCGGGAGGATAAAATGCTCTAAAAACAGATGCAACGTACGTTTTGTGGGCAAAGGCCAAAGTTTTGCTCTGGTGTTTGTTTGTTTCTGAGGGAATGCTCCTCCTTCATATCTACACTTGATATGATCTCGTGCCTACGCCTCTGTCACCACAAGTGCGGGAGGAGATTCTATTTTGGAGGTTTGTCGATAGCTTCTCGCAGCTGATCCCTTGAAGTCAAGGCCGCCACCTTGCTATCGCATTGCACTGTCGGCAGACGCATCTGGCTATAAATAGGGCGGTACCCTAGTCTTACCAGACGGTAGTGTAAGTTTCTGAGATTACTGGTCTGCAGACATTTTGGGACACACGGGTATATGTCGCAAGGAGGCCCTTGATCTATATTTTGTGTGGCTCTCAGTCTTTGATTCGCTATGGAACTTGATGGTGGATGTGGTTGGAGATTCCAGAAATGTGGTGGATGCTTGGACTGGCCTCCGAGCTAGGTCTAAACCGCTTTCAAAAATGTTGAAGTTTAATTTTTTGTTTTGCCCTCTCCTTGGAGGCAAATTTTTCGCTCAAGTTGACCTAGGTCCCATCTGGTAGTCCCACAGGTTTTTCACCTTTGATTTGATGGCACTTTCGTCAAATGTCCCGGCGCGCAGGAACGGGTCTCCACTCAAGTTCTTCCTTTCGCCTGTCAGAGGCAGGTCAAGCAGGGGTTTTTAGAATACCCGTCTTCTACGGGATATGTCCCGAATTTTTTAAGGACTGGGGTTTGAGCTCTGGGCCTTCCAGTGCTACTTCCCACGTATTGTCACCCCCCGAATGGATATCGCTTACGCTAAGCGTCACCATGTTCTCCTTGTGTCCGACTCAATGTTCAGAGGGTTCAAAGGATTCGGCTGGCCCAAGGCATTGAGCGTGCAAATGTTAGCCAACGGAGGCACAAAAATGGCCCCGTTATGTAGACATCTGGTGGTATCTTGCAGGGCTTTTCAGCCGGAGGTGGCAGTTCTGCGCGGAGGCATAAATGATTTCAGCCGATTGACCGACCCTTCGCAGGGTGTACTTGACGTGGTAGGGGTTTTTCGCGCTGTTGCCCAACTGATCAGGGACAAAATTCCCAATATGCATATTTGTTCTTTCCTCAAGGTGCCAAACCAAGATGGTGGACATCAATCGCTCAGTCGCCGTAGTCAACTCATTATTGAAAGATGAATGTTAGCTGGCAGTTTTTTTTTTTTCTTTTTTTTTTTCCTCGAACGATTACATCGTGGAGCAGGATCTTGCGGACATTGTGCACCTATCGATGATGGGATATCTAAGCTCCAGCGCAGGCTGCGGCTGTTTTCAGATCCGTTTCGGGCTTGCCCTCGGGAATTGCGATACAATGCTAAATTTCTTCTTCAATCATGCCCTCCCCTTCTTCACGAGAGCGTTTTGATATCTTTTTGAAGATGATCAGTGCGGCAACCAGGCTGACAAAACTAGGAAACGAGTTGGATACGCAGGGATATGGAGTGCAAAAGAGCGGACTTATTTGCAGCATTAGACCGATTTCTGCGGGAGCATCAAAGCAAATGATGCTGTACTGAAGGGGAGGATCTGGAGTCAGTGACACCACTTGACATCCTATGCTTTTTGATCGATCGTGACTCAGAAGGTCGCACGCAGATTCACGGCTTAGGGTGAAACAATTTGGGTAAGCACGGGATCTGCAGCCGATTTCACGAATCCTTACGCACTGCGTAAGTCCGCTTGCGCAACATTTTATTGCGTAGGCTGCGCAACATTCCTGTGAAAATTACACGCAAGCTATAGGGCTTGCGCCATTTTGCAAAAGTTGCGCAAGCTGCGCACTCTTTCGTGAAATCGGTTGCCGCTCTTGTGGGTGCCCGCTTATATTAGCGGCATGCACCGTGGACTCTTATGTTGGGCAGATAAGGGCATACTTTAACTCATTCGGTAAACCAAAGTCTGGCGAGTGGGATAAAAGTTCGCAAACCCTTGCATCTCTCACCAAGTTCGTAGATACATGAACGCAATGCAGCTGGAGCAGGCTGAGTCTCACATTACTTCAAAGCAGGCAATTCCATTGTTTTCTGATAAGTTACGATGGTCGGTGAAAGAGATCACTGACCGATCCTGGAGACTTGGCAAAGGCGAATGTCTTTTCCCCTAGCGCTACGTGGTACAACGAGACTTGGCCCTTTTCCTCTGCCTATAATGGGCCGGAGACAGAGCTGGTGACCTAGGAGGAATCAGAACCTGAAAAATAACAAGGATCGAAGGAGGCGATTTTTTATTCAGCCACACTATTGGCAAGACGGTAAGTGAGGGTGACTCATCATTGATAATGATTCCAAAGTTGCAGGACCAAGGAAAGATGGATCCAGTCGGCGCAGTTCAAAGTCTGGTTGATCTTTCGCCCCTTGGCGGCCAATCGCAGAGTCCTCGTAAACAAACCCTTCGCCTGTTAACGGACCGAATTCACGGCTGAAGATGTATTTTGCCGCAACAGACAATCCTGAAAACCAGCTTTTGAGAGCGCACAACAGCCGTGCCTGGGTAGCAACCACACTTCGGCTCCTGGATGCATCGGACGAGCAGGTGATGGACCACTGCCAATGGGCGTCGCGGAAGACGTACAAGCACTATACTCAGGTTGAGAGAGTTATGAGGCGTCAGAGCACGGTCCAGGTATTACGCGAAGCCGTCTCCACCCCCGCCCACCCGACCTCCTTCCTCATTGCTGAGCTTTCCTATGGCTTCGGTTTCTATGCTCAATCCATCTAACCCATATATAAACCCTATAGATGCCGGAGTCGGACGGAAACAAAGGCGGTTGTGCAAATAGGTTACTATTTCATGGCACACAGGGCACTTGGATTGCCATACGTGCCATTATACCAACAACAACAACAACAACAACATCATGCTATTTCGCTGTGCTCAAACGCATGAAAAACAGTTTTGGTCCTATACAACGACTAAATAATGGAACACCAAAGACAAAATAGCATAATTTTGATAAATTTATTGAGACAGTATAGGGATAGTGGCCTGCATGCACAAAATGCTGAATGTTCAAAAATGATGCTTAAAATACTTGAAAAAGGAACCAAAATAATTGACTCATCTTGCGAAAATTTAAAAGGCCGAAAAGTTTCCATAATATGGGCCAAAACGGATTAGAGGGCCACCATGGAAATATAAGCACATGCACCTGATCCTTGACAAGAGCGTAAGTAAGCTAAGACTGAGGGGATCAGGGACACTGGTGGCACTAGTAAAACGCGATCATGTGACCAATCTTGCGCAAACGCGTCAACGGCTTCAGCCCCGGGATTCCAATACCTGGAGAAATAACGAGGTAATTTGGCATTGTATGTAGCAAAACAATCTACAGTGACAGGACCCCATGCGTTAATGATAAGATCAAAAAAGGTGTTTGAAATACCCCAATCATCTACGTCAAAACGTTTGCTGATGAAATCGGCTTTGTCGTTAGCGGAACGAGGAATCCAAGTGAGTTCTATATTGATTCGATGGGAAAGACAAAACTGGAAAATATTGAAAGCTATGTATTGAAGTTCTGACTTCATGCTTCCTGTCTCACCGATTTTTGCGGCTGCTTGATTGTCGGTAAAAATCTTAACTCGGGAATTCGAAACGAAAGGTAAAAAGGATTCGAGGGCAAACAAAATTGCGTCGAGTTCTCGCCAGTTGGAATTTTTAGTCTTGTCTTCAGCTGAAAAATTATTGTGGGCTAAATGTACGTCATTTAAAATGAAAGCACCGGATGCAAAAGCACTGGCGTCGGAGCAAACCTTGGGAGAGAGAAAAAGAGACCTGTTGTTAAGGCGGAAAGCATTGTCTTGCCAAAATACAAGTTCCGTAAGGCACAAATCGGTGAGAAAGGAGAATTGGTTTTCATCATTGGCCTCAGCTATGAGGGATTGACCACGTCTGGTCATTAGTCTAGTTATATTGCCTGCTATGGGAGATAAGGAGATGATCTGACCGACTACGGAATGAAGCTCTCTAACGATGCAACCTTAGATTATGTTAAGGTGCAAATTGAATGATTCAGTTTGTCAATGCGCCGATCTAGCACCTTAAGAGTACCAGAAGCCGAGTCCCAAAACTATGAAGATGCCGCAGGAGCGCCAATGTGTGACGAGGGGTTTAATGATTTGTGAAAATTAAAGGGGCCGATGATAAACCAAAAGGTAAAACTGTAAACTGGAAGTATCTTCAGACTCCGTCAAGACACCAGGCAAATCCCAGAAATTTGTGAAATTGCGGGTGAATTTCAACATGGTGATATCCAGATTTCAAATCAAACGAAAAAAGCAATGCATTCGAATAGAAATATTGAAGCGCAATCTTCCAGTCGTCAATTTTGAAGTGATCTTTCCGAACATATTTATTTAACTGGCTTAGGTCTAGGATTAAACGATTTTTGCTAGAAGCTTGGGTGACCACAGAAAGAGGACTGGCGAATCCACCTCTTTTATTCTTCCCGAGGCTAGAAGCTCTAATGGATTCGGACACAAAGGAGTGATGACGACGAGCTGATGCATTGTTTGGCAAGCACACGGAGGGCGGTTCTTGCAAGAACCAGATTCTAAAACCTTCATTGATAATGGATAAAATCATGTCGGGGGCGTTAATATTGGACCAGAAACCGCCGTGAGGTCGTAATCTGCCTTTTACATTGACACTGTCAGATGGTAAATCATCGTTATCATGAACGAATTTATTGCCAAGAGTACTAAGAGAGGGGTCGAGCTTGATCGGACAGCTCGGTTGTTGCGGTGGCGATCGAGGGCAGGAGAGGTCGATGGGGCATCGGGGGATGTCCGGAGGCGTTTCTGCCGCCGAAGTAGCTGTAGGGGTTGCATCTGAATTTGGCTCCATGGTTCGGGTAGAAGCTTCAACTCCTTCAGAGTAGTCGTATCTTGTTTGGGAGTGGAAATATCGTTGAAGCGCTGATCGAAGTAATCCTTAAATTTTTCGAACAAGGAAGATGTGGGACCTGACAAATCCTGTTCAGTCGACAGAAGCAAAAAAAGGCTTGACCAAGTAAAAAGTGTAGTATAAGATAAGGTAGTAACAACATTCAACATCGAGTGCGTGAGCCTGAAGTGAAGAGCTTGTTGTTGTTGTATATTTTATGGCATCTTCGGCAACTGAGGCCCTTTATGCCATCAACTATATACGGTTTTAGCTTTAACTATACTATATTATCAACTTGAGATGACGAAGAAGTTGCAGTTTTAGAAGTGGGAGGGAAAACCCCAGAGAAATCCCCAGGGGAAAACCCACGCGGTCAAGTAGGGACTGCAAACCCAATCCACATACACGCCCCGGATTCGAACCCGGGACCCCAGAGGTGAGGAAAGAACCCGTACGCCAACCCGACCGCCCCGTGAAGAGCTTCTGTCAAAGACGCTCTTAAATAGTAAAACGGTCTATTGTTAATCAAATCACCAGGTGATGAACCTAGCTGGCCGCACAAAATGCGTGAAGGAATTTCGTTTAGGGAACGAACAAAGGGTTCAACCAGGTGGTAGATGCGGGAACGCAGGGTATGCGTAAAGAATGATATCGATTAGAAATTTAACAAAGGGCTCAACCAGGTGGTTGACCTGGTACGCGAGGTGCGTGCGAGAAGTTATTTCGTCTATGTGACGAACAAAACTAAATTGATCCAGCCTCGTCCGTGAAGTCAGGATTCAGACCAAGATATTACGGTAACCAGACTATTTGGCAGTTGCTACAATTCACCGCGTGGTGGCGCACTTTCGCTGCATAGCATACAGGCACATTCTTCACGGATTCACACAATTTCATAGCCTTGGACAAGGCTAATCATCTGTTGGCGTGTTGGCCTTGGGCGTCTGTAACAAGGCATCGCATCCCGGGTGTAATTTTGAGATGTACTTTTCAAATGATGCAACAGGACACCCCTCATTCCCTGTACACGGCGTGGCCCGCCTATGTCAAAAGTTGAAGAACATGAGCGCCATTGGATGAAAACGGATCCAAACTCGAAATTTTACAAGGAATTCATTTTTTGTGGTCTCACTTGCCGGAAAAACCGGGAAAGTTGTCTAATTTGCATAATTTGGATAAATTTGCATAAATCCATTGATTTCTCACGTATTAGGTCATATTACACATTAGCTATAGGGTTTCAAGGGTCGGGGGTTCTATTTTCCACCTCATTTCAGTGATAGGACGATGCTGATGAGCGGGTATAGGGAAAAATCAAGTCTAAATATATTATTTACTCGCGATATTACCGCAGGTGCTGTTGGATCCTTTGTCCCAAGTGACAAGTGATCATGTTTAATGTGACCATAGGAACCAGGTCGCCAGGGTCTACGTGCATCTCGGTAAACATCATTCTGTAACAAAAGTAACCATTAAATGTGCTCAGGCAGGTGGTGATCACCTGGCCGTGGGAATCTGTCAAATTGACGAAACTCACGTGAGATCGCGTTTAATTAATGGCTTTCTCCAAAAACTGGTAGTTTCATTAAAGTTTTGAGAATCCGGGTCATATCGAGACGATGGGCGACTTCTCAGAAAATGATGACCACCTCGTGTGAAAAAAATAATATCATTGTTTCTTCCCACGCAGAATTATATGGCGAGAAAAAGTGACATTTATTTAAATGAAAGTAATTGGTTTTTAATTATTTCAGGCTATCTTTAAAACTGCTGAGGCTTTCAATTATAGAGATATCTTTAAATACAATTAATAAATACCTTGGACAGTTTACGCATCCCTGTTGGCTAAGAGCACGTCACGTGGCCAGTCTTAAAAGGACGATAAAGACTAGCCAGTCTTAAACACCTTTTAGGCTGGCACGCGCCCTATTCAGCGCTTATGGAACACGCACACGCACACAGAAACTGCACGCGCCCGAAAGCAAAATGTGCACTACAAGTACCCGGTCATGTGCGTGCGCGTACAACACGCTTGGAGTACGCGTAACGCGCGCACGAAGAATTACATTATCGCGGACAAATTCGTGTACTCCAATAGCATAAAATTCCACCTGACTTTGTTTTATAAGACCCTGAGGTAATTTATCGCAGAATGCAACATATTCAGAGCACAGTGTCGTCATGTCGTCATGTAATAATTATCTTAGGAGAACGACATCCAGAATGTAGGATGACGGAATTTTGCACCGAATATGTTGTCATCCTAGAATAAATTATTTTAGGATTTTAACAAGTTGGATGGCACTTCCATAGCTCCGTAGTTGTTCCTTTAAAACAACCCCTTTACTATGAATATTAAAATGTCACTTTTTCTCGCCATACTTAAATATAATTCTGCGTGAGAAGAAACACAATTGAGACATTAATTTTCACACCCGGCGGTTATTATCATTTTCTGACTGGATTTCACCCATCATCTGGATGAACCCGATTCCCACAACTTCAAACAATGAAACTGCCAGTTTTGGGAGAAAGCTGTTAAACGCGATCTCACGTGAGTTTCGTCGATTTAACAAGTTCCCATGCCCAGGTGACCACCCACCTGCTAGTAAGTGTATTCAATTGTTTCCCGAGAAGCTTGTCAGGTAGACCCTGGCGACCCGATTCCTATGGCAACATTTAAAGTCAAATTTACAATGATCATTGTCACTTGGGACAAAACATATGCGGTAATATCTATAAGCTATTTAGACTCGATGTATCCCTATCCGCTCATTCGCAATATCTAATCACTGAAATGAGGTGAAAAATAGAACATCCGACCCATGAAACCCTATAGCTAATGTGCAACATGGTCTCATAGCTGAAAGACCAATGGATTGCGTGGATTTTTCGACGTTTTGCAAATTAGACACATTTCCCGGTTTTTCCGGAAAGCGAGACCCCAAAAAATGAATTCCTTGTAAAATTTCAAGTTTGGATCCGTTTTTATCCAATGGCGCTCATGTTCTTCAACTTTTGACATAGGCGGGCCACGCCGTGTGTAGTGTACATTCTGCCACCATCAACACTCGAGTTGGTGTTGTCTTCCCTGACTTTTGTTTTGTCATTTCATCTTTTGTTTGAAAGACAAACTTTCTTCCATCCGAGTCCACTCCGACTGAAAAGTGGTCTTTGGTGAGCTTACGGAGGTTTTCCCGGCCTCTTCGGCAGATATACAACATTAACTCAAACCACACCTTACGCTGCAATCCATGGGGGTGTTGTTATTTAGGACGCCTGGAGAGCACAGTCAAGTGACTTAAGTCATTTTCATCTGTGTCACTGTGGTGAATAGTATCTCCTTTCCCAACCGACTTCAGCTTCACCAATGAAGCCTTACATGCAATGTTGGATTCTGCAAATTCAAGACAATATCTATTAGATATTGACAAATGCCGGCACGGATACTGTTTATTGATGCCGTTTTGTAGTAATCACCATCGCACTTTCGTAATTCCACGTAAAACTTACAGAGAATCACATTCTGTTCATTTTCTTCAAAGTCCTCTCGCAATTCCTTTTCCTTCAAGTACAGCTTGAAAATGTTCACTGCTTTCGTTGTGCTTCTCCGGGTCGCTGCGCTTTCTCTATTTTGGAGGATGTCATCGTATTCATCGTCTTCTGTCGTAACAAATCTGGGCTGTTGTACAGTATTTTTTGTTACTGTATAGTGTGTGACATTTTCCACCAACAGAGGGCGCAATAAACCATACTGTCAGTGCCGTTTAGTGTGAGCTTGCATCTATTTACCCCGTAATTTCCCTCAAAAATCAAAACCCTGCCCACTTTCCACAAAATTAAGCTTGCTAATATCAGTTTGGTTGAACTAAATTTTATTTGGTAACAAAAATTACCAAAAAACCTCCAGAATTATAAATGCAGATCTGTATAAAACTCACGAAAGTGGCGTACAGTAACAGAAATGCGCGGTATCGCTCACAGCTTCATTTTATATAATAATATATTTTTCTGTAAAGGAGAATGGACGATAATGTGTAGATGCGCGGTTAATAAACAACTGAAAATAAACCATACGCACAGCAATATTTGAAAAAATATTCCCGGCATTCACTGATTAAAACGCTTGTCCTAAAAGCTCTATATAGTCTGGCCATCCGAAGAATTTGATGGATAAATTCTGGAAATGGGTTGAACAAATTCAATCCTAACGTGATGTATACGTAGATCATCAGTCGAGACGAATCGATTGAAATCTGATACGAATGGACAAATATTGAAATTGGTTGATCACTGATCATTTGGAATGACCAATGACCAAAAAAATGTAGCATTTGCGCATTTCACTTGTCTTGGGACGAAATTAAAGTTAACCGGCTACTCTCTAAAATGCAAAAAAAGTGACAAACCTCGCTCTTCAAAAGAGTGAATCCCCCATATTACCACTCCAGAGTGAAACACACTCTAAAAAGAGTGAAAACCACTCTAAAATCACTCTAAAAAAAGAAGCCATAAATAACAACTCGAAAAAGAGTTGTCCTTTAGGCTCATCAAACTCAATTGTATGTTTCCCGTAACATTTTTGTCAAGCCCTAATGAGGCAACTATTTCATTATTCATTATTCATTATTTTGTAGCATTTCATTATTTGCAAAATAACGGCTATTTGATCAAAACTTAGCGCGCTCTATACCCTCTGATAGTGTGTTAAAACACAACCCTGATCAATGTATACACAAATTTTTATTTATTAAAATATCCTTCACCATTTCCCAGGACAGGTATTTATGATTTATTTAAGGATCAAGATATATTTAAATAACAAAACACATTTATATCAGTCCACACATTTCAAATTGAATTGCACCCATGCTTTTCTACCTTTATTTAATAACACTGTTGTTTCCGAGTTCGGCAATTGACTCAATTAACTGCAACAAAGTGCACGTTTGAGACACAGTCGTGATAGTCCATGGCATATTGGTTCTACCCCCTTCCTGACTGTATCTTCACTGACACGAATGATTATCTGTCTCGCATGCCTGATTCAACCTTCTCCAAAACACGACAAACAATGCGATTCTACGCGTCGACAGTAGTATAAAGCTAGCCGCAGTCAACTTAAGTGTCAGTAGGCCTACGTACGATAGACTGGTTCCCGTCCACATATTCCACACAGGAGAATATAAGGACAGGCAAAGGGCGCTTCATCTTGATCTGTGATTGGTCGTCTTTGCGCGTGCGCATTGTGTTTTTTATATTAAAAAATTTGCCAAGTCCTTTGCATGCTTTAGGCAATGTACTTTATTTACATAATTGGATATGTTCGACACGCACGGCCGGGTTACAAATGTCACTGCAAAATATGCGCACTTACTTAACAATAATAATAATAATAACCACGTGACGGGCAGAATTCTGCCCGTCATGGCTGCCTTTACCGATCCCTATATTTTCGCAATAAGCGAACCAATTTATAGGGATCGGGAACCAATCTGTACGTACGATGGCCCATTTGTGGTCCGCGCCCTCGCTAACGATAAATACACTGGGTGAGGTCACAATTCTGTGTGTGTTACGTGTTAGTGTTAGTGTTACAGATCTGTTAACAGATCTGTTAACTTAATCAGAATTGTGACCTCAGAACAAACGCTGTGTTAACAGGACGTGTTAAAAGTCGCGCACAGAACCGCAAATTGCAGCGAGTGAGGGCGCAATCCCGTGTTGCCTGTTAGTGTTAGTGTGACAGATCTGTTAACACCATGTTAATATCATGTTAACATCGAGTTAACATTGAGTTAAATCGGAGTCTCGGGAAACCGTGTTAGTTTTAGTGTAACAGATTTGTTGACTGGGTATCTTGGGAAATGTCAAGTCGGTAGGGTTCTGCACGACTTTCAACATACTAACACACACAGAATTGTGACCTCCGGTCCGTGTTACACGAGCTTAACCACTAAGTGATTGAAATTTCTAAAATCTTCACGGAGCCAAAACATTTTCCCAATTGCGGGTACAATCCAAGACCTGACACATATATAAGTTGTACTAAAAAACCGACTTCAATTTATTGAGAATCATGAACGTTATAAACTAATCAAAATTAACACCATCCACCTTGTTCAGATTAAGTTAACAGATCTGTTAACAGATCTGTTACACTAACACAATCTGTAACAGGAGCTGTTGAACTAACATGAGATGTAACATTAACACGTCCTAAACACCATGTTAACATCGAGTTAACACGGCGTTTGTTCCGAGGTCACAATTCTGATTAAGTTAACAGATCTGTTACACTAACACTAACACGCAGCGCAGAATTGTGACTTCGCCCTGTGTACAGCGTAGAGAACTAACATGGTGTTAACACCGTGTTAACAGATCTGTTAACATGATGTTAACCTGGACGCTCAGTTAGGGGTCCAGATTAAACGCCGTGTTAACAGATCTGTTAACAGATCTGTTACACTAACACTAACACGTAACAAACACAGAATTGTGACCTCACCCACTGTGTAGTTTGTGTAGTTCTAGGCTAGCACTCGCAGCTACAAACCACCGATCTAATAACTACGATGGATCTGGAGTGGACGGTTGTATTTGTACAGCAGCGCGCCGGGCTTGCGCGTGTACGTACGTGCAGGGTTTTGCACACCGGGTACATGCACAAAAATGGCAGCGCTATGTCTTCTCCAGGAATTTATTGTAAACACTGTTACAAACGTTCACGTGCCGGCGGCCAGCCGCGCCAATACTCTGCTTCTGGGGTACATTTTTTTTATGGAGGAAGAAAATTACGTTAAAATTTTGTTGGCGGGAGGACGAGAATGAGCAATGTGAAATTCGAGCGCTGATTTAAAAAATCCAACCAAAATGGCAGGAGAAAAAAATTAAAAACTTGATATTTTGGGGGAAAATACAAAATAATGAATTGTTTTAGGATTTTGGCATCTCAAACGCGGCCGAAAAATTCAAACGCGTGCGGGTTACGGAAAACATAATATTGAGTTTGAAGAGCCTCATATGGCTCTTTTTTTAGAGTGATTTTCACTCTTTTAAGCGTGATTTTCACTCTTTCTGAGTGGTTTTACAAGGAGAGCGCGGTTTTCACTCTTTTGCATTTAGAGAGGAATGAACAAGTTTTAAAATGTGCTGGAAACCTATAATACACGGGCCTAAAGGGCGGACCCAAGGGAGTGTCCGAAATGAGGTAAAAGAAGAGTGTATATGGCCCTTAAAAGATCGCTCACATTATATCCAGAAATACAAGCACAATACTAAAGGGGCAACCTTCAAAAGAAATCCCTTGTATAAAATCTCTATCCCCAGGATCGCGACGTCACAGTTACTCGGCTTTATATAATTACACGTAAATGTAAATATAATATTTAGTGCAAATATTGTAGGCCTACTTCGTGTTACTGAGTGTTTCACAGCGACGATCAAATAATAATACAACACATAATGGAATTGTCATGAGAAACGATCAAATATACTCCCCAAACTGCTTAACTACGTGAAGTAAGGTATTATCAAAAAGAATGTTTACCAGCAAGGCAAATTTCAGGAACATACCTTTCATCTGAACCTTTGCATGCAGCATACATGTATACCTTCTCATGTGCAAAAAGCTGAAACTCAAAAAGTTTTCAGTTTTCCCGTGGCCTTCATAGGACTGTTCCGTTCTGTGCGGGAGGCGATTACCTGACCTGTAGGTTCTCAAGGTATCAACATCCAAATAATTTGTATTCGTGAAACTGCACAACTCTCCCTCTGTCTCTTTCAGTGTGTTTTGTCTGAACCTGCGAAATACGAGCAGTTTCCTTGCCCAACTGCTGTCGCTATCACTATGACAACGTGATGAACTGGTGGTTACAAGTGGAACGTGCTATTACTCCCATTGAGAGCTGTCGCCATACACTTCAGTGCCATGGATTAAAGCTGCAGAGAATACGTGTAATGTCGAACTCTCAATGAATTTAACCCTAGGTGAACTACCGCCACGTCAGCCACCTTGCATGAGTCTTTAGCTAAGACCGTACGAGCGTGGCACGTTAAGAGAGTGGCGACCTGCAGTATTTAAGAGAGACAAGCGTAATAGAGCAGGAGCCCAGAGGGGTTAGCCTAGCTGGGAAGCTAACCAATATCTAAGTGTACAGGCATATGTGCCATAAGTCCCAGTATAACGAATTGGACGTCTGCCGCACGAACACTGGTGGGTGTGGCAATGGGTGGTACCTAAAGGACACCTCAAAATAGGCTAGATCATCCCAAAAGCTAACCCCATGAAACCACTTGGTACATAATGCCCATCATCCCCGCAATAATAAAACATGAGTGCCAGACATTTTCATTGGTGGGAGGGGCCTGCCAGACGCCATTATGCCACTCCCCCAAAATGAGCTAGGTCAGCTCATCACCTAACCCATTGAAACCTGATGCAAAATGTTCGTCTGAACTCCCTGTCTCATGATTGACCACTGCCAGACGTTTTCTATGGTGGATCCCCCCTGCCAGACGCCCCCAAAGTGGCCACTCCCCAATAATGAGCTAGATTATCTTGTCACCTAACCCCTTGGAACCCGATGCAAAATGTTCGTCTGAACTCCCTGTCTCATGATTGACCACTGCCAGACGTTTTCTATGGTGGATCCCCCCTGCCAGACGCCCCCAAAGTGGCCACTCCCCAATAATGAGCTAGATTATCTTGTCACCTAACCCCTTGGAACCCGATGCAAAATGTTCGTCTGAACTCCCTGTCTCATGATTGACCACTGCCAGACATTTTCTATGGTGGAGCCCACCTGCCAGACACCCCCAAAGTGGCCACTCCCCAATATTGAGCTAGATTATCTGGTCACCTAACCCTTTAAAACCTGATGCAAAATGCTCGTCTGAACTCCCTGTCTCATGATTGACCACTGCCAGACGTTTTCTATGGTGGAGCGCCTAGACACTCCCTCAATTGGCTACTCCCAAAAATGAGCTAGATTATCTGGTCACCTAACCCATTGAAAACCGATGCAATATGTTAGTCTGAACCCCTTGTCTCATGATTTACCACTGCCAGATGTTTTCTATGGTGAAGTACACCTGCCAGATTCCCCCCAAATGGCCACTCTCCTAAAACGAGCTAGATTATCTGGTCACCTAGCCCATTGAAACCCAATGCATGTTCGCCTGAACCCCGTTTCTTGAGTGACCACTGCCAGACGTTTTATATGGTAGAGCACCCCCCCCCCCGCCCCCCGCCCCCGCCCCCCGCCCCCCGCCCCCGCCCCCCCGAGTCCAGGGGCCAATTTCATGGCACTGCTAAGCACAACAATTTGCTTAGCACAGGATTTGTTTGCTTTATTTTGCAAAAATAGATTGCCAGCCAAAATCGTAAGTGATGTGTATCGAAAGGTATTCTTCTACTCTTGCGAAGAACACAAGTTGGGGAATATATTTGGTTTGTAATCCATTTTATAAGGCAAAGAAATCCTGTGCTAAGCAAATTTATGTGCTTAGCAGCGCCATGAAATTGGCCCCAGGTCTCGAGTTACTATTGCAACAGAATTTGCGTATTCAATAGCGTCCGAAGAGCGCTATGCCCCGGATGGCATTTGTCTAGACTCAGAAACGCAGACATTGAAACCCTAAATGGTGAAACAACACTACATGCTACTGTACTGTGGGTCACACATACCAGAATGTGGTGCCAGATGATGAACAGAATGATCCTACAACTCAGCAATTTAGAGCTGAAAACGACCTCAAAAGGTTTCTTGGGAAAGAGCGGGAGATATTCCTGTTTAGGAAATATTTTACTATGGCTTAGAGTATCTGCCTAGTGAGTCAGAGGTTGCGGGTCTGAATCCCAATAAGGCCATTGCTGTTTTTCTCGTATCCCAAGTAAGGCTCAGTTTGTCAGTGCCTCTTCAAGACCAAGTGCTACTGACAAAAATATGAGACACATTCAGTTTCATCTGAAGATATGGCTGACATTCAAAACAGAATTGATGCCAAAGGGAGGCCTCTCCCCAGAGCACTTGATCTGTAGTTGTTTTGCAAGATGGAGGGCAACATATATGATCTTGGCTGAAGGGTTGATGATGGGGTTCATCAAATGCAAGTTCTGTAACCGTTGTGCAATAATTCACCAACTGCTGTCAAATGTGCTTTTGCATGGGCTTATACAAAGAGCTGGAGTCAATTCAACTTGTGATCAGCACAGTGTGCCATCTGACACCAGCCAAGTTGAAAAGCACCTCTGATCCAACTTTCACCCAACACCTTGATGAGAGGTATGATGACTTTCTCCAAAAGATGCTGGAGGGAAGCAACAGTCCAACAACATAGTACTGGGCGATTTACGTTAATCTTATTAATCCCTTGCACAGAGATATCTAGAGGTATGTCAAAACCAATGAAGTTTCTGGCTACATTGTCATAATTTCCATCACTGTTCTTTGCTCTCGACCGACCAAACTATATATGCCAGATGGGAATGCTTTTCTGGCAGAAGTTGGAAATGCACATCCGAAACTGTGAGAGGAACCAGCAAGGACACCAGCAGATCTGCAGTCGACCTCTCTCTTGAACAGATTGAATATTTTGCAAAACGTACACAATTACCAATTAAACTCATTCTGTGTATTAGCGTTTGAAAACTGTGTACTTGTATAACACATTAAGCTGACATAATCCACAAGTATCGGAAAGCTAAATTCATTTGCCTGTAGTTGATAAATCTGCTAGTCATTTTCACGTCTTTCACATGTACATGTACATGTATAGGAAGGGGAGGATAAAACCACTCGGTATCCTTAAAAAAGATGAGACTGGCCGCTTCCCGAATCTCTTGATCAGAATGGGTGAGAGAGGAGGTCATGTGGACCTACCTAGATGTGGCATCAAAGTTTGTATGCCACGTGTATGGTCAGAGCAAGAAACATAATGTCATTGAGGCCAGATACCGTACAACAAACTGAGGCAGCTGATGAGTGGCAACATCTTGTGGAGAATATAGGGGGAGTGGGGTTAGTTGGAACTGTGGGTATGCTGAAACATTGATATTTTCTTCCACGGCTGTAGTTATTTTTATAAAATCCTGCCACTCATATGTTGCTATTAGCAACAGCTATCCACCATATTTTCTGCAACACATGTGCTGCAACCCTATTAAAATGAAAAAGGAATTTTGACCTTATGCTAACAATGTTCATATATTCACTTAACTAGTTTTTGAATATTTTAGGGTACTTACAATGCTACAAAATGAGGTTAACGAAATGTCAAATTGTAGTCTCTGATTTTTGTATGAAGCTTGCAAATGTCAAACAGGCCAGCGGGTTTAGTGGGAACAAAATGAGGGGGTTAGTTGAAGCATGTTTCAACTAACTCATAGGTGAAGGTATTGCCTTTTGGATAGAAGTTTTATAATTACACATTTATCTGGCTTATATCTAGTCTAAATGTATAGGGGTAATTCCCAAAATTAGGGGTCAACAATTGTTGGTGTCCCAATTATGTACGACACTCTCTGCTTCAAAAATCACCACTCATGATCACAAATTCTCAGTAATGGACTGTGGCCTGTGATCATAGTGGGCAGCATCATTTTCTTTAATATTTTGTTCTCTGATTCCTGAAAAATATTCAAAACGAAGAACCATAAAGGCTTATAATTTGTTCCATGGTATTAAATAGGAGTTTGGTGTCCCGGGTTACCTACGCCAATAAAAATTGGCTGTAGAATGAGTTTGCATTAACCTTGGTGCCATATCTACACACAAACATTAAATTTAAGTGGCATTTGTTGAAATAAACATAATTATTTTCTACTGGGAAACCACTTTCAATCACTAAAAACACTTGGGAATCTTAAAAAGCATGTCACACTTTTGGACTCCTAATTTAGGGAAGCCTACGTGTGAAGTGTATGGCTGTGGAATGGATGTTCTATTGTTAATGTTTAAAAGCTAATGTTAAAGAAGATCAAAACTTTAAAATGTAAAGTTTATAATCTAAATAAATTTGAAATAAATTTAATTTTAACATTTTAAGGTTAGAAAGTTAAAAACAGTTGTACAGTGAAACCTGCTATTAAGACCACCTTAATAAACAGGCCACCTGTTTATAGTGGCCAGTTTTTTTTTTTTACGTTCCTGAGGGTGGCAACTACACGTTTTACTGCATTATAAGTGAGCAAAAAGCGATCTTAACCGCTCGATGCATTATTGTTTTGGTGCTTTTGTTTTGTGCAGTTGTTAGTGACTCCCATGTACCCCAAAGGGTAGCGCCCCAATTTACAGCTTAAGTGTCTGCCTTGCTAATTAGGGTGATTACAGAAGTTATAGTAGTTTTTAAAAGACAACGTACCGTGTTTAAACTTACTCCATAGGTGGGGTAAGTCGGAACAGCTGACATGGTTCAAGGTGGATTATACGAGAAACCATAAACGAGTCCTAACATTTAATAGGCTACATTTTGTAGCCCAAATATGTATGCTCAAAGTGGTATAGCTGTTTTTCTTTAATCAATTCTGTTAGTGTTTTATAGACGATTTTGTGAAAAATCCTCCAACTAACCCCACTCTTCCCTACTGTTGATAATCATAACACCCTTTAGTACAGTACTAATTTTGCTCTTTTGTAATTCAAAATGAAGAAGATACTGATTTCAAGAGGTTAGGTGACCAGATAATCTTGCTCATTTTGGGGAGTGGCCACTTTGGGGGCGTCTGGCAGGGGACTCCACCATAGAAAACGTCTGGCAGTGGTAAATCATGAGACAGGGAGTTCAGACGAACATTTTGCAGCAGGTATCAATGGGTTAGGTGACCAGATAAGGCTAGGCTCACCCCTCTGGGCTCCCGGTCTATAAGTGGGCAAGATGTTGCGTGCGGTCAAGTTTGTTTTAGTCTGGGCGACATTTAAAAACATGGCTTGTTTTAAGGCAAGAATAAGCATTTTTGAGTAGAAGCTGGTAACATTTTGATTTTAGTTTCAGGGTGCAGAATCCCCCCCCCCCCCCCCCCCCCCCACACACTCGCCGTTCATAACCGCGCAGAATATGTGCAAAACGTAAAGTACTAAATTCTGGTTGTTTTCGCACCAACTGCCCTGCAGAAGGACGACCGATGCAAGCCACTTAATGAATAAACATATGTGACGGGCTCTAGGAAAATGAGTCACAAGTCGCGCTGGCTAGTATTCTTTTCCAGGCGTAACACAGACATTCCAGGGGGAACACAGACATTCCAGGCGGTATCTGGGCACCGCCAGGAATTTCCATTGTGTTTTGGTATTTTATTGAGCGTGGATTTGCCGCAGGTTTCTTTTTATGGTCGCAAAAAGAATACTAGCCAGCGCGACTTGTGACTCATTTTCCTAGAGCCCGTCACATATACTTAACACGGACCTGTATTGTGTGCATTTCTGTTGTAAATCAAAAAAAACTATGTTCAAACAAGTGAAAGCTTGTACGAGTTGAAATAGTTCGTACCTCACACAAATAAATGCAAACAATACACGATCAGTTATCACAAGCGAAAACAAAATATTATTTGTATATGAGAAGGCCTTACAGAATCTGGAGGACATCCAGAAAAAGAAAGGTAAACAGGAGGGAATGAAAAAACTAAAACGATTTTGTTTCCTTTAAAAAGACCTGTCACCCTAACTGATACAAAGACCCGGCCGGCCGGCACGGTCATCCATTTTTATTCAGAAAAACAACGTCAGAACTCAAATCGGAAATAATGTGAACTGGATAGAAGGCCTTTCACTTGTGAGGTCACTGTGTGCGTATGCATGTGTGTGTGTGTGTGTTACGTGTTAGTGTTAGTGTTAGTTTAACAGATTTGTTAACACGGCATTATAATCTTGACCTTTAATTAACTGAACTTCTAGGATAACACCATGTTAACATATATGTTAACACAGTGTTAACACCTTTTTAATTATCTGCACTGTACATAGGGCGAAGTCACAACTCGGGGATGCGTATTAGTGTTAGTGTAACAGATCTGTTAACTTAACCAGAATTGTGACCTCAGAACAAACACCGTGTTAACTCGATGTTAACATGAATTATTTTCGCCATTATTTTTAGCCATTATTTTCGCCCGGTTAAGTTGACAAAAATCTATAAAGTTTCTCCCTCCCCAATTTGGCATTTAATATGCAGTTTTTACCCATCATCATTTCTTATTTTCCGGATTTTTTCTTGGTTTTTTTTTTAAAGAAGATTGCCCTCCGATTTCTCTTTTTATTTTACGGCCTTTCCTTCCCCCCACTTTTTTTTTTTTACTCAACTACTTGCCCTCCCCCCTTTTTTCTTTTACCTCCTTTCCTCTCCTTTTTTTTTTTTGACTCAATTTGCCCGGGGGGCACGTGCCCCCTGGGATCCGCGCCTGGTTTAGGTGAATGTTTATGGCCAGTTGTTGGTTAAATCCAATCACCAAATGTAGTAAATGTGCATGGCCAATACGTGTAATTGTTGGTTCAATTCAATCATTCAAGGTTTGGGTGAGCTTATATGTTGGTTACCTTTTCACCAACCGGTGTTCTCCCCTCCCCAACTTGTCCCAATAATTTGGCACAAGGAAAAGCTAAACGTTGGGCATCTGCTGACCAATGATTGGTGTTTGTACATTTTTTCCTGTTTTGATATGTAGTAACGCCTATTCAATATTTATCCACACTATAATCCGTTCGTGGTGGAACATCATGAGAAAACAGGCAAGAGCCTTTAATCGGAATGTTGTTGTTGTTGTTGTATATTTTATGGCATCTTCGGCAACTAAGGCCCTTTATGCCATCAACTATAATACGTACGGTTTTAGCTTTAACTACTATATTATCAACTTGAGATGACGAAGAAGGAGTTGCAGTTTTATAAGTGGGAGGAAACCCCCAGAGAAATGCCCTAGGGGAAAACCCACGCGGTCAAGTAGGGACTGCAAATCCATTCCACATACACGCCCCGGATTCGAACCCGGGACCCCAGAGGTGAAAGGCTTTTTATAAAATGTTCTATTCGTCCGAATAAAATACGCAAGCCATGTCAAGTCCAGTCCAATGTCGATTCCGTTCATACCAGTTCCTCCATCATTGTCGTTGCCAGTCCAGGTCAATATCCACTATCATCACCAGTCCAGGTCGAGCCAACATCAAGACCGCAGACACGGATCCAATCGTGTTCCAAAATTGTACCGGCGTTCCCAGTGACGTACGTACTGGTCACTCCATCATTGAGCAACGTTCCAGGACATCACGGGATTCCGCGAAAAACTCCTCCAAACCACCTATGTGCAAGGGTAGTCCTTTGGAAAGCGATCATCACAGGCAGGCCAGCAGAAAGAACCGCTACGCCAACCCGACCGCCTAATCGGAATGTTTCTTACATTACCCTTTAAGGAGTATATACGTATGCTCTAGTGCTACGGTTTGTGTGTGAAACGTTGAGAAACGTTAAGAAATGCCTGTAGCCTGTCAAGTTGCTGGATTCTCGCGCATGCTCACTTAGCCTTACTTTTTAACACTAGTAAAATTTATACCAAGAGATTGAATAGGATATAAAAACTCCATCATGAGAAGTATGGAATTAACACGTACATAAACATGCGCTCCTAAACATTTTTTTCAACAGCCTTCTGGTCAAAGAGTCGAGCATATTTGGCCCGAGATACCCAACATGTTGGGCATATACGAAAAGATTTCGGCTTTATGTTGAATTTAACCAACAATTGGCCAAGCACATTTACCCAAACGTTGGATAATTAACTTTTAACCAACGATTAGATATGCACATATCTACCCAAACGTTGGCTTATACAATTTAACCAACAATTGTACATACAATAACATGCACCCAAGGGTATTTTGCGCCCCAAAGATGGGCATGTTGATATTTGAACCAAGTTGGGTAAAAGTTTGGCAACATTTACCCATTATTATTTACAGTGCAGGTATGCGGTTGTTCCCAGGTTTGCGGTTGATAGAATGCGCCCTGCTTTGTGTTGAAAAATCCCCAATATAAACTGGAGATAAATGTCATGAGTGTGTAATTTGCTCAGCGTTTTAATACTTTCAGCACACGGTATAATAAGTGCCCAATAAATGGACACCCTTTGACCAACGTAACTTGGGATGAGAGAACAATCGTAAGGGCCGTATAGAACTTCAAATGTTACCAATGTTGGTCGCTTGGATGGTTTTCCCAACAGAAAATTGTCTGCATATGTTGACTAAATATGACCCAACAAACGTCTAAATGAAATTCTCTAACTTTGTTTTACCCAGAATTTTGTACAGTATACTTTGAAGCGCCCTCCCTTGTCTTCACAATCTCCAACAGATGGAGAACATTTTGTTTGTCTGTATAATATGCTCAACCTTTAAATACTTTCAGCAAGAGGTAAAAAAAAAAACCAATAAATAGCCGCTGTTTCCCCAATTTACAGAACTTTGCGTGTAACCAACGTTGGTGTTCTGGATGTTTTACCCAACAGAACATTTTCTGCATATGTTGAGGAAATATGACCCAACAAACGTCAAAATGAAATTCTCCAACTTTATTTTACCCAGCATTTTTTACAGTGTACACGATACAACATTTGTTGGCCAACAAGGTCCAACATGATGTTAGAACTTGTTGGACGTTGTTGGATGCGCTCGTCCACACGACCCAACATTATCCAATAAATCTGGACTACAGTTGGAGAAAGATGGACGATGTTGGACACAAACGCGCGGGCTGGTTGCACAAGCGCGTTGTGCGTCGAGCACCGTGACGCGCCGTGATCAACGAACGCACGTGACATGTGTTCTTCTCTGCTATTGGCCCGTTTACTCCAACAAAGTCGGGCGATAGAAGCATGTTACTTCCAACATTCTCCAACATGTTGGACGTTGCTGGACGTTGTCTGGAGTGGCGTCCACACCATCCAACTTGATGGGAACTTGAATGGAAACTTGATGGAAACCAGAATGGAAGCTTGAGAACATGGAAAACATGACAGCATAATTCGTCCAATCTTCGACTGTGTGTTCTATCTGTTTCCTGTCGGGACTCCCGTCTTTCCCTATACCCGTTACGAGCGAATCACGTCACTTGCGTCAACTAACAGCGCCAACGGCTGTTATAGTGAAAACTCCGTTCTGAATAACTCCCTATTGAGGTCGGTATCATCACCCAAGTTGCGTGAAGAAATCTACCGACTACCGAGTACTGAGTCACGTTAGTTGCTGATCCGCATGACGACATCTGTCGCTCTGACGACCTGTTGCTTGACGTCTCCACTTCCGTTGCGTCACTGACATCGTACATTGCAAGATTCTGCGTGATTTCAAGATCATGCGTCCCTTTTTAAGTGACTATAGTGTATAGTTGTTCACTTCTCAACCTTGTTGAACTTCGTCATCAACTAACGCAGAACTGATTCCAAGCCATCCACCGCCCAATGAACATTTAGTGAAACCAATTTTATTTGTGTCTTTATTTTATTGAAGTGCTACTATGTTTTGCACTAGTAGTCAGGGTACAAGGCATAATAAGTAATTGCACAGCGTTGGTTGCGTTTCGATAAAAGTTTTGCGTTTTTGCGCAGCGGATAAATAAGATATCTGCTGAATACCTTACGCGCATTTTCAGTGTGGCTTGTACCTGGATTATCAAATCAAAGTGTAGTGCAAGTTGGTACAACAACAATATATGCTTACCTTCATCTTCAAGGTTTAGGAAGACGGTTAAATGTAGAATCAGTGCAGTCATTTAACAGTATTTTACTGCGTTAGCTATATATTCCCACGTACGACGCCCCTCCCCCCACTACCCCACCCCCGTTGCTCTTGTGTTAAATCCTTGATAGTGCATTCATCATATGTTGCAATACCAATTTAGATGTACGTGAAGACACCGTACATCTCTGTTGGTTCTAAGTGTTAACTTGCAGGAGCTTGCCTATTATCATGTCCGGCACACCGGTTCAGAAGAGGAAATGGTTTCTCGATCCCTTCTCCGTCCAGAAAGACACGTCTGTTCATCAATAGAAGAAACATTAATGAAGACGCTCAGACGATCGATGCCCTAGCTTGAACTTTCTCCAAATAACCATGATGCATATATGGCCTGGATGCGGACTCACAAGATTCAATGCGTCAAACTGAACTTTCCGAAGTACGTTCACGACTATCGTCGAAGTAAATCGTCTCATAATTCTACTTCCTCTTCTCCACCAAAGCTGCCCTAGCTGCGGAGGCCGCGGCTTTAAAAATGAGACTCCAATTTGCTGATTTTGAGGCGAAGAAAAGGGCGGAAATCCAAGAGAAACAAGCAGAGCTCTCAAAGTTACAGGCCTTGTGAGATCTCCGTGCTACGGAAGCAAAGCTAAGTGCTATTGACGAAGTTCTTACGGAGGAAGTTGCCCCGTCTGTCATATCAGAGCCCGAGGACACAACTACCTGCAGCCGATTTCACGAAACTTACGCAGTTTGGTAAGCCCACTTACGCAACATTTTATTACGCAACATTTTATTCTGAAGATAACACGCAAGCTATATGGGGCTTGCGCCGTTTGTCAAAAGTTGCGCAAGCTGCGCAATGTTTCGTGAAATCGACTGCAGAGTCGATAAATACCTGCAGTCCCTACCAGTGTGTGTTAATGACTCTAAATATATGGCATTGCCCCAACAATAGTCGGCTCATGCTTTCAAGACGTGCCAGCTCAGCCAACACCTGAAGTGACCACAAATGACGTCCACAATGATGCCGTTGATCTTGTCAAGACGTTGGCCCAACAGATCAACCTAAGTCGTCTCCCACCTCCATACCAGAACCGGGTGTGTTCTCCGGTGATCCATTGACATTCCCTTACTGGAAGAGTAGCTTCGAGACACTGATATAACACAGAGGTGTAAAACCGTCAGAAAGGCTACACTACTTGAAAATATACCTTGCTGGCCCGGCTAAGGAAGCAGTTAAAGGATTATTCTTCCTGACAGGCGACGATGCATTTAACGAAGCCAAAGCTCTGCTTCAAAAGAGATACGGCGACCAGTTTGTAGTTGCCAATGCGTTCCGAGATAAATTAGAAGATTGGCCCAAGATTTCTTCCCGAAATACTAAGGGATTGCTAAACTTCGCAGATTATCTTCATCAATGCGAGTCTGCAATGAAGTCTAATGGAAATATTGAGGTCCTGAATGACTGGTCTCCCGATGGGGCAGAAAGGCCAAGGAATGGGCTGGTCAACTTCTATCGCCGCTTCATACCCCACTGTGCCGCCTTGGCCCGACCTCTGACCGACCTACTCGCTGGAAAACCCAAGAAGACAATCGAACTGACCCACACGGCAATCGATGCCTTCGAAGTAGTCAAGTTGGCTTTGATCAATGCAACTCGTTTGTCCCATCCTCGATCCGATGTTGAGTTAAGCTTGATGGTCGATGCCTCTGATTTCGCCGTGGGTGGAGTCCTACAACAGATGGAACATGGAATCTGGCGTCCCATTGCTTTCTTCTCGCGAAAGCTGCAACCTGCGGAGACCAAGTACAGCACGTTCGGACGGGAGCTGTTAGCTGCTTACCTTGCCATCCGCCACTTCCGCCATGTCGTCGAGGGTGGCGCATTCTCAATCTTAACGGATCATAAACCGTTGACGCACGCACTCGCTGCAAGCTCAGATAGATACTCCCCCCGCGAGATCCGACACCTTGACTACGTGTCGCAGTACACAACTGACATCAGACATGTTCAGGGTAAACACAACGACGTCGCTGACGCATTGTCACGCATTAGCCTGAACACGTTCTCCGTCACGTCATCATATCCAATCGATTTCCAAGTCATGGCCGAGCATCAGCGCAATGATGAGGGCTTACTCCATCACAAACAGCAGTCGGTTCTTCAGCTACAGGACATTCCGCTGGTCGCAAGCAAGAACGCCCTAGCTTGTGACATGGCTACTGGGACCCCTCGACCCTTCGTCCCCAAGGTGATGCAAAGAGCAGTGTTCGACCACTTGCATTCCCAGTCGCATCCTGGAATCAGAGCTACTCTCAAGCTGGTCAGTGCACGCTTTAATTGTATGGCCCAACATGAACCACGATGTTCGTTCGTGGGCTAGAACCTGCGTCCGTTGTCAGAAATCGGAGGTGCACAAGCATACCGTCACACCACTAGGAACCTTCATCACCCCTGATGCCCGTTTCGACCACGTGCATATTGACATTGTCGGCCCACTTCCACCGTCAAACGGTCAGTCGTACCTACTCACATGCATTGATCGTTTCACAAGGTGGCTGGAAGCCATTCCGATCCCAGACATAACTGTCGAAACTATCGCCAGAGCGTTTGTGAGCAATTGAGTAACGAGATATGGCACACCATCGACAATTACCACCGACCGCGGCCGACAGTTCGAATCCGCCCTGTTCAACGCCTTGACAACATTACTTGGCAGTCGACGCATCCGCACTACTTCTTACCATCCGATTGCAAACGGCCTTGTGTAGCGTTTCCACAGGCAGTTGAAAGCTTCACTCAAAGCACAAGACGAGCCCAACAGGTGGACGGAAACGCTTCATCTTGTTCTGCTGGGCATACGAACAGTCGTCAAAGGGGACATTGGATGTTCAACAGCGGAACTAGTCTTTGGAACTACCTTGCGTCTCCCTGGACAGTTTGTCGCACCCGTCAATGACGCTGGATTAGACCCAGGAGATTATGTTCATCGCCTCAAACGCGTCATGCGTCAGATAGCACCAACACCGACACGACCGCACACCCGCACCACACAGCTTCACAAGGACTTGTTGTCTTGCACACACGTTTTCGTCCGATGTGATCATGTGCGCAAACCACTCTATTGGGCGAGCAGACAAATACTATACGCTGGACATCAACGGCAAGAGCGACACTGTGAGTTTGGATAGATTGAAAGTCGCGTATCTCGAGAGGGATCCCTCAAACGCGTTGCCACAACCAACATTGCCAAAACTGCCAGTGCCAACTCCTCAAAACTCGACGAGTGCACCTCCACTGCCTATTCCAGTTGATCAGGACGGTACCACGTGCGAACAGACAACGCGCACCGGCCGTCGCGTTCACTGGCATGAGCACTTCTCGCAGTTTGACTGTGGTTGAACACTGTACATATTGTTTTCACTTTGTTTCGTTCACTTCCTTCAGGAAGCTCTTTGGAGGGGGCTGATGTGGTGACCTCCCTCCCGCGAACTTTGAGCTCGTGTGAAAAACGTTCCCTTTTTCTAACGACTTATCGTCGAGCTTACGTATTTTAGAAGTGCCAAGTTTGCCTTCGTTTTCATCATCGTTGTTCTTCATCAATCTCAAGTTTTCCAGTAGTTATTTAGTACTTGTCGTCTTAGTCCGTCCGTCAGTGTCTTTGTGAACATTTGTACATACACACTTGCGGAACTATCGCCCGTTCTGTCTCGGGGTAGTCGAGACAACGTCGGCCAGACGCCGTGTGGAAGAACAGTGCAGGAAACACGCATCGAAATAAGTTGGGGTGAGTTGACACTTAAACGATAGTGCACGCCCTAAAAGATCAATTGCCAATATGAATAAAATCGACACCACTATCCATGTAACTGGAATTGATTCAAGTGACCATGGTGCTGTTGCTAATGCAATTAATCAACATTTGGCCAGTTTTTCACGAGTACAACAACCAATAAGGTTAAAGGCCCAGTGGATCATTTGCAATTACCCCAAAAAGTAATCTACGAGTTTACAGGGGAAAAGTTCTGAAAGTAAAGATTGGATTAATAGCAACTATCCAATGAAAGGTTTCCGCTCAAAATGATATAATTTTACAAGAAAATAATCCGTAAAGATGAAATTATTTAGATCGTTTGCAAACGATTTACTTATTTTTGGTTCGCATCTACGCGGTCCAAAATGCATGGGCGCTGTGTACTCCGTGTGCGTGTTCCAACGCGATGCATTTTTATGGATCGCGCGCACACGCAGTATGTGCGCCACAGAGTGCATGACGCAAGCCACATAGTACCCGATCAACTGAGAACGAATATTTGAAACACCCCGCCAAGACCAGGAAAACGCATATGGATTTTCATGGGTTTTTTAAACGTGGTACATTTGACAAAGCTGAAATTTCTTAAGATGAGTTTGTTGATGTCTTTCTTTTGATTTATAATGGTTTTATTCGCAGAATCGCTCAAAAACAGATCATCTACAGGGCCTTTAAATGAACTACCGACTTCTCTCCCTAGCTCCGAGCCTCCTCCTCAATTCCAAGTAATGGGATATTTACAAGAAACTGAAGGCGGTGTCTGTTTCTAAAGCGGGAGGGCCTGACAATATTCCTCAGGGAGTGCTGAAGGAATTTGCATATGAGCTCAGTAACCCGGTAACTGAGATTACCAGTGGAAATTAGCTAATGTAATTACTGTACCTAAACAGACACCGCCCTCAGTTGATAAGCTAAGGCCAGTTTCAATGACTAGTAGTTTGGCTAAGATTGCTGAAAGTTGTATTGCCCAATTTGTGTTGAATTCCGTTCAGCCTTATATTGATTGTAGGCAGTACGGGAACCAGAAGGGTACGTCAACCACACATTGCCTGATATATGTTTACTCTTTTGGGTGGCGTTCCGCTGGGGACTATTTTGGCTCCTATCATTTTCCTTTGTACAATATAAACAGTGCCTTGGATGAATACAGTAATTCAAACATCCATGTATGGAAATACGTTGATGACTTGACGATTGGTGAGTGGCGAAGCTACGGTACACTGAGTGAAATCAAAAAGAGCCTGGATGTCTTGCATCAGTTGACCATGGATAATAACTTACGAAAAAAAAAAAGTGAAATTTTTGGGGGTGGTTATTCACAACGATCTGAAATGGGAGGGACAAGTTCATAATATGTATTGCAAGGCCAGCAGAAAGCTGTTCATGTTGAGAAAACTAAAGGATGCTGGGTTGGATGCTGGAGAGCTCCTTATTGTATATAAATGTTATATTCGCCCAGTTCTTGGATATGCAGCCCCTTTGTGGAACGCCGGTCTTACCCAAAGGCAGGTTTGTAACCTTGAGAAACTCCAGAAGCGTGCTTGCCGTTACATATGGTGTTCAGCACCTGCCATCTCGCATCTCGCGTCTCGCATCTCGCATCTCGCGTCTCGCATCTCGCATCTCGCGTCTCGCATCTCGCATCTCGCGTTTTGACTGCCAAATCTCGCGTTATGTTTCGAATCTCGCGTCTCGCGTCTCGCGTCTCGCGTCTCCCCTCTCGCGTCTCGCATCTCGCATCTCGCGTCTCGCATCTCGCGTCTCGCGTCTCGCATCTCGCATCTCGCGTCTCGCGTCTCGCGTCTCGCGTCTCGCATCTCGCATCTCGCATCTCGCGTCTCGCGTCTCGCGTCTCGCATCTCGCATCTCGCGTCTCGCGTCTCGCGTCTCGCATCTCGCATCTCGCATCTCGCATCTCGCATCTCGCATTTTTACTACCAAATCTCGATTACAAAATCCAGAATACATTCACCAGAGTATATCTTCCACACGGGGCTGATGAAGTGAGAACAATTTCACAATTTTCTGAACAGACTCCAGTAAAACTTATTCATACTGTCCTCTTCAACTTAAAAAGTCTTTATTGATTCTGATCCAAATCACATTGTTATTTCCAATGTTCTTAATTTAAACCAACTCGTAGAGTTTATAACTCGTCCTCATTCTAATGTAGATAATAACTCTGGTTCCACAATTGACCTATTGTTTACTAACCGACCAGATTTATTAATTGATACTCAGGCTTTACCTGGCTTAGGTAACAGTGATCACTATGGTATCGGTTTTAGAATTCAAACAAGTCACACTGTAAAAACAATCACTCGAATGTTCTACCAGTACAACAAAGCAGATGTTAGTGTGCTATGTAACACATTGAACAGCGTTCCTTGGGACACATGCTTTTCGCCAGGATTTGACGCAGATGAAGTCTGGGTCAGATTTACAGACTTACTGTTTGCAGCGATTAAGGATGTCGTGCCCATGGCCAAATAAAAAGGTAAAAAACGGAGCCCTTGGATCACCAGCGAAGTCGTTCAACTCAGCCGGAAAAAGCAACGCGCCTTCAAAGCTGCAAAACGTAACCCCACAAATACTTACCTGTGGGAAAAGTACAAGTGTATACGTAATAAGGTTAAATATATTTCTGCTCAGTCCTACAACAAATATGTAAACGACCTATACCTCAACTGCTCCACCAATCCCAAGAGATTCTGGTCCTTTGTTAGCGGCCAAAGAAAGAAAAGCTACCCTAGCAACTTCCATAATGGCGACCCCGATTCTGCAATCATTGGCAATTTGGATATTGCAGACAACTTCAACCAGATCTTCCAAAATAACTTCACCCGGGACACTCACTTCTATTCAACTCCTAAATCCTGCAACCATTCCCCTTCTGAGTTCAGACTAACCAACATTGTTGTAACCCCATTCGAAGTAAGGAAACTGTTGAACAATTTGGACATTCACAAGTCTGCGGGACCCGACGAGATTTCCCCACTGTTTCTGAGCATTGCTAGTGACAGCTTAGCCACACCTCTGGCCAATTTGTTCAATTTTTTCCTGTCTTCCGGCGTTATTCCTAATGAATGGAAACTTGCTCATGTTGTACCTCTCTTCAAATCTGGTGATCCACATAACATGTGTAATTACAGACCAATTTCTCTTTGTTCCGTAGTTAGTAAGACATCAGACAAAATTGTAAGTAATCACCTTGTAAATGTGCAGACGTGGCATAATTAGCGATGCTCAACATGGGTTTTTCCCTAAGCGTTCATGTGTAACCCAGTTGTCAACTCTTTATCATGAATGGGCTGAAGTCATTGATGTTTGTAACCCTCCTCGTATCGATGTAATTTTCCTAGACTGGTCTAAAGCTTTCGACAAAGTTAGACACAACATGTTATTAGATAAATTGCATAAATACGGTATTTGTGGCTCAGTTTTATCATGGTTTAACTCTTATCTTAGCAACAGATCACAAAGAGTAATCTTCCAAGGTACCCAGTCAGAGCAGCTAAGAGTTTATTCAGGTGTACCGTGCACAAGGCTCTGTTCTTGGGCCCTTGCTTTTCAATATCTTTGTTTTTGATATCCCATTCTGTGTTCAATCCAGTCTTAGACAATATGCAGATGACACTGTATTGTATAGACCCATTAGATCCGACTCTGACACAGTAATCCTTCAAAGTGACTTAAACAATTTATTTAACTGGTGTAATATTAATCACATGTCACTTAATCCTAAGAAATGTAAGCTTATGACTGTAACTCGTAGCAGACATCCTCCTAGTCCCATTTATAATATTGGCTCTGATTCTCTCGAAGTTGTTTCTCAATACAAGTATCTAGGTGTCATCATCTCTCGCGATCTCAGTTGGAAGAATCACATTGATAGTGTTACTTCTAAAGCTACCAAACTTTGTGGCTTTATCAGACGGGTTGTTAAGAGTAATAATTCCACCGTTAAACTTTACACCTCCCTATGTAGACCTGTCATGGAGTATGCTGCTCCTGTCTGGTGCCCAAGCCTACACACTCATCAATTACTTATTGAAAAGGTTCAGAGGCGTTTCACACGTTCTTGTCTTGGTCTCCCTAGAAGAGCCAGACCTAACAATGTCGACATAGACTACCCTTCTAGATGTAAGCAATTGGGAATTCCTTTGTTGATCAACAGACTTCATTTTTTTGTCGATTTCTTTTGTTGTTAAATGTTTGTATACTAATTTTGATGTAAGTATCCACAGTTATGTTACTGTTAATTCTAGGCATTGTGATTCTGTCAAGTTTGTTCATATTAAAGGGGGGCCGCACTAACTGCTTACACCATTCCCTATTTGTTAAGTTTCCTAGATTATGGGATAGTTTACCATCTGTTGTTAAGGAACAAGTTGTACTAAATATGTCCAAGTTTTTCAGTAGTTTGCGTAATCATATTCTGTCTCCCGGTAAATCCATCATATTTCCATCCTAAGTACATGTAGGCCTGCACCCCCGAAACATAAAAGTCTTGGTCTGCGTACATGCGTGCTTGTCTATGGCCCTACAAGCTGTCTGGTATCCTGAGACTACCATGGAATTGTGCGCATGTAAGCAGAGTGCGACATCATGTTTCGGGTTTACTCTTTTTTTGTTTTGTTTTTTTGTTCTGTTTTGTTTTTGTTGTTGTTGTTGTCGTTTTGTTTTGGTTTGTTTTGTTTTGTTGTTTTTTTTTTGTTTTTTTTAAGAAGGAGATTTGTCATCAATGTACTTGAATTCCGTCTACATATTTATTTATTTATACTTCCTCTCCTGCATACCCCTTTACTGTAAGCAAATCTATTTGTAACTTAACCATACTTCAACATATATAACTGTACAAGAATGTATTTTTTAATCGACCAATATACTTGTAATATTATGCACTATGTATTTATTTATTTATTTATTTATTTAAAAAGCCTAATTACCTAGCATGGCGGCATTTGGAGAGCCACTCGATTGTGATTTAGTTCACATTTGGCAATCCTTCAGGGGTGTTACCATGTAATGTTTTGTTTTATGTCAATTTTCATCTGTGTGTACTGTACCTTTCATGTTTGCCCTGAGAATTAATAAATGAAATGAAATTTGGTTTCAGCTTCAACCGCACACTAATTATTACCTTATTAGGGAGTTAAAGAGACCCCTTCCAAAGAAAGGAACTAAAAAGTAACTATTTTGCGCAAAAACTCACATCTTTCAATGTTGTACCCTTCATGTCCCGGGCACACTTATTAGTCGAGTATCTATGGGGGGAGGGGGGGGGGGAGGGGGGGCGGGGGGGGGGGGGGGGGGGGGGGGTCTTGTGCACCCGTGCACCCACCCCCAGTACTAGACCAAACCAACTTTTGTAGGTGCATTTTATGGTCCTAAAACACATGTTAACAGTGATATTCAAAATGGCGGCCACTAAAAATGGTTCAAAATCATATATTGGCCAAATAATATGATGAAAGCACTTAAACAATTGCTAGTGATATGTTTTTGACACTCACAAATTTATTTCTGGGGTTCCCTTTGTTCTATCATGCTTCAAAATCAAAATGGCGGCCAATATGGCTGCCAAAAGTGGCCAATATGAGAAAAATGATATACATGTACATGTATAATGGACACAAAATATGATAAACACATACATGTCCATTAAATGCAATCCCCAGAATCAACTATTGGAGATATCCAAGATGGCGGCCAAAGTGCCTGCCAAAAATGCTAAAAAATTGAAAAGAATTAGCCAAAAAATATGCTAAAGGCATAATACAACTGTTAGTTGTAAGTTTTTATCCCCACAATATAATTTCTAGTCATTTTTGCTATCATACAATTTTTTTCCGCGTGGGCGTTTTCATCTGACCCTTCCGTCCTGGGTCAAATAAAGGTAAAAGTTCAGCCAATTCAAAAATCACATTTTTAGTATGTTTTGTACTTATGCGGCAACAATGCCCATGAAACTATGCTTGATCTTCATAAAACTAGGTACAGGCATAGGCCCTATGACAAACTTCCAGCAGCATGTATTTAAAAAAAAACAATTTTCACTCCTTATTTTGCGTTTTTATGGGTTCATTACTACTGCTGGGAGACTAGTGGATTTTGCTATTGGCGAGTATATAGTTGCAGAATATTTTGGTGAAAAATCCTTACCTTTTAGCTTTGTGGGGAAGGGTCCCTTTAACTCCCTAATTAGGTACTAATTAATATGGGGTACTGTGGCCGAGTGGTTTGGGCCACTGACTTGCAAAACTGGGGTGAAAACTTGGGGTTGCAGGTTCGATACCCGGCCGTGGTACCTGTGCCCTTGAGCAAGGCACTTAAACACACTTGCTCCATCCTTCGAAAGGGATGTAAAAGCCGTTGGTCCAGTGTGTTGTGTAACGCACTTAAAAGATCCCAGGCGCATGACTCTTTTTTGGCTGCCAATGGCGCCACCCCCCTATGTATATCGATGTTTTAGGTGGAGTATTAGCTTCGTAAAAACCCATTATAATGTGAAGCGCATGTGAACATATCCATATGGAATAATATGCGCTATATAAATGGAGTAATAATAATAACAAGACGAGTGCGTCTGAAACAAGTTATAGACGCAAGGTGTTCGGGGCATGTAAAGGACAGAGGTTAAAGGTTTAAATAGAGTATTAAAAAAGGTTGAAATTAAGTATCGTCAAGATGACATAACCTAAATATATCACACACTGAGGTCCAATGCAGTGACCATCGATTTGGCAAATAGAAGAGTACGTCATAGGTCAGAACGAATTTTTTTCTCCAAAATCGTCATTTAAGGTATATTTAAATTATGAAGTTGCAAGTGACGTCATCTACAAGTCACATACTTGTCAGGATGCGTACTCTTGAAGTTTAAGAGTGTTTAAAAAACTATGAATTGTAGGATAGGGCGACAAATCGTGTGTAAAAAAGGTATATTAGGGCGACGTGCTCAATAGGGCGACATTTTGGTGTCGCCCTAATATTTTTGAGTTTAAAATTAATTTTTTAAGGTCAAAAACCATTTTTTTAAAATCGAGAACCATTTTTATTAGGTCTGGAACTGTCTCTCTTAGGTCTGTGACCATCAGTGGAAGCTTTGGGTAAAAAAATAAGGTGTCATTTTGAGTGATTCTTGCCGAAATTTCGGTGGTCTCCGGTGAGAGTCTTGCCGAAATGTCGCCCTATTGCGTCATTCAGCGTTCTAAAAATTATTATTATTATTATTATTATTATTATTATTTATTTAGCCATTCCTGCAATACACAAAATAGGCAAGGAGCAACAAAAGTAACAATTACTGTGATCCAAAGACCTGCTGCCCAAAAAAACTAGATAAATAAACAACCTTTACCAAAACATAATAATTAAACTGTACAGTTATAAATATAAGTAAAATTAATTATACAGGATTATCATTTTCACAAATTAAAGAAAAAAAGAAGGGACACAAAGCGACGAAAATGTAAATTGTAAAAAAAAAAAGTTAAAAAAAGAGGAAGGGATGATTACAACAACATTAATAGAAAAAAATGACCTTGAGTAAAGAATTGGTAAATACAAGCTGAAAAGAAAGGAAATTTGCAAATTAAGAATCAGTCGAAAAAAAGAGGTTTTTAAACAAATAGCAAATAAACAGTCGGAAAATAAGCAAGCAATATACAAGTAAACTGGTTAAGTTATGATTGAAAAATAGATAAATAAATAAATATATATACAGATAATTGCCTTCAGTGCAGTTATGAATATAAAGTAAAATTAAATAAATATTATACCTGTATATACAGGATTGTCATTTTAAAAAAATTAATAAATAAAATAAAACAAAACAACACAAAACAAAACAAACAAAAACAAAAAAACAAAAAAACAAAAAAATTAAAATTATTTTTTAAAAATGGCAAATCCAAGCTGAAAATAAGTCAAGTAAAAAAAGAAGCAGCAAATAAATATTTAAAAATCAGCAAGCAATAAATGAATAAACAAATTTAATTAATGATATGAACACCAGCTTGGGTGAAATAAATAGATATACAGTCATAAAATTACCTTCTGTCATTAACAAAACAATCATGCCATTAATGAGAATAATATTAACAACAACATGACTGTACCCGTCTGGAGTTACACTAATATTCAGTGGAGCAAACTGTTTCTTTCAAACGTCTAAGCCAGGACGCAAGTGGAACTACAGCAAAATCTATACGAAGTTGTTTAGGTAGCTCATCCCATACTCTCGGGAAAACATTAATCACAGAATGATGGAGACGCTGGGTTCTAGATACCAAATGGGACAATTTGATGTCATCAACGTGTCGAGAGTTAACGTGTACTTGATTTAAGACAGACTCGCTATTCACTTGCCTATACATACACTTAGCTACGAACGATACAAGTAAGTATTTCCTACGAGACTCTAATGTGTGCCAGTTGAGTTTCCTTAGTCTATCGGGGTAGGACATTTCCATTCTTCTCTGTTTCAAGAGAATACGCGTTGCTCTTCTTTGAACCTGTTCCAAGTCGCCAATAAGATTCCGGGTGTGAAGGTTCCACACGGGCAGCCCGTACTCTAAGATTGGTAGAACAAGCGACTTGTACAGGCAAAGAAGAGAGCGCGTGGAAATGCCCTTGGACATACATGAAATTAAACCTAGCATTCTGTTGGCACGGGATATAACGTAACTCACATGGCTGGTCCAAGTGAGTTGGTCATTCAGCATAACACCAAGGTATTTAACTTCCTTAACAGTTTCAAGGGCGACGGGGTTCAGGTTATAGATGGGCCGAGCAGGGTTTCGTTGACCGGTGAGTCTTACAACTTTGGTCTTCGTCGGGTTTAATTTCATGCTATTGTCAACACACCACTGAGACATAGTGTTCAGGTCTGTTTGCAGGAGGTCCTCATCGGAATTGTCAAACACGGGCCGGTAAATGACGGTGTCGTCGGCGAACAATGCACACGATGATTTGAGACAGGATGGCAAGTCATTGATGAACGTGTTGAATAAGAGCGGTCCAAGAACACTGCCTTATGGAACTCCGGACGATGCTGTGGTCCAGTTCGAGAAGTGACCACGATACAAAACTCGCTGCTGCCGGTCATGGACGAACGAACGGATCCAAGACCAGAGGTTTTCGGTGATGTTGTACAGTGAAGACATCTTTCGAAGGATAATGTCGTGCGGCATAACATCAAACGCCTTGGAAAAATCGAGGAATACGGCGTCGATCACGGGCGGTCTTCGTTGGTCCAAGATAGACGCCCATTTATTTGTCAGATTCAGAAGTTGGGTAACGCATGATTTACCCTTAGTAAATCCATGCTGTACGGGGGATAGAAGACAGTTATTGTCAAGATGATTACGGATGCCATCTGCAATGATGGTTTCCAAGACTTTACTGACTACTGAAGTCAAGGCTACGGGACGATAGTTGGATACGAGTGATCGATCACCTGACTTAAAAAAAAGGAGTTTTCCTTGCTGAAGGGATGACTGGAAAATGCGCTGTAGAATTGGACTAATGGAGCCGGCTGTCCTCTTCAAGAGTGTGGGCGTAAGATTGTCTGGACCGGCGGATTTCTGCTCTTTCAATTCTGATAGAAGTCGAAAAACATCACCGTGGCGAATGTCAATGGTCTTGAGCGGTGGTATTGGCAGATTACATTTAGTGGGCTTGACATGAAGGGAGGTGGATGCGGGGTTGAATACTGACTGGAAGAATGTTGCAAACGTATGGGCGATATCAGATGGCTTATTGATCACCTGATCATCTTCGATGAGGACGGGAGGGGGAGGGTTACGTTTCTGGCTTCGCACAAAGGCAACAAAACGCTTTCTATTGTCAGGAAGTGCGAACAAACCGTTGACGTAGTCCCAATACGATTTGTTTATTGCTGCTTTTGCCGTGTTTCTGGCCGACTTGTACTCACTCCAGTGGGGGGCGGAGTTTGACTGCTTCGCCCGCTTGAACAGTCGGTGTTTCTTATTTATGAGGCGTGATATTTCACGTGTAACCCATGGTTTGCGTTGTTTTGAGCGCTTGTTTACACGAGGAACCGCGTCCCTCGAAGCTGCATTAAACAGGTCAAGAAATCCCTCCCAGCTTGAGTCGATATCGGTTGGATCAAAAACCAAGTCCCATGGAGCTAACTCGAGGAGTCGATTGAGATGGTCAAAGTCGGCCTGCTTGTACAATAAAAACTGACGAAATATGTTCCTATGATGTTGAGGTTTTGTGATGCGAAGAGTAAAGAACAATGCGTGATGATCACTAGAAACCAGTGTACCAAGTTTCAAGTTCATACCATGTTCCGTTTCCGAGTTAGGCCGCTTTTTGTCCCAACATCTTTTTTTTGCCCATTTTGAATTTATTATAATTAAGTAATCGATGACGTTATGATGACATCATACTATAATCAAGATCCCTTGTCTATGGTCCATAACTGGACCAAGTTTCAAGTTTATACATTGTTCCATTTTCGAGTTAGATTGTCTTTTGTCCAAAAATCCACTTTTTAAGACGTTTTCAAATGATTATAATTAGGTCACTAATTATAACGTCATCGTGAAGTAACGCAAACATCGGGATCCTTAATCCAAGACCTAGGATTGTGCCAAGTTTCCAGTTCATACCTTGTTCCGTTTTGAAGTTAGACTGTTTTTGTGGTAAAATTGTACTAAATTTGACGTTTTCCAGTTAGGCTGGATTTTGTTGAAAATGTGATTTGTTTTATTTGCTGAGCTTTGACCTTCAATATTGACCCAGGAAGGAAGGGCCAGATGAAAATGTCCACACAAAGAAAATTGTAGCCCATGGTCTGATCTATATGTCTGGCAAATATAAAGACCCTGAGTCACGCGGTTTTAGAGGGGGAAATATTTTTTTAAATATTTCATGATGAAAATCATCTTTTTTGGCATTTTCAAACTATTATCATTACGTAATCATTGACGTCATGGTGACGTAAATGATTACATACTAAAAATGTGATTTTTGAATTGGCTGAACTTTTACCTTTATTTGACCCAGGACGGAAGGGTCAGATGAAAACGCCCACGCGGAAAAAAATTGTATGATAGCAAAAATGACTAGAAATTATATTGTGGGGATAAAAACTTACAACTAACAATTGTATTATGCCTTTAGCATATTTTTTGGCTAATTCTTTTCAATTTTTTAGCATTTTTGGCAGGCATTTTGGCCGCCATCTTGGATATCTCCAATGGTTGATTCTGGGGATTGAATTTAATGGACATGTATGTGTTTATCATATTATGTCCATTATACATGTATATCATTTTTCTCATATTGGCCACTTTTGGCAGCCATATTGGCCGCCATTTTGATTTTGAAGCATGATAGAACAAAGGGAACCCCAGAAATAAATTTGTGAGTGTCAAAAACATATCACTAGCAATTGTTTAAGTGCTTTCATCATATTATTTGGCCAATATATGATTTTGAACCATTTTTAGTGGCCGCCATTTTGAATATCACTGTTAACATGTGTTTTAGGACCATAAAATGCACCTACAAAAGTTGGTTTGGTCTAGTACTGGGGGTGGGTGCACGGGTGCACAAGACCACCCCCCCCCCCCCCCCCCCCCCACCCCCCCTCCCCCCCCCCCCCACCCCCTCCCCCCATAGATACTCGACTAATAAGTGTGACCGGGACATGAAGGGTACAACATTGAAAGATGTGCGTTTTTGCGCAAAATAGTTACTTTTTAGTTCCTTTCTTTGGAAGGGGTCTCTTTAACTCCCTAATAAGGTAATAATTAGTGTGCGGTTGAAGCTGAAACCAAATTTCATTTCATTTATTATTTCTCAGGGCAAACATGAAAGGTACAGTACACACAGATGAAAATTGACATAAAACAAAACATTACATGGTAACACCCCTGAAGGATTGCCAAATGTGAACTAAATCACAATCGAGTGGCTCTCCAAATGCCGCCATGCCAACACTTAAAATACACATGTACAAAATAAAAAAATACTAGGTAATTAGGCTTTTTAAATAAATAAATAAATAAATAAATACATAGTGCATAATATTACAAGTATATTGGTCGATTAAAAAATACATTCTTGTACAGTTATATATGTTGAAGTATGGTTAAAGGAGTGTGACCAGATCACTTTTTTTTACCCATAACTCCCCGGGACTTACCTTATGGGTCATGAGATTTTTATATCATAACATCCGTTATATTTTTCTGATTACGAAACTGAAACTCCCGCGCTTCTAGGCCGCATATTTCCGAGGATATCGTCGAAAATCCACCGATTATTTGTAAACTAATTTTCCAGTATCAACGTTTATACGCTGAAAGCCGACTCGATAGTTTTGTTCAGTTTTTTACTGGAAATTGCGAATGTTTTCGGGTTTTTGGGACATGGGAGGTGTGTATGGGAGTTACTTGATAATATTGGTAAGTTACATCGAAAACTATTTTCCAGAAACTCTGGTCACGCTCCTTTAAGTTACAAATAGATTTGCTTACAGTAAAGGGGCTATGCAGGAGAGGAAGTATAAATAAATAAATATGTAGACGGAATTCAAGTACATTGATGACAAATCTCCTTCTTAAAAAAAAAACAACAACAACAACAAAACAAAACAAACCAAAACAAAACGACAACAACAACAACAAAAACAAAACAGAACAAAAAAACAAAACAAAAAAAGAGTAAACCCGAAACATGATGTCGCACTCTGCTTACATGCGCACAATTCCATGGTAGTCTCAGGATACCAGACAGCTTGTAGGGCCATAGACAAGCACGCATGTACGCAGACCAAGACTTTTATGTTTCGGGGGTGCAGGCCTACATGTACTTAGGATGGAAATATGATGGATTTACCGGGAGACAGAATATGATTACGCAAACTACTGAAAAACTTGGACATATTTAGTACAACTTGTTCCTTAACAACAGATGGTAAACTATCCCATAATCTAGGAAACTTAACAAATAGGGAATGGTGTAAGCAGTTAGTGCGGCCCCCCCTTTAATATGAACAAACTTGACAGAATCACAATGCCTAGAATTAACAGTAACATAACTGTGGATACTTACATCAAAATTATTATACAAACATTTAACAACAAAAGAAATCGACAAAAAAATGAAGTCTGTTGATCAACAAAGGAATTCCCAATTGCTTACATCTAGAAGGGTAGTCTATGTCGACAGTGTTAGGTCTGGCTCTTCTAGGGAGACCAAGACAAGAACGTGTGAAACGCCTCTGAACCTTTTCAATAAGTAATTGATGAGTGTGTAGGCTTGGGCACCAGACAGGAGCAGCATACTCCATGACAGGTCTACATAGGGAGGTGTAAAGTTTAACGGTGGAATTATTACTCTTAACAACCCGTCTGATAAAGCCACAAAGTTTGGTAGCTTTAGAAGTAACACTATCAATGTGATTCTTCCAACTGAGATCGCGAGAGATGATGACACCTAGATACTTGTATTGAGAAACAACTTCGAGAGAATCAGAGCCAATATTATAAATGGGACTAGGAGGATGTCTGCTACGAGTTACAGTCATAAGCTTACATTTCTTAGGATTAAGTGACATGTGATTAATATTACACCAGTTAAATAAATTGTTTAAGTCACTTTGAAGGATTACTGTGTCAGAGTCGGATCTAATGGGTCTATACAATACAGTGTCATCTGCATATTGTCTAAGACTGGATTGAACACAGAATGGGATATCAAAAACAAAGATATTGAAAAGCAAGGGCCCAAGAACAGAGCCTTGTGCACGGTACACCTGAATAAACTCTTAGCTGCTCTGACTGGGTACCTTGGAAGATTACTCTTTGTGATCTGTTGCTAAGATAAGAGTTAAACCATGATAAAACTGAGCCACAAATACCGTATTTATGCAATTTATCTAATAACATGTTGTGTCTAACTTTGTCGAAAGCTTTAGACCAGTCTAGGAAAATTACATCGATACGAGGAGGGTTACAAACATCAATGACTTCAGCCCATTCATGATAAAGAGTTGACAACTGGGTTACACATGAACGCTTAGGGAAAAACCCATGTTGAGCATCGCTAATTATGCCACGTCTGCACATTTACAAGGTGATTACTTACAATTTTGTCTAATGTCTTACTAACTACGGAACAAAGAGAAATTGGTCTGTAATTACACATGTTATGTGGATCACCAGATTTGAAGAGAGGTACAACATGAGCAAGTTTCCATTCAATAGGAATAACGCCGGAAGACAGGAAAAAATTGAACAAATTGGCCAGAGGTGTGGCTAAGCTGTCACTAGCAATGCTCAGAAACAGTGGGGAAATCTCGTCGGGTCCCGCAGACTTGTGAATGTCCAAATTGTTCAACAGTTTCCTTACTTCGAATGGGGTTACAACAATGTTGGTTAGTCTGAACTCAGAAGGGGAATGGTTGCAGGATTTAGGAGTTGAATAGAAGTGAGTGTCCCGGGTGAAGTTATTTTGGAAGATCTGGTTGAAGTTGTCTGCAATATCCAAATTGCCAATGATTGCAGAATCGGGGTCGCCATTATGGAAGTTGCTAGGGTAGCTTTTCTTTCTTTGGCCGCTAACAAAGGACCAGAATCTCTTGGGATTGGTGGAGCAGTTGAGGTATAGGTCGTTTACATATTTGTTGTAGGACTGAGCAGAAATATATTTAACCTTATTACGTATACACTTGTACTTTTCCCACAGGTAAGTATTTGTGGGGTTACGTTTTGCAGCTTTGAAGGCGCGTTGCTTTTTCCGGCTGAGTTGAACGACTTCGCTGGTGATCCAAGGGCTCCGTTTTTTACCTTTTTATTTGGCCATGGGCACGACATCCTTAATCGCTGCAAACAGTAAGTCTGTAAATCTGACCCAGACTTCATCTGCGTCAAATCCTGGCGAAAAGCATGTGTCCCAAGGAACGCTGTTCAATGTGTTACATAGCACACTAACATCTGCTTTGTTGTACTGGTAGAACATTCGAGTGATTGTTTTTACAGTGTGACTTGTTTGAATTCTAAAACCGATACCATAGTGATCACTGTTACCTAAGCCAGGTAAAGCCTGAGTATCAATTAATAAATCTGGTCGGTTAGTAAACAATAGGTCAATTGTGGAACCAGAGTTATTATCTACATTAGAGTGAGGACGAGTTATAAACTCTACCAGTTGGTTTAAATTAAGAACATTGGAAATAACAATGTGCTTTGGATCAGAATCAATAAAGACTTTTTAAGTTGAAGAGGACAGTATGAATAAGTTTTACTGGAGTCTGTTCAGAAAATTGTGAAATTGTTCTCACTTCATCAGCCCCGTGTGGAAGATATACTCTGGTGAATGTATTCTGGATTTTGTAATCGAGATTTGGTAGTAAAAATGCGAGATGCGAGATGCGAGATGCGAGATGCGAGACGCGAGACGCGAGACGCGAGACGCGAGATGCGAGATGCGAGACGCGAGACGCGAGACGCGAGACGCGAGACGCGAGACGCGAGACGCGAGATGCGAGATGCGAGACGCGAGACGCGAGATGCGAGACGCGAGACGCGAGACGCGAGATGCGAGATGCGAGATGCGAGACGCGAGACGCGAGATTCGAAACGTAACGCGAGATTTGGCAGTCAAAACGCGAGATGCGAGATGCGAGACGCGAGATGCGAGATGCGAGATGCGAGATGCGAGACGCGAGATGCGAGATGCGAGATGGCAGGTGCTGAACACCATAGTTACATTCTCTCCAAACAATACACTACGTACAGTGATGTTCTGATTTCATTACAGCTTGACTCACTACAAGATCGGAGAGAGACAATTTGTAGGCAGTTTGCTAAGAGAGCAAGCACCTCTGAGAGATTATCAGGGTGGTTTCCTGCCTCTGGGTGTACATCTGGCATGCAATTACGTCATAAGCCAAAATATGGGTCTTATAAATGTAAAACAAATAGGTTCAGAAAAAGCCCCCTTCCTTACATTACAAATTTAATGAATTATTGAAATCTTGACTTCCTCTGGGGAGGGATGGTAGTCAGTCCCAAGTCTTGTCACTTTTTGTATATGTATTTTTGTGAAATGTGCAATACTACGAAAGCCCATTAGCGCCAACAAAAACAATATTTCAAACTTGTTATTTCGACTTTCAAACTCGTTATTTCGACTTTAAATCTCGTTATTTCGACTTTCAATCTCGTTATTTCGACTTTCAAACTCGTTATTTCGACTTTCAATGTCGTTATTTCGACTTTCAATCTCGTTATTTCGACTTAAGTGATGTTGGAGCAAAATGCCGTTGACAGATGCTACTGACGCTAAGAAGTTTGCTCGTTTGTACTTTAATTTGGGATTAAGTTATAGCGAAATTCTGATATGTTTACTGGCAAACCACGACATTCTCATAAGTAACCGGACTCTTCAACGCCTAGTTGTTCCGTCGGAAAAGACATACAGACCTCGTGGAAGTTGGATGTATTTAAAATGCATCCAAAACGGGTTAAACACTAGCAGGGAAACAGCAGGGGTAGAACTGAGAGCCAGAAAGAGGCTGCAGAGGCGCATGTACCGAGGAAGAGGACCGGACTTTATGTGGCATATGGACTCGTACGATAAATTGAAACCATTTGGGATTTGTATTAATGGACTTAAGCCCTTGAGCAAGGCACTTTACCATGCTTGCTCATAATAGGGGCAGAAGCAACTTGGTTGTCTCGCTTCGGACTAGTTACCCCTCCCAGCCCCACTTGTATGGTAAATAGACTCTGATCTTGTCTCGGTGTGAAGAGCTGGTTTCTCCGTAATTGTCTTCGGTAGCCCTTACCTCGAGTGGCCATCGGGCCTTGTAATGGGCAACTTGCATACAATTTCGTTGACAAATTAACCCAGGTTCTGTGGGAAATTTTATGAGAAGCCTAAAAAGTTGATAAAAACTTGAAATATATCAATTTCATAATGTACTACTTCTACAGCATAGCTGTATGTTATAAAATTATTGTTTCTCCATGCATGTGCCCTCTTAACCTCTGTGCAGGACCACCTGTTTATTATGGCCAGATTTTGTTCGTCCCTTGGGTAGCCACTATAGTTTTAGTGTACATTGAATGCATTGATTATGAATAGTTAATATGGCACTTACAACATAACTTACCAAGAACCACAACTTTCTTGCCAAGGCATTTGTCCCTTGATTGCTGAAAGATGCCGGATGCCATGTCATCAATCACGGGAAAGACAAATTTCAATTGGTAGCTGTGGAAAGTGTTTGGATAGAACATGTTCAAGTTCATGAACGTAAACATGAGGGCCACCTTCTTGTAATTGTTGCCAGACAGCACTAGTGCTGCTCCCAGCTTTAGATCTGCTACATGACTTCTTTGAATGGTCTCTTGGCAGCAAAAAGATGTTGCGTGTCCCTCGGAACATTTCTGAAAAAGAAAATGCTTTGATTAAAGCAATTTGCAGAAAGCATCCTGATGCAATGATATTTAGTTTACATAGCTCACGTATGATATCCACTAGAAAGTGATCAAGTTGACATTCAGGAACATGTTTTAGACATGAGATAAGTTTTTAAGTGCATGTTTAAAATTAGGTATCGAAGGTGATTGTCATGGCTATTTGTTCTAAAGACAAGGCGCAGCCACAGAAAATGATAAGGCATTGAAATAACTTATTAACATATTGGCTTTTCTCACACACATGTTATGTTCAATCATGTAAAACTTTGGATCATTTGATGAGCTTTTTAACTGACAGAAATGTACACTAAAAATACACAATTCGGGCGTTTAACAATAAGAGCACCACCAAGCATTTCTGTCCGAGAGGGCATTTTAGTGACAGATCGGTCGACATTGGTGTGTTCATTTACTGCACACACACATCATATCTGATTTGAAAACAAATACCCGAGGTTGAAGTCTCTTTGGGAAGCCGATATTATTTAAACACCGTTTGCAGAGAAAAAGTTGAATTGCTATTTTCTTGAGAATATACAAAATATTGCTTTTTTGTAAATGGACCCGAATTGACAGTGTGAAAGACCCACTGAGTATCAGCCATATGTAATAAAAGCAGAAACCGTTTTAATACAAAGTACAAAACAAGTGAAATGGAGCCATTACCAACCCATGTTATGTGTGCAGACGTTCCTGACTTGGCTATGTTGATGTCATTTGGCTGTTGGCAAGACTGAGAGTGGAACCATGCCTCCAGTGCCAAATCTCTCAGCCTTGTCTCAGTTATGATGTAAAGCTGTGTAGATTTAGCTTCCTTGACTGAAGGTGCAACTTTATGAAGCCCGCTCCGTGTGAAGGATGGCACGTCCTCTTCTTCTGCTTCCTTGAAGTCTTCTTGCACTCTCCCAGGAATCTCCTCATCCCCTGCGATAAACTCCAGGCCATCAGTTTGTTTCTGATAAAGAGAACATATTTTTATGTTGCGGACCATACACCATCTACAGCATCCTAAACATCTTTCAAACCTCCATCGTCACCTATTCTATAAATTTGGGGTCCAATTTTTCTGTCCCCGTTACATCTGACATCTTGTAAAATGTTGTAGTTTGTAAATTCATGACATATTCTTTAAATGCTCTCTATTTCAAAGAGTGATTACTTAAAGTATAATTCATAAAAACATGTTTTGAAGGCATTTTAATGATACTTGTATGGCAAATAGCAGTATGTCAGGTGTAACGGGGACAGAAAAAGTCACACGTTGGACCCCAAATTTATAGAATGACCCATATTACATACCAACATATTAATTTTGTAATACATGTATATGTTGCAAAAATGCACAAATATTTCGGCCAATATATGATGTAATAACATCATATATTGGTGTGCATCTTTCAATTGGATTGTACATGTAGCACAAGTTATTATTAACATTCTCTTAACATCGGAATAAGTTTCGTATAGACTTTTGTGTCTAAGATGCCTGATTTACGGAAGCGTTCTCCTTTGAAGAAGTCATGGTTAAGTCCAGGTAGTTGCTTGAGGTTTCAGATGCCTCGTATGTGAATTTGAGGGTTGGGTGCATTTGGTTTATTGTTTTAAGGTTGGATATTGCGGCTAGTTCTGGTTTGGTCATGTTTGTTGACCGGTTTTGTAGTCGGGTATGGGCAATTTCATACTTTGCAGACCTTCATTTTTAAGGAGCGCGATCGCGCAGGCGCTCCTACTGCGCTGTCGTAATTTTCGGGGAGCGTAAAAAATAGCGCTCCTCAAAAAATAACGGGACCATCAATGACCAAGTGTCCGAACGGCAAGTCTGTAACAAAAAATAACATAAAACCATATTATATTGATTTGCAAGATCTTACATTGATCATTACATTTAATGAAGTCAATAAATAAAATGGGATCTTTTAAGATTCTAGGTCAAAAACTATTGTCGCAATAAACGAAAATATAAATCGACGACAGCCTTTGACCCACCCAGTCTCAGAAAAAGGCCCATAAAAACAAACAATAAATCTGCTGTTTTATTAACTTACCACTCCGGTGAAAAGCGTTTAGCACCATTGCCGTGTCGAAAGTAGACTTGGTAGAGCTGACAAAATACTAAACGGCTAAAGACTCGCAAAAAGGAGCAGAAATCACACTCAAAATGCACATAAGTAAATCTTGTGAGTGCAGTACAGATCAGCCGATATCGTGACTCACACGGCGAACTCAGAAAACAGAGTGTCCAAAATGTCAAATCTTCGCGCCACAAAACAACGGTTGAGCGATCATGAATGAAATTCGCGCCATCGCAATGTTTACACGTCAGTCAGTCCGCAGCGCACACAAAAGTGCTTCCTTTTATGTGCACAGTATGCAAGCGTGACTTCAGCCAGTTGCAGTCTTGCATATTTAATGAGCTTGAACAGCCTGTCGAAAACCGAGGATTTCTCATTCATTTCTAGGGATCTGAACAATAAGAGTAGGATTTTCGGAAAGATGAGAAACATATCTGTCGTCGGGTATCACTATTTTATGTTTTTTTTTATTATTTTGAGTTAAGAAATATTCAAGAAAAAACACGTCAAAAAAGACGACAAAAGACACCCAAAACATCGGCAAATATCTCCCTTTGTCACTACTTGCAGCAGTCCATGTTTACCTTTTATACAAAGAATATGTAATATTATACCCATAAATAATGAAAATTGTACGTACTTTTGTCTAGTCCAGTCAGGAAACAGCGAAATCCAACGGCATTCCCAAAAAACACAAACCCAAAATTACCGCCGTGGCACCACATAGTTTCCCGTAGTCCGATTGGCTAACGATGACGTCATTGCTAGTTCCAGATTAGACTGGTTTCAAGTCCACCAATGTTTTCGTGGGTTGTACCATGGAGCTAGTTATTGAATGCATGTATAGGTCTACCTTGATTTTCTTTTCTCCTCTTCGAACAGTATAGATAAGCCCCCATAAATCGAGTTAAATTCAAACCGGTGTAAAAATTCTCAAAGCATAGCCAAACTTTTGTGTGTATTCAATCTTAGTTTTGATCATTTTTTCCTAAAAATCACTTAGCTAGGATCTGAAGCTTTTTTTAATGTTTACACAAGATTGAAGTAATTTCCTAATCTTCTGGTTCCTTGTTCTATGCCTCCATCTGCCCAAATAAATTTTAAACAGTAATCAGTCCAGTTGGGAAAAGGATTATATGACACAGGAAACATGACAGATTGTTAACAGTTCTTTTTAATTTATTCAATGTCACACATCTTTGGATACAACACAGCAACTGATAAATAAATCTGTTAAAACAACTACATGACTTATGATTGACATATGGTGGATTTCAAAACCGTTATTATTGCCAAAAATGTAACCATAATGAAAAACCACGAGCGGAATAGTCGCAACAGGTTCTGTTGTTGCAGAGAGTGTATAATTACATAAATATTATAAAACGTTTTTTAAAACTTGATAACTGCCACACATGTAAACACTGTCTGATTAGAGTTGCTAAAGTATACTGGATCAACTGTAAAAGACAAATACATGTATGACGATACAAAATATATGGTTTATTGCTTGTACATGTATTTCAAGCTGCACAGATCCCAAAAATAAAATATAGGTTGTATCTCTCATCAGCTGGTTTAAAATTATATACAGGTACATGTACATCTAAACTCTAGGTGGGACTTGCACTAACATGCATAACAAAAATGAAGTACAAGTTATTAATATCAGTTGACAATTTTGACATACATTGTAATTAAAATAGCACACTGGTACAAACCCTGCAAATAAAAGTCTTGCATATACACACACTGCCACATTTCATTATAGGATAAGTACTGCAACTTAATTACCGGTAAATGTATGTTTTTATGTTCATTGGCAGAATGCTTGACACTATGTCAAAAGACAAGTGAGTGAGTTAGAATGACTAAAATTACCAGGGATAATTGCCGGAGTCTCTGTGAAGTTGTCAGGAGATGTGTCTCAGATGAACTTTGCGTTATCCTATGCCATTGTGCTTCTGATGCTGCATACACGTACATAATAGCAGGTCCCCATGATGACCACTGCAGTAATTTAAAATAGTTAAAACAAAATTAGTGAGCACTAATAATAATATCAAGGGAAGGGGGAGGGGGAGGGGGTGTTGTGCAGTGCAGATTTAACCCACATTTTGAGTGGGGAAAATTTAACATTCCCTGAGGAAACACTTAAAAAATCGCAGTGGCTATATATAGTTACAGTAACCATAACGCGTTAAGAAATGCATATAGTTACGGTATTGCAACTGCGTAAATCACTGCATCGATTATATCAGGGGGCGAGTCGGTCAGGGGGCGAGTTGGAAAGGGGCCGAGTACATAAGGTGGCGACTTGACCTGATTCCAACTTAATTACCAATAGGCATAGGCGCCTACCTTTAGAAAAACATAAGTGGGATAAACAAATTTAAGATTTCTTTTAAATTGTGTGAAGAAAGACTTAACAATTTGTCAGCCTGGCTCGTATGTTTTGCACTCAAGGTCTAAAGCCATGATCGACTCCCCAAATTTCCCTCAACTTTGAAGTCGAGTCGGTCAACGGACGAGTTGGTCCAACGGTCGAGTTGGTCCAATGGTCGAGTTGACTGTCATGAATGTGTTTAGGCGCATTTCTACAATGTCTGCGTGCACACGTACGTACACACATACGTGTGCAGCCACAGTAACATCGCACTGCTAAAAGGGTGAAATCTCGCGGTAAAATCGTAGCGCAAAAACCATTGAAAAAAACTCTATCAGCAAGCCACATGGCACGTTAAATGAAAGCACTTGTCTTCATCTATCGGAAAAACGCTATTGTTTTCCAAAGTTTTGTCTAGTCCAGTCAGGAATCACAAACCAATTGACCCCCTCAAAATCCACGATACGACCGATCACTTCAGATTTACACAATTACCAACTAAACAATGACCCAAATTGTGACAAAATATACATCAATCGAAAGAGGAAGAATTATTCTACAAACTTACCCCGCCATCTTGGCCACCAACTACTCGTTAAAAACGCATGCGAGCAACGAAATAAGGCCAACGAAATATCGCGAACATCCCGGACTTTCTCGCGGCGCGTTCACGCCAATGAGCTGTGCAGATAAAATTGGGCATTTGACCTCATTATCGGGGGCGCTGCGGACTGACTGACGTCCGATTGGTTTACGCTGCTATGACGCCGTGGCTATAGTAACGATCTACGTCGCAAGAGGGCGCTGTGCATGTGGAAGTTGGATAGCGCGTACGGAGTGCGGAGAGCGTGCGTACAGCTTGCGTGCGTGCATGTGAACACGTGAGGCCATGACATGTCCTACTTCCAGATAACAAAAAGGTAAGTGAAAGTACTTATTTGGTATTGATAGTAATCAATAAATTTCTACTTAAGGGACCTGTCGGGTTCGAATGAAAGTGAAGATCCCGACTGGTCACACTTTGTAGTGTTCGTAGGACATTATTTTCTAACAAGAAAAGAAAGCAACCGCGAATTTCAAAGCAACTTGCACCTCGCGCTAGTTTCTACGGCTGGAAATAAAACTAACTCCAAGACCACGTGATTTATCGGAACCAGAATCCAGTTCCGATAAATCACGTGACCTCGATTTTTTGAAAAATGTTGTGGTTTCTTTTCAGGTTGTCTTCAGTCTATTTAGGAAAGACTTTCAGAATCATGTATGGGTCTATTTCGAGCCTAAAACAGCCCAACAAAGCCGGTATGTCCCTTTAATATGGTACTGATATAAAATTAGTTTACAAAATATCTTAGGTTTTTGACGATATCTTTGGAAATATACGGATTGAGAGCGCGAAATTTCAGAATTGATAGTGAGAAAAATATGACAGATATTGTAGCAAAATCAACACCCATAGGAAAATTGGGGGGCTAAAAAATGTGATCTGGACACGCTCCTTTATTTTCGATCAAAATATAAATGCTTGAGCTCAAGAACGCCACATTGTTTTTGGGTCACAAGGCTCAAGTGGTAATATGAGGATGACCAATCAATTTAGAGTTTGGCTCAGCTACAATGATTGCAAAAATACATAACAATTTTTTGTCCCCCTCCCCCCACTCCCCCAACCCCCCAACAAAGCGATATATAGCCAATTTCTGCTTGGGGGAAATGCGATTAGAATTTAAACAAATATACCTTCGTTTAACGTGTTCCTCTCCAACATGTTTAGATTGATAACCGTAGGCACAAAACTGTTTCTAAACGTCGTTTCACATTGTGGTGGCCATTTTTCTTCCTCGAATTTCCTAGGTCAGCTAGTGTCCAAATTCGGAATTCGAAGTGGCACACAAGTGTCTTGTGGATTATGTTGTGAAATAACAACATTTAAATAATTATAATAATAAACTAGCGCTAGCTTGGAAAAGAATTGCCAATAAATGCTTTCCGCAATCTCTTTTGTTATACTCTCCCTGTACACATAGCTTCCCAGTAACAGAGTAGTAATTTATGTGTCAAATCCTAAACTTTAAGACCGAGTTGGTCTACGTAAATCGGGGGCACATGTACAAAAAAATGATACAAAATTAGTACACACTGCCATTTTCATTAACGTCCATACTCAGTAAGGTGGAATGATATTAGGTGTACATGGAATCGAAGATTGCAGGCTATTCAGAAGCCATTCATATGGAATAGATTCATAAATATCAGTAAACACAATGATAGGCCTAATTGCTTTATTTTTGACATGCTTGGTATAACGCGCCAGCAGGGGAACTCATGAAAAATCGTCAGGCAGGTTGCTTGGTTACGCTTCGTCGACGATTCCGTCAAGGAAGCGATGACGTCACGCGCATAATGTCTGCGTGTGTAACATCATGCACCGTGGCCCGAAAAGTTAATTTATATCGCCTTCCAATATCAAAAGGACTATACAGTATCGTACTGTGCATTCCAGGCGCATTTGCCTGCGGTGTTTTTGGCGATAGAGTACTCTCCATGTGACACTTGACGATTTTGTTTGGTTAATAACTAACCGGTTATTGGCTCTCTAGGTTTAAAAAAAAAATGTTTTCGGTCGTGCAAACTGCATTTAACACTGAATATGGGAATGCGTAATGAACCCTATCGATTGCTTGTCTTTGGTGAATAAAGTGCACATAAGGAAAATCAACTCTCTTTTTTTCTGTGATATCCAGATTGACATTGCTCTGAAGTGCGTAATTTGGTTTGTAAACACGGAATGCACGTGTCATCTGTTACAGAATAAAGTGTGCTCTTCATTTGGACAATCAATTATACGGTAATGATTACACTGCCTTCCCGGTACATGTTAATTTCGTAATGCAGGAAAACAAATCCCAGTGTACACCTCCAAAACGTCGAATTTATTTTTGACATGACAGCAAAGCAGAGAGGCAAATGGGACAAAGTAATAATGCCAGTACAGTGAAAGAGATTTCCAATCACCTGGAATAAAGTAAAGCCATTGGTCTACACCGGGGGTGGGGGTTGCGGGGGGGGGGGGGGGGGGGGGGGGGGGTCGACGGTGCTTGCTGCTATAAGGTTCTGTCCGTTGATGGTCGCGGTATCAGTGGTTGCGTTGGTTTCGCGATAAAACAAGTGGAACTATATCATCTTAATAGGCTGGATTGACACTTTTTGCGGGCAAATTTGACGCGCGTCGCTTTGAGAAAAATCGGTATGGATCGAGGGAATAGACCAGTTGCGTATATTTGCATATAGTATGTAGTATGGCGCTCGCGTACGAGTGAGTCAAGCACCATACTATATATATCTGGCAAATCGGGCTGTTTCCATTTTTAAGCTGGACCATGTTGATTAAACATGTTGATCGGCAACTTCAAACCAGTCATATGACCCAAAATTGTTTCTCTACTTTCTTGAATGCATCATTGCAGTTTGGAAACGTTCCCGTTTTCAAAGTTGACGTCGATTTCAAGTTTTAAAAATGTATTTCGTTATTTTGACGAAAATTTAAGATGATTAACATGTTCATTTCAACATGTAATTTCGGATGGTCCAGCTTTAAACTGCATAGAGTAATGTGCGAGGTATTTCAGGTACCGCACAGACTTTTGCGCCGGTTACTATGTACCAGCTTGCACCACCTGGAAACGGCCCGATTTGCCAGATAGTCTGGTGCTTGAGCAGTACGCGAGCGCCATAGCGCGAGGGTGGAACTCTTTATGATTTATGCAAATCTATCACGCAACTGGTCTATTTGGAGTAAAACGATGTGTGAAAACCACAGAATTAACTTGGGCGGAAAGTGTTTTGTGATTATCAGTGGTTTATAGTAGGTCGTTTAGGTTGTATAGGTTGTATATGTTGTGCAGCTTTATGTAAGCTGGGCGGCTAATATTATTAAATAGAACCTGATTAACTAGATACATTCATGAAATGAACTTGACGCTAATACACTATGATAGTACAAAAATCAAAATACCACAATCAATTACAAAAATCATTCATATATGTTCCAAAAAAGTATTTCGGCCAGTGGGTCAAATTTAGAGGAAATTCTCATTTTGATAGTTAGAAGCACAATAAAGTCGTATATAGGTAAACATAATGTTAGGGGTTTAATTGAACTTAAACGTATAAACGCATAAATTATTGTATCCCAGTGATTTACTTAAATTATTTGTAATTTACCAATGCAACATCATCGCTTATTATAAACACCACGAGAAATATCAAATGTCACAACCGTCACCCGTGGGTCTCGTAAATACAGAAGTCTGGTAAAGAAGCAAACCACCACAGATCGTGGCGAACAATTATAGATCAACGCAGCGCCGTCATGGGGAAAGAATACTCGCCAGCTCGTAATCATAATGAATGAGGTCTGTGCATCGTGAGGCCAATCGCTGCATACGTCTACATAAACCCGCAGCTCATTAGCATCGCTTCTGCGCAAACACCGTAAGGCCTCCTACGACAGCACCGCATCATCGCCATCATGGTCACCCAAGGAAACGGATGCAGATGAGCCGTACACGAGAGAGAACAAATTCACATTCCGTATAGGCAACGGAGAAATTACGAGCATAAAGATTACAAGCATAAAGATTGAAGTTTGGTTTTTTGGTACCCTTTTAATTATCAGGATAAACACCATCTAAACAGTAATTTAGCGTGACACAAAGAAGCAGGTTTAAGAGAGGATTTCTGACTGTAAGGTGGTTGCCAAGTCGGTGGGATATGGTGGGTGTCTCGGCGTCATCATGGGGATCGCTGTTGAAGACGATATTCGGTGTGTGCTTGCTTGCCGTGGCCGTGCGTGAGGCCTGCGGAAAACATGATGGCGTCTACACCAATAGCTTCGTGGTGGAGATGCACAAAGGCGCCGGGGAGACGGCTCATAGTATAGCCAAGAGGCACGATTTTGAGTATCGAGGAAATGTAAGTATAGAAAAATTGTGTGAGTACAGGTTGTTATTATAATAAATTATGATTATTCATGATACTTGCGAGGGGTTACACACTCACCAGAAGATGACACCCAAGGGGTACTGCAGAAACCACGACCATCAGCTAAACATAATAAATCCCAACTGAAATTAGGATGACAGGCAAATTATTATAGAAACTAAAACGTACATTAAAGGTAGAGTACATCATTTACAGTGACCCACATTTTTATTTCATGAGTTGGCAAGACAAACTTTACTAAAAGAGTTAATAACAATGGTATGCAAAATACCACATCAATTTATTTCTATCCAAAATGGTATTTTGTGTGAGAAATTAACAAGGTGGTTTTCTAACCTCACCTCCATTTAAAATTAAATATTTCGGGGCGCCAGCCATTGTGCAAATGTTACACGCCCTTCCTCTGGCTGTCCAACATTAGACGTGAGACTTCCACTTTTCAAGTCACCAAATCCCTATACTGCGAGGCAAAATTATGGCTTGGGTTGGATTGGACGGGGAATCCCTCCCCCTATAAAATTGGTGATGTGGCATTCCTTACTACCTCAAAATAAGACATGGGCGGAATGGAATGAGTAGAGTTTGTTTATATTCGTGTGTGCTTTTTGGCGTAATACTGTCAACACGCGTGGTCCATATGGTCATTTCTTACACAGACACCGGATTTCGACAGTTTTTTTTTTCAACATCGATCCGACCACAAAACTAATTTATACAAAATAATATAAAATAAGATAGAAGTAAAACAAAATTTTCTTGTAATCCAGTTTTGCTAAGATGTTGTTTCTCTGTCCCCAATTACCATATTAGCCTTGTTAAAAGGGGCTTTTCTATTGAGGCCGCTATTCAAAACCGTGCTTTGTGGACGATTCTATACGGTGCACCTATCGAACTCTTAATGAGGACCGTATAATGAATGTTGGAGGACAGCCCCCAACAGTAGGCTACCCCAGTTGACAGCGATTAATGGTTGAAGACATGACCCATATGCTTTTAATGACGTGACCAGATTGATCTACAAACAATAATTTTTAATTATTTTAAACCATTATTTTTAACCATTATTTTCAATAAAATAAGCTAGCAATACAACGATAACACCATCTGTTAAACCCCAGCGCCACTGTACATTTCAAGTGTTTTCTAAAAAAAATTACCTTTCACCGTCTTGAACACAAAAAAACGTGCATTGGATTTTAAAGAGGTTTTCTGAAGCATTGATGCATCTATATAGCTAAAATTTATATAAGCTAGGTTACCAACGTTCTCCTCGGTTGTTATGCCCTAGCTTATTTCAGGAATCCATTAAAAGTTTCATCTTGGAAATGATACATTCGGCCTTTAACAGGCAGCTTGGTCTTTAAAGGCCTTTCGCGGTGAACTGAGGAGGCTCGATCAAGAAACAATAATAACTGAGTTAAATTACTATGACTGATGGTGAGGTTATCACTACCCAATTGGTTTTGCTGTAAGGTTTGTGATTTCACAAAAACATGGACACGGAGTTCCAGCATTTATCCGGCTTATGCAAAGTGTGGACACAGTCAATGTAGAAAAGAGACAAAAACAAAATGGTCGCAAGTTTTTAAAAGGAGCGCCAACGCGGGTCGTTCCATATTGTCTAGTTTGTGTGCCATAATACACAAAAGTGCTTCAGTATACCGCACATAATATAGGCCTAAATAAAATGTTATTTTTATTCGGTCTTACAGTTTAGGCACTCACAACAAATCTATTGGACAATCAAGAAAATATAATAAATCTACACATCACTGTGAAGTTTAGAAAACTTCAGTATTTCGATCATATTTCAAGGAGACAGAGAGACAATCTGGAAAAGATAATTGTTCAAGGGCATGTTGAATAAAGCCGTCCCAGGGGGTCGTCAAAAACTAAGTTGGACCGATGGAATTAAGGATATGACAGGCATTTCCATTAATACTGCAAACCGATCAGCACTAGATAGGCAGAAGTGGAACTCTAAGGTTCACCATGGGTCAGTCATGACTCAAAAGACTACGACGACGATGTATTTTCACACAAAAAAGCAGCACAAAGGATGGATGCGTTTTGTGCTGTATATCTGCTTTAAGGCTTCGACGAAATATATTAGGCCATTTTGTTTTTTTTTAACCAAGGCACGCAGGTAATTACGCTCGGTGCGGTAAGTTAATGTTATCCGCTTCGACTGAGTCGTGTATTATTCACCGCCCTGACTTAGCTACGGGATTATTGCTCACTCGCAGGCCGTGCAGGCCGTGGTTGCATATGGCGATCGATAAACGAACACGATGCAGACATAATTATTTAGGGATATGGCTGCAATAGCCACCCACTTAAAAAGCTATTAATTCTGCTGCTTCCACTTCAAACAGATGTCTGTTCTCTTCATGATTTAAAAAGTGAAAAGTAAACAAATTTATGCTTTAATAATGAGGAACAAAAAAGATTTCACAAATCTCTCCTAAATTTCCAGCACATATACTGATCAGATCTAACAAAATGTATATTCACAACTGAACAGAGTGATTCAGTCGCCAATGCATCAATTCAAAGCCATAAACGTGTGATTGTGTAAGCGGCTTGAAAATTGTATTTCATAAAATCAAATTCTATACACACACAAAAAAAGGACGCACAACCAATTGAAGGCAAATAAATGTAAACAACAATGTAAACAACATTTTCTGTTAAAAAAAAAAAACTTAAATAAAATTTGGTATAAAAGTTAGATCAAAATCCGTATTCCTGAAACAATCTGAATGACAAAAGCGAAGCTCATATTGAGTAATGAACAGATTTTACCAGCTTCTGATGCCGGGTTCTGATGAGGCGCCGGAAGAGGTGAAAGATTTTACAAAGCGGTGACTATTTCCGGTAACACATTTTGACAACGGAAATACGGACAGCTGTTCCCAGTGTTCATTTTGTCATGATAAACGCATGCACGTTTGTTGATTCTTTCTAGCCAAAATGTGTCATAAAGATCGTGTAGGATGTTGCCGCTGCCGGCTACCGTAGCGCAAATGCCACGGATTACTAAATAAACAGGGAAAGATTCCATAATGTGGAGGTCTCTCGAAGGGCCGAGGGGGCTTCTAACTTGGGCAATAGTAGAAGGAAATTACACGGCTGCAAAGAAAAAGAACAATAAACACCACGGAACTAATAATGAACAGCGAATTGCCTGCGATGCACAGGCCGTAGCATTGCATGAACATATTTGATTTTGCTAGTAGTAGGGTCATGCATGGCGCTTTTTTGGGCATTTTACATTGTAAAGTATGTTTTTAAACCCCCTCCCCCGCACGAAATGACAAACCTAAAACAACGCTCAAAGGTTTTAAAGACAGATTACAGGAACAGCATTACATAACTAAAGAATAATGTTGATAAACTGCCTTGTAGAAATTTCAGCCTGATGGATGCATAATACATGTATTATACATAAAACCTGAAAAATATACGCATGGTTTTTTGTGTATAAATGAATGGTAAAAAGTTGTCTGCAGAAAAAAAGAAAGAAAAAAAACACCTTCTGTTGGAAATTTCTCCCACAAAGGTATACCATTCCACACGGAACAATCATGTGGAATTTGTTACCATTGCTATATCAACACTTTTAGTCAGTTTTATTATTATTATTATTATTATTATTTATTTCTGGTATTCATACCAAGGATTCCTCAATAGTGCTCATTGCACTGTCACTCGCAAGCGTGAGGAAACCCATTAAGAATTAGAAATGGCCAGAGACACCGGGAATGATCCCCCTTGCTCTTCACGAAAGAATGCTCTGGGATCTTTAGAGTGCGTTTCCAATACCTAACACACTGGACCAACGGCTTTACATCCCTTCCGAAGGATGGAGCAAGTGTGGTTGAGTGCCTTGCCCAAGGGCACAGGTACCGTAGCCGTGGGGAGGTTCGAACCTGCAACCCCAAGTTTTCACCTATGATTGCGAGTCAATGACCTAAACCGCTCGTGAAGTAACATTTTGGGCAACTGCAAATGATGTATTGGGGCTTTAAGCAAATGTTTGGTTTTAGCAATTGGTCTGTATGCCGTTTGCTTATTTTTAAAGCATCTAGAAAACACTACGAGTATAGTGACATCTGTTTCTTGACATTTCCGTGGGACATGATGTGTACCAAAATCATTCATTGGACGGGATGGTGAAATCACGTCCGTGCATGTATTTACTCTTAATTAAGTTGAAACACATGTCCACTCAGGCCCGCTAAAATCAATCATATCGCAGTTGTACATGGTTACAAGCCACATTGATATAAAACACTTTTAAAGGCCCTATGTATCATTCGCAAGATAACACTTTTTGCAGATTCGTGGAATAAGAGGAAAAATTGTGGTAAACTCGCCTCAAGAAATGTTCGCTACATAGATGCATCAGTGCTTCAGAAAACCCACCTGTCAATTTCCAACATGAAATACCATTTTTGACGGAAATAAATTAGTGTAGTGTTTGTTATCATTGCTATCAACACTTTGAACAAGATTTTTCTTGTCAACTCATAAAAAACAAAATTGGGTCATTGCAAATGATACAATGGGCATGTGTTTGAAAATGATGTGTTAGTTTTGTTAAAGCCAAGGCACACAAATGTTTAGAGATGATCCACAAAGTAAACTGACTAAAATTAGGGCTACTTGCACTAATCCTAAAAAGGAGAACTTATAGGTTTCGAGATTTCGTTATACCGGGATACGGAGCACAATGAGCCTCGACCTTTGATGCTAACGACCCACGTCACATCACTGGGGTAAATTTTAGGACGATAACATTCATTTTTTTATAATCGATTGGTTACGCACGTGCACAGTACAAGTAAAGTCATTTCGACGTGATTAAAAAACTATGTCTGAATTTTGCCGGCAATTTTACGAAAGACGCGAGACCAGGGGTCAAAGCCTGTAGGCCTATACAGGATTTGCAATGTGCCCCCATTTTTATAATTGTAATCAATACGATTTAACATACACCCAAGGGAGTTAGGGTTAATCTGAATGCAAAAATCTTACTCAAATGGAAGATAGAAGTGGTTTTAACTGTCCAGTACACGAATATCTTTTTGAAAGAAAATGGTAACTGAAGATGAATTTATGGAAATGTGTGTGCACGTGGCCGCTCTCGTATGAACGAAACGAGGCCCTTGACTACCTTGACATTATGGTTCCGTTTTCCGTGCAGTATAGCCAGGGAACCAGCCTCAGATACGACGGTGGCTTCTCACACTTTCTTGAAAGCATGGACACAGTTTTTCATTGTTTTTTTGGAACGCAGATGAAGTACTGACCTGAAATTATAGACGGGTTGGTTTTTAGCGTACAGATCCTCAATCACACATGAAGATAACGTTGTTTGTAGCAGTTTTCCAATATATTTATAGCATAATGCAGTTTGACTAAGTTTATCCAAACCATGTTCTTTTTGAGTGGCTATAGCCCATCTTACTAATTAATTCACCAACCGACAATGCAAATACCCCCAGGTTTGTTGTGCATTTACCTTACTTCAACAACAAAAGGAAGATAGTAAGAATAGCCACCGTTGCAACTAACGATTGATATCATGCATCTCACGCAAGCTTTAATAGACAACTCCTTTATCCCACTTCACTGCTAACATTGCCATGAGGCCATGACTTGAATGAGAACATGTACATGTAACATGGCTGTTTATCACCCGAGTGGCTGAAAGCATTGGTTGGGCTGTGCTCCATTGCCTCTCAAGATGCGTGATTTGCCGAAAATGTCGAGTCAGCCGTACGGAGAGGTATACCTCGCAAGAGTCAATGGAAAGACCCAACGACAAATGCAAAACATTGATTTTCTTAGTTCTTGAGAAATAACCAGAAACACATTTTCATATAGGCCTATGTTCATTTATTGTAGATAACCACGGAGTTAATTAGGATTCCAGTGGCACTACACCCTCACTATAGAATATGTCTAGTTGTCACCGGCGCGGCGCGGCGTAGCGAGTTAGACGGAATATGCCGGCGTGCCCATTTTTCCTGGCAACCAGATTTTTCATTTTCTTTTATAAATTTAGGGGACAGGTGTTATGCGAGACTGTTTTTTTTTTAAGTAAGGGGTTCACTGTTTGTTACGTGCAAAATACGCATGTGACTAAAATCCCAACAAATTTTAAGGAATATGAAACATATAGTTAATAGATTTGTCGATCAATTTAAAACCGAGTCAGACTCAAGTCATACTAAACATAGAACGACAGTAAGGTACTCCTTATCAGTCCATGTTGGAACATATTGGAACATCTTCGTTTACGTTTATCGAAAACGTTTTTTTTTTTCATCTTTCCTTTTATCAGCTCATTCTTCAGTTACTCCCATTACATTCTATCCTGTGGTTTATCATCCCCTTCCATTCTCTATCGCCATCTCTGCATTCATGTCTATCCACCCGTTATGGATTGTTTTCTCTTGGCGGTAAGATTTCATCTCCACGAGCATTTTTTGTCGGATCAGTCTTTTCACTGGCCATATCTGCAGCGCTTTTTCATTCGCGCGGGCAGCTGGCATTTCTCCGTATAATTTATTCAGAATTTGTCTTCGAGCTCAAGTTAAAAAAGCGTGGGTTTCTCCTACGTCGGTTACGCATTGTGGGAGTCGCCAACTCCCCGTAAAAGGTCATTCTTGCTCTTGTATAGACACGGCTATTTCGGAATCAATATGGTGGAATTCCGGCTTGTGTTGGGCAAGCGAGGTCGGTTTTAAAGGATGAAGATGACGTTGGCAAATGAAGTCGACTGGCCTTAAGCATCTAAATAATGACAAAAGTCATTAATAGTACCGACGTAGGAGAGGGCATAATGAGATAGGATTGTGTGAAAGGTGGTTTTTGCATGACGATGAGATGAAGGATCGTGAGGAGATCAAAGACGGCGCTAACGGTGCATAATAACAACCTCACTGTATACACTGTATGTTGCAGACTGGTGTGACCACAGGCAATCTCCCATTCTACTCTTTACAAGAACCGTCACAACTATAATACTAAAGTCACACCTGATTATAGACGCCAGTCTATAGGTTTTTGGTTGAAATACTGTTCCGGGTAAACCATTAGCCATTTTGAAGTACGGCGGACACAATATAGGAGGGAGCACTTTGACTTATTTATTTATTGGCTGTTCCGATACGGTCGGAACAGCCTTTGTTTTCGTTAAGATTTTTTTTTTTTTTCTTTTTCTTCTTCCACTTTTTTCAGACGCTTTTTCGGGCACTTGCCCATTCATGATTGACTTCAAACTTCACATGGACATTGGTCACTATGTGAAGTTGTGCACAGTACTAATGACGTCATGATGACGTCATCACGTGTCAGATTAAAGGGGCATGAAGTTTAATAAATTAAATATTCAAAAATCATTAAAAAATCAACCGTTTGACCTACGATCTTGATTCCTTCGGCATATACGATGACTAACAAAGGTCTTTGAGATGCGCACACCCCTTGACCTTTGACCTCGTTTCCTATTGGTCTAACAGATTTTGCCTTGCCATTTGAAAGTGGTGCAAGATATTTGGACAAAGTCACTTGTGTTACACTTCGACTAGGGTGGGGTATCTAAAAAATATTTTTGTGACCTTTGACCTTGCTCACTTCCGGTCGAAACCGGAAGTGGCCCTTAGTTTGAAAGTGAAAGGAGGTATTGAGATGGGGTCAATGGTGTTATTACCAGAGGCCCTTAAGCTTTCCAAAAATATAAGTGATGACGTCATCGTACGAAATAGCGCCCTCTACCGACAAGATGATTACGTAATTAAATATTCAAAAATCAATAAAAAATCAACTGTTTGACCTACGATCTTGATTCCTGTGGCATATACGATCACTAAAAAATGTCTTTAAGATGCGCACAGGGCTTGACCTTTGACCTCGTTTCCTATTGGTCTAACAGATTTTGCCTTGCCATTTGAAAGTGGTACAAGATATCTGGATGTGGTCAACTGTATTACACTTGGACCTAGGGTGGTGTATCCAAAAAATATGGCCGTGACCTTTGACCTTGCTCACTTCCGGTCGAAACCGGAAGTGGCCCTTAGTTTGAAAGTGAAAGGAGGTATTGAGATAGGGTCAATGGTGTTATTACCAGAGGCCCTTAAGCTTTCCAAAAATATAAGTGATGACGTCATCGTAGGAAATAGCGCCCTCTAGCGACAAGATGATTACGTAATTAAATATTCAAAAATCAATAAAAAATCTACCGTTTGACCTACAAATTTGATTACTTCTGCATATACGATCACTAACAAATGTCTTTAAGATGCGCACATGGCTTGACCTTTGACCTCGTTTCCTATTGGTCAAACAGATTTTGCCTTGCCATTTGAAAGGGGTACAATATATCACGATGGGGTCAACTGTGTTACACTTCGACTAGGGTGGGGTATCCAAACATATAGCAACACCTTTGACCTTCCCCACATGTCAGATTAAAGTGGCATGTAATAATATTCAATATTTAAAAATCGATAAAAACTCAACCGTTTGACATACGATCGTGATTTATTCATATACAATCACTAACAAAGGTCATCCCGAACACCACATATGTTTATAAAAAGGAGGGGAACAGCCATGTGTTCGTTTTCAACGAACACATTTCTAGTTTTTATTTAGTTTATTTATTTATTCACCAATTACAGGAATGGGATCAATTAACATATATATTCGAATAACTATCAACTTCTAAGTTGAACTAGAAACGGCCAGAGACACCGGGGAACTCCCGGTCCCTTGCTCTTCACGAAAGAATGCTCTGGGATCTTTAAAGTGCGTTACATGTAGCACACTGGACCAACGGCTTTACATCCTTCCCGAAGGACGGAACAAGTGTGATTAAGTGCCTTGCTCAAGAGCACAAGTGCCACAACCCGTCACGGCCCGGAATCTGACCCACATTCTAGAGTACTGGAACTTGAGTTCGACGCACGAGACCGCTCGGCCATAACACCCCTTGGCCTTATTTGCACTTATTTTATCTGTATTATAATTGCAAGTTTTTGGAAAGAAATACATTAGAATAAAATTGCGCCCTATCCTTTTGTTCTGCCGTACTTCAAAATTGTCAATTATAATATTCTTTTGTATTCGATGTTTCGTTTGCTGAGCCCAGTCGCTGTGGTCCATCCATCGATATACATACACTGGATGAAGTATGCAATAGCAGTTGGCTATACGAGAATTAAAGCAACGCGCCGGCCGCCATTGTACCCCACGAACAATGCTTGGCCTAGACTGCTCCCCGGTCCATGCGATCGCTTGCATGCCACTTAACACATGTAGACCATGACGTAGACTAGTGAATATTTCTGTTATCACTTGCTTGTAACACTGACGTTCACATTTAATTGCAAATTTTCACATTTGGGCTTTTTGAACATTTGGTGCTTAAAAATACAACATTTAGCAAAACAAATGCCGTAAAAGTTAAATTAATGTCACGAAAATCACAAATCCAATGTTTCTTCTGAAAAACCTCGAAAGTAATGCTAACAATTTAAATTGTAGGACTTTAGTCAAAGATAGAGTTTTTGCTTAGATTTTCGTGCATTGGAAATGACTTTTGCATTTTGATGTAGGAGCGGCATATTTTTGTTCATAAACAAAGCCCTCAAACGAAAGTTACGAGACAAACCCATTTTTATTTGCATCTAAAACAGCTTTCCTGTTGGTCACAACATTATTTGTTTACAACATAGCAATTATAGCAACGATTAAAAAAGCAATTGCCAACATTAAATTTCACCCTGTGGTTTTGTAATTTATTACACTATTTACACAGAAACCCAAATTAGCCTGACCAAGAACCCAGCAATGACTTTGTATGCAGCTGGGGATAGATTTGTTTAGCCCGACCACGAGCTGGACAATGACTTTGTATAAAGCTGGGGATAGACTTGTTTATCCCGGCCAAGACCCCAGCAATAATTTTGTATACAACTGGGGATAGACTTGTGCCATTGTTGGCGTTTTCTAGCATCTGTCACAGCTTTAGTTGGGAAACTTCGAAAAAGAGCAGAAATGTTACAGTATCCAAAAGGATTTCAAAATTCTCTGAGCATTTTAAAAACGGTACCACTAAAAACGATAAAACGCGAGTGCACTTGGAATTTATTGCCAAGATTTTGAAGAAATTATCGATTGAAATTAAAATGCTGATTCTATGGCTCACATTTTCGTCTTTCTTAAACAAATGAAGAAATGATGCAAACATTTCATACATTAAAGGCAAATATGAAAATTTACAATGTCAATCATTGAATATTCCACCATATGTGCCAACAGGACTTTCCTTTCGGATGAGTTAGTTATAACCTTTGAATCAATATGTTGTCAAGGCGCGCAAGAAATCCACTCATTTTATTGCAGCACCAGTCCCGCGTTGATAATTCATCAAATTTTATGTAATTTATTTAAAATTTCTGACGTTGCTGGGCTTGTTGTTTAGATACGGTTGGCCAGAGCTAGCTCAATCGCACTCACGTCAACCAACAGAAGACAAATCATTCGCGCCTTGGTCAAACAAAAGGCTGGCGTAGACGGTAACGACTTGCTATGAAGGCAAACACTCTTGTCGTTGCAATTTGCTAACCCTCGTACCTTCCGTTGCTGGGAAGGAAAACATGCTTTCTACAAAGAAAGAATATGACGGAAGTGTTTTCTTGTCGTTAGCTTTGTTTGTCTCGATCTCACCTATACATCCATAATTAGACATGTTAATGGATGTGAAAATGGGAAGGTATAACATGAATAATTATGATGCGGTATTTTGTAGTGGTGTCTTGTGATTTTGGAATCATAAGATTTAAAACAATATTCATCATAACCGTTTGGTGTTACAAAGCTGATATCATTATTAGGTCTGTTGTTCGCTGTATTAAAAATAGTCCCACAAAAAAGATGTGAGGGACCGCTGTGCGATTTATGATAACCAACTGTCATAATTTTTCTCCTGTGTATAGTTAATGCTCAGAAATACAATTTGAATTTTTCTTTTGAATGTTCTCGTCATTGTACCACTGTCATCATAATTTACAATTAACGCAAGTCTTATATTTTTAAATGCCATTTGCATCATTTGCAATGTCCCAAAATTTTGCTTCAACAAAAACAATGCTAACGAACAGGGATTTATTTCTGTCTAAGATGGTATTTTTTATAAGAAACTAACAACTGCAGTTTTGTTAAATGTTTGTGTACACATTTGTTTGTCATTCACTTAAAACAAATACTATACAAGGATGTTGAAGGTTTTATAAAGCATTATAATGCATATGCAGCTAAATTTTCTGCAAACTAGTTTAAAACATTCTTCGTATATGTTATGCCCTGCTCCAGAAATCCCTGGAAAGTTTTATCATGCAAATGCTGTATTGGGTCTTTAATAACATACTATCGGGTTTATTTTTCCTAATTTGTTTTGAGGTTTTGAGACAGTTTTCAAGACACTTGTCTCGATCACAATCAAGAGTCAATTTGTCAGAAGGCTCTTAAAAGTCAAACGGTGTACGCATGTTTGTGTCACCGTTGTTGGATTATTTTTGAAAGCTTTAAAATCATACAAATAACAAAAATGCTTTTAATTAGAAGCGTACTATTTTGTATGATTTATAGCATGTTGTACGTTTGTACTATAGCCACGTTGAAAGATTTAGAAACTAGCTACATATATTTGGGGTTTATTGTGACTTTCTTACAATGTTTATTAACCAGTAAATGAGTGCATGGCTTCGACGCCCAAGGGTATATATGAAAAGCATACTTTTTCCCTTCAGAAGACAAATAGTTGCGTGGTGTATTTTGTTTTCTTTTTAAAGAAACACGCGTCCCCTAACAGCTAGGTCGCGAAGCATGCATGCTTGTATTAAAACAAAGTATTTGTAATATCTTCAAGATAATATCCATACTTGTATAGTATCGTTGAATACCACTACTGAAGCCATAAAATAGCGTCGGTAGTCAGGTACAGCCTTCGTGTTTTGTATGATTTTGACTTTGGAGGACACAAAACAAACCATTAGGCCTACACCGAAAAAAAATTGACTTACTTAAATAAAGAAAAAAAATAGTTCCAAGCTCCAATCCAATGATTCCACCAGAAGTGTCTTTAAAACGATAATTAAAGATTAATTTATATAAACGCGTGTGCACGCATTTATATATATTAATCTTTGTTTTTAAAAGGGCGCCCTCATGTGAACGAAAAAGGCCCATAACTACGTGGTAATTTGGCCCTGTTTTTCTGGCGGCTTTGCACAATTTCCTGAAAGCATGGTCACTATTTTCATTGTTTTCTACTAGGATTGTAAGAAGGTACCCGACAACGTCACATTGAGTTAAGTTTAAAATAATACATGTACTTATTTTGGACGATATAATCCTGTAAATCAGTTGCAAAAAATCCCGGAAATTCCGATATCAATAGATTGTAGGCCTAACTATCGTACGTCAGCCGCGTGCTTCAGCAATCACGCATATTGAAACTGATTAGCATTTACTCGAAAATGTCAATGCCGTTTGAAAAAAAAAATCAAACTGAAAGAAGGTTAAACGGTTAGCTGTTATAGGAACCACAGTTTGGCATTATTCCCATACACAAAATGAAACTCAACGCTCTTGTTTGCGTCATCGTCATATTTATTGTGAATTGCCGAATGCACACTTCGGTGGGATTTTAGCGATAAAAAAAGCATCGCTCAATCTCACTTACTTTGTCCAAATCCGAAAACGAATAATGATGCAAGGGGGTTTTCGGTATAAAGTGCAAGAAAAGCCGATTGACGTCATTGTCGGAGTGTCAAGTTCCCAGTCACTTCGGATTTGCGGTGACAGTATCGGGAATGGAATTGGGGAGATTTGATATCGTGAGCTGTTTGCTTGTGTTCCGCATTCTATTAGCCGAGTCATTAATGCTAAAGGGCACAGTGCAGTGATGCCATAGCCGCACTCAAAAAAAGGGGGGCGGGCGCATGGCAAGAAGAATTATTATTTCTTAAAATGTCATCCATTATTGTTCTAAGAAGAAGAAAAAACAGCCACAGCAACATTAAAAACGCTACTAAACGATGGTATAAGCGCTGTACGGGCTGTTGTATGAATTTTTTGGGCAAATATTCTCCTATTTTTTTGTAACGCAGTGATAAAAATATACTGCTTTTACAAATGAATTGACGTCCAAAGCTTCTGCGTGCAACGTCATCACTTGGTAAACCATGTAACTATGGCGACCAAGACTGTATGATGAATAGTCTCATTGTTATGGTCGTATAATCCAACTAAGGGCGTGCATACAAGCAAGAGTTCCATGAAAATAAATTTCTTTGTTCGGTTGTTTTGATTAAAGCACATCAGCATGAGCTAGTATTCGTAAAAACGGTAAAGAATTGTTTGCGCATTGCAAAGGTTTTCCCATATATGTAAATTATTTAAAATGTTATTTGTAACTTAAAGGAGTTTGTCCAAAACACATTTTCCCCATGGGTGTTGAGATTTTGATACCATATCATTTGTCATATTTTCTCATTGCCATCCTGAAATTACGCGCTCTCAATCCGTATATGTTCAAGAATATCGTCAAGGGGAAAAACAAACAAACGAACAAACAAACAAAAAATCATGTTTTACAAACTAATTTATCTGGTTATATAAAGCATTGCAGTGCTTACACCAAACGTTTTGCTTCCACATCCAAATTGGAGATTGCAAATTTTCTGTTCTCTTCCCATGGATAGTTCCGATCACCTAATTATGTGTCTGGCAGCAAGCAACCCACAATGCTCCGCGCGTCTGTGGCTGTGACCTTGTGTGATGTATTTCATTCACACACAAAATGTGAAGCACATTAACCCATCCCAGCGTCCTGAAAAGGCGCTGGGTACGAGCGAAGATGGATTCAGTCAAATTAAAACGAAAACAACAATTCATTGCGCAGAAATATATTTTATATTTGTGCAGTGCGAACATTTAACAATTATATAAACCACCATTGAATGAATTGATTGAGCGCATTTTGGTCATACGCCATTTGACGTCATGTGACGCAGTTGCACATCAGAAGGTATTTAGCCTCATTAAAATATGGAAGGAGAACACGCCTTCGTGAATTTCTAAAAATTAATGAGCCTAAATCCGCTGCCATACGATATACCCCAAATTCCAAATTGGTTGTTTCATTTCTATCTTGTTAAGCGCCACATATCAAGCATTTTATTCACTCCCATATGTTAAACAATATTTGTCACTTTGTTGTTCAGTTTTTTTGTTTATTGTACTATAGATTTTTAACTTATAAGACCTGCCCTGTATATACACATGATGAGTGTTATCGGTATTCCAATTTAAACCAAAAAAGCTACATATACCACGAGGGTGTCCCTTGGAGTGAGACGTGGTTTTTGAGATATGGTGTGTGGCAAAACGTGACCCAACTTCATAGACAAACCTCATAGACATGCTTAAGCATGGAGTTTTTGTCTCCAAAAATGTAAGCGATCATGCTTAACACGTTGACTGCCGACTACGAGTATCCTCGTAGTAACAGGAACGCCATCTGTGGCAACGCCCTGTGAAACTGTGCTCGGCAGTCAACGTGTTAAAGAGGAATTAGCTCTAGAAAACAAAAAACATTTTGCTGAACAAGTGTAACTCGTGCATTATTTTTATACAAAGAACAAGGAATTTGATCCGCTGAAAATTGGATACGAACTTCACAAAGAATGACAATTGCAGCGACACCGTGTAGTATGGACGCCGCCATTTTGTCCGGAAACTGGACAAAAAATGACGTTTTCACGGACAACTCTTTCGTGTACTCCTATAGCAATAGGCCCTATACACGAGAAAATTTGTCCGCAAAAATGTCACTCCTTGTCCGGCCATTTTTTTAGGAAAATGGCGGCGCCCATAAGCCATTCTTTGTGAAGTTCGTTTCCAATTTTCAATGGGTCAAATTTCTTGTTCTTTGTATAAAAATAGTGTACAAGTTACAATTGTTTAGCACAATGTCATTTGTTTCTTGGGTATAATTATCGTCTAAAATTTACTTGAAGAATTACTAAACAGTAATGGCTCGGACAAGGCATTGGGAACCATTTCTAAGGCATTAAGGCGTAATATTGATATTTTGAAAAATTTATTCTGTTTGCACAGGTCCTAGGAAAGGAGAATTTACATCATTTTGTGCATAAACGTAACTCGGCGCATGCGCACCGAAGACGCCGAAGCACCGAGCACCTACGGACATTGGAATCTGAACCTTCGGTAAGCCAAACCACATAATTATATTGTTTCCGTTGTTTGCTTAGCTCCCATAGCACAATGTGTCCTTTGCACAATAGTCCATGAAATACAGTTAAAATGTTGTTGTCCGAAAAGAATCCTCAGGGTAAAAATTGGCTAGAATATAAGGATTTTTAGATTAAAGGTAGTATAAATGATTAGTAAACCGTTATAAATAGTCCCATCCCCCTGTGTGATTGAAGATATGCATGATTAAAACCAACCTGAGCAAAAATCAGCTCCGTACTTCGTCTAACTTTCAAAAAATGGTTTACAGACACATCGCCCCAAAACCACTTCGCCCTGTACCACTTTTGGGGCGAAGTAGCATTTGAGCGAAGTATAGTGTTTGGACGAAGTAGTTTTAAGGTGTAATGGCCTTTGGGTGAAGTGCTTCAGGGCGAAGTGGTCCAGGGCGAGGTGGTTTTGGGGCAAAATGAATTTACGTCTCGCGAGACGAAAAATAATTGTTTTTCTTATTTATAATTCTTAAAGACTATAACACTTCAGACAAAACCATTTTAGAGGAAGTTTTCTACCGTCATCGTGTTTATATTGTGTAAGTTATGTGTAAATCTGTGAATATTTTTTTGATTCCTCGAGATACTAATCATGTATTCTACCTTAAATTTAAGAAAATCATAATTCGGGAAAGACGTGCTTGTGATATTCCGTAACACTAATGCGGTATGTGACCGTCCACTGCACAAACGGGCCGTAAAGTCGGCAAACTTTGTTCTGCGCTACGAAGCAAATTATACTGAGCAACAAAAGAAATTACGCAAAAGGTTTCTCTATTTTTTTATTGAAAAAAACCAGTCAATATGATAGTGGGAATTTGTGCAGTGATGCATAATGAAGCTGTTATGTAAACATTTCGACAACTTAATTACAAAAAGTTTGAAAATGTGCGTGTTTTTTTTTGTTGCTCGGTATAGGCCTATGTGTGTATTTGAAATGCCCACACCTTTCCAAAACTAATTGTAAAATTTCAGTCGTTTTCTTTAATTTAAAATACAAACAAAAAATCGGCATTTTGTCAGGGAAATATTGCAGAAATTGTCTTTACAAGCACGAAATCACTGCAAATTCACCATTGATTTCGCGAAAATTACTCTCAAACTCCCGACGTGTGTGGTATAACATTGTACAGCGTGGAGAATTTAAGTTTCTATATGCTGTGGAGATCTATTTCCTGACATTTTAAAAAACTTAATTTTGAATCATTTAATTGCTTTTAAATATCTTCCCAAAGGTATTTGGTGATAGCGATTTCAATTTAAAATCTATTCATCGATGCAATCTTTTAGACTTCAAATTAACAATCCAAAACACAAGAAGTTCACCCGGCAAGGCTTTGTTTACTATTTAATCGAATCTTGCGCAGTATTTAGAGCTGCTGCAAGCAATCGAAACATTCGTCTCCATGGTCTAAATTAGATTTTCTCGCTCTCAGATAGAACACTTCGACGACGGCAGCCCAGAAATTAAGATAATTTTGTATATCTGTCCCCGCGTGAATCCCCTTACGCATGCACGCTTAATATGGAACATTGATGACCGACGGTCCTCACTCTCTAGGGAAATCAGATCTTTGATTCTCGCAGAGTCCCGTTGTGTCGTAGATGGTAATTAACGTAATTAAGTACGATTTTTTTCTTCATATGGATTATTTTGTTATTCCCTCAACGCAGTAGTAATGGAATTATTAATGACCGCATCCTTTTTATTTCAGTCATGCTTAGAGAGAACGACATATGTACATGCATGTGCTATATTTACATTGTTTACCAAATCAGCGAACATCACACACATTTACGAAAGTGTTAATTTTGTAATGTTTTTCAATCCACATATGCTGATTATCACTGTTCATGGTAGCTTCATTGTACATCATTTATGTATCACGTCAAGGTTCTTCCTTTTTGTAAAAGGGGCTCCTGCGATATCAAGTTGGCGGCGAAGGCTTTGCTGTATTAAAGTAGTCGATTAGCACCAACGTTCAAATATATTTAGACGCCATCTGGGTATTTTAATCGCTCTTTATTCAATTTGTTAGACCATTGCTAGGATACGGAGTTCTCAGAGTTGTTTCGTTCATGTGGTTAGTTTTGAGCATGATTATATCGTGTACAAGAATAATCGTATGCTTGTTCACAGTTACCATATGTTGGATTCTAAATTGGTTTGATATACATGCAAGTAGTCGTTGAGTTGAAACAGTTTGGGCTGAGAGATAGCGCAGCCGCAGTTTAAGTGAAAGAATGATTATAAGTACTGGCACGTACATATACATGTGTGATTATTAATATCCCAATCGTTTTCACTTCCTTTCTCAATCGACTTTGAATGTAGGCCTAAACATAATATTCAGCTTGAGAAGCACATTGCATTACCTGCAACCATAAACGCTGATTCCATTGTGAATCAAAGCGTAGTAACGTGTTTTGGCCGGATAACCTTTATGTTCTCAAAGTGCCTTGGGAGTCGCAACCTCTCGGCTTTGACACGGGAATAATATTTTCACGCCTTCAGAATCGCAGGGCAGACATATCGATCTAGTAGTAGCAGCGACCATATGGTACGTTCATCCCGTGATGACGTAGGTAAGTCAGGTTGTAGCTACGTGTATTTATTTGTGGGGTGTTATGGCCGAGCGGTCTAGTGCGTCGAACTTAAGTTCCTGTGCTAGTACTAGAATGTAGGTTCGAATCCGGGCCGCGACGGGTTGTGGCACCTGTGCCCTTGAGCAAGGCACTCAACCACACTTGCTCCCATTCCTGTAATTGGCGGTTCTCCGCTGTTGGATATGGTTAATAAAATAAATAAATAAATAAATAAAATAAATAATTTAGGCCCGCCCGTCCGTAACTGGCCACTATAAATGAACACACACAACGTACAAAAAAACGGGACTCGGCATTGAAAGCACAGATTCATTGGAGAAAACTCAAAGGTATTTATGTTTTAGGGTCGACAGGTACCGTAGCACACACTGAGCAAAGGGCTAATATATAATATATTTATATATTCATAAAAATGCGCTTTCCTACCTTTGAACAGCGAATCGCCCGACATTGAAACCAAAATTCATACGGATCAACACTGTACAAACAACACTGTATGTGGCAGAATATCGTGTGATTGTTTGTGAGGCAATGCACTTTGACCTCTGTGTGCGCTGTCTGCTAGCTCTGTTGTGATTGGTCGGCGGGTTCGGCTTGATTGACAGGTCGGAACTTGCATTGAATTCCTTGGAAAATGACAAATAACATTCCTGTCAAGTTCTATTACAGTTCTATGCATACACATGTACATGTAATCATCTATAAATCAGTGGTTCATTTCGCAAAAACAGGACTTAGTGGAAAAGGTCTTAGCGATAGGAGTTGACTGTGCTTAAGTCCTACAATAGGACTTAAGTACCCCTAAGATGGATCTTAGGATGTTTGTGAAACGAACCCCGGGGTTGTAGTCGAGTCCATCACAAGTCTATCACAAGTCTAGAGCCGAGCCGATAAAATCAGTGACAAGTCCGTGACAAGTCCGTGACAAGTCCGTGACAAGTCCGTGACAAGTCCGTGACAAGTCCGTGACAAGTCCGTGACAAGTCCGTGACAAGTCCGTGACAAGTCCGTGACAAGTCGCGCACAAGTCCGTCACAAGTCCAGTAACAAGAAGCAAAGAATGAACACGCACAAAATAATGTCTTTTTTGGAGTTCATTTCAATAGCTTGTGACTTGAATTAAGACACGTAGACTTGTGGTGCACTTCTGAAGGCTTTTGTGAGGTTTTGTGATGGGCTTGTGATGGACTCGACTGCAACCCTGCTATAGATACGCTTCCTATTTTGTACGAATGCATCAATGTTCATATAAACATTTAGGTCAAAAATCTGTTTTCTGTAACATGTACTGAATAATTACGACGCTTCGTTTCCGAATGTTTGCTGTTGAATATCCCTTTGTGATGCGAAAGATCAGTGACATCTCGTCCGGATCACATTTACCTTTTCGGGTCACTGCAATAGTGTCGCCATCGATGTTATCTCTCCACCGCCTCCATGATTTTGCCGTTTTCTGGTTCTATAGCAATGCCACATCTGAAGCATCCTTCTTTTTACTACTTCGTACATGACGAGACTGTTGAAGTCCTGATTACATGCGGGCAGTCTTTGCATATTATGTGTGCGAAAGTAATTACTGGAGAAAGGCAGGTGATATAATGTTCATTAGACTTTCTGGCGTTGGTATAATTTGCTCGAGCTTCACAAACGAAACAAACAAATGGCTGTCGGATTGACCAAGCGTTGCTTTGGAACAAAACTGGGCGCTACAAAGTAGCGGCGAAAGTGCGAAAATAGACATGTTTTTACTAAGGGTCACACATTTGCAAATTTATCTGAAGACACAAAGCTTCATTGTTTCACTACACGAATTAATGGTTGAGATTATTGAGCTTGTTGTAACACAACATTATATATGCTCAATAAAATTTCAACATTTGCGTGTTGCATTTCTGGTGTTTTTCCTGTGACATGAATAGTGATTTGTTGCATTTTCCTTTCTCACAAAGTGATCGTTAAATGTTGTGAATTTTATTTTATACGACATGTGGACAGCGTCTTCACCGTTTCCTTATCGAAACAGACTCTGAATCGCCGATTTACTTAGTAGAGTAACAGTGACCTTATTAAATAAGAGGTCCGTGGGACTTTGCAAATTACATGTATCCTGTATAGGAACCTTGTACATGTAAATGTATTATCCAGAACGAAGAACCAATGATACTGACCTAAAGTGTTCATCGTTGTGAAGAGATTGTTGTAATAGCAGTGTACCCTTTATCGAGGTTCGACTACATACAACTGAATTACTGAAGGTAATTTCACAACTGGGCTATTGCAGGTGAAACGGGTGATTCAACAGACTGGGTTCAAAAGAGACAAGCGGGGATTCAAGGACCTACACAAAGTCTTCAGCCGGATCAGAAGGCAAACGTCAGACAAACAAGCCACAAAAGATGAAGCGAAAGAAGCCAGCTGGACAGATTTCAATGATCCGCTCATACCCAAGCAGTGGTACCTGGTGAGCTCACATTTTGTTTTCACTTCTTGTCATTCACAAAATAAATTTATGTTTGTCATTGAATGAGTGAAGAAGGCAGTATTGTAAAACCCTTCTTGCCGATTTCGCGTGTGAATGGGTCATTTTGACAGTGATAGATAATTCTGTTTTTATTTAAATTTTATTTTACCCTTTTCTTGGGCGGATGTTACACTAAAAAAGGAATACTGACCAATATTTTTTTTAAAAAATGAGGAACACAAAAAAAAAAAACCCTTTATAACAAGTTTTTTTTGTTTTTCGTTCATCTTTAGTTTATTTATTTATTTTTACTGATTTGGAATGTATTTTCTTTTTTGCTTGTTTTGTTTGCTTTTGTATATGTAATTATTTTGAATGTACATAGTGCTAAGTTTTAACTAAACGCAAAAGCATTGTGAACTGAACAAATTTCGCAAAACAAGCAAATTTTACAAGTCAAACTTTTCGATCCATGCATCCTAATTAGTGACTGAGGATAACAAGTTCTGCCAATTAATACTGGGAGACAATAATTCATTGTCAATAAACTAACAAGTTGATGAAGTATGGAATAATAATAATATCACGTGTTACCTCTAAATGGAAAAAAGAGTGAACGATAAAATATTGCAATGTGCATGTTTCTTCTGAACCATCAGAAAAACACCGGTCAAGCTGATGGAAAGTCGGGTCTCGACCTCAATGTGGAAGCCGCCTGGAGTAGAGGCTACACGGGCAAAGGCGTGACCATTGCAATTATGGACGATGGTAAGTAATCGGGTAAGATAACGTTGAGTGGATTATTTGAGAAGCCTCCATCTCCAGTCAGGAAATGCACCCAAGACGTAAATATCATCTGATTGGCAAACTACTGCACGTATTTGTATGGCGAACCTTGACGGCAATGCCAAGTAGTCCCTAGACACCACCATGCGGATTTCTGATTACTTTAAACTGTTACAAAGGGCGTTATTTCCACTCGTGATTTAGCCCATGTTGATAAAACTGCCGTGAAGAAATTTCAGCCACATAGAGGCAGTAATACTTCAGAAAACTTGTAAAATCCTTTAATGGCTTTTGTGTTGAATTGAATGGTAAAAAAGTCTTTTGCAAAAGACTTTTTACAGAAAACCACCTTGAGTCGTTTATTTCTCACACTAAATACCACTTTGGACAGAAATAAATGTATGTGGTATTTTGGTACCATTGTTATTAACTCTTATTATAAGGTCTTTCTTGTCAACTCGTGAAAAATAAATTGGGGTCACTGCAAATTTTGTACTCTACCTTTAATCGTCAGGTTATACCTTTCCATTTAAAAACAAAGTGTGTAGTGAAGTCAACAGCCGGTAATTTGCACTATCGATTACTTGTGTGACGTTTGGACTCGTTGTTTTGATTTCTTGAATTAAATTATCGGTTACGTGGTCGGGGATCTGATGCAATTTGCTGCATATTTCAACCTTTTTCTTATTTGACCGAAATTCTGTGACAAACAATTTGTCGTCTAACAGTTCATTTCTTATCTTACTAGGCATCGACTACATACATGATGACTTGGCGCAAAATTTCAACCTGGAGGCCAGTTTTGATTTTAGCAGCAATGATGCCTTTCCGTACCCACGGTACACCGACGACTGGTTCAACAGGTATTGTCAATTGCAACGTGTAGTGCATTTAAAGGAAGCTTATATCAATGAAACAATTTCCCAAGAACCTGGGCTCAAAGTAACGTTTTATTATAGTTTCAGCCGTAGCATAGACGCCCTTATAACGGGTTTGTGTTTCCGTGATTGGCCACGCTAGCACACTTTAGGATATTACTTTCATAGATCAGGGCCAAAATTCGTTTCTACTTTTGTCCATGGTATTAAATAAATTGATTAACTAATTAACTAAATAAAGTAATTATACCACTTGAATAATAAGTTACAAAGAACGTAAGATTTCCATAAATAGTGGATAATAATTGTGGATAAGACGTTAGATGCCACACTTGCTTTGCCCCTTGCTTTGATGACTCATCTTTTTGTAAAATTACTTAATATAAACATGTTGCTTCTTTATTCGTTTAACCTATATCTTCATTCTCAAGATTGCATTATTTTTCGTTTGGAGAAAAAGCGACTTTTGTGAGCCATTATTTTTGATTTGTATTGCCAATATTATGAAACACACGGCGCGCGTTCAACCATGGCAACCAATGACAGAAGGGAGAATGTCTTCCTCATAAACGTCGTATCTTCGCGGGGAATTAAACATATTTCGACAAAATGGCGCAGTTCATGGAATGACAGACAATTAACAGACAAGCAAACAAACGAACCGTGAACAAAAACGAACTCCTCGCACGTGAAATTAAAATCGGAGAATCGCATGCACACATTTGTTTTCAATGTAACTAGACCAATTTAAAAACAAAACAGAAGTGAATTCCAAAGCCACAATAATCGCTGTTTTATTCATAATATTTTATTTTATTTTATTTTTAATTTTTGGTTCAGTTATGTCCACCAAGTCAGCGATAAATCTAGAAGTGAAGTCATATACTTAATAAAATCCCAGGTGCAATTGAGTACCTGCGAGGGTAGTGAAAGCTGATGTTTGATTAGTCCCCGTGCGCATAAGCTGTCCGGGGAGTTAGGAAGGGTTAAGGAGTGACGTATTATTGAGGCCAATGACCAGGGGTAATATATGGCAGCGCCTTGAGCATCCTTTGGGTGGATATGTGTGCGACGAAAATCCATTATTATAGTGTACATATTTGGACGTGTCTTTCTGCAGATTGTTGAAATCCGATTCCTGGGGCCGATTTCACAAAGCGATATGTCGCGTCTTAGGAAGGGTCACTCTTCTTATCTTGGGACGTTGCTATGGGAATTAGGACGCATTGAAGAACTCGTCCTAACTTGTGTGAAATCGATCCCAGGTCTCAGTGGTTAGATGATAATTTGTATATACTAACTGAGATTTCACAAAGCGCTAAGACGCGTCTTAGGAAGGGTCACTCTTCTTAATGTGGGACGTTGGTATGGGAAATAGGACGCATTAAACTAGTCTTAATATTTGTAAGTAAAATCGATCCAATGTCTCAGTGGTTAGTTGACAATTATTTTGTACCAACTGGCGAGACTTACTTGATTTAAATACATGACCGGGGGCCGATTTCACAAAGCGCTAAGAAGCATCTTATATTATCTTGGGACGTTGGTATAGGAATTAGGACGCATTGAACTCGTCTTAACTTTTGTGAAATCGACTGCTGGTCAGTGGAGCGTTCGATTTATTTGATACAAATCGCGGTTAGAACTAGATGGGAGAGCTGTGTATATGGTCTACGCTTTTTTAAACAGCTGCGCAATGCTCCTTGACAACACGTCAAACCTATTATGTTTCGATATCAAATATTAATGTTATATACTGTTGTGGTGGTCTATATACTGCATTTTGTGACAATGGCATTTTGGTTTGAATTCACAGTCATGGGACGAGATGTGCCGGTGAAGTATCAGCGGTAGCTAACAACGGGATATGCGGTGTTGGTATCGCTTACAACTCTAAGATCGCAGGTACAAAATATTACTTTTCTAACGGGAGCCACGTTATATGTATTTTGTGCGTAAAATGTTGTCGCTGCGGTTATAAGTCGAGACCTTTTTTTATAATAATAGGTAAGTTGAAGAAATATCGAAATTGTAAGGCATGTATGTTACAGTTACAGGCAGAGTGTTTGTGTTACATGGCATTGCCACGATGTTGTCAGGTACACTTTCCCTAAAACACTTCAGAGAAATGCAGTGACATGTAAATCGTCACCGTCATCACAAAGAGACACAAGTGGCCAAATATCGCGTTTTCAACGATTTTGAAATTTTGGCCAAAAACGACTTAGTACTGCACGGCATAGGTACAACCTTGTATGAGGTCCATTTGTCGAAAATATAACGAGAAGTCTAATTACTGTAATTAGCCACGTGGAAAATTTTCACAATCCCATTTTCCGTTTTTACGAAGAGAAAAAGATCACTTTGCCTGTCTGAAGATGGATTTAACACAGGCGCGATGGGGCAAAAACAGCGTTTCGCGTTTTCACAAAGAGACAAATCACAAAAGTTCCGTTTTCATGAAGAGAGAAAGATTACTTTGCCTGTCTCTAAAGATGGAATTAACACAGGCGCGATGGGACAAAAGCATCGTTTCGCGTTTTACAAAGAGACAAATGTCTTTGGAAATTAATTACTACGATTTTAATGGTTAAATTAATATTTTATTGGTACAGATTTTAAATTCAAGATCCCAACTTTTCATACAGATTACATATTACTTAATAGACCCTGAAGAAATGCGCAGACTTTTATTTTCAAAAAGTTACCAACTTCAAACTCGATTTTCTCAAAAACACTTTTTGATGCTTAGCGGGCAATTGTGTTACTTCGTAATTACGGTGACGAAATGTTCCGGTATATACGTTATACGCCACGACATGAATTCAATGACAGAGGAAGCTTGCGCTCTCGGGTTAAATTTTAAATTGAGAGCAAAGTCATGACTCGAGACAAAGCTTTCAGACTGCTCCATCAACGTTTTGCCATCGTGGTTGACAATGCACAACATGCTGTTAGGTTTGTGGAACATGAAAAACGTGGAAGCTTTGATCAGCGCACTCAAGAGAGCATTGTAGGTGTAGTTGCGTAGGTATGAAATTAACACAACACATGCCACCTGTGTTAGATTGCATAATTGAAGTCCAAGAGTTCACTCATTGTACTAGAAGCTCAGTGCGCTATGAAGCCAATCAAAAAGCGTCAAGAAAGAGTCTCCATAAAGTGTCGCGGTTGTTTACATCAAAGGTAGTAGATAGACCACGGGGTCGGTCACATTTAATGAATATTTTTCTTTGCTAATTCACTGAAATAGCTAGTGGCCGTAATAATTAAGTCCCCGATGTCGTCCCTTTGTTTATGTACACAAAGACAACTACACATGTAACAAATGGTGACGTCGTTTATAAAGATGTGTAACAACAATCGGGGCATCGTATTATCAAACACGATGCCCCGATTCATATACATTTGCATCATATTTATCTAGTCTGTGCCTTCGTTTGGCAGGAATCAGGATGTTGGACCAGCCTTTTATGACAGACCTTATCGAAGCCTCTTCGATGAGTTATAAGCCGCAGTTAATTGACATATACAGTGCCAGCTGGGGGCCTCAGGACAACGGTATGACGGTGGATGGTCCACGGGACCTCACACTTAAGGCTATTGCCGACGGTGTAAATGAGGTAGAGTACATGCTCTGATGAAAGGCGACCAAATGTAACTTTTTAGAAAACAAATGTAGGTTCTATATTGAAGTCGGATGGCGGTGACATCGGTGTTGTTGTTGTCTCTGTACTTTCAGCAGAACAAAACACGTTAACATCAGTGGGAAAAGACGGATCTGAACACCAATGCTTCATAAATTGACTTTTGAATAATTTCGGCAAATATGGAAAACATATTTTATTCAAATTCATTTTGTAAGGTGATCTCCGCTCGGAGCACATGATCAGCATGCCCGTGTGCAGTTGTCACTGAAATGGCAAGAATATACACATTGGCGGACTGAGCTCAAACTTGTTCCATAAAGAATCATCCCTTTATTAAAGGCCCTATAGATGATCTTTTTTTTAGCGATTCTGGGAACAAAACCATTATTCATCAAAAGAAAGACATAAAAAAAACACGTAAAATGACACCGTCAAATGCACCACATTTTCGAAAAACATGAAAACCCATGTGCGTTTTTCCAGTCTTGACGAGGAATTTCAAAATGATCGTTCGTGACTTATTATAAATTCGTCTCTTCGTTCTGAGTCGGTCGCGTACGTATGTATGCACTCTGTAGCTGGAGTCATACTGGTTATTTCTGGCTATTCAAGCCACGTGTGTGGACCATAGATATATATATACTGGATAAAGTATGCAATGGCAGTTGGCTATACGAGAATTGAAGCCACGCACCGGCCGCCATTGTACCCCACGAACAATGCTTGGCCTAGACTGCTCCCCGCGATATCTTGCATTCCACTTAAAACATGTAGACCATGATGTAGACTATAGTGAAGACAGTATGACCAGTCTAGGCAAGGTATTGTATTAGGTGGGGTACAATGGCGGACGATGGCTTCAATTTTAGACGTCGTTGCTTCATCCAGTGTATATACATGTATATCGATGGTGTGGACTGTGCCGATGTGGGCGGCGCCATGTTTGCTTAACGCTATGAGTGCAAAGTGGGCAACACAGCTTTGCCCACCGAGCACCCACAGCGTTAAGCCAAAATGGCCATATCGGCACATCATGTTTAGGGAGCACACACTCTGGTTTTCTATATCTAACTCTATGGTGCACATACATAGTTTAACCGACCTGCGGAAAGTGCGAAGCCTGAATCGGACCGCCCAGATACGAGCCAACAAAGTAATTTTAATCTTATGAGGGCGGGCTTCTAAGTAAATCGTTTGCAAACGAGCCAAATATATTTCATCTCAGTGGATTATTTTCTGGTAAAGTTATATCATCCCGGACGGAAACATTTGATTTGATAGTTGCTACCAATTCAATCTTTACTTTGAGGAAGGTTTTTCTCGTTGATTAAGATTTTGGGTCATTGCAAATGGTAAAGTGGGCCTCAGCATGTCGTATCTATAGTCGTTCAAATTCCACATTCACTTAGAAGTGTAGAGCCCTGGCAAAGGACACATGCGCTCTGGTAACGTTGGAACCCACAAGCAACACATTCTTTCGAAATGTTATGTTCTTGGCCACTATCAAGGAATTGCATGTATTGTTACGTATATTCATCTTTCTTCTTTAGGGTCGTGGCGGCAAAGGAAGTATCTACGTCTGGGCCTCGGGTGATGGCGGTCCAAATGATGACTGTAACTGCGACGGGTACGCGTCTAGCATGTGGACGGTATCCATCAACTCGGCCATTAATGACGGTCGGACCGCCCTCTACGACGAGTCATGTTCCTCCACGCTAGCCTCCACTTTCAGCAACGGACGTAATAGACACCCAGAAGCTGGTGTGGTGAGTCTAGGTGTTGTAATAGACCCAAAGCATGATGACGTCGTTTACATATACCCACTATACCGTCTGGTACCCTGCGACTCACATACATTTGCGCACATGTAACAAACTATAACGTTATTATGTCTATAGGTATTTTCACCATGTCGTCCATACATGTACGTCATACCACTGTTTTGGGTGAATTCACACTGAGCAGTTTCGCATATAAATTGGACGCACGTTCCTTTGAGAAAAAGCGATTTAGAGGGAATTTTGAGTAAAACGACCCACTGAAAATCCCTGAATTTCAAAAACATTTTCCTCTCGAGTTGATTCTGTGATTTTCAGTGCGTCTCATCACTCAAAATTCCCTCCACGCCGCTTTTTCCGAAATCAACGTGCGTCACATTTACGCTCGAAAATGCTCAGTGTGACTCCACCCTTACTGACCACAAGTCTTGGCCGTCACAAGTCACACGACAACTGTGTCACATCACAAGTGCTGTCACATATCTCATTACAAGTCGCAGCAACGATCCCAAACATACTGCCAAGGCAGTCACGAAATGGTTCGAAGACAACCATGTCCCGGATCCAAACCATAGGGAACCCACGACTCGGATGATGGCAAGGAAGCCTTTCAACATCAATGACCTTCTTTTGCGAAGGAGGAGTGGGCAAAAATCCCGGTAGAAACATGCCAATGTCTTGTTACGCCGATACAGGAACCGTTTAGATGCAGTGATAAAAATTATTATTAGGAGTGACTTTATTAAGGGTATGGATAATTATGGACATGACCTTTTTTTGGAAATATGTCAATAAAATGCCCAAAAAATAATATATTACAGAAAATGTCCGTTGTTGTTATTCTTTCAGTTGTTTGTCGCATACCTATTCTAAGTAAGCAAGACATGATTCAAAATACTCTAACAATTACAAGGGTATAAATAATGTTGAGCACAACTGTATTTCGAATATTGATTTCTAGGCAACGACTGACCTTTACGGAAACTGTACGCTTGCACACTCTGGCACATCGGCCGCCGCTCCCGAGGCAGCTGGTGTTTTTGCTCTAGCATTGGAAGCAAAGTGAGTAATCTTGTCGTTAATCCATTATAATATATTAAAACAAAATTGTCCAAATAACAGTGTGTGCAAGGTTCCAATAAAGTTAGATTTGTTTCTCGTATACCTTTTCAACTTCATTAACTAAAATATAACGTAAATACTATAATACAGATGTGGAAAAACTTATTCAATTGGAAGATAGAAGTGGTTTCAATTGTCCAATGCAATAAGTCTGTCCGAAATTATATATTTTTAATAAGAAAACGATAACCGTGAAGATTGATTTATATAAATGTGTGCACACATATTTTTTACAAGGACGCCATCGTGTGAAAGAAACTATGCCATTGACTACAGTGGTATTATGGCTGCGTTTTCTGCGTATAGCCAGAGAGCCAATCCAAATAGGACGGTGGCTGCGTGCAATTTCTTAAAAGCATGGACAGGATTTTCATATTTTCTGGGAACGTAGATGAGGTACTGGGCTGACCAACACACAGTTGGGTTTTTATCATACACACCCCTTTTCACATGTGCAGATTACACCGGTTTTAATAGTTTACTAATCATGTAACCCGTCTTTAATTCACGTCTTGGTAATTTCGTCAACAGCCCGAGTCTAACCTGGAGGGACATTCAGCATCTGACCGTCCTGACGTCCAAACGGAATCAACTGTACGATGACAACTACCAATGGCAGTGCAACGGTGTGGGTCTGGAGTTTAACCATTTGTTCGGTTTCGGTGTTTTGGATGCTGGTGCCATGGTGGAGCTTGCAGAGAAATGGAAAACAGTCCCCGAACGGTTCCACTGTTCCGGAGCTACCTATAAGGGTTTCAGGTGAGTAGAGCTATTGTCTTGATGCTCAAGGTTTGTCCCTTGGTCACCCTCCTCAAATATGGGGGCACATTATGCCCAGTCTTAGCGGAATATTTTTGGAACAAATGGCAGTTTTTCCCCCGCCAAATTTATCTTCAGGGGAGAGCAAAAGGTTTGTAAAATCCAGCAAAGGGTAGAGGCCGTGAGACAGCTCCACTTATTATTTAGTTTTGTGATGATCACCTGGTAACTAAGTGCAAACCATTTATAAATTAACTTTATTCAAGTAGAATTAAAACTAGCTTGTTACGTTTGTCAAAAAATTGCCAGTTAAATTGAAGGTTATAATAAAAAGTTAAAATGGCCTCAATTTTGTCTGAAGTGTCCTTTGTTGACATGCATATTTCTAGAATCAAGGTTGCATTGCCAACCTATGCATACAGTCATGTACTAATCAACAACTTTCACTGGGAACAAGGATGAAAGAAAAAAAATGGCGACGTGCAAGGTATGTGATCTCAAAATTCCATAACATTGGTATTAAAATCATGGTAAGACAATGAAAAAACTCCTCGAGGCATGACATGAAAACACAAAATTAAGAAAATGTATGGGGGGACAGACGCCCCGCCTCCCAGCGCATTTTGAGTTAATTACCAAAGTCACATTTTTATCGAAACTGGCAAAATTCAGGTGAGGTAACAAGTGGATTATCATTAGAAATGGTATTTCCCATAGAACTACGAAATGTATTAGTTACCACGTGGTCACCACATATTTTGTTTTTCAGGCTGTTTTTGGGGCATCTATCTAGCGGCCTATAGTAGGATATTCCTTTGAGTGACACAATTCTGGTCATGAAGACATGGAAAGTTGTAAAACCGAAAAGGAAAGTGTATCTGCACATTTACAGAGGTTTCAATTCGAGTTTGCACTATCCGTTCACTAACGAATAGCTCCCATCATAGGTCACAGTGATCAAAAAATATTCCAGGGGAATGACATTTTATTTGGCTTTTTGTCCTGTAATTTCTGTCATAGCCACGTGCCCAATGGTCAGTCTGGCGAGAAGCTGGTTCTCCGTCTGAAAACGGACGCCTGCGATGGTCAGAACAACACGGTCAATTACATAGAACACACTCAAGCCATCATAACCCTCAACAGCTCTCGCCGTGGCGACGTGACCATTCACCTTACATCCCCGATGGGTACCCACAGCATCTTGCTGAGCGAGAGACCGGCAGATGCTGACTTCAAGGACGGTTTCCAGCGGTGGCCTTTCATGACTACGCACTCCTGGGGCGAGGATCCGCGAGGAGAATGGATTCTTGAAGTAGAAATGGCCGACGGCAGCCCACACAACGCCACCCTGACCGAGTGGACTCTGGTCCTCCATGGCACAAAAGAAGGACCCTACATCGAAGAAGCTAAATCCAAGTCCAAGTGCAAAGAGGCCGTTATAGAGGCTGCAAAGGAGCAGGAAATCGAAGAGGAGAAACACCAGAAGACAGATGACATGGACTTGGTAAAGGAGGTCGAGGCACTAAAGAGTCTTGAAGGCGCTATCAGGAAAGGAATGAAAGATCAGAAGGAGGTAGAGAAAGAGGAAGAAGAGGAAAACGAGCGGGAAGAGGAGAAAGTCTTAAACGAGATCTTAGAACACCATGCGGATCCTTCAGGCATGAAGCTCTTACCCGAAGACCTGCCGGCCCTTTCTGACTCGTTCTACTACCCAGTCGACACCGAGTCCTCGTATGGGCCTGACGATGTCTATGGTGGCCAACCAGCTGATGAGGATCCGTGGAAGGAATGGGGCAATGAAGACGACAAGACCTTAGACTGGTACAAAATACGTCAGATACTGGGCGGAAAATACGGGAAAGAAACATTTCCTTATCGCTCTTAGTCACAATCCACCACATCAAATCACGCACTACATTCCTACAGACCATTTCCTTCCAAATCATTGAAACCAAAAAACTCACAGGGATGCAACACAAAATCCAAGGTCAATCTAATGATTGACACCGTTTGGATCCAAATATACAAGTGAAAATTCCCTAAATCCACCTTGCTTTAAAGAATGGTAACTAATACTTACTTTGGCAATTATTTGCCAAAAAGTGTGGTTATATTCTTTGTCTGTTGTCGTCGTCAGTTTATCGCGCTATCTAGAACCTTTCGTGCATGAAAAAAAAGAGCTCCTCCGGCTCCCTCTTCAATGTTTTCAATTGTCTTGCCCTTTTTTAGCCCTATTTTTGCAGTGTTCTGAAAATACCACGACGTATTGCCAACATAATGTGAATTAATCATAGATCTGGTTACATCGCGCGATCCCCTCTTTTTAATTTCAAAGTAAAAAATTTCCAGGTTAAACATTTATTTTGGAAATATGGTCATTTAAATATTGGAACAAAACCACACAAGCGAAAAAAACCATACATGTACTACACCAAAAATACACAAAGACCAATTATGCGGGGTTAACTTTATAATTAACAAAATACATCGTAATTAACAATTATAACTAATATATGTTTTTTACAAAGGACAAGATATATGACCCACTGAAAAAGCATTATACAGAGTTCACAAAAAAACGGCAATTGCAGCAATGCCTTATACTACGGACGCCGCCATTTTGTCCGCGAACTGGGCAAAGAATGACGATTGTGCGTACAAATCCTTCGTGGATCCGATAGCAATACTCGAAAAAGTTAAACGCAAAAAAAAATCATTCTTTGCCCAGTTTTCGAACAAAAATGGCGACGCATAAGCCGGTCTCTTTGGAAATTCGTATCTGCTTTTCGGTGGGTCATGTTTTTTCTTTGTATAACAAAGATTTACGTGTTGCACTTGTTCAGCACATGTTTTTTTGTTTTCTAGCTATAGCCTGTACTTCCCCTTGAATGCTTTTCGAATCTGAGCAAAGCGTTCTGGTACCAAACACACCAGCGCTGCAAATAGTGTGCGCGATGCCCAGTCATGTAGAAATTTGGTAAATATTATGGTTGTTGTTGTTGTCGTTGTTAATTTTATGGCATCTTTTATTATCTACTTGAGATGACGAAGCATCTCCTTCTTCGTCATCTTGAGTTGATAATAAAGTAACGTTAAAACTAATACTGTATAGTCGATGGCATAAAAAAACCTTTAAGATAATAGTTGCCGAAAATGCCATAAAATTAAAGGGACACACCGGCTTACTGTTTACATAATGTAGCAATCTGGCATCCTTGACAATAATTTTTCGATGGTCGTTGTGAAAAAAGAAATCAAAATGTTACGTAATTAACTATACATTTTTAAAATTAACAAAAGAGACAAATGTTAGGCTATACGCTTTACCAGCCGTCGCGATGTATTAGGTATCATATGTTTGTAAATAAACTTGGCGTTCGATATGGGTCGACACTTGTTTAACCTCGATTCCTTGTTTTTCCTGACTCGTCACACCTTGCATGATCCCTGAGGTCAGCGCTGACTCAAGGAAGCAACTCGAACGCAACGTTTTAGTGTCTGTAGCGCCCTCAATAGGCCTATTCTGTTTTTTCTTCGGATATTATTTATCGCCGCGAAGCGAAGATACGAAAATCTAAGATATTCTCTCGTCCATATCAACACCCAGAAATCCTTCTTATGAAATATGTTGGCAGATTTGTGTACAAATTGGAAAATACGGTATGTACATAGTGTTCGTGTTATTTTCCAACAAGAAGCGAAACCAACCGCGAATGACAAAATCAACTCGCACTTCGCGCTTGTTTCTACGGCTGGAAATACAACTAACTCACAAAACCACGTGACTTTTCGGAACCAGAATCTGGTTCCGAAAAGTCACGTGACCTTGATTTTTGGGAAAATGCTAAAAAACGGCCAAATTTGACGGCGTCTTTTCAGGATATATCTAATTTACTCTGGAAAGCGCTTCAGAATAATGTATTGGTCTATTTCGAGCCCAAAATAGTCCAACAGAGCCGGTGTGTCCCTTTAAAAACAACAACACGTATAGGGGCAGTAGGGTGAGCCCTGTTGTCTCATATCGTGAAGGGTATATTAAGTGTAAGCATGCAACACAGCGAGTTCAGTGTTCTTCCGTAGTAAAGTATGTACATACATGTAATCATATTATGTGTAAAGTTTACGAAGGAAATTATATAAATATACGAGTCTTTAGTTTATCAATTAATATAAACAAGAGCTCAATATGGCTTGCGTGTAAAGTACAGTATGTTGGTAAATGTTTTGAGATTTCGATCTAGCTTTTAGGAGTTATATATCAATTTAAATGCATGTGCCCAGGTAACATTTCCCACATGGGGCCCATATTGGCCCCATATGGGCAAGTATAAGGGCCCCACATGGGACCCATGTGGGAATGATCTGGGCAGGAGAACAATGGTTGACCCATATGGGCCCCACATGGGCGTTGGGTGCAGCCGATACGGGACCCATATGGGGCCCTTATACTTGCCCATATGGGACCAATATGGGCCCCATATGGGAATGTTACCTGGGTGGTAACAAAATTAATTTATTTTTCATAGCCTCTATAGGTCAAAATATGACCGTATCAACAGGTAGAAATTAAAACTGCACCAAACGATTTTTCAAGTATTAGTCTGTCATTATTACAGATAGATTCGATTAGCCTGCTCGAGTCTCTTTATCTTCTCCTAAATGCTCCAAATAGAGTTTTGTTTCAACTATAAGTTTATTGGAGAGTGTGGTTCATGGTTGGTATTTCCAACATCACACTTTGCACAGTCATCTCCTGACCTGGGGAAGATCGGGGTCATGAGAACGAGGTTAATCTCGTGACGAACCACAGAGGCTAACTGAACGCAACCTGTTAAATAGATTTACGCGGTCAACAACGATTTTTTTAATTATTATTTATAAACAGAATACATGTATTTAGCAAATGTATCTATATCCAATATTACAACTTCGTGATATGAATTCCTGATTTTTTAGGTCAGTTATGTCCACCCGTATATTGACTGAAATTATCCTTATGAACTGATTCTAATAGTAGTTAAACCGCGATAGATATAATACATGCAGCTTTAAAAGTTCTATGAAAACTTTAACGACGGCTTAGAGACCCAATGTATCATTTGCAATGACCAACACTTTTTCTTCATAAATTGTCAAGAAAAAAGTACAAATAGCAATGGAACAATTGCCACATCGATTTATTTAAGGTGGTACTTTCTGTGAGAATTAAACTGTTTTATTAATGTGCGTGCACTACCTGATTATAGTTTACCAACCTTCTTTATATAATGCCGTTATTTCTGTATTCCGTAAAGAAGTTTCATCTTGCAAATGATACATTGGCCTTTAAATATGACTGCATTGATTTATAAAATTGTTTAGATATGAGAAATATGAGTTAACATGTCCAGACTGCAGATGTCAAATTTGTAACGTTAACTTTATATCGTTTTTGCAAAAGCAAAATAAGCGCTTTAGTTGCATATTATACATTGTGTATAACAAACAAGTTGTTCATTTACAGAGAGAGAACTTAATTACGTAACGTGTAGAAACAATAAATATATTTGTGATGTGAAATTTGTATTTGGAAGTACTTACTCTGTGGGGAGCTTGTCAATTTTCTTTCGCTCTCTCGTTGTCGTTTTTTTCTCGAAACTGATGCAGGTATCTATTTGTATTGTACTAATTAATGGCCCATTATATCATTTGAAGATAAAACTTTTTTTTACGAATTCTAGTAACAGCATTACATAACTAAAAAATAATGTTGATAAACTACCTTGAAGAAATTTCAGCCACGTGGATGCAGAACACCGTACAAATTAATGCATGGTTTTTGTGTTAAATAAAATAGTAAAAAATAGTTTGCAGACGATTTTTTTAAGCACCTTTAGTTGAACATTTCTCCCACAAAGGTGCCATTTTACACGGGGAACAATCATGTGGTGTTCGTTACCATTGCTATTAACACTTTTAGTCAGGTTTTTCTTGTCAACTCATGAAGTAAACATTTGGGTCACTTCAAATGATATGATGGGCTTTAATGCTACCGGCTTTGAAATATAGAGAGCACGCCCATAAAACAGAACTGATTTAAAACTTGAGGTATGTTGATATTATACACGAATCACGGCGGAATTCTATTTATGCTACATGCTTTAGTAACATTGTCTCCCAATAGATTAATTGCCCGAATAATGTTGTCACTGCGTCATCATAATGCATGCAACGTTGAATGGTAAAATAAAACGTATAGTACATGTACATCATTGGTCCTGGTTAAATCTTTGCGTTCTCCAATTTAGGGATGCAAGCTAATATGGCAATAATAGCAGACATATTGGATCAGCTCATGCAGCGTTAAACACAAGGTGGGTGGTTATTTGTTGGTCTAAAAAGAACTTTGAATTAACACGAGCATTTCTCCCAGACCTAAAAAAGAACCACTTCATTAAAACATTACATTTAAAAGAACAACAGTAGCCCACTGATACACATTTTATTCAAACAATTTTGTGGGTATTATTTGTGTCACAGGTACTTTCGAAAATTTATATAAAATCCGTCAAAGTCCTGTCTAGGTTCGTTTTAAAACAGAAACTGCTCAAGAATATAAAATCCGGTGGACAATATTTTTGTGTGACCCTCTCTCCCTTAATACAATGCAACAAAATGGTGAGATTACACATATGTTAATGCACTGAAAACACTATAGTTATAAACGGGGCCGGTAAAATCAGTGCAATAAAATTACCAAAGAAAATACAGTAAAAATTGGATAAGAAACGATCATTAAAGAATGCAATATGTACGACAGAACAATGTTTCAGAGAAATGTGGTAATGAAGACAGCTTTTACCATAGGGACAGGTCTTGACGGATTTAATGTAATGCCGTTTGGGCTTTGTAACGCCCCTGGCACATTCGAAAGACTACCCTTACAAAAAAGTTATATAGAATTGTATAAAAAAATCCTATAGAATCTCTATAAAAAAATTCTATAGATTTTCTTTATAGAGTTTTTATATAGTTTTTATAGAGTTTTATAGAGTTTTTATAGGTTCTTATAGAGTTTCTTTAGAAAAGTGGGCCATAATTCTAAAGGATTTCTATAGGATAATTCTATAGAATTCTATAGAATTCTTTAGAAAAACATGAGCTAATTCTATAAACTTTGTATAGATTTTGGCAAAAGATTCTATAGAACATTCCTATAGAAAAGTGGATGGAATCTTAAAGAAAATCGGATGGATTCCTATAGAAAATCTGATGGATTCCTATAGAAAATCTGATGGATTCCTATAGAAAATCTGATGGATTCCTATAGAAAATCTGATGGAATCCTATAGAAAATCTGATGGAACCCTATAGAAAATTTGATGGAATCCTATAGAAAATCGGATGGAAAATTTGATGCATAACGCTCGAGTTGGTAAATGGTTGCATTGGCACAATGGTCGAGTTGGTTCAACGGCGAGTTGGGATACGGGAACCTGCCTAATAAATAACACGCGCCGCTGCACTCGGGTTAATGGATTTGAAGTATCAGGAACACACAAAGCAGATCGTCCCAAGATTTTGTCGAGATCGGACGTTTTGTGCGAAATATTTCATTTGGACGTTCCTGTTTTTTCGTAGTTGACTACCGTGATGCTACAGATAATGCTGTAACCGAACAGACGAACCGAACGGGATTTTACCGAAATTGGCACTTCCGAACCGAACCGGACCGGACCGGACCAAACCGAACATTTCACTAAGTTCGGCTGTTCGGGAGTGGTTCACTTTGGATTTCACATCTTGCGTATTTGAATTGTAAATGCGAAAGAGCTGGCTTCCTAAATGTCAAAAACGCGCTAAAAATGACTTGTTATACTTGCAAAAACTTTTCTTATTTAACTGTCGAACGTCATATATGCACTGCACAAAGCAATTCTCAGATCCAACATTTTCAGCCCGGCGCCAGCGCCCACCGTACCGACATGCATTACATGACTTTCCTTCCTCCATCCATATAATATGACTTCACGATCGATATATACACAGACGTCGCTCAATCGGTGCCGATCAAATATTGTATTGGCTTCATCACCGCAACGTGCCAAAGCCATACCGCGCAGTGCGCATCTGCACGATGTGCTGATAATTGTCGATTGATCGGAACGGTTTGATTAAAAACGCCCTCTAGCGGCGTGGCATACATTTGCATTGTGAAAATGGCATATCGGGAGTAATAAAATTACTGTATTTTCTTGGACATAATTATTCGCACAACATTGTGAAAAGCATTTTGACAGTAATCAATAAGCCCTCTTACAGAAACACAGCGATACTTGCGGGTACTACAAACAATCGTCGGAAAATGAACCCCGTTGGCAAGGAAAAAAATACCATCTCGAGCAATATCACGATGGTTTGCACGTGGTACATGTATACAGTACAAATCAAATGCATGCACACCGCAATTCCATTCAGTTTCCCGGGTTAATTTCATCCCACCAAAGCCGTTATCTTGTTCATTACGACAAATAAATCGTGTTAAGAGAGCAAGTTCGAAGATTTAGAAAAACAATACATACTTTATAAAGAAAGCTAGCTGCACGTGCGTGATCACTTTCAACCCACACTGCCGGTAATACTTGCCGAACCGAACAAATGTTCGAGAAGAAATTTTCGAACTTTCGCCGAATCGAACCCGAACTTGCGGACTTCGTTGCCGACAGACCAGTAGTGAATCCAGCAGGACGATAAATAGAGTGAGTAGTACGCATTTTCAAACGAAATAGGTATTCGCAAGTTTCTAGGTGTGATGTACCGTGGCTAGGTCTGGATGGTCCTTGGTTAGTGTACGTGTGCATATGTACGTATATAGGGTGCAGGTCATCTCGACCGTTTTCCAACTGGACTCGAATCAACTCGACCGTTGTGCGTTCAACCGGAGAAGTCAACTCGACCGTTGTACTAACTCGATTGTTGTCCAACTCGATCGTTGCCCAATGTTCAACAGGAAAGGTTTAATAATTGCGGCACGCGGTCGAAAGCGATGTCGAATTATCAACGAAAGTGTCATAAATAGGACGTCAAATATTTCCCTGTAAACCTATGCGCAAGCTGAATTTGCTTAAACTAATTGAACTTTCTGCAATTTCACGGCAATTTCAGAAAGTGATTTCCGTGGCGCAGTTCTCAGAACTATGTGGAAATAGCAAATTCTATTAGTCAATGTCAAGTGAATTACAAAAACCAAAATCCACAAACCCGAAAATCACCAGATTTTTATATTTTTACATTTAAATTTTTCTTTCAAAAATAGCGCCCTCTGTTGGCAAATTTTGGAGAATTGTGTGCATTTCCTATTGAGGTGGCCATGGTACAGTACACGGGCTGTGATGGGAAAGCACGGAGTGCCTGGCTTATAGCCTCAGCCCAGTGTATATAGCCAATTTGACTGCTGTGTGCGCAGTTTATTAGCTTTTGCTATTAGAGGAAATTCATGTAATGGCTTCTAGTGTCACATAATGCTAAAAAATAATTTAAATCATAAGAGTCAAGGCAAAACGTACATGTATACTCGAAACAAACTTGTTGAGGTTTCACATAGTCTTGCTTTATTCCATTGCACTTCACTGTGCCAACATCTCATTTGTTTTGCTGAATAGATTTGTGATCTGTGGTTAATTCTGAGATTGGAATACAGTGAAACTTGTAGGCCTATGTGGGTCATTCCATAAATATGGGGGCCAAAGCATTTGTAAAAATGGCCTTTTCAAGTTACCAAAATATTTTGAATAAATTTCCGTGCAATTTCTGATGGTGTAGGATATTTGAAACAATTTCCAAACATTTAGACATGTCATGGTGTCATAGTTTTGATAATATTCGAGAAATTTTTTGAACGACGTAAGTGGGGACACCAAGGCATTTTAAAATTCTTTTTGACCAGGTTCTTTCTGGAAAAGGTAGCTTCTGGTTTTACCTACCTGTAGAACCTGTACCTTATAAATTCAAATCATATTATGAGCGAAATTTAAATAATTTTTGAATATAAATTTCAAAATGTCACACTTGCATTTAGAAGATCGCACCAGTGTTGTTCGATTTACGAGGCCATATATTGTTTATATGCTGAGGGTAACCGTTCTCTGAAGCCCGGTATGTATAAAAATCAACTCCGGAAGTGTTATGACGTAAAGGGGGACACTGGGTCCCGTATTTATGGAATGACCCATATATAGTGGCCAACCTCGGGACTGCAAAAAAACCTGGCCACTGGCCACATTATAGAGGTTGCTTATGCATTATACGCGTGTTATTAACAATGGTGCACTGTAAAAATTGCTGGGTAAAAAAAAGTTGGAGAATTTTATTTTGACGTTTAGGCCATATTTCCTCAACATATGCAGAAAATGCTCTGTTGGGTAAAACATCCAGGACACCAACGTTGGTTACATGCAAAGTTCTGTAAATTGGGGAAACGGCGGCTATTTATTGGTGTATTTTGTTTACCTCTTGCTGAAAGTATTAAAAGGTTGAGCATATTATACAGACAAACAATATTTTCTCCATCTGTTGGAGATTGTTAAATCCAGAGTGGGCGCTTCAAAGTATACTGTAAAAAATATGATGGGTAAAATAAAGTTGGAGAATTTCATTAGGACATTTGTTGGGTCATTATGCAGAAAATGTTCTTGGGTAAACTATCCAAGTTCTATACGGCCCGTACAATTTTTCGCTCATCCCAAGTTCCGTTGGTCAAGGGGTGCCCATTTATTGGGCACTTATTATACCGCGTGCTGAAAGTATTAAAATGCTGAGCAAATTATACACTTATGACATTTATCTCCAGTTATTGGGGAATTTTCAACACAAGGCAGGACGCATTCTAGCAACTGCACACCTGGGAACAACCGCATACAATTGTTGGTTAAATTCAACATATAGAGCAGAAATCTTTTCGTATATGCCCAACATGCCTGTTGGGTATCTCGGGCCAAATATGCTCGTCTTTAAGGCTGTTACCCAACACCAGTTGGGTATTTTGTGCCCCAAAGATGGGTATGTTGATATTTGAAACAAAGTTGGGCAAAATTTTCCCATTTTTGTTTATCAGTGTGTGTGCCCAATTTCCATCATAGCCAGTGACAGTTTGAGATGATTCACAATATACTACTGAAAAGATTACATGTAGGTTCCCCGTTTATTATCCAAATTTGACGTTGAGTAGACATGGAAAGCTAACAGATTAGTAAAATGTAATTTGAGGCACAGGTCAGTTAAATATTATGTTTGAGCTCCACAAAAATGTTCATATTGGAAATTAACTTTAATTTATATGTATAATGCGTTTAATAATACTGTAACAGTGAAACTTGTTAATAAGCCAAACAAGCCTCCTGTTTGTAGTGGCCATGCGTATAATGCATAAGCAACCTCTATAATGTGGCCAGTGGCCAGGTTTTTTTGCAGTCCCGAGGTTGCAATGGCCATTGTATACAAGTTTCACTGTATTCCAATCTCAGAATTGGCCACAGATCACAAATCTATTCAGCAAAACAAATGAGATGTTGGCACACTGAAGTGCAATGAAATATAGCAAGACTATGTGAAACCTCAAAAAAATTGTTTCGAGTATAAGTTTTGCCCTGACTCTTATGATTTAAATAATTGTTTAGCATTATGTGACACTAGAAACCATTACATTGATTTCCTCTAATAGCAAAAGCTAATAAACTGCACACACAGCAGTCAATTTGGCTATATACACTGTGGCCACCTCCATAGGAAATGCACACAGTTCTCCAAAATTGGCCAACAGAGGGCGCTATTTTTGAAAGAGAAATTTAAATGTAAAAATATAAAAATCTGGTGATTTTCGGGTTTGTGGATTTTGGTTTTTGTAATTCACTTGACATTGACTAATATAATTTGCTATTTCCACATAGTTCTGAGAACTGCGCCACGAAACTGAAAGATAATCACCTATGCCCCATGGTCTAAAACGTGTAAACATCTTTGCACGCACGGTGACATCGGTTTGTGCACGTGTCGGCGCAACGCGCGTGACTCAGCCCATGGAGGAAGAAACATCAACCGCATGGCAAATCGGCCATCGTACATGCAGGTAAAACCCGTATCGGGTTTTACAGCTGATTTTGTTTACCTTTGTAAATGATATTTACCTTTGTAAATGCAAAGGTAAATATCCGTGCTTGGTAAATCTCTGCGAGAAAGTCACAACTCACAAACGACTTGCACGCAACGTGGAAAGAGTAGTGAGCACAGCGGTCGAGTTGGTTCAAGTCGATCGAGTTGGCAAACAGTCGAGTTAACTCTACGCTACGTTGAAGTCGAGTTGGTCGACGGACGAGTTGGTTCAACGGTCGAGCTGGACTACAACGGTCGAGTTGCTGGTACAACGTATGGTCGAGTTGGTCCGAATCGAGTTGGCAAACGGTCGAGTTGACTGTAAAACCCGTATATTTACGTACGTGCAGAATGCACTCTTTGCTACACAAGAAACAAAGGATTCTGCTGCTGCCATAAATGGAGCGTGTGTTAGCAGGGTTACATTGGCAGACCTGTTTAGTGTACATTGATGATATTTTGATTGTTGCTTCATCATTTGAGGAACACTCGTCACGACTGAGTGACGTTTTTGACAAACTGTCCTCAGCAGGGCTTAAATTGAAGCCCAAAAAAGTGCAATTTATTTCAGAAACAAGTCCTATACTTGGGACATGTGGTGTCCCAAGAAGGAGTGTCAACAGACCCTGTAAAAGTCAACAAAATACTAGACTGGTCTGCCCTCTGTAATTTAAATGAACTGCGTAGTTTTCTAGGCTTATGTTCTTATTACAGGCGTTTTGTTGAAAACTTTGCCCAAATTGCAGCTCCACTCCACAAGTTAACACATAAAGATGTAAATTACAAATGGACAGCTCAATGTAATGCTGCATTTCAGGAACTAAAGACTAAGCTCACCTCGGCAAATATCCTAGCATTTCCAGATGTTTGTAAACCATTCATACCCGATACTGATGCTAGTGACCAGGGTATTGGAGGAGTTTTATCTCAAATTCAAGGAGGATAAGAAAGAGTAATAATTAGTAAGAGTAGTGAGCGTAACTACAGTGTCACCAAGAAAGAGCTTTTAGCTGTTGTGCATTTTGTCAAACACTTTAAGCACTATTTGTACGGAAGAAAATTTAAAAATACGTACTGATCATGGTTCGTTACGGTGGCTCTGTAATTTTAAAGACGTGCAAGGCCAACTGGCTAGGTGGATTTAAACATTAAGTGCTTTTGATTACGAGATTAGTTATAGACCAGGTAGTCAGCACAAAAATGCAGATTCACTTTCCAGAATGCCAATGGATAAGATTGAAGAAAACTCGATTAACTATGTTAAACTTAATAGTTTTTCTTTGAGTATTGTCTTTGCCGGTTGGGACGGACCTGGTCGAGCTGCGGGAGGCCCAGCAGAAGGATGATGCGC